>CM073764.1:86716053-87391053 GCA_037127475.1 Arma custos | reverse complement strand
TTCTCCGACATTTGCCTTATCCAAGACCATGGGTAAGCAATTTCCAATAAAAGGCAGCCCACGTTTACATTTCACTCCTTTTCTTTCCCAATACTTGCTTCTGTTATAACCCCAAGTGAAAACGCAGGCCAAGAGTGTTATAAATGCAATGAGTAGCAGTAGTCCAATCATTCTACAATCAAATTCAATTAACAAAACAATACACTCTAAAGCTTAAGTGAACTTTAGTGAACTAAATACTTCATAATTAAATTATTAGATGAACTTAAATATTTTATTCATTAGAATAATGAACTTTAAGTGAACTAAATACTTCATAATTAAATTATTAGATGAACTTAAATATTTTATTAGTTATCTAACAAACTTTAAAGTTTTACTAAAATCGGTAATCACTAAAGTATTATTTATTTGTTTCATAACTTAAATTCAGTGAATTGAAGCTTTCAAATTAACAAGTAGCCAATTAATAACTTAAAATTCAAGTAGAAGCAAAAGATTGATTATTTTCTTGTGTTGAAATCACTCACTTGTAAGCCTATTTTATATGTTTATTACGTATAACAAAAAATGTACATAATTTTCAGACTAAGGTAGAACTTATTTAATAGACTCTCGTGAGATATTTACTCATCTATATTAGATATATGGACAGAAAATTGTATCATTTCATTATTATAATGGCTTTGATTTGTACAACTCTCTAGCGTGTTTTTATCATGTCCAAATTTAAAAGGAAATTATGAATAAGAGAAAATAACATTGTTATTAAGTATTTAACTGGCCTATTTTTATATGACTGGCCTCGTTGTCCTTATTAAGGCAATGGTTTGGTCGCACAACTTTCCTATTATTATTGAGTAGTACCATAGTGAGTAGTATTATTGAGAAGTACCGCCGAAAAAATTAAGATCCCTGTTTTAATAGCCAACGCACAATTGGTATGTTATAATAAGAGTCGATCAAAATTATTTTTATGTAAGTTTGGATGCTATTTCATAACTTTTGTATAATAGAGCTTAGATCTATAATAAAGGAACATAAGTAACTAAGAAAAACATCAAACACAACCATTTTATCATCATAATCATTTTATCCCCGTTTACCGCTGACCCAATGTGGGGTCGCAATTTGTAGAGTCTGGACCAGATGTCTCGTTCCTTAGCCAACTCTCTTCTCTTACTCCAGTTCATATCCCGCCTCCTGAACGCCTCTTTAACACTCTTCTCCCAAGAAATGCGCGGTCTTCCTCTAGGTCTTCTTCCCTAACGCAAGTTTCGTACGTCTTGCTGGCAGTTCTTTTCTGATCCATCCTAAGGAGTTGACCGAACTACTTTAGCTTGTGCTCCTCTAGGATGGTCTCATCCGTTTTAACTTTGAGACTAACCGAATAGGTTGCATATCCCGTCGTGTCCTTCCTTCCACTTTATGAAGATAACGAATCACCTTGGATTGGATCCGATTCTTGTGATGGAAGGTCCACGATTCGGAAGAGTAGGAAAGAATAGGGAGGAACGTCGATTTATAAATCATCATTTTAGTTTTTCTCGTCACTTCCCGTTTACCCAGTTTACCCTTCGAAGCAAAATAAATACTCTGCCAGCTGCACCGATTCTCTGAGAAACTTCCTCATCAATGTAGCTATTTTCGTTAAGATGAGCACCTAGATATTTGAAATTGTCTACCTGCTCCAATCTTTCTCCGCTCGCTCTAATCACCCTCATAATTCTCCGGGGTTCAATATTCACAAACTTTTTATATTACTTTTTTAAAAAATCTTTAAAATAGGTACATAATAATGATATGAAAGTTCACAGTACAATAATTTTAATAAATAATATCAATCTGAGAAATCATCCCATCCTTCTTCATCAGAAGTCATTTCATCTTCTTTGTTGTTGTCATCAAAAGGCATTGCTAGATTTATGCTGTTATTTTCTGATTCTGCATACCTGGGTGTTTAATATCATTTATTTCATTTAGAAAAGTCGTTCTATAAATGACAAATCAGAATAAACGCCTCAAAATCGAGCCATGTAAGCTTCTTATTATAAAAATCACCACTTTTTATTTGATAACACACATAAAACTAATACGTAATCCATAGATATTTCTTTCATACACTTGATAGCAGCATGTGCGACTTACAATGTGAGTACCTTCATTACTCGACTATTAACGCGGCAGATATCGCCATTTATCCAGAAATCATTAAGACCTAATGTTTTATACACATTTGGCTTAACGTAGGTAGACGTAGGTTCCTGGAATTGTCAAAAAAATGTTTTCGTATTTTGATCGACTTTTCGAGTACAATACCCTTCTGTGCAAGGTCCGAAACAGATAAGGCAAAGGAAGAAGGCATCGTGTAGGTTTGCGCTTGCTAGTAGATTGTAAGAGTATATCACTGTTCTCCTCAAACGAATTTTGGTGGGCGTAATATATTAATCAAAACATGGATAGTGCTAAAATTTAAACTATTAATTTTTTAAAAGTATAATATATAAAGAATATTGCTAATATTCCAATATTGCTACATTGCTTCATTTACGGGTGCATCTTATAACCTCCACAAGGTGGTCGCCGAAAAAATTAGGAAATATCAGGACCTGGCAGAGGAATTGAAACAGTTATACAAGCTTGATAAAGCAAAAGTTTTGCCATTGGTTATATCCACGAATGGACTGATTCCAGAAATGACATTAAGCATTTCAATGCAGATATCCATAGCTTTCGGTAGAAAAAAATCTCAAAGTATTTAACAGAGTGCATGAAAGTATAATATGTAAAATTAAGTTTTATATGAGCTGTTATATTTGAAAGTAGTATAAGACGATAAGGGTAAAAAAAATCGTTTATTCTTTTAAATGGTTTTAATGATTATTATTTCACAATAAAATTTAAAAAGTGTATTGGCTTTTAAATTTAAATTTAAAAAGTGCTAAGTGATAAAAACTTTTGCCCGGCTTCCCATACTTTTTAAAGTGATTCAAATGGAAACCTTAAGATATAGCGAATATGAAAAAATGGACTTATACCACCTTCAAATATAACAGCTCCTATGATGCTTTTTTACGTTAATACAAGGTTGTTGTTTTTTTCGTAAACATTATGAATTGGTTGTTTTTTTGTTTCTTTAGCTTGGAATGGGCCTTGATATATTCAAATCTTGCATCTAAAATCAAGAATAGAATGCTGCGAACCGAAACGTAATATCATGGCTAATTTAATATTTTTTTACCTACAACAGGGATGAAATAAAAATATTATTTTTTGTATTTAATGGTATTAGGGAAGTGGTTTAGCTCGTATTGGTAGAGCGCTGCGTATCTATGCTGAAGGATCCGGGTTAAAATCCGGCTGTGACATATAAATTATTTAATCTCTAAGCTGCCACGGATAGACACTGTGGGATCTTCAGACCCTGGCAATTGAGCGAGATTTCTGACGAATCCCCTTTCTCCTCAACCGTTGTTCCAGAAACAGTACCGTCTCCGCCATGTACTGAGCCAAAGACCCTTCATGACTAGTGATCGAACAGTTTTTCTTGTTTTGTTATTTAGTGATAGTAAGAAGAAAGTTTTGTTGGTTTGTTGAGTCGAAATCTTCAATAGCTTCAATAGTTTATGTGACATTCCTGCAATATTTTTTCTACTTGAATGTACAAAAAAAAATTTTTTTAATGTTTTGATTTTTCCTTTAATGTACTTGAAAAAAAATATCTACCGATAAAAAAATTTGACATTGTTTTTATTTTCGAGATATAAGATGAATCGTTGTCGTTAAAGTGTTTTATTTGTCTGTTTTTTTCTTCTTGGACCGTCTAAACCGTGGATATTGAATCACTAAGTAAAGAATTGCGTAAAGAATATACAAGGACTGAAGATGAATGTGAGGAATACTCTGGTGTCTGCTCTTTAGTAATTTAAGAGGCAAGCTTAACTTTTGCATTTATTATCTAATAAGTAAATTTGAGAGATTTTAGTTATACTAAGTAATAATTTAATAATCTTAATCGTAAAATGTCTAAATTCAAACGAATCCAAAAATGTTACCTTGAAACAAATACAATTTTCACTTTTATCTTCTTGTTTGTAGGAGGTCGTTAATTAAATATATCAGATTTGTAAAAGTTTAAATTATTTTGAGAGCTATATCTTTAAATTACAATGTCAAGTGACTACAAACAATAGCCATAATGTAAATAATGTTTTATCTTGATGAGTTTATAACTCACTGTATGATAGTGGCATAACTAAGAAAATGTTTTTCACGAACAGGTTATATCTTTCATGCATGTCAGATATAACCTACTCTTTGTGTTCTGACTTGATATTTGGACATGGTTGATCATTCTGTCATTTTCAAATATTTAATATTTTGAAATATATACATGTATATGGGTCATTCCATGAAAATAGGGTGATTTGTGAACTTTTTTTGTCTGTATAATAATTAAATCCCAAACAGACTTCCATGTGGTGTATATGGCAGATAACTAAATAAGTATACTGTATATACCGTACCAGTCACTTAATCTAGTAATTTACGAGAAATTAATGATTTTAAAATTTTAAGCAGGTAGGGACTGACGAGTATGCCTAGGGACTGATTGAGAAGTTGGTTACTCTTTTTACAAATATAACTAGGGGCTGATGAGAAAGCTAATTACTGTAAAAACAAACTTAAAGTAAAATTTCTCGTTTATTTGATATGAACATAGTCCGATGTAGTATGACGAACATAGTCCTATTTCTGTACTGTGTTTGTACGGGTCCGTCACTAGAAAGTGTAGATTTTCTACACTCGAAGACAAGGATTGTAACACTGGCTGTAAATGCGCCCAAATAGCTGCAACGTTGTGTGCTAAATTCGAAGATATAGTGCAATAGGCAGATGTTGAGTTCTTGGTATATAACTACATCATGTAGAGATATTTGTATTCTGGAACAACCAAAATGATAGGATTACATTTAGTTGCATAGTTCAGCGAAAAGTCCATGTGCATTACTGTGTCTTTATGGACAATGTTTCCTTCGTGTTTTAGCAATTTTTCAAGATCAGTTTCTAACTCTATTATCAAATCTCTAGGTCTAACATTAATATTTTTCTTCTTATACTTCGATACAAAACGTTCTTCTTAGTCTTTGGATCCTTATACATCTCTTTCTCGTGTTTCCGCTTTGTCATTGATATGTCTTCACTGTTGTCAAATTCTTCGTAGGGTAAAATTTTAGAGAAGCACACATTACACTACTTAAATAAACATTTCTCGGAGTAGCGAAAACAACAGAGTACCTAAGTACCTGAAATGCTGATTGGTGGTTGCCGAATCCTAAAATTTTCGCATTTTTCAGACTTGATAGTTTCAAATCAATATTTTCATGTTCAATATAGGCCCAAGTGTCACGGTCTGTGAGTTTAGGAAGTACTGCCCAAAATGGACGTAGTTTGTATCCTATTGTCACACCATTTGTTTTCAAAAACTTTTTATGAATGTCACACAGCGAATCTAACAAATATCGTTTCTGGTTTTTATTATATTACGTGTAGGTAATGCAATCTTTTTTACGTGCAGCGTCACATCAAATAAGCACATCACTCACTGAGAATAAGAAAACTATCAGACTTAACAGAGCAGTCAACGCGATCCTAATTAAAGTAATGTTCAATGAACATTCTTCCCGCGTTTGCATCGCAAAAATTTCGAGAACACGGGGATATAGGATCGGTGAAGAGAATGGATTTGTCTGACCTGGTTACGAGCCTGGTAGCTCAGATGGTTTGATCGTGGCGCTAAAGATGCGGACGACCCGGGTTCGAATTCCGGCCAGGACAAATCTTTTCTCTTCAAAATAAAAATTATCATCATCAAAAGAATAATAAATAAAAATAAATCGTAAATATAATATTGGCATACGTCAACGAGATCTTAATTAAAGTCTATTCTATGAACATTCTTCATCGTGTATACATCGCAAAAATTGTGAGAACATGGGATACAGGATTGGTAAAGAGAATGGATTTGTCTTACCTGGTTACGAGCCTGGTAGCTCAGAAGGTTAGAGCACCGCGTAACCAAGTATGTTTTACTCCCTTTAAAGCCTAGGAACACCAGCCGGGCTACGAACAAGCAAACTTCATACGAAGGTGGAATGGTAACCGCTTCATCACACGATTTATGGCTTCGTCCGATGAATGTTGAGTTATCTGGTTTGAAGTTAATGTAAGCTTGAAATTATGAATAATGTATTTGGCAACTAATTAATGAATCTTAAAAATAACTCTTTTTTAAGCACTATTAGTTTTGAATAGAGTCTTATCAGCGTTAATAGATTTGATATATATTTAGGTTTATTAGCTAATGTTAATATTAAAAACTTATTTAACTTGTTGTTTAGTTGATCAGTTCCTCACCTGTCAACTCAAAGGAACGACGTCATAAAATATCGAAGCTATTGTTCAATGTCCTTGATGGCATATCAAAACCAATTTAAAGTCGACTCCAGCTTCCGCGCAATTCGCCGTCCACTGAATGCCAAAGTGGGGAGTTTTATAACTGGGGGGGACGCTGTAACTAGTTTATCTAATCGTGTCTGCGGCCGGCAATCATCTTCAAGTGCTTTTAATTTAAAGAATAAAATAAAACAAACAATATGCTATACAATATAGATATATACGACAAGGCTTTAGTCAAATAAAAGTGGGAGAACGTGTTGCATCACAGTTAAAAATAGAGATCAAGGCTGACGATAATAAAACGAAAACACCCTGACCATAAACTTGAAAACAGTTATCTTTAAATAAAACAAAAAAGAAATATTACCACTACAACCCATGAAGGGTCATGGGTTCAGTTATTGCACTGTTTCTTGAACAACGTTTTTGTACGAATGTAATTTGACCTAGATCACACTTAACCGCCAGACTATCCCCTCGCATTATAGAGGACTAGCTTTTGCCCACGGCTTCGCTCGCGTGGAACCTGGTCTACCACATAAAGTTTCGTGACAGATCACTTTTAAATAAATGATTTAATTTTTTGTGACTATAAGTTACTCATGCAAAATTTCAGATGTCTAACTTTAAAACTGACTGATTCCATACAATCTTTGAACCCCTACTATATTAAGGGGAATCCCTTGCGCGTGGAGTTATCCAAATTCCTTTGTTAGTGCTCATTTAAGCTATACAAAGAACCTATTTGCGAATTTCAAGATACTAAGTTCAGCGGTTTCTGCTGTGCGTTGACCGCTGGGTGTGTTAGTCAATCAGGTTATAGTTTTATATAAACTTCGCCTTTTTGGTGTGTTGATGAAAAGTAGACTATGTCCTCCCCAGTCTTGAGATTATCCATATCAGATTTCGTCACAAACGAATCAGCACAGCCGTGAAACATAAATTGACACTGATTAACACACGGGACGGACAGAATTTATTTTCGTTTACTGTTGTTCGTGTTAGTAAAGGATTAGTATGTAATGTTATTGAATATGTAGAAAAGGATTAATTAGCATAACGGTTTCACTTGTCGTACGGCAGCAGCGAGAAATTAAAACTGAAATGATTATAATAATGTAAATATGTAGGTAATTTCTGTGGCACCTGTGCATATTGGGCTAAGTCGAATTTTGTGAATTTCAAGCTATCTACTTAGAATCGTAATTTTTTTCTCTTTCCTTGTGTCTAAAACGCTGTGTTCCGTCCATTGCAATGAAGGATATTCATTTGTGAATCGTGGGCTGATAATCCAATCTTGAACTTGAAATAAGTTCAGAAAAATTACGATTCTGAGTAGATAGCTTGAAATTCACAAAATTCGACTTAGCCCACTATGCACAGGTGCCACAGATTTATCGATGTGTTTTTAGTTTTGGCGGTCTTACATAACTACTGCAATATACTTCTGTTAACTTTTTTTTTCACATCCTCCAAAATTGTATTTACAATATAATACAAATTTACAATAAATACATGCAAATGCTTCTATATAAACAAAAGCCTTCTGTTACCTTTCGGTATTTTTAAGCGTTACAATGGGCTGAGTCCGCTGAAGGCGGTTTTTACTCGAACCGACTAAAAGCCGCTGACTTTATACAATACAAAACAGGGAGGGACCGTTTTAGCGGGGTCAAGCAATAGTTGTAGAAAGAAGAAAGTGGAGGAAGGAAGAAGGAAAAGGAAGGAAGGATAAGGACAAGGGAGTACTTACCCCATCCCTAGACCTAATGTAAGCACATCGACCAAGGGAACACTGCCCTGCCATCTCCCAGCTCTAGGAGGTTGTTTTAAGTCCCTATATAGGGGATTCGCACAGGTCTTCAGCCCATCAAAAAATTTGAATTGCCTCCGATCTCTGTACTCGGGCACCGAGGGAAGCCGAAACTCCTTCCGGATGGTGGTGTTAAGTGCTCCCTCGATCGATGTTTGTTTCTAAGGATAGAGTTCTGGTAATGCTGCAGGCGCTGCAGCGTTGTTTTTTAGAGGTGTCTCAGTAGTGGTGCACCTTAGAGGTTGTTCTTATGATGGACTTGTAGATTTGTAATTTCAACCTCAGTGAGAGCTGCGGCGACAAGAGCAGATGGTATAGCCTGGGGAATTTCTGTCGTGCCAACTTCAACCTTGCCTGAACGTGCAAGGTTTGATTTCTGTTAACTTTTTTTTTTTTTTTTTCTTAGCCCCTTTAGGTTTGAAGATTTCTAAGCTGGATTAGGATTAGGTTGGAGAGGAATCTCTTTAACTCTACTGCGCACATTTTAAGAGGAGGATGAGAAAATGGAAGGCTCTAATTTCTTTCTTTCTTTATTAACTTTAGATTTTTCCGGTGATGGGGCTCACCGTGTCCTTTTCCTTTTATTTGTTTATTTTATGTATTTCTCAGTTCAGGCTGAGACTTTGTAGTTGATCTTGCCACGTTGGCCGTCCTGCTGGGGTGAGTGTTCTGAAGAGAGGGTTAGTACTGTATTTCAGACTGCCAAAAAATTTAATGTGTCTGCGTTTTATGAAGTCTGTAACTGTCGGTAAGTCGAGTGTAATGTGTAGGAGGTCCATTTTTGTTTTGTTTAATGTTGTGTGTCTCACTATGCGCTGCAGTACGCCATTTTGAAACTGTTGGAGCTTTTTTGCTGTTGCCGGTGCGATGGTACTTAATAGTGGTGCTCCGTAGAGGAGCGCCGGTCTTAAGATGCTCTTGTAGATGTTCATCGCTATGTCATCGGCATAGGCTGCTACAGCAGCTTTTTTGTAGTTGGCTCCAACAGTTTTAGCTGTGTATATCGAGAAAAGTAATGGAGATAGCACAGACCCCTGAGGTACTCTGCAGGTGAATGCGATGGCTTCCGATGATGTTTCACCGATGCGGACTGCAGACGTTCGCTGTTGAAGAAACGATCGTAGGACCGAGTAGAGCTGTTCCGGGAATTCGTTGTCCTGTAGTGTCTTGCATAGTAGGCTATGGGACACTGAGTCGAATGGAGATCATAACGGTCGCTTCGTTCTTGGCTGTGCACTGGCTCACTTCCGCATGTATCTTCGCCAGGTGATGATCCGTGCAGAGGCCTGCCAGGGAAAGAAAAATGAGGAGGAGGTTTCTTTCCCTTTATTTTATGTTTACATTTTATCCTTTCTGTACATCTATTTTCTGTATTTTATATTCGGTTTCTTCAATTATTATAATAATAATAAGATATATCTGTCATATAACTGTCACTATTTAATTTCTGTTCATCATCTGTAATTTTATTATATCTGTCACTACTTTAATTTTATTATATTCTGTAACTATTTTAATATTTGTTATCTTTAATTATCATATCTATTCACTATTTTATCATAGCTAGTCACTATTTTAATTTTCTACATTACATGTCACTCACTATATTCTTGTAACTGCAACGGTTTTTATATTTTTGTTCTGTTTGTTTCTCTCTCATAGCCCTGAAGATAGCCTACATTGTAGGTCGAAACGTCGGTACACAATAAATAAGTACACACTTATTATGGTGTTTTCATTAACTGCACCCCCAACTATTTCTTCCTTACATTACGTTCAACATGTTTATCTGATCTGTAGCAGGAAGAAGATCATTTTGACCGATTCAGATTTTGTATTGTGAGTAATGGATGTGCGACGTAATTGGGCATGTTTCTCACTACAACATTATAGGCAGGATTTGATTGATTAGACATGGCCTTCATGTAAGGTCTTCTATTCTGTACCAAGTTTTTTATGTTTTTGCCTCATTTTATGAGTGTGAGTATATTTAGACCAACAAAAGTGGGGTTTAACAATAGGTATTGTTGTAGATACAACGACTTTAATAAGAGTGAGGAATGTGTTTATGAAAAAACATATGTCTTGAGGGTTTTTGGGTGCAATAATACTTAAAATGTTGATGAAGAAGATTTAGTTATACTAGGGATCATCTGTGATCCCTAGTATAACTAGTGTATCGTTTTCATTCAGCGTGTTTTATTTATTGCCCAGTGGGTGTGGTAGTTGACGTTAGTTTAACGCTCAATAGCGGAATTTTTCCTACTGTCACTGTAAAAGATTACCTTCACAGAGTAAATAAATACTGATATCGTCTCATCCTCATTCTCATCTCAGCCCTGAGGAAGTCAGCAGCATGGTTGACGAAACGTTGGCGAAAAATTTATCTACACGGTCTAAACCAGAAGAAATAAACAAAGTCTTTTGTAATACTGATATAGTTCCCTTTCCCTATTTTTGAGCATATCTATACAAGCACAGCTGATACAATAGTGTAACATAGTGTACAGCCTAAATGTATTAAACGATCGTAGGACATTGGGGTAATGAGAGGGTAATGGTTTCCCTAAAAGTTGGGAAATTCATTATCACAATAACTATACCTCCTCCAGAAAATACATTGTTTGTACTTGAATCGGCATTTAGTTCCGCTGTCAAGAAATCCGCTTAACTACCAGCCAAAAATTATTTAAATTGGAAGCTAAAACTTAAATTACATTTACTCCGCCCTCATACTCTGCGTTTCCGCTCTACAACTCAGGGTGTAAAATATCATTTCAGGTAGGAAGAAATAGTACTATCTCAGAATTACAAAAAAAGTATGGTATGGCCTGAACAATACAGCATTATCCGTCATCGATAAAGTATCTATTCTATCAACAACCAGAGAAAGTATCGATACATAATACACAAAAAGTAGTTGCATAACAATAAAGTACTCCTATTATTTATTTAATGAGGTTAAACTGAATATTAACCAATTATAGCAAAAATTCATTTGATGCCACTTTTAAGTATTTGCATCAAATTTTCGACAAACAATGGTAGCGTATGGGAAGTATCGAATTTATGAGCCTTCGTTTTGTTATATCCTTTATTTAATTAAAATGAAATCTGAAGACAAAACTAATTCTGGAGCATCGATACTCATTCAATCACCATAATAAACCATTTGATATCTCTTAGATATCGAATAGGATTTTTTGATACTTGTAAGTTCAATTACATCAATTGGCTTCTTTTTAAGTATTATCAATTACTAAAATTAACACTATAGGAAGAAAACTAGTAACAGTGCGCTTCAAGTACTTAATCTCTTAGATAGGTTAGATTTTATTGCTTATAGACGCACAACATCTATGGTCATCAGCGTCTTTCTTCTTTTGGTTCAAATATTTATTTCATTATTTATTCATTCATCAGCGTCTTTCTTCTTTTGGTTCAATATTTAGTTCTTTATAATTCTTTTGGTTTAACTTTTATTTCCATTTAACCTATAATTATTATATTTTACTGAACATATTATTTTCTTTAAGAAAGGTTATCACTTTGTCTATATTTTTGGTGTTATTACCCAGGATAGTCGGGGTTTTCCTATGAATCCCCAAGCCATGAAAATATGTTTTATACAGGGGGTGATAGAGGGGGTGTCTTCCAAGATGTGGGTGATAGTTAGTTGCACTCTGCAACTTCCTTATCTAGTTATTAGTTAAATATAATTGATGTAAAATTAAAAATATTTATTATGAAAATAACAAGAGCTTACAAAACTAAATAATACTGCATCTTAATCTCTTAGATATAGTTAAATATGATTGATCCACTTCAATGTTTTAAAAATATTTATTATGAAAATAACAAGAGCTTACAAAACTAAAACTAACGGACACTAATGAATGAATTATAAGTGCTCTAGGGCGGGGTTTATAAGGTTAGGAAGATACGCCAGGTTCTGAACTTGCAGTCAGCTTAGTGGCCTTATAAGGACATGACTATATCGAATGGAATAATTCGATAACTATAAGAGCTAACTCAATATAGTTACTTATCAATTTGGAATAAATTATAAAATATAAACACAATTTACAAAACAACTATACCAAAATAGAAATAATTAAGCAATAATAGGATGTAAGCATTCATTCTTATCAAAAAGAAGTGAGTGCTCACAATTACCGGAAATTTCCATTCAATGCATTAGGGACCAATAAGGTAGAAACGAAGATATCGATATTTTATGTTATCTAAAACTTTAATTAATTACACAGGCCAACGATGAAAAAACTTTTTTAATGAAAATACCTTATTCTTATTTTGTTTAGGTTGCTGAATCCAAATATGATGCTTAAAAAGTTGTATCACCCACCATTTATTCACATTTTATAGTTAAATTCATGAAATAAAGAAATATTTTTAGAATTTAACAGCTTTTTCATAGTTAAGATAACATGAAAAAATAGGTCTAATGAACAAAGATGATGTTGGCAGCACTGCTGAAACACATGCTAAACAGCTGATGTTTTGTTTATTTTCAACATAGCCTCACTTTTACGTTTCCTGTACATGTGCTCAGTGCAATGTCTCATCGCGGCTGTAAAAACTCTGCTGACAGTTTTTGTTATATTTGTGGTGAGTTTGTTATTAAAAAGCACCAAAGAAACATTACAGACTTTGTGAAAAAGGTTTATCTAGCATACTTTGGAACCAAACTTGGAGACCAGGATAAACCTTGGGCACCGCATAAGGTATGTTATGTATGTGTTGAAGACCTCAGGAAATGGTCAAAAAAAGAGAAAAAACACTTTAAATTTGCTGTTCCCATGATATGGAGGGAACCAAAAAATCATTCCGATGACTGTTACTTTTGCAGTGTAGATATTACTGGTCATAACTCTAAGAACAAGAAGGTAATAAGCTACCCTAACCTTCCGTCCGCCATCCGACCAGTAGGGCACGGTGTAGATTTGCCAATCCCGGAACCACCAGAGGACTTAAATTCTATTGAAACAGAAGTATTTTCTGATGTACAGTCGGAGTTAGATGAACACGATGAAGAATTCCAATGTGTTACAGAAAATGTAGAGCCTAAATTGTTCACTCAGGTCGAGCTTAATGACTTAGTTAGGGATCTGGGCTTAACAAAAGAAAAAGCTGAACTGCTTGGCTCTAGGCTAAAAGAAAAGAACTTGCTGGCGGCTGGAACCAGCATTCATGTGTATAGGAAGAGAGAACAACAATTTTCGAAGTATTTTGAACAAGAGGGTGATTTGGTGTACTGCTCAGACATTCATGGTTTAATGAATGAGTTTGGAATTGAATACAAAACAGAAGATTGGAGGTTGTTTATTGATTCATCCAAAAATAGTTTGAAGGCAGTTTTAGCACACAACGGTAACATGTATGCCTCTGTACCTGTCGGTCATTCTGTACATATGAAAGAGAGTTACGAAAATCTAGAAATAGTGTTAAATAAAATAGGTTATTCTGCACACGGTTGGATGATATGTGGTGATTTGAAAGTTACGTGCATGCTCCTTGGTCAGCAAGGGGGTTTTACCAAATTTCCATGTTTCTTGTGTGAATGGGACAGTAGAGCTCGGAATCAACATTGGTGCAGAAAGAACTGGCCTGCTAGGGAGTCTTTAAAGCCTGGCGAGAAGAACATTTTACGCAAAAACCTTGTAGATCCAAAAAACGTGCTCCTACCACCACTACATATTAAGTTAGGTCTCATGAAACAGTTTATAAAGGCTTTGCCTAAAGATGGGCTTTGTTTCAAATATCTCTGTCAGAAGTTTCCACACCTTTCAGAAGCTAAACTGAAAGAAGGCGTCTTTACCGGGCCTGATATTAGAAAAATGATGTTTGACGTTAACTTTGAATCCACAATGACCTCAAATGAAAAGGAAGCATGGGTTTCATTCAAGCAAGTTGTCACCAAGTTTTTGGGAAATGAAAAAGACCCAGAATATAAGGCTATTGTTGCTAACATGTTAAAAAAATTTGAACAGTTAGGATGTTTGATGAGCCTGAAAGTTCACTTTTTGAGCAGCCACCTCGATTACTTCCCGGAAAATTTAGGAGATGTTAGTGAGGAGCAAGGTGAGCGTTTTCACCAGGACGTTAAAGTGATGGAAAAACGTTACCAGGGCCGCTGGAATACCAACATGATGGGGGATTACTGTTGGTCACTTCACCGGGAAGTTCAGCAAGCTATTCATCGCAGGAAAAGCTACACAAGAAGCTTCAAGGAAAAAAGGGAAAGAAAATATAAACCAATTCCAGTTGACAAGTGAACCTTGTATCATCACATAAAATTACTATTCCAAGTATTTTACTGTAAATACAAACCATTTTTACGATTCTACAGTGTTTCATTGATTTCCCTATATACTGTAAATGGGTATTAGACTATATAATAAAATACATTTTGCTTGGAAACTAAGGGTGATACATAAAAACTACGAGCAGATTTGGATTCAGCACATAAAAATCTATCAAGATCAGCTATTAAAATTAAAAAAGTTTTCAAAAAGGTTTTTTTTGTTGGCCTGTGTTATTTGAATGAGTAATGGTATTGATGTTATATCTATATCAATTATATTTCTTTCAAATTAGTTATTCAAACGTTAAAGATAAAATAAAGTGAGAACCCACAAGCATCGACTTTTTCCGTTCGATGCCTTCGTGAATGAATAAATGCATGCCCTTTTAAAGTATATATTATTTATATAAACTTACGAAATAAGCGACTAATCTACAACAAAGACCTATTTGGACATGGAGCAGATCATTGGGGTCTAAAACGCTCCTATATACACAAGATAAAAAAACTCAATCCGAAATTCTAAGAAAATTTTTAAATGGTCCTTGATTTATTTCGAACCACACTATTCCCGACATGAATATTCAAAACTTAAAATAGTATAACCACAACAGGTACACAATATTTTACTAGTCAGCACGTCACCATAATCTTGTTCTTTCTCTTTCCTCCTCTCATCCCGGACATAATATATATGAAGATTAAAAAGACAATGGCCCAGGGAGAGATGAGTGATTCCTGCTCAGGAACCATTAATCACTAATCTAAAATAATATTTTTGCAAACCAAAGAGAAAAATCGTATATATTAAATTTTGCTGATTGCGATGCTACTCAGGTGCGAGTATAATTTTAAAAAATAAATATGAAAGAAAGTATAGTATTTTTTAAAATTTATTTAATTGTTATATTATATAATTTTTTAAAATATTTTATTTGAAAAGAAAAGATATGGCCATCCTGGCTTTAACTCCAACCGAGATGGTTGAGGCGTCACCACGGAGAGGTGAAATTACCGGGTTCGAGTCCCGGTCCTGGCCATATCTTTTCTTTTCAAATAAAATATATAGTATTTTTTATTTAAATAAAATACATAGTTATGTAGATAGTCATAAGTGTCGATACATACTTTCTATTCGATACCCAAATTATTATTAATACTTGAGTTAAGTACTGGAATGATTACCTTTAAGATACCTTGTTGAGAATATCAAATTCAGTTCTTTATTATTGAAAATACTTGAATAAAAGATAAAATAACTCTCAAGTATTCATTTGATACCTAGTAATCAAGACCGTGTATTTAATACTTATTCCTTTTTTTATGAAATTTATGGAGAGATTGCCCAAAAGTATCAATAAATTTCTTAACATATGAAACCTGTAATAAAGTTTGCATAGTAACTGCTCCCATGTTCCTGGGAACAATAATAAATTCGAAATAGGACGTCTACAGAAATAATGTCAATGATTGAGAAAGCAAGTGCATTATTTAATAGTATGAAAACACTTTGCACAAGTAAGGACCTGCCTATTCCTCTGAAAATAAGACAGTTGAAATCCGATGAATTGGCTGTACTGCTTCATGACACAGTAGCGGAAACACTCATGAAGAAAGTGTTTTTTACCACCGTATTCTTCGAACTAACTCACCAGACATCAACAGAGATGTATTGATTCGGGCAAATCAAATAGTATACACTATAAAAAAGCTGGAACCTTGGCAACATCATGCGAAATTATCAATATCTTCAACTTCAGCTGATAATGGTGGGAAATTTAATAGTAGGATGGTCCCGGGAAGGATAAGGCACTCCTGGCTGCAGAGTTTCCTCTCACAAATGGACTTCTTTAAAACTTTCACAAACAAAATTAAAATCGCCATGCTAATAGCTAACATCCGATACACAACAGCCTACACCACTACAACCATAAAATGGGTTCAGTAAGTAGTAGAGACTGGCCTGTTTCTTGAACATCGGTTGTTCTGAGAAATGATTTTTCCTAGATCACGTTCAACCGCCAGATCTCCCCCCCCCCCCCCAATTTTTGTATCCACTTTACAGAGGCTAGATGGGAAAAGGATCCTATGCAGTTAACAGATTAAAAATATTGATGATATCAAGTGTAACTAGTGCTGCAATATTTGATATGACCTTGTGGGAAGCAGTTGGTGGCGTCTGTCTTAGACGGATTCAACCTGATGCCATTCAGCTTCAGATCATCCATAATCGTCACCGACGCCTTTTGTGCTGTTTTCAGGGCAACCCGGTCATTGGCACTGGAAGCGTTAATCCCTGTCATCTGCATAGGCCGCTACTACCGCTCCTTCATGCTTAACCGCGACAGCCGGTGCTGTGAATATCACAAACAACAGCGTCCCCGGTACAGACCCTTGTGGTACACCACAGGTGGTGAGGCTAGAAGTCGACTAGCTGTCCCCGACTCACACGACGAAGGAACTTCCGCGAAGATAGCTTCGGACCAGTCGACATAACGAGACTGGGAAGCTAAACCTTTCCAAGCGTTGGAGTAACCGTGTGTGAGTCACACCGTCAAAGGCCTGAGTGCAATCTAGGGATATAAGGCCCGTGGCTTTGTTCATGTACATCTCCTCTATGGTGTGCGCTTGGAGCATTGCCAGGTGATGGTCACAGGAGACACTTTTGAGGAAATCAGTCTGCTCCGGGGTTCTAATAATGTTTTCCTCCCTGCAGTGGGCTAACATATGGTGGTGGACCAGCCTCTCGAATACTTTATTCATATGACAAAGCAAGCTGATTGGCCGATAGTCCTCAGGAAGTTCACCAGACTTCCCAGGCTTGAATCGTGGTACTACGTCGGCTTGTTTCCACACTTCAGAAAACTATGAGATTCTCATACAGGTATTGAATATGTTCAATAGGAAGGCTTTACCCTTCCTAGGGAACATCTTCAAAATGACATAGGGGCTGTTGTCTAGCCCAGAGGATTTTTTGCCTTTAATGCTCTGTAGTAAGGACTCAAGGCAGTAGAAGGTGGAGAAAATGGGCTTCTCATTAGAGCACAGAAGTGTTCCCTCAGGGATTGATGGAGTATCTACCATCCGAGCAGCAACACTCGCCTCATAAGCCTTCGCTAAAAGTTCAGCCAGTTCTCCGGGTGTCATCAGGTCGTTTCCGGATGTCAGGTGCACTGTGTCCTCGTAGGTCCTATGTCTTAGATACGTAGGTTTTGACGAATCGTCAGGACTTACGGTGATCGTCGCAGGCGGGGCTGTGAGGGTACCTCCGAAAGTATATACTCGTACAATCGGCCGATGATCTGAGGTACGTATGGGAGCAATGTACAGCCCGTTTTGGTGTGCAGTAATGAGCAGGTGAAGAGATGAGGTCCACTCAGGTCGGATTGTATACATGAAGGTATGCACCCCGGTGTGGTAGACGACCAGCCCAGTCTTGGTGAGGTACGTACTCAGTGTGTTATTGTTTCTACACAGCCAGGCAGTGTGTTTGGCATTGAAGCCACCAAGGTCTATATACCAACTGACTGACTGGGCGTGTTGCAACAACCTTACAGCCGTATTCTAGAACTGTATTTTGCCTGCATACACGTCATTCTGTTTTTCTCTTCCAATACTGCCTTAATCGATGTAACGTTGGTCGTTCGGTTGTTGAATGATAATTTAGTGACTCATGGATATGTAATTGAAAGCTTTTAACAATATCTTAATTAAATATTTGCGCGATTAAACGAAATATGTTGGTTGAATAATTTTGTAAACAAAAACCTAATTATTATCTAACAATTAATCTGTCTAGCTCGTTGTCATATTAAAGATAATGAAAAAAAAAATGTTTTTCAGGCAATCAATTATAATACTAATAAAAAATTAACAGAAAAAATATTTTTGGAAATGAAAAAAAAATGTAAAAACGAGTATAAAAATTAAGTAAAACTCCTTCACTTCAGGCCTATTTTCTTTAAAATTCAACTTAGAACGTGAAAAATAGTATCCTATTTTTTTTAGTTCGAATTATTGACCACCGCCTAGATAATCTTATCATTAATTGTCTAAATTATTGACAGTAAAATCTATTAAAAATAATTCATTTTCTTACATAAATCAGAACGATTTATTGAACTATAACGCTATTGAGGTTGATATAAACAATAATAATTTACCTTCGTCTTTAAGTTATTTCTGTAAGTAGTTAGTGACGAAACCACACCGAGTCATCCCCCGCCCTCCTCGACAGCCCTGAAGAAGACCTGCCATGTGGATCGAAACATTGGCTCTTTAAGAAACATTTCTCCAAACTTAGGAGAAATTTTTGTTCTCCGCCCCCACAAATTATAATTTCACCTAGAATTACTCAATTTAAAAAAAATATGAAATATTATTAGTTCTATTTCAGAAGTACATATTTATTTCAAGACAATGTCTAACCGAAGACACTTATCAGAGATTTTTCATATAGCTTAGACACTTTGAGGAATTTTATTACTTTTGAAGCTTCGACCGGTGTAAACAAGATTGTCAAGGAAAAGTGTAAGTTATTAAAGTTAAGTTTTCTATTTAAAATCCATTGCAAAAGAAAGACGATTTATAGTTTTATGCTTTCTGCCTCATTCTGTCAGAAACTAGGAAAAAGAAATCTACAAGAACAAATAGATTTCTTTATAAGCAAATACAAAATACATAAATGCATTTGGGTATTTATCCCAGTCAAGGGGGTGCCCAATTACCTGATGAAGAACCCCATAAGTACCCGTTGGTAAATACAGTTAAGTTTAAATTTGATTATGTATTTGTTTTATGGCATGCCTATCAATCTGAATCATTATTATTCACATCTTAAAGAGTATATATTAAATGGAATTCAAAATAAGTATTTTTTTTTAATACAGTATGTTCATTGTAATTACTTATATGCTTACTTAACCCAGATACACTTTATATTTATGATTACGATATTGATGGCTTAATTCAGATATTGTTTGACTGGTTATTAAATTGGTAAACACACTACCAGCCTCTGGGAAAGATTAGAATATTAAAATAAATAATCAGTTGAGTAATTATGACAAATAATTACTCATGGCATCCCAAAATAAATAAATAAGATAAATAGCCTCTTAAAAGACAGAATATAGCATTTTTAACATGACAAATATTTGTTAAGAAGACAAAATAAATGTGTGGTTCTGCAGAATTAATGAATCGTTTTTACTTTATTAAAGCAGAATACAAGATATGTAACGTTGTTGTACATGAAATGGCCGATATTAATAAACCGCTATCGCTGGCGATAAGGTTAGATTTACTGGCAAGCATGTCATATTTCCTTGCATAATTTCTAAGCAGTTCTTGGAGCAGCTTACACAAGATTCCAAAATATTCTGCTCATACAGGATCTGATGAGTAAATCGATATCATGTCAGGTTGAAATCAAGGTTACTGATATCTATAATTGGTGTTAGAAAAAAACAGAACAGGTGTTATTGGTGTATAAAAAAACAGAAAAAGTTATACAGATGCTGAGATAGTTTAGGACGATTGCGTTAAGAACGTTCAGCTGGATTTGGGTTTGGGTGGTGGTTCTTGGACTGTACTTAGTAAGCAGAGATCGGTTGCATCAGTATCGAACCTTCGGAATCGCTAAGTCGTATATTCATTCTTATCCTACCGCTAATACATTGATTTCGTTTTAAATTCATTTTTCTTTATTTTTGTACTAAAACTGAGAAAATAATTGAGCTAAGTGAATAAATAAAAAAAGATAAATATATAAATGCTTTTCTCACAGAACACTAAAACAAAATAGTTAAGAGATATATGAGTAAGGGCAGACCCTTACTTTTAAAGGCTGTTTAAGCATGGTGGAAATGAGCTTAGAAGATTTCTTCATAATCTTATTCTGGAAATCTGGGAAGCAGAGCAAATCCCTGAAGATTGGTGTAACAACAGTGTAAAACAGCAATTATCCCCATCCATAAGAAGGGAGGCATCCCAACAACTACCGTGTCATCTCACTTTTGTCCTGTGCACACAAGATACCCTCAAGAGTTCTCTTCCAAAGGCTCCTTCTTTGATCCCATACCAAGCCGGCTTCAGGAAAGGAAAGGCCACCACCGACCAGATCTATCAACAATACTACACCAATCCTGGCCTTTGCTGACGATGTAGATATTGTAGGTAGGTCGTTTGTAGCCATGAAGGAGGCTTTTATTGCCCTTAAAGAAGCCGCAGCAAAGATTGGTCTGGTTGTTAACCAGGATAAAACAATACATGATGGCGGGGTGTCGAGGCGCAGCGAGAAGAGGAGCTGAGGTCCGAATTGGAGAATTTAAATTTGAACGGGTGGATGAATTTGTCTACCTCGGAACGCTGGTCAATGCAAACAATGATATGCAGCTGGAGATAGACAGAAGATTAGTGGCTGCTAACAGGTATTATTTTGGACTGCAGCAGCACATGAAGAGCAAATCTCTGTATAGAAGAACTAAATTACAGCTCTATAAGACACTAATAAGGCCTGTCGTCACCTACGGCTCTGAATGCTGGGCACTATCCAAGAATCGAGAGCTGGCTTTACTCTGAGGTTTGAGCGGTGCATCCTTCGAAGAATATTCAGTCCATTGTGTATAAACCAAGAATGGAAACTAAGGATCAATCCGGAAATACAGGTGTTGTACCAAGAAACCGACCTGGTCAGATTTATAAAAGTGGGGAGATTACGTTGGGCCGGATATGTGGCGAGGATGACGGATGACCAAATTCCTAAGAAGCTTCTCAACGAACAGATCCATGGAACAAGACCAGTTGGACGTCCCAAATTGCGTTGAGCATACGGCGTCGCTGCCGATGCAAGGTCTATCCTTGGGATAAGGAATTGGAAGGCGGCTGCTCTGAACAGGGAGAGACTGGTGGCGTCTGTTGCAGGAGGCCTTGACCCCCCCGCGGGTCGTAGTGCCATTAAAGAAGAAGAACACATACAAGTAAGTACCCTCAAATTCTAATAACAACTTACTTTATAAAAAGTAATTTAAAAAAAAATTAAAATAAAGCAATTAGAAGCCCACTCCAGATCCCTCTCTTTTTTTTATTTATTTATCGAAATTTAGAGTTGTATAATAATAATACATTAAGTAAATAGAATGAAAGATATATATAATGGCGCGTGGTAAATGCAAGTAGAGAAACTACCAATGGATAGTACTTGAATAACTAAATCAAGTTTTGGCCTCAGAACCTTTTTTTTTTTAATTTTTTCTTGAAATTTACAACTGTATTATAATTATATAACAAGTAAATCATCTTTTCAGACGCCTCGGAGGGTTATCAGGAATTGAAGAGGTTGCTATGTTTCAAACTAGTAGTAGAATTTTTGAATTCCAATTTCGGCGACTTCAAAATCGAATAAAATTGAAACTTTGCAGACTTCTCAAGGACCAATGGCAATACATTTGTTTAATATGTTCGTCTCGTTATCATGAACGGGATCTTGAGGATCAGCGATTCTTCATATCCATAAGCACGGGAATGTCTTGTGCCAGGTACGAAGGAGTGTACACTAAGGCACACAAGGTGTTAGCACTCATAATAAATTTAATGTTTATAATTTGTTGTTTTTTTTGTTTACTTAAACAGCAACTTGAATATTGGCTTTTCTTTCTTATTTAAATAATTTAATTAGGTAATAGTCTTAAGAACGAAGATAAAAACAATTATTATTTGTTATAAAATGTGAATGTTTAAAGATTAGACTTAAAATTGCATTAACGGTAAAATAGAACAATACGCCTTGCGAGCTTTGTTTAAGTCAGAAGGATTAACTTTGACTCTTATCTAACTAACATCAGTTGTATGTTTGATGCGGCCATGAATAGACTGATAAAACTTAGTTCGTGCGTTACTTTTTTTAATGAAAATTAATTTGGTTTAAATTGAATCTCTCTCGACCTGGACATTTATGGGACACTTCGAAGACTCACGCTCACCGGCAACCATCTATGATGTAGTCTGTCATGAAGCTGACGTCAAGTAATGCCATTCTCCAGGTCGATATCGGCCCAATACGTACTGCAACTCTACAGTCATCAGGTCGTACGCCTTTTATTACTATTTGGTGTTGAGTTATTCTTTACTCTCACAAATAACATTTCGATTAAAAAATATCTGGCCAGATAAAGTTATACTTGAATTTATTTATGAAAAATCTACTTTTTTTTTATTGAATTATTTTGTAAAAATAGAAGAATTTTTTTTTTTTTTTTTTTATAATTTAATCATGTAAAGATGAAGAATTGTTTTTATTTTATTTTATAATTTAATGATGTAAAGATAGTGTGACAAATAAATCAGGGAATCATTTTGGTTTATTATCCTTTGTTTCCTCATTGAGGGTTTACCAATTAATCTACTACAGACATTCAGGGGAAGAACCAGAAATTAATTTATTAAGGTGGGTAGGTTTGCGGATTGCAACAATTTGCCGCTATCGCCGAAACATTGGTCCTCCGGGCCCGGGATTTATTGTCACACTTTCTTCAATTGTATTTTCTTTCTTTTTTTGCTGAGATGAGAGTAGTGGTGCATAAATAAGCGATAGCCCCCATTAAAAAAAAAAAAAAGGAAAAGGTAATTTGTCGTTTATTAATATTGTGTTTCTTCATTCGGTCTTTCATAGTCTTCATATTATTCTACTATGGCTCCAAAGGATCAAACTAGCAAATTAGAGCAACAGCTAGACGAACTATTAGCGGATGCAATTGATCGAGCGGAGGATATTAACGAAACATTCGATCTTGGGCAAACTTTAGAAATTGACTCTTCTCAATTAACGACTTTCGAAGCGCGACTTGCACGATTGGATGATTGCTATGAAAAATTTCGAACGGCAACAATAAGAGCCTGCAACTTAGCGCGTTCATTAAGCAACGAGGAGGAGATCACAAAATTAGTACAGCTAAAAATAAAAACCCGGGATCTTTATTACAAGTCTTTAGCTGCAGGGCGGAAATGTAATCAAGTTAACACTTCTGTTCTTAGTAATGACAACGGCCTAAACCACAGCTTAGCTGGAGGGACCTCCCGCATTATCCCCAATTTTAATAATTTCTGTCTCACCGTACATTGCTTATAGGATGCGACATGCTCTTCATTGCAATTTGCACATTTTGGGGATCCTGTGCGTGGACAGCTTTTAATGTCGTGTTGTTCTCCGCAGCGCACGAATTTCTCGTTGTAACCACAATAGTTTCGTGTGTGCCCGAATTGTTGGCATTTGAAGCATTGTATTGGGCCGTCTCTTTTTGGTATATAGGTGGTTGCTGTGAAGATGCACCTATTTACATGCCGCACTTTTCTGATGTCATCAATGGTGATGTTTGTTGGAACTGTAATAATGACCGGGTTTAGTGGTGTCTTCCTCCCTTTATCATCTGTTCGTTGAAATCTACGTACGTCTGTTACTTGGAGGTGCTTAAAAGCTTCTTCTATGTCTTTTTCCGGGGTTGATATATCCAAATTCTTGATAACGAATTTTTTGAAAGTCTTTTTCGTTTTAGTTGCGTATGAGTGATGAGGTATATCAAGTGTCTTAAATCTCTTCAACACTTTTTCACGTTCTTGCAGCGATGGCATCTGTATTTGAATACGTTTGCTTGAGTAGATATTCGTGAATCCCGGTTTTATCCATAAAAGCTTTCACGTTCCCGATAGTATATTTATTTGACATCACTATTGGCGGTATGTAAGGTCTTTTCGTTTGGACTGGTGTTGTGGCTTCGGATTCGGTGACTATAGATTTGTTTGAGGCGAATTAGACTACAATAATACATATTTATGGGCTGTAAATGGACTTAAACCACTTTCAAAATTAGGCAACTGTAAAAATTGTTTAATTTCAATTTTAAAAAATCAAAAAGCGCTTAAAAAATACTTCATTTTAATCCAATTTTCTTTACAAATACTCATGACAAGACACAAAATTTAATTTTAGACACTAATTACGTTGTCAAAATTACATGATACTGATAGTAAAAAAAAACCAAAAAAAAAACAACCTTTATTTACAGTTTTACATATACAAGCAGCAATAAGTGTAAATACATGTTCCGGACTTACTTTACATGTTTAAAGAACAGTGATTTTAATTAATTAAAGTTGTCTTTTATAAATAAGTTTTACAATAGCAGGAAAAATGTAGAAAAAAACCGCTTAAAAAACTGATAGTATTTACTTATGCTCTGCATGTGGCAGTGTTTCGAAATATGCATGATGCACCGGAGGTATAAAGGGTAGTAACTGCTTCATGTCTTTATATTTTTCGTAAGTATTAGGCCTGTCATTTTCGTACAAGGGCGCCAGGGCGATTTTTTCAAACTTTAGCGGTCTTCCAGGACGTGTAGGTAATAAATTTATAGTTTTAAATTCTGCATCCTTCATTGATTCGCGTTGAACACTAGCATGTAGAAATATATTTTGCTTATTAAAATCACCTATATTCCAAAACTTATCAAAAATTTCTATACGCTGTGTTTCATTAATACGTTCAATAAATTTCTTTGAGCAATTACAATTTTTGGATTCAAATTGTTTTGCTGGATTGAATTTTCCTCTTTTTGTATAATACTTTTGACCACTATTTCGCTTAATTTTGTTTATTCGTTGCAAATATTTTTCTTTATTAGGTTCTGCAGAATCTAAATTTTCAATAACAATATCCTCATCTGATGAAGATTCTACCTCTATTGTTCTTCTGTTTATATTTATGGGCTTTATGTCTGCGTGAATTTATTTATAATTAAGTAAAATAAATATTTTCAATTGTTATGAAATAATATTGCTTTACCATTTGTTCTTACCTATATCACTATCTGATGTTAGTATGAAGTTATCCATTTTCAGAAAAAAATAGAATAAGTAACCTAAATTAACAACTCTTAGTACGTAAGATGACACGTATGATAAGAGAAATGAATTAAAAATAAGAGACTACTGATCGGCAACCATCTGCTAAGCCACCTACCTCTGTCAATTGGACTTACACCACTTTCATAATCGATGAGTATGCAATTTCATTTACCGACCGATTTTTAGATGTATAAAACATGGGAATTTTTTAAGAAATTAAACACGGACTAGTTATACATAAAAAAATTACATTAAATTAAGCATGAAATACGTCATATCTCATTTTTTTTAAAAATGGACTTACACCACTTTCAAAATAAACGGTCCATTTATAGACAGCCAAACTAAAAATTCGAAAATAAATAATAGTTTGAAAATATAAAAAATATGCTTTAATAGAAAACAAAACTAAACAGTAGAATACAATTTTTAATAAGTTCAAAATAAGAACAGAGTGAAAAACGAAAAAATTAATTTTGTCATAAATGAGAGTGGATGCTATTTTAAGATATTTTCATAATGACAACACTTACAAAAATATTATACAAAATATTATAAAAGTTAATATAGTATGTACAACAATTAACATAAAGTACCCCAGGCTTTTTAAGATCCTGGTTTTTTTCTTTCTTTTTTGAAAATTGTTTTCTGTGAGTTTTGTATTCCATTAAATCGTGCTTTTTAGTTTTTCAAACTATTATGTTTTACTTTATTTTTATTTTAGTTTACGAGTATCATATCAATTTGTAATCGATAGGTTTTAGGCCAATAAAACATTTAAATACTTATTTATCTGTATTTTTTTTCTACAAAGTAAACATTTTATCAAATAAAATTACAAATAATAGTTGTTCGTCTTAAATTTACGTTAAAAAAATAAGAAGCAATAACTAATAATAATGAACTTAAGGAGCTTCAAGCACGTCAAATTTCCCTATTCTAAGAAAAAACGTGCTGTAAGTAATTGGTTAATTTTCTAGAAATATGTCTGATGGTCTATTAAAGAATAATATTTTACATTGTGTTTTATGGAGTTTATTTTAATCTAAAACTTACAGTAACAGCAAGAAGAGTCAAGCTTTTCTCTAACTCCGTCTCTTGCATTGATCACGAATATCGATACCGGAAATATCGAATATGAATTGTAACATTAGAAACAAATATATTCCTAAACTAAACGTATAAAATAACACATACATTTCTCATAAAAACTATTTCATATGACACATTGATTATTAATTTAATTTGTATTTTAGGCCTTATTTTGATTATCAAATAAAACATTGATAGAATTATACAATTACAAATATAGTCATAACTAATACAAGATTATTACAACTTATTTTTTTCAATATTAAACAATATTTTTTCACTTGGAATATTTCCAAAAGCTCTGTTGACGAATCTGACGGGAAGCTTCGTTGAAGGAGATAACTTTGTTGTGTAGTTCATGAGAAACAATGCAAGACCATACTTCACGACGAGCACTGCATACCTCATAGCTGAAAATGAGAATAAAAGTAGTTATACTTTTAAATAGGTACTTTGTAAGACTTTAAAGGAAGTGTAGCTATTGTCTTTGAGAACAGCTCAACCACTATACTTGAACTGACCAGATTTTTTTTTGCAACATTTTCGGCTGAGTGCCGGGAATTTAGCTCAAATGATGAAGTAGATAAATCATTAATCTGGTGTCTCAAAACTAATTAAAATTAAAATTTCTGTGCACCGTATCAAAAATTAATAATTAGCACTTATTACTTATTATAGAATACACCATTATTTATATAATATAATGATCGATTGCTAAATGTTAAATATAATAATACATACAAAACTACTGTAAAAGTCAGTCTAAGTGCTCCTTAAAAGACATTGGTGCGCTTAGTAGGACAAAAATAACTCAATGCGACTTCAACAATTTCATAACGCTCCTTCAAAAGAACGACTCAATAATTTGCATTTGTCAGTAAAGTCTTCAGTATCAAATGAATTGGTTGGAGCTTTTTAATTCAGCCATGATATACCTGATATTCTAATTCCATGGGTTTTTTATAAAGTCATATTTTTAGTTATATCATGTCTGAATCAGAGTTTTATGGGAATAATAACATACGTTAAAATAAAAAAAAATTCAAGTTTAAAAATGTTCTAATCATTAATAAAATGATGTTCCAAGACATGGAACTTAAACTTCAAATGCTTCTAGTGAAAATTTAGGTTTTTTGAGTTAATGGCATTTTTCTTTTAAAGGTGCGATATCTTAATCATTATTTGCTTACTATGTGCTAGCTGTTTCAATAAAAGATTATTAAAACGTATAATTATAATATTAACTTACCTATGCACATTCTAGGACCTTCTCCAAAAGGAAGGAATGTTCCTGGCTTCGGTGGTTCAGCAAATCTCTCAGGTTTGAAGGCTTTTGGATCAGGATAAATATTGGGATCCATATGGATTGCTGCCGCTGGGACATATACATATTCTCCTTTGTCAATTGTGAATCCGTTCGACAATGTGTACGGTTTCGTGCACACTCTAGCGAGAAAAGGTGTCAAAGGATAAATCCTTTGAGTTTCTATTAAAAAAAATATAAGAATAATAACAAAAGAAATAGTAACAAATATGCGTAACCTAATATGTGTAACCTAAATAGATAGATTATCAAAAAAGTTATTAGTTATCACCATCACCGTGTAATATGTTATTTTACATGAAAAAAAAAATGTACCACTACAACCCGTGAATGGGTCTGGGGCTAAGTACATAGTAGAGACTGTACTGTTTCATAGACAACGGTTCTGCAAGGAGGGGACTTGTACTAGGTCACGGTCAACCGCCAGATTTTTTCTCCTCATTTTGGGTACCCTATTTTTATAATATTTTATAGAGGCTGGGTGGGCCTCAGGAGGGTCCTAGATCCCATATGATCCATCTCCCGCAGCAGACTAAATAAAAGTACTATAGACTAGTAAAAGTGCTATCTACAGCTTAATTTAAACCAGGACTTCCGGCATGGTAACTCAGTCCTCTACCACTGAGCCACTCCGCTCCCATTTAACATAAAAGGTTGAACAATTATAAAAAACTAGAAATTTTTGTTTACACAATGTTGAAAAAAAAAGAATCTGAACTATTGAATACAGATAAATATCAGCTCATCCATACCTCAAATGACTTTTTTTCACGGGTATTTCCATTATATTCACGATTCTACGCCTTGCGACGGTAGAGGAAATACATAGGATTCCTTCAGTCTTATTTTCTGAGGAATAGGCAAGTTATTACTTTGAGATGTTTGTTTACTTCATGCTACTATTACTAATCGAACGATGCTAAAGTGAGAGTCCTAAATATTATCCCTTTCCGGGTATAAATAGGACAGGTTAACGAGTTTGCGGGATGCCATAATTAAGGATTTTTTACGCCGTTTAATATCCCAAATACACCTGCCGGGCTGAGAATACCTGATTTTCTGCATCGCAGGTTGTTATACTAACCACTATACTACAGGTGACCTCTCTTGCGTGTGTTGTATTCATTATAGTATACACCAGATTATTATTTGGCTTTTACGTCTTTAAACACAAAGTCAGGATAATTTGTGAACTATCATGGTAATGATATTTGACGAAGTGCAAATTTTTCAAAAGTGGGTTTTGTTATATAAATAATATTATAAATCATATGTCATATAGTCATAGATCATATGTTGATATAAAATTAACAGAGAATCTGAGAAAGTTACAAAAATATATTGTGCTTAAACTTGAACTGTATTTCTTGTGTTAAATTATTATCAAAGCTGGCTCTTGTAAAATCTTGTTTTCGGCACTTGACACATATGTGAACTAAGGCATCGATATTCAGTGCAAGATTCAACTAGTAGTTGACATATCCGAGACTATTAATGACCACAACGAGAAACATTTAACCTTAATTTAGCGGGTTGTCAAATAGATGCAAGCATCCGATAATATCCTCAACACTGCAATTTAAAAAACCGATACCAAAAGCTATTGAAGGTCTGAAGTTGGTTACCAAAATCCTCATATGGATTTCACTATGGAAGCAATAACAGGAAATATTTGGATTGTAATTATCTGTTTAAATACTATTTGCAAAGGATTCAGGATCTATTATATTTTACTATCCAACAAATAATGGCCTATTGATAACTTGCCGAGATGAGTCACATTCTTACTTTGGGTAGGTCAGAATTTGAGTTCTATATATTAGTGCTTAATTTAGAAGTTTGTAATTTGTTTCTTAATTTCATCGTCACTTTGCTGCTATAGTAATCGCTGCTATGATTAATCGGACGATCCTACAGAGGGACTTCTATGTTTTACCTACCCAGAACTTAATCAGGATAGGCATCTTTAACGAGTACCTGGCATCATACAGGCACTAGACAGCATTTTGCGTCTCCACCAAAGGACGATATAGGGAAGGATTGATGGCTCCATTTAAAATATCCCAAGGCCATCTGCCGCTCTGCGAGCACGCAAAAAAAAAGTGTTAGTACTTTATTTATAGTAATTTCTTTTTATTATTTTTCGTCTTTATTCAAAACCCCAACTTATTTCATAAAACCTATATGACAGAAAAAAAAATTAACTGTATCGAGTGCTACACATCAACCAGAAACAAAGATAATAAATACAACTTAATCAATCACTTGTATGTTACCTTTAACAGTTTGCTCTAAAAGCTTCATATTTCTCAATGCTTCGTATGTGAGACCACCATGTTGTTTCACTTGCTCCATTACTTCCTTTCTTAAAGCATCCTGTATTTCGGGTTTTTGAGAAATTTCTAGCATTGCGTATGTTAATAAAAGAGCAGTTGCTTCGAATCCAGCGATTAAAAATGATTGAGCTTGAGCCATTAAGACGTCATCGGTTATTTCTATAGACAAAGTCAAATAACTTAAATTATATATTCTTTTAGGCTTCCACGACCACTATTATTACAAAAGACTTTGTTTATTTCTTCTGGTTTAGACCGTTTCTCATCTCAGCCATGAGGAAGTCATCAGCATGGTTGACGAAACGTTGGCGAGAAATTTATCTACACGGTCTAAACCAGAAGAAATAAACAAAGTCTTTTGTAACTTAAATTATGTTTTTGTATAAGTATGATTTAAATGCATTTGTTTCTGTATTTGTGTCTAATTTAAATGATACATGAATATAAAATGAAACCAACCAAATACTTCAGTACTAATATCATTATTCAGCTCTTCTTTCAAGTAATCATCACTAGCATCCAAAGTCTTAAGTTCAATATTTCCCTTTTCTTTAAGCTGCATCATCATTTGAATGAAGTCGTTTCTTTGAATGTTGTTTTTGTTCCTGTAATCTATAGCATTTCTGATAATGCCGCAGAAATAATTCGTAGTCGATTTCGGTATGAATGAAAAGCCTATTCTCTTTGAAAGTGATGGAAATGCAAAGAAAAACCACATCCTTACAAGGTTTTTCCAATTCGTGTCGTTAACTTGCTTGCCTTTCGCCCTAAATTCCGAATCTGGGTTTTTAAGTACACCTGGATTGATTCCAAAAGCTGCCGATCTGTAATGAAATACAAAAAGAAATGTTAAGATTGTTTTATATTATCTTTAACCATAAAAATATAATTTATGGTGAGGACTATTAATGATGCTCCCTGGTCACGGCAATCACATTACGAAGCATTTCTCACTGTTCATCCCATTTTAACCTGAGCTTGTTGACATTCGTAGTGTCTATTATGAAGGTATTTAATCTTATTTAAATAAATCAAATTTATGTATTATGGTTTATGAAGTAGTTGCGAAAAAATACAGGGTAAAAAATAATTTTACATATGCTGATACCTATTAGAAATGCTGTTTATTCCCACAGTAAACACACCGTAGTATCCCTTAGTACACGAGCTTAATGTAGTACAATCCAAAAATACTTTTTAGGTTCTACATCTAAAACAACCCGTTTCATCGTCGACCTTAGTCTTACAGTTGGATACATTCTTTAACTAACTCTGTTCCTAGATAGAGTCCAAAGCAATAAGATGTTCGTATGTTTGGAGAAGGGTTGTGATTCTTGCATCATCGGTAATTGTAATAATGGAATGGAATAATCATGAAATTGTCGGATAATTGGAGTAATGGAAAATTGGGTAAAATGTTAAGTTGACGCCTTATCAATATCGATCGCCTATGACTCTCCACCGCTAATTGTGCAACTTAAAATAAAATTCATAGTCTTTGAAATTATTATAACTTTAATTTAAATCATTAATGATGTAGATCTTCGATGGCCTGGGAATGTTTTAGATCAAGAAATAATTTAAAACACGGTAAGAGAACACCAACAAAAGATGATCAATGAAGGTTAATGTTTTGTGTACATGTTTAATGACCGAAGGTAACTAATAATTCCTTGTATACTGTTGTTCTTATTGGAATATCTTTAGCAGTCCCAAATATGGGTTAAATAGAATCGAGAATTACTGTGATTAAATAATTGACTTCTTCCTTACCAGGGCTACGCATCACACTGTTTAGAAACATGTTGACCAGAATATATCCTCAAAATTCTTGGGATGATTGGACCAGAGTACCAATGCTCTCAGACATGTGCATCTGGGCATCGATAATTATATTTTTCTATATAAATTTCAATTACAAAAAGATAGAAATTCTTTTATACAAGATGCCATCAAAATCAAATCATATAGCATTGTATCGTCGCTTTCATGCCAAAGAGGCATGTCCGCAAATTTTGTTATTTTGAGGTTATTTTTTATTTTATAATACAATTATCTATTCCTTTTACGTTATCACAAATACCGTACTGAATGCAGTATCCAAAATGTTATCAAGCGAATTAAGAAAATCGCTACCGTTATTCTGCAACGACAATTCAAATTCAGTGTTCCCTTTTCCTCGAATTTTTAGTTATGGCCCTTTAGCTTTTTAACAAAGATATCCTATACAATGTATGTTGGTATTGCTTACGTATTTAACGTCACTTTATGTTATGGCTAAAATGTTACCGAGTGAAGATAGAAGGTTGTGATTGTAACCACTACAAGCAAAACCCGTATGCATTTTGAAATTGCATTCTGTGGAATTCGAACCCTTGGTAGATTAACACAAAGTGCCATTAAGAAATACAATGATTTAAAATATATAAAAATCATCAGATTTTTATTTCATCTTAATTGAATTTGTTATTTTTTTTATCTTCTGAATAAATTCCTCTTGTGTAATTAAAGAGGTATGAATGTCAATCATTATGGCAATTTGAGTGCATTTTATACATATACATATATTTAAGGGTATTTTGAGTGTTTTTAATTTGTTGACCGAAAATTTTGGCGTTCTCGTAGGATGAATAAAATAAATATATTTAAAATATTCTTAGTAAATAAAACACTTACCCAATAATATCCATTGAAAATAATCCCATCGCTTCACGAATATCAATATCACTGTCCTTATGTTTCTCCAGGTATTCTAGTAAACCATTCCCAACTTCAGCCATAACATCATACATACTTTTTAGTTTACCAGATGTAAATAAAGGAGCCATCTTCGTCCTGTGAATGAATTTCAGATTAACAAATTTCTATTGTAAATTATTTAAATAGTTCTTGAAATCACTACTTATTCTATTTAAAATATTCTGTTTGATCAAGATACAAAATAAAAAAATGTTCCTTCTGTTGCTTAAATATCTTAAATTTAAATATAAATCTATCTTGGCCCTCAATAATCTTCTTCAAACATTATATTAATAGTTGAAATGTAATGATGTATTTTTTATGTATTTAACTTGTGGGCCTCATCGAATTAAAGAAGTGTTGGGTCTTATTTGGGGCAGCGATAAATCATTCTGAGTAGACAGGGTCAAACATTTTTACTATTGTGCATATTATCATTTCCGCAATAATTATCTACACTATCTTAAAATCTAATAATTTGAAAATTATTCTCATTCTTATTAGGCTCATTCTCATCTCAGCCCTGAGGAAGTCATCAGCATGGTTGACAAAACGTTAGCGAGAAATTTATCTACACGGTCTAAACCAGAAGAAATAAACAAAGTCTTTTGTAATTTGAAAATTGTTTTATTGCCTATAAAAATTGTACCACTACAACCCATAATGGATCCTGGTTCAATATACGGTAGGAAATGTATTGTTTTTATGACAACAGTTGAGAAAGGACAAGTATGAGATCACGCTCAACCACCAAGTTTTTACCCCAATTCAGGATTGGTGAGCAATATGTAGAGGCTGGGTGAGCCCCAGGAGGGTATGTAGATGTCACAGGCTCCATTGTGGCTGTTGGTAGATTAAATGATTTGTCTGTTACTGGATTTGAACTCGGGACCTCCAACATACCAATTCAGCACTCTACACACTGAGCTACAGCTGTTATTTTGTCTATGGCTTCATGGTCTAATACGAACTAAAATTCTTTTAATAAAACGATCTCTACTATTACACCACATCATATAAATAATAATAAAACTGTTTGCCTTGATCCAGAAAAAACATTATGAAATCCTATGTTGAGTGATTAAATTTTAGAGAACTGTCTCAACCAGAGGAAGTCGTGTATGCACATAACCAGGACGTATTTGAGGTGGCCATGAAGGCAGCTTAGGATCATTTATGCAATTTGTGTGCAGTGTCACTGATCATTCGGTAAAAAGAGTTCAAATTGACTTTCCCAAACTGTTCATATATTGTTAATATTAAACTACATTTTTAATAGTTTCTAACTGTTGTTTATTTATTCATAAAAAAAAAAAAAATCTGTACCACTACAATCCATGATGGGCTCAGGGTTCAATATATAACATACTGTACTGTTTCTAGCAACAACGGTTGTGCAAGTAGGTGATTTGTCTGAGTTCACTCTCAACCTCTAGGTTTTCCTCCAATTAAAGGTACTCACTTTATAGAGGCTGTGAGCATAGGCGCATCCAGGAGGGGGTACGGGAGAACGTGGCCCCCCCCAGACGGTTGTTTGTGTACTGTGGAGAATCCATTACAGTACATACTTATAGGCAAATCATGTGGTGATAGTTGTTAAAATAACAGAAATAACATGAATGAAATATTGTTTAGATATTTTAATAAGCCTTTCCATAACTACTGCAAGTGTATTTCTAAGTTTATGTTGATTTGCTTGCCCGTCTGCCCGTTGTGCCTCCCCCCAGTAAAAAATCCTGGATCCGCCCTCGGCTGTGAGCCCCGTGAGAGACAACAGTTTCCGTAGGGTCCAACCACGGTTGATAATTCAAATCTGCCGAATTTGTATATGGAATCTTCGACATAGTTGCTCAGCAACATAGCCACTTATTAACTCTATTATTATTATTTTATAGTTACGATAATATAACCAAAAAACTACCTGAACGCTCTCCATTTATTTCCAGTCATCATAAAAAGTTGGTTATCCAAAGGATTCTTCTTTTCATCAAATTCAAATCCATGGTCAACAAAATGTCCAAAATCTTTTACCAATACTTTTTGAACCAAATCGTTATCTCGAACAACAAGTCGTGGGGTCAGAAATTCATAATACCTTTAAATTCAATTTTAAAAAAATAAAACATTATGTTATATATTATAATCATGATAACTTGACTAAATATTGTGGATATAAAATAACAGATGAGAAAATTACTGTTCCAGTAGTAGCCTTCTAACGGTACAAAAATAAGTATTAAATTTTTTATTACCCTACGACAGGTTCATCAGGATAGGCATTGTAGATATCTTCCATAATCTCTCCAACATTCTTCTTATTTAAAACCATAGGTAAACAATGCCCAACGATTGGAAGAGCTGGTATACATTTTACGCCTTTCTTTTCCCAATATTTGCTCCTGTTGTAAACCCAGTGTATTACATAGGCTAAGACGGCAGTGCCTAAAATGAGGATGGCTGTACCTATCATCCTACAAACAAAAATTAAAGTTTAATTCGATATAAAAAAAATTGTAAAACTGTAAAAAATAGAAAATAAATAATATATTTATGATCTAATATGTTCATTAAAGATTCACATTTAATTCAAAGATTAAATTTTAACGTTTATATTCTAGTATCAAAAACAATAATATCATTATAGTAATGTATTTATTTTATTTCTTAAACTTTCTACACTAAAGTTTCCGACTTCAATTTGAAATTAAGGCAGTCCACAGAAGAATGGGATCTACACTTCAATTATGTTCTTTGATTTTTTTTTCTGTGCTCGTCTAAGTAGTGACCAAGCTGAGCTTTGCGTAGCTTTGCGTATCTTTTAAGTATCGAGAGATGCTTAAATATACTCACTCAGCTATCACCGTCCAACATTCTACCATAAAATCAAGTAAGTATGGAACTTTATCCAAGATAAATACATAATTTATTTAAAACACTGTGAAAAATGTCTTCATTACATTTGAGGATTTATTTTCATCATCGTTTGCAAATTGAATTTTCGAATATTGAATATTTTATTCGATGTTAATATAAGAAGAGGGACAATAGAAGATGGAGTTCACCTTGTATTAAAGATATGAATTTAACAAAGAATAAAAAAAAATTGCACTAGTATTACCACTTTGTTGCTAAATCCTAATGCATCCGGAAAGTAGAAATGGAAATTAATAAAAGTAATTACTACTCTTGATGTCGGCATCGAAGTTTTGGATCCTTAAAGTCTTCCAATTGCAATTCTGAATACCGAAATTGTCGTAATTTAAGTTTTTCAAAAATGTTTACAGAATAAAAAATGTTAGAATAAAAATTTCCAATTTCTAAAAGTAGGGAAACGATTAGATACCACAAGTTTAGATAAAATATTAATCCCTTTTAGTGTTTTAATATTATCACTCTAACTAACAAAAGTATCCTTTCAGTCTTAATAGGTGTTTTCATATTTAATTTTTTAGATAATAAAACATTAAATGTGCCCAAAACTGGTAAAAGTAAAATAAAAATTAAATTTTATTTTATTGTTATATGTTATAATTTTTTAAATATTTTATTTGAAAAGAAAAGATATGACCAGGACCGGGACTCGAACCCGGGTCTCCCACCTCTCCGTGTTGGTGCTTTAACCACCTCAGCCATCCTGGTTCGCTTCTCGGTCAGTCATATCCCTTCTTTCCACTGATCCTATACCTCCGTGTTCTCGCAATTTGCGATGTATACACGGGGATACAATAAAATAAATTATAATAATATTAATGACTTAAAGTCAATAAGATCCAAAAATAAAAGTAATGTTCAATTAACATTCTCCCCGTGTTTTTTGCGAGAACACGGAGGTATAGGATCAGTAGAAAGAAAGGATATGACTGACCGAGAAGCGAAACAGGATGGCTGAGATGGTTAAAGCACCACCACGGACAGGTGAGAGATCATATCTTTTCTTTTCAAATAAAATATAAAATAAAAATTGTATGTCTCCATGAAAATTCTAAAAAAAAGAAAGTCAACAAATCTGGCAAGTATTGTCCTTCAAATAAGATGTAGGAACGAATTGATTTTAAAATATGGCGTTCTTATTCAAAACATCACTTAATAGTGCAATAGCTAATCGGAAGATCCTACAGGAGAAGTCCTTAATTTTGCCAAACCAGGTACAGTTAGGAAAGGAAACTGAATGTATATATTTATATATGAATGGAAAATGAATATGTGACACCGTACAGCCTCGAGACCCCCAATTTACATCCCTCCCGAAAAACGACATAAAGAATGTTACGCGTATAGTGGGATCCAAGCACCTACAACGGTCAGAGACGATATTATTTAGGATGTCAGAAATATTAATTTATTAACGGTAATCTATTATCATCCTTATCGTTAATCATAAATAATGATATGTCTAAATGCATTGTGATAACAAACTCGAACGTCATTATATAAGGCAACAAAAAAAAATCACCAGAAAGTATTTCGACATCAACATCTATCGATTTTTAGAATGCGATATCACTTGTTGGTTTGTTGGGCTAATCGATCTATGCTACATTGGAAGTCCTAAAATTTGCCAAACCAGGATAGGGATAGGGATCTTTAGCGAGCAAAGTATTTTTACTGCCTTTAAAAAATCCTATAGCCACCTACCGGGGCTACGAACCCGCCACCTTGTGTATAGAAGGTTGATATACTAACACCAGGTGGCCCCCATAAAGTATCTTATTACGATATAAACCATATTGATCATTTTGATAAAAATAACAACAGATTTCGCAACAACCCTTTTTAACTCAATCCTTTCGTTGTATTTAAACATTGAACTTTAAATTTGAAAGATGTGATATGAAATATTTTAATCCTGTCACTGAAAAACCATCAAAACCAAGCAGACAAAGAACTATTACTTCGTGAGAGGTGACTTACGACCGATAAGAGTTCAGTATCAAGAGTCCACCAAATAAAGGCTGAATGTGCAGAACGAGAGGGTTATCCATACACTTTCTATGCCTCCAGTTTTTATATTTTTTTGTAAACCACATCCCACTGTTATCTTGTTCGTCATTTGAAGAACCAGATATCCACTTGATATAATGTTGCCCACTATTGTTTATATTTTCCATAATCTTCTTAATATTATCATCATAGAGCTGTACCACAACAACCCGTGAACGGGTCTGGGGTTCAGTACATGGTAGAGACTGTACTGTTTCATGGACAACAGATCTGCAAGGAGGTGACTTGAATATTATCATCATATACAACCTAAAGTTTCTCCTGACAAGAGTGGTAGTTTCGGTAACCTATCCCAATACTTGTATTTAACACAGCGCGTATCCCTGCTATATCTGATAATACTTGTTGACCACCAAATATTTACAGTTTACATAATTTTTTTTTCTGTCTGGCGGATATTCCATAAAACATAATATAATTACAGAAAACATAAACAGAATATATATCAAATATAATCCTTATGAGATAAATGTAAAGAGCAAACCAATTTTTAAGTAGCAATAGGATAAGTGATCAATAATATATAGGAGGTTTTATAGAACTTATAAATATAGTTAACGCTTAAACTTAGTTAAAAGTTGATAATACTCATTATTGTATCAATATGTATTGAATTACAAATAAAATAAATAAATAAGAACTTTTATAAATACTATAAGGAAGGAGAAAACCATGTTAGTGAATGTGAAGACTAGAATTTGAAGGAGTGAGGTTGGTGTAATCACTTACTTATTCTGTGATTAACAGAAGAGTTATGTTTTTTTTTTAGTTAATATGGCTTCAGGAAAGAATTTTTTTTTAGTTTTATACTGACTATCGAAGAGTGAATGAGGGAAATGTATTAATATTCTATTAATTTTAAGGCCAGCCAGTCCAAGGAGGAAATATATCAGTATTGTTACGGCTTACAAAGACAATTAATCAAATAATACTAAGAATCATCAGATAAGATTAGACTTGTTGAGATATAGCATAATTAAAATTAATTTATACTTTATATCAATTTTCGTACATTTTACTTATGTAACACTCTAGAAGTCTATTATCATATATTTATCTGTAGTTAAACAGATTAGGTTTTCCATACTTTTATATCTCATCTTTTTATATTTTTACTTCTTATCATATATACTTCTCATTTTTCTTTCTCTTTGTATGTTGTTTACATTATAACCCTTCAGTACATTTATTCTGTAATTTTTTTATTCATTATCCTTAATAATATATACATCACAATTTTTTACTTTTCTACTACTCTATGTTATTATATTCTTGGTACCTACTGTAATGTTTTTTTATAGTTATTTTTGTTTTGTTTGTTTTTTCTCTCAAAGCCCTGAAGATAACCAAAATAGTAGGTCAAAACGTCGGCACAAATAGAAAATAATTCTTCACTTATTTGGTTTTATTTATGACTGCACACCCCCGACTATTTCCATCCTCTATTAGATCTTCCAGTCAACTAATTTCCTCTCTAACATAAAATTAATTCAGATCTTGTAATCAATTTTTTTTTTGGACAATCCACCTACTTAACTATTTGATTACTTTAAAAGTTTTGATTCTGTGTCTGTATTAATTTTTGGTGGTATTTTTAAATCAAGAATTTATTTCATAGTTCCAAAGAAAGAAGGCATAAAATGACCTCCATATGTAGATTAAAAAAGAAACGAGTTTAGTCAATTTCTTCAAGAGTATGTTTTATTATCGATCTCCAACAACTCAGTTTCTTTTATTATTTAATATATCATTATTGAAGCGAAATTAAGCCGAATCCTGAATGGCAGAGACAGAAAATGATCTAAAGTAAAATCCATTAATCGTTGTTTGTTTATATATTTAACGTCACTTTATGCTACTACAATAGTGGAAGTCCTAATTTTTGCCTATTCAGGTATAACTATGAAGGGATCTTTACCGAATACCAGACACCACACAGGCTTGGGCGCCATTTCATGTCCCATCCGAAAGGCGGTATAACCAAGGATTTGTTACGCCTGCGAATCCGCCACCTCGGGAATAGAAGTCTGTTATACTAGTCACTACACCACCGATGATCAAAGTATGGTTTTACCTTATAATTTTCGTTTTATTGAGTGTCCAAATTTTATGGATTTGTGGATAAGATGACGGTAAGGGGGAATTAACTACATATAAAAAAAATACGATTTGCTCAGCTCAACATCTCAGAATCTACTGGCCCACAAAAAATCCATTTCATAATTTGTTGAAATGTTCTCATCTTTGATTTTTATTTGATATTTTCTCCAATCTTAAAGATAACAACTGATAATGCCTATTTTAGAATCCTACCTTCCCTCTTTCACAGTTGTGCCAGCTTTAAAATTTCGGAATTTTATTTTGCCTAATTTGACTAAGTTATTAAGCATACGCATAAACTCAATAATATCATTTTCATTATTCACCTTTTACGCTCTTCGACGTCAGTCAACTAATTAAAAAGGTGCCGTTTTATTGAAAATAGAAATTTGTACGAGTGTTTAGTTTATCAATTTGTTCTATTAATCTTTTTCAATGTATTTTTTTTTAGTATATCTAGAGGGAACCCCATAAGGGCTGACTAAACCCCATTTTTAATTAATAAAGTAATCTATTATTTGTAGCACTCGTTAATCATATTACATAACTGTAATTTACATGAATTCTGTATTTCAGATTGTATTATTTTTTTCGAAATAGTGTTAGCAGGAAAATATTTTTCAAGTCATTATCCAAACATTTTCATTTTTATTAAATATTTTATTTGAAAAGAAAAGATATGGCCAGGACCGGGACTCGAACCCTGGTTTTTCACCTCTCCTTGGGGAGGTGGTTTTTCACCATAGAGAGGTGAGAGATCCGGGTTCGATTCCCGGTCCTGGCCATACGAGTATCTCTTCTTTTCAAATAAAATATTTTAAAAAAATTATATCATATAACAATTAAATAAATTATTTTACCTTCAATTCCTCCAATGCTCAAAGTAGAGAGAAAATAATGATTGCTTTTTTCTAATTCAAAAATTTAACTTTATTTAATCCTTTATTTTTATATAATGCACTATAAAAAAAAAAGTTGCAATGCCAAATTATATCAAACATGATATAATGCCCATATAAAAGTTATTGGTTTTAAACAATTATTCTGGATATACTGGCCTACTACACCATTCTCTGTGAATCGTTTTCACAAAACGATCCAAGGAAAAAATAATTCTGATAATAAGAAGTGAGGTGTCTCCGTCAAAAAAGAAAGCAAAATTAAATAACAGAACGGAATTGTATTCTTAACAGAATGAGTAATATTCGCTATTAAAAAGCAACAAAAAAAAAAGTTTTAAAGTTGAGTTGACCTTTAATAGGCGTCTTCAACTGTCAGACGAAAGATTTCCGAGAAATCATTTATTATATAATCATGTATATTAGTATTAATTGTGTACTTGTTTTTTAATGGCTTGTTATTAATCAAATAACTTTGTTTTTAATTGTTAACAGTTATTTTTGCTTATCCAAGCCCGCTGGATTATATATGGGTTCATAATAAAGATTCCAGTATTTTTTCGTTTAGTTACGTTTAATCAACGTCTTAGTTTCAGATTTGATTAAAAACTATATATTTTGTAAGAACCTTTCGACACGGTTGATAAGCATTTAAGTTGTAACTAGTACATATTTATTTACCTAGCTTGCCAGCTGGGCGATGACTTCTAAGCAGAGCAGATTCCTTGAATGTCCACCGATCGTGTCGAAACCTGTTGCGCTCTCGACACTGCAGATCTGACCAACTCTGACCTTCAGTCGTTATAATGAAGGCAGCCCCAGAGAGAGAGGGGAGAGCGAATACCTCTGTCGTAATATCATCTACGCACATACGACCACCAATCGCATGGTATCTCCAAATATGACTAAGAAAACACCGTTTTACCACAGTAGAGGTGGGGAGAAAAAACAATTAGAACTAAAGTAGACACAGGAGACGACCTTATCAGGTGATGAGTCACAAAATGAGTCAAACCACTCTGCGTTAACCTGAACAAGAAAGCAGATCGATTTCAAGCGCCGGCTCTAACGCCCGTGTCCAATCGTGACCTAGGCGCCCTCTAGTAGGCCTCCCACTTTTCTGCTCCCAAAACACTCTTTATCATGAAGCCTTTTGGGAATTTTGTTACCACTCATTCTTGCAATATGCCCTGCCCATCTTAGACGTCCGGATTTTACAAACTGCATAATATCCAGGTCTTGATACGCTGCTCAGCGGTTTTTCTCAATATCCATACACAATGTCATACAGTTGGAGTTCAGCAGTGTTCCAAGCTGAAGTCTCATATTTTTTACTTCTCCTCCTTGATACTCTTCTCTGTTAGCATTACATAGCATATAATTAGTTTTTTTCTCATTCACCTGTAATCCAACTGCAGCAACTGCTAATTGAAAATTTGTAAGGACATTCTTTATGCTCGAAAAACTGAATATTGTCAATAACATCCAGATCATTGGCATAGGCTAAGTTTGTTGAAAATTGTCCTCCTTCCAGAATTTCCAGCTTCCTGATATAGCATTCCACCTGAATGCTGGGCAGCAAGCAAACAAAACAATCACCCGTGCCTTAGCCCTTTAGGCTAAGAAAAAACTTAGATATCGTTAATGATATTCTCAATGAGCACTGAGTAGCCTTCATGGTCAGACTAATAAGGCAGACTAGCGGAGACTAGAGGGATTCGAGACCGAACATTCCTTTCGTACAGTTCCTCTTGGATCACGCTGTCATAGGCAGCTCTGAACTGCACAAAGATAGTGTGGGTCAGGATATTGTATTCAGCCGCTCTCTCCATTATCATCCTGAGCGAGAAGATATAGTCTGTTATATCTTTGCCTTACATGGATCCTGCTTGATATGGGCCTATTCTACTTTCAATTAATGGAAGAAGTTTGTGAAATAGGATATGGGAAAGTGTTTTATATGAAGCTGGTAGGAGGGACATTCCTCCTTAGTTTTCGCAGTTAAAAGTATCACCTATCTTATGAATAGAACTAATAATAGTTTTGTACCGTTCTTCAGGAATGCGTTCCTCTACCCAGATGTCTAGAATAAGCTTGTGCATGAATATAGAGGCTAATGCTTATTTCCAATTTAATAATAATTCCAAAATATATCCGGAGTTTCATACATTCCTAGCACCTTATTAATTCTCATCCGACCCATGGCATTCTCTCTTGGTGCGTGTTTCTCCATTGGATTCTCCGTTCAAGATGTTTTCAAAGTGGTTACTCCATCGTTCCATTACTTTTTCTTTCTCAGTGATCAGAGAACGAAATATGTATTTATAGACATTGCTTGAATAATTGGCGATACCTGTTTTGTAATGAATAATTAATAAACTGATTACAAATAAAACTTTATTCATCAAGTAAGAACACATACAGCGTCATGCGGTCTTCTCCCTCACATCGACACACAATCCAAAGAGGTATATTCTTACATATATAACATTTCCCCTTTTCTAATAACTGATCCTTAAGTTTGCAAAACTAACAACTCTCTTCAATTTAATCACTATCACTTTCCACTACATAACAATATTACTTTGTTTTGAGCCGCTGTCACCATGTTTTGTAATGAATAATTAATAAACTGATTACAAATAAAACTTTATTCATCAAGTAAGAACACATACAGCGCCATGCGGTCTTCTCCCTCACATCGACACACAATCCAAAGAGGTATATTCTTACATATATAACAATACCTATTTACCATTGGGTAATTATCTATTCTTCCTTTCTTTACTTGATGTTGATTGATGTACATACTTTGTTAACTGATATTAAACTTATATTGTATTACATACCTTATTAAACAGGTAAAAGTAGAATCATTATGAAAATATCTTAAAAAGAACCCCGCTAATTTATACCATAGAAAGATTTTTTGGTTCATCATACTATTCTTATATCAAACTTATTGAAAATCATTTTCTACTGTTTATGTGTGTTTTCCGTTAAAGCGAGTTTTTTAGTTTTTTTTTAATTATTATTTATTTTCAATATTTTAGTTCGGCTGGCTATAATCGCGCATTCTTTGGTTTATTAAAAACTAATATTCATTTTCTTATAATTTTCTAATTTTTAGCTCGACTAGCTACAAATGCGTGGTTTTTAATTTTGTTGAAATATTATTTTGTTATTGAAAGATATACGAAACTCCCAGTTGATCCTGCCAGTAGTCTAACGATTGTGTCAAAGGTTAAGCCATGAATGCCTTTTTACAGGCATAGGTACTTGGCACAAGACAGTGCCGTGTTTTAAGATTTCAAAAAATGCTAATGCTGTAGATCCTGGTCAGGATAATGAGACAAGCGTATTAAATAAACGTATGATTGAGAAGTGTGCAAAGTTTCAATATAATTCGATGTTTAGAAGTGGACGAAAACTGAAATAAAAAATTCCGCTACATAAATTCGTACATAGAGGCGAGGCTAATAAAAGAGAGTTAACAATAGTTTATAATATTGTAGGAAAACTCAGTGCAGGTGAATCAATGCATATAGTTCGAATATTTTAAGTTCAATGAAATGTCTTTGTTAAAATCTATTAAGAACCATTGGAAGTAATTACAATTTGTCCTCTATCATAGGATAATAATATCGTACGATAATATAATTGGACTTGGTAATCAACAGACTTGTTAGGCGATCAAAGCAAACTATACAAAGTGGAAAAGTAAAAACGAACGTGTTTCGGAAATGTCCTGTAAAACCTCACTCAATGCATAACAGAGCTACAACCTTGGGGAATTTTGAAAACTTCTTCCCAACTTTATAAAGTTATACTATTCTATCCCGTTAACTCATAGAGTATCATAAAAGTAAAATCGGCCCTACAACTCGTCGATTCTGGGCCTCTTGTCTCAGCCTTCAACTGTTCCAATATTGTACTGCTGCAATCCAGACCATCACACCCAACATGAACATCACCAACCACACCGTCAGTCCATCGAAACCAAGGGACGTGGAGAAATTCTTCTTTGTTAGTTCATTTAAAGTAAGACTAATTTTGAATTGATCAAATACCTGCAATAGCTAACCATTTAGTAATCTTCGTCGTTTTATTTTATTGGATGTATGATTTCATTCGGCTAAGGTAGTGAGTTAATAATGAAAATACTGTCAGCTTGCGTCAACCCATCCCACCTCTCAGATCAAAAAAGCAATTACATTCCCGCTTACACCGGAAACGAGGGATAAGACATCATGAATTTTCTACCTGACGTGTTAGAGAATATAATAAAAATTGATCTGCTTGGAATTAAAAGTGTGTTCAAATTAATGAAGTTAATGTCTCATTAACGTTAATGTTCGAGTGCAGCACTCGGCAATTCATTTTTTAAGAGGATTATTTCCTGAGGTGTGGGACTGGCACAACGCATAGTGTGTAATTTTGCCAATCTAGGAGGACAAAAATACTAAACGTACTCAGAATGAGTGTTTAATATTTTTTTTATATTCAAGTTATCAAACTAAGACAATTATTGAAATTTATCAAGAATTATATCACAACAGGTATAATTTTAGTAATTTTTATTTATTTATTTTATTTTGTGTAACTTATTTCTTACCTTGATGTCGACGGTAGTTCAGCTATAGGAGTGTCTGCATTGCATTCAAATCCAACAACAAAATTGTTCCGCAACCAAGAGACATTCATTGCTAGAGAACGTTCAGCTGTGCGATGAGATTTTCCCAGCGCCACTCCAATCTGTACAGTACTGACTTCAGGCGAGCTCTAATTTTTTCCAATTTTTCCTCAGGCAATCCTCTCCAGCCTTTTTTCTCAATCAAAAAACTAAGAACGTTGTCAAATCTTGCATCCTTTTCACTCTCTCTCCATATCTCATACAGCATTTCGTAAATGACTAATTCGTCCATTCTAAAATAAAGTAATATTTCGACAAAACGGGCAAATATGGGCAAACCTTTCTTGTCATGTTCTCTTCTCTAGCGTCCTAAGTTTACGTTAATGCATAGAGCCAGACGTGAATCGACGTAATAAAGAAGTTACCTTCCTCCAAAATTCAATAAGTGTATGATTTTTTTTAATTTTATTCGTTTACCTTGAACAAAATGTTTAAGCCCTTTAAATTACACATATTCTAATGTAATCAAGTCAATACTTATCTCAAATCATGTATAAACAGAGAAAAATTCACAAGTTGAAATAACTGGAAAACAGAACCGTGCACACTGATGAACAAATAACGAATGAGTGAAGGTTTGCACTAATCCCTTGTATGTAAACATCGAACAGGCAAGTTTGGGTTTAAAGTAATACGCTTTAAGTGGCTTCAAAATTTTAACTATTTCTATTCCAATACCTACAGACATTGTACCTACCATATGTAGTAATAAAAATCCTTTAAAAAAATAGTTCATTTTTTCGATTTTTTTCGTCCTAGATTGGCGAAATTTTACACTGTGCAACGCCTAGACACAACTCAGATGTAGTAGTCTGTGGCATTGGAAGCAACACATTATCGCTCATTGTTTAGAAACTGGCCAAACTACAAGCAATAATTTGGTTGCCTGATGACGTTACGCTATAGTTGACCATAGCCAGACATAACACATACGTCAACATGGCTTACTCTAAATGCAGACAAGATCACTCCTATCATAATCGCATAACAAAACCACTATCCAACGTTTTTTTGACCTCCCAACCTCAATATCTCTTCGAAATTAAACTAACAATGCCAATTATAGTATATTGTTGTGAAAGTTGATTACATGAAACAACTTTTTATCAGTGACCAGGGTCGTCATAACTGAAAATCTCGTTAAGTGAAATTTAAAGAAACATTTGTAAAAATTATTTGCGTATCACTTTGCGTTCCCCCTAATTGGGTCCCACTGGGGGAGCCCAAAAGGGTCACCAGATTCCAAAGAATCTATTCCAGGCTGTTTGTATAAATTATTTGCCATCCGTATTTGAACCCGAGAGTTTCGGCACGGCAACTCAGCGCTGTACAAGAAATTTGGGAAAGAAAAAGAACCAGAAGAGAAAGAAAATTTAAAAGGGTCAAAACTCTATATCTCATCTAACACTGGTCCAATTTCAATTATTTCTTATAAAGGAAAATTTTGTATTCGATATTTAAATTGTACCTATTTTAAAACTAATACCTCAAACTGTTACTAAAATAGTTATTCCTCTTTCATTTTTTTAATGACCTAGATATTACAAGGGTAAAAAAAATTCTGTACCCCCCAAATCGAAATTCAAAACCGGATCGTAATGGTGTGTGTGTGTGTTTGTGTGTGTGTGTGTGTGTGTGTGTGTGTGTGTGTGTGTGTGTGTGTGTGTGTGTGTGTGAGTAGTACAAATAGGCGGGTTGAGCCGGAGCCGTGACCTTGAGGTCATTGTCTGCTGTAGTAGGGTCGTGGGCGTGACCTTGAGATGACCTTGAGGATGGGAGGGGTGTAAGGCAGGACGAGGGGGTGTTGACCTTGAGGTAGGTCCAGGTGTGCAAATTGAGATTTGGCAACGTCGCAGATGAGATGTGGCAACACCGCAGTAGAAACTAGGTCACAGCATAATGAAAGAGAGTATATTGTTTTCCGAATGGGAGAGTGTCACCATTTTGTCTTATGAATGAAGCACGTTGTTGCTTCCTTTATCAGTTAGTTTAGTATGGGTCGGCTAAGGAGCAAGAACCTGAGGTACGAAGACGGAAGGTTGTCGACATTCGTCGGCTGGTCGTCACCGGTGAGTCCATTGAAACTAGCGGCTGCTGGGTTGTATTACTTGAAAGTGTCTGATAGGACAAGATGTCCATTTTGCGGAGTAATCTTGCATGAATGGAAGGAGTATGACGACCCTTTTGCCGACCATAAAAAATGGTCTAAAAACTGTTCGTTTATCGAGTATTGTGAACAATTGAATGAGCTGCAAATCATAGTGTCTGACGAGTATGATAGCGAAGAGACGGTATGTTGTTAAAAGGCTTCACAATTTTCTACATCGACTCAAAGATTTGCAATTTTGCATTTCCTTGTATGAACTAAAAAGAAGGGAAATAAATGATGTGATAAAAAAACTAGAACAGCTGCAGCTTTCTCCCCTCCACTCCGTTATACCACACAGTCTTGTCGTTGATGATACGCGAGATGGATCGTCGAATGGACCTTGTGACCGAGTACCCACTCACCAACAATAAATGTTTTCGAATCGGTTTGTGTAACTTTGTGCCGACTATCGCCATTAGCGAAAAGAAGAAAACTGTCGTTTACATGAATGTTGAGGAATGGACATATATTACCACCCGAGCTCCGAAAATTTTGTTATTGCTGCAGAAACGAAAAAAATCCTATGAAAAAGACCGATCAAGATGTCAAAACGTGATTTGTGAACTTACTACAAGAGGACGCACTAGGGTGATGCGGATAGAGCAGGTAACGCAATGGTTTGCAATGTTTAATCATGAGACCCTTCCACCATCGTCTGCATCTGCATGTTTCAACAGGAACGAGACGGTCAAACTTTGCGCAAATATAGAAAAAATCAACGATTCACTAGCATTGATAACAAAGATGGTTGAACTTTATAATAAGAATGAAGCAAGTGTAGTTAGCGAACCAATTGATTTTAGCATAAATACAAATACACTGTTTTACAACTTAAATGAATTGAATTGTGATGATAATCAATAAAATAAGTTTCCTTTAATATGTTGTATTTTTTTATTTGTCCCTTGAAAAATAAAATAGGAAGAAGGAAAAAAAAAAAACAAATACAAATTTACTGCAATCAAATATTTTTATTTTATGTAAATATAAAATTTAATTTAAAAAAAATTTAATAAATCTGAATCAAATACTGATAAGGTAAATATAAAAATTTTAACAATTAACAATCTTGTAATGTTTCTGATAAACAGCTGATCTGTGGGTTGATTCCAGGATAGGACTCAGTATCTTGGAAATATGTTGAATCCTGTTTTCGAATCTTACCCTGTCCCTCGCATGTGTTTCCCATGGACTGATACGTGCTGCACGATGAGCATAATTCCATGTTACAAGAGTACGAGTTTCAACAAGGTCCTCATCAGGCTTGAAAGATACCTAAATAAAAGATATTCTTACTCGATATTTTGTATTTTCCGAATCGAGTTCTAATTCGTTTATATTTTTTTGGTTGTACGTTCATTTTACATCTACTTGTAAAATAAAAAGAAATTAGTATACTCCTCTTCTAACAACCACAAAAAAACAAAAAAACAAACAGAGAGTCAGTACAATTTACGGACCAAACCCGTTCCCATTTCATATTCTATTATTTTATCATGTAAAATGAGACAGTAAGCTTTAGTATTGGCTGGAAAGTTTTCTTTCGCCTCTAATAGTACTCTGATATCGATAGTCGCACTTTTGATTGCTTCAGATTGCTTAGAACAATCTATAATCACTAGAGGCGCTAGTTTCTCGAAATCGGATCTTGAAAGCAGGGGCTGAGAATGTCTAACGCCATAATAACTCGTTTGAATTTCGTTATACATTTCATACAACAATGCTACTTTTCCTTGCTCAAAATCTAAATTTAAGTCATCGTACGGATATTGTTCACTATTCAAATAAAGTTTCAAATTTTTTAATTTGCAACTATCGAACAGACTGCTATCTTTGTTAGAGGTTCTATTTCGATCACTTTGAAATGCAAAAATGAGATAGCGCGGTTTTTCTAAATTCGTTGAAGTTTTGACCGACCAATTTTCCTGCTGCGTCGCAGGTACATTGGGATATTCGTAAAGATCCCATGATCTGAATGGAATAGAAACGACCTTGTTCTTGTCTACTAGTTTTAATAACCTCAGACGTTCATAATCTGAAACACGAACATGAGGCATTCTCCACACCAATTTGTCAAGTTTTATTTGAACATCATCGTCACCTAGCACGCAGTTTAGGTCAGTACTTGATCTGATCAAAACGAGCTCTTGCTTCAGATTGATTAAAATTTTACGATAGTCCTCGCAAATCCCAAAAAGAATATCAAGTGGTAGGCATACGCTAAAAACGCCGTTTTTATCCAAAGAAAGAGTTTTACCGGGCATTGTCCACCCCGCATTTTCTAATCCCATTACTCGATTAGGCGAAAATGATGCATGCCCTTTAAGAGTAGTAGTTATCCCCGGATTTCGTACTCGATCGACTTCTATACCGTTTAGTTCATATCTAATTTCGTCAAACAAAAACGCGAATGCGTTATTAGTCAACTTTGGAGTGGCACCGATAGTGCCATCACTTTTTAAGATCCTCCCTTCGAGATAAATAAAACTTTGAGAAGGAAAGGTATAAATATCTTTTTGATGAATAGGAATTCTAATCTCGTCGGATTTGTTAAAGGTATTTCCCGTATAAGGCTGGTGCGAGTGATATTCAAATTGTGTAAGAGAATCGACGAATTTTATATCCGTCGTAACGTCCAGTATGTCATTCATAATGTTTGTTTAACCGAAAACCACACTGTTTTAAAAATATAGCGTTCGCAGTTGTTAGCGCTCTTGTTGATTTAGGTTTACTGGTTTTAACCGTTGTTTGACATCTCCTTTTATAATAATCGATGCAACTATCTCTAGAACAAAAATGAATCCCCATTCTTTTTTAAATGTAATCTCAATGTAACCGTTTCTCCTCTAAAGTCGATAAGCTCTCCGTTCTGATCTACTAATCGAACGATGATATTGTCTACAGTCCTCACGTTGGTTGGAAAGTAAATGACCGGATTCGTGATTTCTATTATTTTATATCCTGGGTCTACACGCGGAAAGAATTGATGAATATTATGATCCGGTTCTCCGTTCACATAAGACCCCGATGCGATGTTACATTGAATTGAAATTATGTTTACGCTGAGAATTTTAACAATGTCATTTGATTCAGTATAGGAGCGATTCGGAGGAATGACATGATCGGATCGTGTAAAACCCAAAAGAGGACCAATAGAGTGAGGCTTCTCGGAATAGTTAAAGTATACTGCATGAGTTGTTTTAATTTCCGTTTTTAGCGTGTTGGAATTTCCTCTTATTATCACTACAGCGGTAGGGTCAAGATGAGAAATTTTTTCACGTAAAAAGGAGGCTATAGCATCGATATCGTACGATCCTTCAGGTATTTGGATCGAAAAATCACCAAAATAAAACATATCATTAGCACCCTTTTTTATATTCGGAATAGTATTATATGTCTCAAATGATAACAACCCAACAGTATATATTGACCCCAATTCTAACGGTGGTAAAAAGTTTGCGGAAAGTACGCTAGAGTTGCCCGTAAGCGTTACTGTATAGCTCATGATTAACAATGATCAAACGCTTTGAGAAGCATCGACTAAATACTGTAAGCAGAGATGTCCACAAACCGACGTATTCCACTCCTGATAACGCTCTCTATTATAAGTTATTTTTAGCCCCTTAAAGTACTCGAGCAACTGTGGTGGTGGTTTTAAGTTTCCAAAGGAATCAAAGTATTTCACAAAATTATTTTGTTTTACATAACAGACCCAATGTGAACCAAGTTCTGAGCTCGGCTCTAAATTTACAATAGCAGACTCGTGTTTGTTTGGATATCTAGGAAGTTTATCAATCATAAACACTCCTCGAAAATATTGGATATTTAAAACTTTGGCCAAATAATTTAATTCTAAATCCGTCAATGGCTTATTCGGTAGTCAGATCTTTCCAGATTTGTTTTTTTGTCGAGTTATAAACAGGCCGTAGCCTTTCCGATATGGTTTCAAATAAAGTCCATTTCCGATTTTCTGACTTTCCATCGCTAAATTATGCCTCTTTTGCTCATCTAATTTATGTTTAGCTTCTTTCGCCTCGTAGATAGCTTTAGCCACACTCGACGCTCCTCCCGCTAAAGATCCCACTGCAGAAAGCCCCGCCATTAACGGCACAAGAAATGGAAGAAATCCTCCCTCTTTTGGCAAAGGAAGAACTCTGGGAGGCAAAGGTTTTGTCTTACCACGTAAATGCATTTTAGCCTTTTTGTATGCCATTTTTGACGCTTCGAGGATCGATGATACGTTAGCAACCTTTAGCGATTTAACTAATTTTTTGAAACTAATCTTTTTATTTTTCTTCTTCTTCTTAATACCGGCACCAATTTTACCTTTCGCTTTCATAGTATTTGTAACTAACCAAGCCGCAGCTTTTTCTCCCAATGATGAATCCGAAGCTTTAACTCGTTTCCAAGCGTTTTCAACCAAAATCTTGTCCGCTTTTCTACGACTTTGCATATCCTTATCTTTGCTATAAGCAATATCGTGTTCTTTACAAGCTTTATCAAGCTGGTTTATTCCACTATCTCCTCTATTTAGTCGTTTTTCAAGGTTTGTACCGGGGCCACAATACTGGTATCCTGGCAGGTGTAATTCAAACGGTAACTTATTTATGAGACTGTTTATCAAGCCTCTTCCTTTGTGAGTCTTACGAATCATACTGTAGTGAAAAATGACAATCGGCGATATATATATATATATATATATATACAGGAAATGAATGATTTTGTCTACATTCAAAATGAAATTAGTCCAACAAGAACAACGTTTTTCTACTTTGAAGTGTTTGCCTGACGAATCTACTGAGGTGAAACATAGCACATTATTACCAAACACCATACGAGCGTCGATATGCGGATCAAGCGGATGTGGAAAGACGAATATTATGATTGGACTTTTATTAAATCCAAATGGTTTAAAATTTAAAAATGTATATCTATTCGGAAAAACTTTACACCAGCTCAAATACCAGTATTTAAAAAATGTTTTAAATATGGTTCCTGAAATAGGATTTTACGATTTTGAAGATGCAAAAGATATGCCTCACCAAGTTGAATCTAATTCAGTCTGTATATTCGATGATGTTACGATGGAGGATCAAGATATAATTAAACGATATTTCAGTTATGGAAGACATATGAATCTAGATTGTTTTTACTTAACACAAAGTTATGTTTGCATTCCTAGACATCTGATCAGGTGTAATTTTAACTTTTTAATAATATTTCCTCAGGACGAATTGAGTTTAAAACATATTTACGATGAACATGTGAGCACTCCTGCTATCGGTTTCCAACTTTTTAAAGACATGTGTTCATTATGTTGGAAAGAGCCTTTCGGTTATCTCGTTATTTACAAAAGTAGGGATTTAAACAATGGTCGTTTTAGAAAAGGAATCGATACATTTATTGTAGATATATAAAGGGTTTCCAGTCGTTGACGGAGCTCAGTCATGGACCCTAAAGTCACCCGTGAGATTATAAAAACTAGCGAAATTTTAAAAAATAAATTTCGGACATTGAAACGCGGTCTTCAGGATGTTGATGAGGTTCGTCAAGCATTCTTTACACCTGTATCACAACCTTTAGAAGATATTAAAGAGTCGTTAAAGTTGCAAAAAGAAACCAAATCGGAGCCGTCAAGTAAAAAGATTAGAAACAAAAATGATGAGATTGAGTTTACTAAAGATATTTACAAAAGAGCAACATTGACACCAGAGTTAGCCCATTCGACTCATCCGACAACTCCAATACTTTCGGCTAGTTCATCACCTGTTGCTATTTCGCCGTTTCCTGGAATTAAAGTAGAAAATGAACATCATGGAACTGAAGATTCACTAGTAGAAACAATTAAACAGTTTGGAAACCAACAAAGAAAATATTTGGAGAAATTGTTGAGAGGCGATAATAAAACCTTCGATTCACGTTATGGCATTAGAGTCATGCCCGATGGAGGATTCGCAATAGGTGACTCAACTGATATTCAACTACATACAAACAGCGATGACATAACAATTAACGGGGTAACTTATGAAGGCACAGAGGGGTTGTTGCAGTTACTTTACTTGAAAAATCCCGAAAAGTATGAAAAAAAAGACTTGGAAATGTATAAAAACATTTTAATCTCGACCAATGCTCACAAAAAAGGCTATAGTGAAGAACGAGGGAGACAAGGAATCAGATCAGAAAAATATAGAAAAGTAATAGCGATGCTTTTCACACCTCGTCATACCACACCCCCTCCTAGTAAAATAGCCACACTTCGTTCGCACAAAGGCACTGGTCTCATGAGAGCCGATAAACCCATTTATGAGTATTGGGACGATCCTAATGAGCTAGTTGATCGGCTGAGGTTGCTAATATCTTCGGCGAATGCAGGTCACGAAGGACATGAAAACGAAATAGAATCGATAATTGAAGAGCTACGAGAAATAAATATATTATATTAAGTGAATATCTTTTCACTGTGTGTGTGTATCTCGGTGATGCTAATAACGCTCGGTTATCTTAAAAGATGAATGCATCGTTGTTAAAAAGTGCTGTCGTAAATGAATTGCACAAACCAGCTCGAAGAAGATATCCACGTCGAAAAACTGTTTTGAAAGGAATTAACGATTTATGGCAAATAGACCTTGTGGAAATGATACCTTATTCTGGAGAAAATAAAGGAAATAAATATTTGTTAACGGTCATAGACTGCTTTTCGAAATTTGCTTGGGCTGTGCCATTAAAACAGAAAACAGCGGACAACGTGAGCAAAGCAATGGAGAGTGTGTTTTTATCGAGTAAATCAACTCCAAAACATATTCAAAGTGATCAAGGAAAAGAATTTTACAATTCAAAGTTTAATTCTCTAATGAAACAATACAATGTTAATCATTATTCAACTTTTTCTAATATAAAAGCTTCCATTGTAGAGAGGTTCAATAGAACATTAAAAGAAAAAATTTGGAGAGCATTCAGCCTGCGAGGAAATTATAAATTTTTAGATATATTACCCCAAATTCTACAAGAGTATAATTCATCATTTCATAGGACTATAGGTATGAAACCAATCGATGCTCGGCATAAAAAGATGGAGAGATACTTGCTAAAAAATGTGTATTCTACAGTGACTAAATCGAAAGTACGAAAGCAGAAATTTATAGAAGACGATTTTGTAAGAATATCTAAACAAAAAACAAGTTTTTCAAAAGGCTATAAGCCTAATTGGTCAAGTGAAATTTTTAAGGTAGTCAAGATTCAGAAGACATATCCGTACACATATTTGCTAGAAGATCTAAAAGGGCAACCGATCAGTGGTGCATTTTATGAAGAAGAGCTACAACAGGCTAAATATCCAAATATATACCTGGTAGAAAAGGTTTTAAAAAGGAAAGGCAATCAATTATATGTCAAGTGGTTCGGTGTTAATGAACGCAGCTGGGTTAATAAAAAGGATATCGTATAATGTTGAAGAAGAAGAAAAAAAAAACATATGCTCTTGCACTAGACATTTATTTTATACGTTCATCATATACTTAAAAATTTTTGTTAATTATTGTTACTTTTCTTGAAAAAATAAAATCTAATAATCTGTTCACTGGTCTAATTTTCTAACCTATTTATTAATTTAAGTAAGTGCGACGTATTTTATTTGTCCTTGAAAAAAAAAAAGAGGAATAAGAAAAAAACAAATTAACTGAAAACATTTATTTTTTTATAAATGAAAAATTTAATTAAAAATCATCTACATCAATATGTACCAATTATAAGAAAAACATATTACAAAATAAATCTAAATGAAATACTGATTTAGTAAATACAATATTTAACATATTTTAATTAAAAAGACTCCTCCTCAAACCATAAACAATGCGGGCTACACGCCCTATGGTAATTGAGAGGGTTTATTAACGAATCGGTGTCATACAACAGTCCACAGTATACACATTTAACACTATTTTCGACTCCACGTATAAATCCAGCAAATGACAGCATATGATGAGGAGAAGAAGAATTGTCTCTATACGTTCGTTTACGAACGTCTCTTTTAGTGAAATCTACAGCTTCACTATTTTTATTTACCCATGCAGCCAGACGATGAGCTTGATTTAAAGAGCAAACGAATGAAGTGTCTAAATGATAATGACATGCTATCTTATCATATTCCAATTGTTTCAGATTGGGACATCCAAAGTCGTGCAAATCATAAACAGGTTTATCAATAAGGTCTTCTATAAACTTACACTTTTCTATTCCTTTTCCCCATAATACGTCATAGTTTTCTGCAACGGATAGTAAAACATTTTTCAAAGATTCATAATTTACATCACCATAGTCCCATTCCAGACCATGAAGATGTTTTTTTACCCAGAGATTTGTCTTTAGCCGATCAGCATTTTCGGCTTCTTGAGGCGGTTTAAAAATCCAATGACTAGAGTGCTCGTAATTTAAGCTAACTACTGACAGTTCTTTCACTATCAGCTTGTTCGTCTCCAAACGATAACCCTGTAAATCAAGAACTGCTGACGACATGTCTGGAATAAGTCTACTCACTCACACTCTACTGAAAGCGGACCCAAATACCGACTGACCTGATCAGCATCTGACGCAGCACCTTATCGTACTTATAAGCCCTCGCCTTTTCTATCTTCTCATCAGTCAGCCACTATGCTAGTATAAGTTCATAGTCTCAACGTCTTCAGTTTTCATTACAACTGCAGTAAAGTAAGTTTTTTTTTTTTAATTTTACTCGAATATCTGTTTACTAACTAAGTATATGATTTTAATTTTTTTTTTTTTTAGATGTCACTCCTGAAAAAATTAAATGAAATTAAACCCGCATATAAAAATATTGGAGAATTAATTATAGGACGGACGTATCAAATTCTACAACTTTCGAAGAAGGAGACGGAGTATGGCCCATCAATTGAAGCAATATTATTAGATGAAGGAGAAAAAGAAAAAATAAGAATCTTTCTACCTAAAAGATATGTTTACGCATTTACAGAAGAAGAAATATTCAACTATGAAGGTACATTCTTACATTTTAAACATATAAAGAAAAGAAGTTATATATTTTTTTTTTTTTTACTTAGCCAAGTGATTATTTTCTGTTTTAGGACAGCTAAAAATTCAATATATGGGAAAGAAGAAAAATGCTTATGACATAAAGTTTATGTAAAAAAAAAAAAAAAAAAGGTTGAATCAGGTTAGGCTACAATTGTTTTGTTTTTTTTAATATTACTTTTAGGGGGTAGTGTATATATATTTTTGTATTTGTTTGACCAAGTATGTTTTTAGATTAAAAATGAATAATAAAAGTAACGGAAATAATTATTTATGTGCTCATTGTGGATTATTGCTTATAAACTGGCGACATAGATGTCAATCGTTGTTTTACTATTGTCGAGGCTGTAGGAAAGAATTTAGCAAAAAGTTTAACTTTGAACGGCATAAATTAACTTGTCAATTTGGGGTTAGTAGTAATAATACACCCGACGTGAACACAATGGAGATACCAATGAAAAAAAGGAAATATAACATGTTTAGTAGACAAATGCGAGGGAAGACGGTCGCTCAAGAAAATGGGATTATTAAAGCTTCCTTAGGAAATGCGGTTGAAGATGTTTACATTCCTAACGATAATAAAAAATTATTAGCTTCAGAATTTTTTAATAAGAAAAAAGAGGTTTTAGTAAAGTTACTAAATAGTTATGTAGATGAATGGAAAAATCTAAAATTAAACATAATGTTAGAATGTACATATATTAAGAAAAACGAAAACACTATTAGTGAAAGAACAGATTTTAATTTTAAATCGAAAGTTAGTACGATAGATGTTTCTATAAACCTCGAAAATTACATTGAAACAATTTTTGATAAAATTTTAGAGGAACAGGATGAGTTTGAAAAAAAAGGTTCCGGTTGGATGTATACCTCTGCAAACTATATCTGCCTACATTTAACTAAATTTAAGCCTTTCGGAGGGTCTCAATATATTGAATTACCTAAAAAAATACGAGACAAACGTTGTGTTATAAATGTAAAAAATAATACTAACGATTGCTTTCATTTAGCTTTACTTAGTGATAATATTAGATCAAATGACTTTAACGCGTACAAAAATATTCATACTCCATATTCTTTTGATTCTATATCGTTCCCGACTCCAATTAGCGATATCAATCGATTCGAAAATTTAAATAACCTGTCTATTAATGTTTATGGCTTAGATGATAAAAATAATGTTTATCCAATTAGAATCAGTAAAAAGGATAATTATGATAAAACGTTTGATCTGTTGTATTTACAAAATGGAGAAAATTTTCACTATTGTTTGATCACAAATCTTTCACGATTAGTAAGTTCTCAAATATCTTTGTCAAAACGCGCTTATTCAATCTGTCGTAGATGTCTGACCGTATTTCCAAGGACGTACGTAAACAAGTATGGGAAAAAAGGCGATGAGCGAAAAGACGAACACGAATTATTTTGCCGTGATCACAAACCAATGCGATCTGACTTTCCGAAAGAAGAAAAAATTGAATTTAAACATGTGGAATATACACAATCCATTCCAATCGTAGTTTACGCAGATATTGAATCTCTTTTGATACCAATTTCGGGGCCTATTCCTAATCCGTCAACATCTTGGAACAAAGCTGTTCATGAGCATCGTGCTTTTTCAGTTTCACTTCTGGTCAAGTCAAAAACGTTTGAATGTAAACCGTTTGTTTATACGGGAGAAAACTGTATGCTAGCGTTTTTAGAAAAACTCGAATCTATAGTTGTTGAAGCGGATAAAATATACGGTAATACTATGCGAATGGAAGAAATGAGCAAAGGGGAAAATAAAATATTTTATTCTGCTAAAGATTGCATCTTATGTCAATACCCTTTAGACGAACACGATCGAGTACGACATCACTGTCACTTATCAGGAAAATTTGTTGGACCAGCACATAATGCTTGTAATTTAAGAGCAAAAAAGCCCGATTTTATACCTGTTTTTATGCACAACTTACAGGGTTACGATTCTCATTTTATAATCCCTTTCTTGGGCCGTTGTGAAAATATCAGCGTAATTCCTAGTAATTCTGAAAAATATATAAGTTTCAGCATAAAATTTAAAGGATGTAGTACAAAAATACGATTTGTTGACTCGTTTAAATTTCTATCATCAAGTTTGGAAACATTAGTGAACAATTTGCAAAATAAATCTAAATCAATTACTGATATATTTCCACATATGGCAAATATTATTAATGATGAAAACAAAATTAAATTATTGACAAGGAAAGGCATATTTCCGTACAATTATTTTAATTCTTTTGATCGTCTAAACGAAACTCGACTACCTTCCAAAAATTCATTTTTTAATGATTTAACAAAAACATCAATTAGCGACGTGGACTATGAGCACGCGAAAAGTGTCTGGAAAGTCTTCAACATCCAAACACTAAAAGATTATGCGGAATTGTATATACAAACAGATGTAATTTTGTTGTGCGAAGTTTTTGAAGCCTTTCGACTTCTCTGTCAACAAATTTATCAACTAGATCCTGCATGGTTTTTTACTTTGCCACAGTTATCTTGGAATGCAATGTTGAAATACACGAAAATAAAATTAGATGTAATAAAAGATATTGATATGGTTCAGTTTTTTGAAAAGGGAATAAGGGGAGGCATTTGCCAAGTTGTTTCTCGGTATGCGAAAGCTAACAATAAATATCTAAATGAATATGACTCGACTAAACCCAGTAATTATTTACTTTACGTAGATGTCAACAATCTTTACGGTTATGCCATGAACCTTCCCTTGCCGTATACAGATTTTGAGTGGGTTGATGAAAAATTAAATGTATTAGATGTTGAAAATGAATCAGAAACCGGTTATGTGCTAGACGTTGATGTTGAATACCCCAAAGAAATTCATGATAATCTTTCTCAATTACCTTTTTTACCTGAAAAAAATAATCCACCTAATACTAAAACAGTTAAACTATTGACGACTTTGATGCCCAAAACACGTTACATAGTACATTATGTGAATTTAAAACAAGCTCTGCAACTCGGGGTAAAGATTTCAAAAATTCATAGAGTGTTGAAGTTTAAACAAAAAAAATGGTTGGCTCCATACATAGAAATTAATTCAATGATGAGAGCATCAGCAAAAAATACATTCGAGTCAGATTTTTACAAATTGATGAATAACAGCTGCTTCGGCAAATTTATGGAAAACGTGCGCAACAGAATCGATTTAAAAATAGTAACAAATGAAAAATCATTATTTCGTCAAGTCAATAAACCAAATTTTAAAGGCAGGATTATATTTGCAGATAATGTTACAGCGGTTCAGCTGGAAAAAGAAAGCGTTATTTTTGATAAACCCTTGTACGTGGGATTTGCAGTGTTGGACTTGAGCAAAGTTTTGATGTATCATTACCACTACAATGTGTTTTTTAAAAAATATGGTGTAGAAAATGTTACTTTATGTTATACCGACACCGATTCATTTTTATACAATATTAGGACTGAAGATATTTATTCCGATATTTCTGGAGAGTTAAATAAATATTTTGATACAAGCAATTTTCCCACTTCTCATTTCTGTTATTCTGAAAAAAATAAAAAAGTCGTAGGTTTGTTGAAAGATGAAACTTTTGGAGATCCTATAGTAGAGTTTGTCGGATTGAGGCCCAAAATGTATTCGTACATAACAAAGAATGATATAACGGTTAAAAAGTCAAAGGGAATAAAAAAATCGGCAGTTAACGATTTTACTTTTAGCGATTACCTAAACACATTTAAAGACAGCAAAAGTCTATATTCTTCATTTTATACAATTCAATCTAAAAAGCATAACGTTCAAACCACACTGATAAATAAAAAGTCATTATGCTCATTTGATAATAAAAGATATACATTACACGATGAAACCACTCTCCCTTATGGCCACTATAGCCTCAATGAAACAACGAATCTAACATTGTAAATGTATAAGAACCAATTAATGATTGTATACTAGTATTATTATTGTTTACTTAAATTTATATTTAGTTAGAAAAGACCTGTAATTAGAGTACTAGATTTATTTCAAGAATGTCTACTTGTAGTATTATTATTGTTTACTTAAATGAGAAAATTAGAATACATGAAAAGTATCAAAAAATATGTTTAAGAATATGATGTATAAAATAAATGTTTTGTACAACTGTATTTTTTTTTTTCTTTCACATATCCTTTTCCAGCTCCTTCAAAAAAATTTCCTATATATTACTAAAGTTCAGGAGGAACACATACGTCATCCAAGCTCATAAAAGCTAAATAATCTAAATCAATGAAACGTCATCCAATAGCCTATCTCAAAAGCAAGCCTAATCCCATTCATAAAAGCAACTCCCGTCTCAGTCATAATCTCAAAAGCATCCCATTCATAACTCATTCATAAAGACAAATTACGTCACACTACCATTCATAAGATGATGTCACACGCCCATTCAACTATTCCATTCATAAAATGACCAACATCCATTCAGAACAAACCATGACCTAGTTTCTACTGCGGTGTTGCCACATCTCATCTGCGACGTTGCCAAATCTTACTTTGCACACCTGGACCTACCTCAAGGTCAACACCCCCTCGTCCTGCCTTACACCCCTCCCACCCTCAAGGTCATCTCAAGGTCACGCCCACGACCCTACTACAGCAGACAATGACCTCAAGGTCACGGCTCCGGCTCAATCCGCCTATTTGTACTACTTATGTGTGTGTGTTTTTTTTGTAGTTTTTTCCAAAAATACAAGTTATCATGAACTTTAGTATGGAAAAGAAAATATAAATTATGTGAAATGTGTATACTTTGGTAATCATTTCATCTAGGAATGAATGTTTCAACAACCATATACCATCTATACTACAGATCCTATACTTATAAATGTTAGTTGAAATTTTTATTTTTTGATGAAATAATTACAAAAATCTAACCATTACCCACAATTCCATTCTCTTTTCCATGCTCATGATAACTTGTATTTTTGTAAAATATTAAAAATGGAACGGATAAACAGTTAAAACTTGTAACTCAACTCGAAGCGACAACATGCCAAACAGACACCAAAAAATATAGTTATATGTGATAATAATTAAGGGTCCGATTTTAGTTGTAAGGCTATTAAGTTTGATACGGCACAATCATGTAATCGGCGTTTGATCCCAGTCTGCAGGAATATCCAAGGACGGTTTTTATCACATAGAGAAATACAAAAACAATATATTTATTTATTTATTCTGCTTTCAGTAAAAAACATGGGAAACAAATTTCAGATAAAAGGAGATGTACAAATATAATTAAATACAATGACTAAGGAGAAAATAATAGCCAGCATTTTTCAAGGTTATTAATTATTATCCTTATGTCAAAGAAGGAATTAAGTAATAAAGGAGGTAAAATTTATCTTAACAAGCAATAAAGCTTAACATTGAATAGTTTCGCGATTTACTCATAGCTCCTTCTCCCAAAAATTAAATATCGTTCAACAAAAAACTATATGAACAGCTCGGAATTCATGCGCGATTGAATGAAGTTTCGTTGAAAAATTGATTCCCTGCCACTGTCAGAAAGTCATCTAGACTTAGTATTCACAATAAACTGAACTCGAAGAACAGTGTTTGAAATGCAAACTTACCTGAAGGGACAGGTTCCGGTTTCAAAGGTACCTTGTACTTTGAAGGTTCTGGGTTCGAATCCCGGCCGCGGGCCTATCTTTTTTCTTTAAAAATAAAATTACCTGAAGGAAGTTTGAATTGAATTACACTAATCGATTTAATAAAAAGTTTTTGGCGAACCTGCTCATCTTTTAACTAACAAATTTAAACTTTTGTCTATTAGCGATAGGTATAGTTTGGAAGATTCTTTAACGGTGGATTAAACTTGGACTTACTGAAGTCATTAAACACAATTATTAGTTCAACCAAGTAATAGGATCCATGTATGTGTTTGTGTGTATATTTAAGGGAGTATATATACACGCACTTATTTTTAAAATAATTATAGTTTTATTTTCTCTGTAATTTCTTAAATTATTTTGTTGTTGTTTTGTTTTACATAAAAGTTGTGTATATGTGAATATTAATAGTTTTATTTCTTTATTATTATCGTTAACGTATTTATATTTTTTCTTTTATTTAATTCGTTATTGCGAGCTAACTCCTAATTTATATCCATACATTATTAATTTCATTTATTAATTAAACTGTAATTGTATTCTACTCTATGACATAAAAGTTTACATTTTATTTTCCTTATCACTAGTCTAAAGGAACTTGTCCCAGAATAAATACGGATTTTTATCATTTTTAATATTATATATTGTCTTAATTATACATTGTTTTTATTTTAATTTTTCTACTTATTTTCCTAGCATTATAATTTAATACAATTAATTGAAAACCATTTTTTATATTTACAATATTTAATTAGTCGAAGAAATATGAAAATTCCGAAAAGTAATTTTGACCAGCTAGATCCTATTATACTAAGCACTGCGCCGGTCCACACAAAAGGAGCTGAACTGTACCGAACCAAACAGTTTGTTCATCAGTGCACGTAACTGCTCTTTCAGGAGTTAAATGCTTACTAGCCTGGACTAACAACATGGGTTCTCGTAAAAAATGCAATATAAACATTTTTTCTGAACGTTTCTATATGATTTTTTCGAGTGCTGAATAAGATTATTGAATTTGCGAACTCGTGAATTGTCTGTGCTTTTCATTTAATGTTAGCAATCTCTACTGCTTTACAGTTTTTACCTAATATTGGAAAAACTATTGAATCTATGTGCAATTATTTTATACAGAATAGTAAAATTAAATTAAAGATCATCAATTTTTCTACAACGATATTTATTGTATAGTTGGACAGTTAAGGCTACCGCAAAAATGACAAAAAAAAGGCTATCGGTAAATACCTCAAACATGAAAAGTGCATAGTTTTGTGAATTATTATTATTAAATAGAGCGAATAAAACATTTGAGAGAAAAAAAAAATATCAGGTGAAATTGATGGATGTGGAATCGTACTTGGCGAAATTGAATGAGGAAATGGTACGCAATGTTTCCTGGGACAACACTTATATAATAATGATAACATAAAATGCTTAGCGAGCCCGAAGACTCGATGCCGACACCACTATTCGATAATACTTCCATCCACGGTTTACCTTCCAAGAATAAATTTGTAAGATCACCCTTAAAGCAATCTACACCTCTGCCCACCTTTCGGACGTTTACCAGACGTTCCAACAGTTATTAATTTTTAGGAATTTGTTCGTTACTGAGCCCAACAACTTTATAAGCTTATCTCAACCTTCGCAATGCTATCACTTTGATATACTAATCAGGTGGATGCTCAGCGATTCCATCTCGTGTAACCAAATTTCTCGAGTAGACTCTTACCTTTTATAGGATCGAGTGTTGTATGCAATACTTATTTTCAATACCTTCGGACATCGTTTGTATTTCCAAGTTAGTGGCCAGTTTTCACACCCATTAAGAAGTTTGTTTGCATATTCATTATACGTCAATTAACTTGTTACTACGGCTAATCGGATGATGCTACAGTGGCACCTTCAACGAAGATCTGACACCGCACAGACGGAGGTTTGCTTTTCCTACGATGACTGGAATAACCAAGGACATTTTTAACCCCTTTAAAAATTCTCAAGGCCACCTGCAGGGCTGCGAATCCACGATGTTGGGCATAGCATAGAAGGTTGTTACGCTAAAGACTACACCACATGTGACTTCCTCCACCCATAAAGAAGTTTTGGAGGTGGTTTATTAACCTTAATTTCTGAATTAATTAAGACAGTAGGCGTGATGCTAAGTAGTAGTATACCGAAAAATAGGAAGTAATTCCCTTTCAATAACTGCGCCTGTGGAGTTAGCTCGCTAGACTCTACTGCCGGTCCCAAGCCCTGATAAAGCAGGAGGGTTAGCAGGGGGGTTGACAGCCCACCTGTTGTAAAAAACTATCTTGTTATGAACGCTCATTCATCAAGCCTCGGAAATCGGACGGAATCACGGAAACAACGAGGATCTCGGAAACGGACTATACAAATTGGAACATGGAACGTACGTACACTCTACAGAGCAGGAGCGTTGAAGGAACTCAGGATACAGGCCAAGAAAAGTAACCTGGATATAGTAGCAGTACAGGAAGTAAGGTGGACTGGCCATGGAAATGTACAGGGAAAGGAGTTCACATTTTTCTACAGTGGAGCAAAGGACAGACATGAGTTTGGGACAGGATTCCTTGTATCTAACAAGATAAAGAACTCAATACTGGACTTCATGCCGAATGATGAACGGATATGCAAGCTTAGGGTGAGAGGACGCTTTCACAATATCAGCATTGTGAATGTCCACGCCGTGACAGAAGAAAAAGATGAAGAACACAAAGAGGAATTCTTCGAAAAGGTAGAACGGGTGTATGACTTCTGCCCAGCATATGACCTTAAAATAGTTCTGGGAGACTTTAACGCTCAGGTAGGAAAAGAAACAGAATTTAGACCCACCATTGGAAAATATAGCCTACATAATATAACGAACGATAATGGCGAACGCATGATAAACTTTGCAGCCTCCAAGTCACTAGTGGTTATGAGCACTATGTTCCCACATAAACCCCAACTTAAACAAACCTGGCTGTCACCAAATGGCAACACCGCGAATCAGATCGATCACGTACTAGTGTCAAGCAGATTCTTTAACAGTATCAACGATGTGAGATCGTATAGAGGTCCTGACATAAGTTCAGACCATTACCACATTGTAACAAAGCTTAAACAGCGAATAAAATGCCTACCGAAAAATCAAGCAAGGAAAACAAAGGCATGGAATCTAGACCTTTTTAGAGATGAAGAGAAGACAAAAAAGTTTCAAACGGTAGTAACAACGAGTATAAACAATTTGCCAGAAGCAGACGGTATGAACAAAAACGCGACTCAGAGATGGCTCGAAATTAACGGCTGCCTAAAAGATGCTGCTGAGAGAGAATGTGGGCAGGCAGAAAAACTTCCCAGAAACACATGGTTTGATAAAGACTGCGCACAGGCCATAAATGACAGAAATGAGAAAAGGCAAAGATGGTTAGCCAGGAATACACGGAGCACATTTAGAGAATACTCAAATGCCAGAAAACGGGTAAAGAAACTGCTTACGGAAAAAAAGAAAATTGCACTTAGGAATGTGATCCGAGAACTGGAGGATGCGAGACGGAATAATGACACCAGGAAGTTCTTCCAGAAAGTGCAAGGAATACAAACAAAAGGGAAGAATCCGGCTTTAGGGATAAGGGATGAAGAAGGAAACCTACAGATCCTTCCTGACGAGGTGCTGGACAGATGGAAAACCTATTTCTGCAATCTGCTGAATGCAGAAACGGAGAGAGTTCCTCTATCCGGAATAGCAGGAAGAGCAAGCCAGGAACCTGGTGACGAACACATCCCGCCAGATGTGGAGGATGTTGAGGAAATAGTGGAAAAATTGAAGAACAGGAAAGCATTCGGAATAGATGGTCTCCCCGCGGAGCTGTTCAAAAAAGCTGGAAAGGAGCTAGAAAAAGAACTCCAGGAGCTCATAGCACAGATCTGGGAAGAAGAAGCTATACCCAAGGAGTGGTGCGAAGGCATCATAGTGCCAGTGTACAAGAGAAAGGGCGGCCCCTCGATATGCTCTAACCACAGAGGAATAACGCTCCTATGCACGGCATACAAGGTGTTTTCAATAGCAGTTTATAATCGATTGCTGCCATATGTAGAGAGGAAGCTGGGGGATTACCTAGGAGGCTTCAGAAGTAACAGGTCGACCACTGATCAGATATGGACCTTAAAAAATATCTCCGAGAAAATGAAGGAGTACGACCATACAATGTGGATGCTGTTCATAGATTTTAAATTAGCATATGACTCAATTATAAGGGAAGAATTGTTCAGAGTCATGCAGGAGATGGAGATCCCTGGGAAACTAATACGACTCGTACAATGCACGATGAAAAACACATACTGTCGAGTAAGCATTAGAGAGGAACTGTCGGAACAGTTTGAAATAAAAAATGGTCTAAGACAAGGAGATCCTCTTGCCCCTTTACTATTCAACATTGCCCTGCAGGCATTTATGGAAAGAGCAGGATTACTTGGAGGCGGGAAGGACAGCTTTTTAGCTGTCCTTTCTTCCTCCATCCTATATACGTGGCCCAGCCACTTAATGCGTTGAATCCTGATGAAGCTCGATATCGTTAGGGCTCCATTTAACTCACTCAGCTCCTTGTTCCTTCTGATCCTGAGTTGGTCGTTATCTCGCACTGGGCCAAATATTTGCCGTAGGACTCATCTTTCGAATCTATTCAGCAGTTCTTATAATTATAAATCTAAAATCTATATAACAACATTAATATGATTAATTAGTGATGTATATCTTTAATATCAACTGTAATGCTCAGATTACATACAAATAACAGATAGTCACTATTTTTTCCTAGTTCTTCTTGTCTTTTAATACAAACAATCAATGTGTTTCCCTTTTAATTTTTGAGCAGAAAAAATGTTCATTTATATTTTTAATGTTCATTTATAGGAGTGTTGTAGCTCATGGTATAGAGTGCTGAGTTGTTGAGCAGTAGATACTTGGCTCGGTACCTGTAATGGTAGCGGGGGGAAATACCTGTTGGTTATGCATGATCTCAGCCAAATCACTTCCCAGCACAACTATAGCATAGCATCAGTATCGTTTATTCATTTAACACCACTTTATGCTGCTATGGCTAATCGAATGGTGCTAGAGTGGGAGTCCTAAATTTTGCCTATCCAGATATAATTAGAATTGGGATCTTTAATGAATACTGGACACCATAAAGGCTCGGGACCCTTAGTCTGGTTATGCTAACCACCAGACTGCAGCTGACTACATAGAAACAGTACAGTCTCTACTATGTACCAAGACCTTCTGTTGGTTATAGTGATGAAGGGTTTTTTTTGTTTATTTATCAATTACGAACCCAATATACACAAAAAAAAACTAATTTCCTCACCAGATATTTTCTTTTATAAAGAAAAAAAATAAAGTATGCCAAATTTAAACACTTTATTTAAACAATGATTAACAGGTGTAATAATACTTCAATATAACAAAAATAGAAAAATTAAACATAATTTCAATCAGAACAACTTAGCTTATGCTGAACATTTTCATTACCATATTTTTATATCTTTTATTCATATCACGGAGATCCACTTCCAGAGGAATCATCATTTCTTTTGCCTGTACATTATTCGGTTCAATTTCAAGTACTCTCACTAAATCAGCATGTGCTTTTTCAAAATCTCGAACTAAATTATAACATGATGATCTTCTCATTAAAGCTTTTACATTATTTGAATCATGTTCCAAAACTTTAATTGATACAGCGATTCCATCTTCAGGGCGATTCAATTTTAGATGGCAAAGGGCTATGTTATTACACACTATTATATACAAAGGTAATACCTTTTCTTCTATCTTGTTGGCAAATATCAACAGACGGATAGCTCTTTTAAACCTTGAATAAGCTTCAGCAATTTGATTGTTTCTGAAATGTTCAACTCCTTTCTCTTTATGTTCAATGGCTTTTTTAATATTAGTTTCTAAATCATAATTATAAACAGGCACATCGGGAGAGGTGAAATCTAACAAAGTTACAACTAAACTAACTTCATCCAGTTTTAATAAGGCTTCTTCTTTCTTATTCATAGTCATTAAACACCTTTCAAGGAGACCTTCTAATCTACTGTCTCCACAACCTATTGTGAATTCAAACTCTTTATCAACAACCATTTCTGAGTCCCAAATTCCTTTTAGGTCTCTAACTATCAGTATACAATGGCTGCCTTCAATGGGAGTGTTTCCTAGCCAAAAAGTACTCTTTAAAATTTTCTTTTTGGCTTCTTTATTTTTCGATTCCCAATCCCATTTTTCTTCCTGATCAACTTCCATTTTGTTACGATATTCACAAACCCCTATAAACAAATAAGAATTATAAGATAATTATTTTATGATTTACATATATAACTAAATTATTCGTCATATTAAAAGGTTAAAATTGGGATTTCACAATGTTTCTAAATAAATAATCATTGATTGAGAAGAGTCTCTTCAAATATCAAAATAATTTTAAAATATAATTTAATTAATGCAATTTCCAATCTAATTTTACTTTTGAAATTTGTCCTAAATTTAAAATAATTTGTGGCATTTTATCCATTTTCAAACTAATTTCTTAATGCTTATATCATAATTCATAATTTTTCTGTTTAAATATTAAAATACACTACTACATAATATTACTATCATGTATTTTTTTTTCCAATGTTAAGGAGTGGTTTTGTTGTTCCTAAAATCCTAGGGCCACCTGCCGGGTTACAAACCCGCGATCTTGGTCTTAGTATTTTGTTACGCTAACTACTAGACCGTAGGTCACCCCAAAGGAGTGGTTTGGAATTTAACATTGTTAGAACATGAAAAGATTATTTTTAAATACATACAATTACAGTCACCTGATCTTTACCAACAACGGGACACTGGAGAAAAGAAAACAAAACAAAAAAGCCTTAAGTCTCTAAAATTAAGACAAAACAACAAACCAGTCAATGAATCACCAACTGAGACATCGTTAGGACAGACAACACTCTATCAGAGAATTTGGCAGAGCATCTTGGAAAGAGGTTGCTGTCTCTGATTAATGAGCCTGTTTGGACTGTTGATGTGGGATGTACTGATATGATTTTCTTCTTCATCATGTGCCTTGCCAGTATCATCCTACGGATGATGTCTGATTTGGCGACATGTTGATTTAAGGCTTTGCTTTTAGTATTTTCCAATTACATTCTAATATATTATTCATATTAATGATAATGTATAATACAACTGTGATATTTAGCTGGAACCAAATTATTACCAGATAGTCGACCAATAAAAATAAACCAAACATTCTTAAATATAAAAAAGATAATAGAAATCAAGATAACCAGAAATATTGTAAATTTTTGTGATCATAATATACGTATAGCTGAAAATGCCATAAAAATAAATAACGCATTTGGATCTTATGTCGAAAAATATAAGTTATTAGTAAAAAATATGATGATAACATAACATGAATCCAACATTTCATCAATTTGAAAGAGGGTCTTATTAATTAATTTATTTAATTAATTAATTAATTAAATTTAATGATTATATTTTTAAAAACATATTTATAATCCATTGCTCCTAAGTTCAGGAACCCAATTACAATAAATAGATTTCAATATATATTTTCTTACATGAAGATTTGTAAATTTTACCCATTAACAAAAAGAAATGAATTAACTATTTATTTCTTTAACTTTAAGAATAATAGTATTTAACAGTTCCTGTGATAATGCTTTTCAATTTCTATCCCTCCAAAACAAGCAATCAGTATTGTTTTCTATGTCTATTAAAAAACATGATTAAAACTACTTCATTATCAATTTCATTCTGGTGCATTAAAATGGTTCCAATTTATATAGTAAAAGAAAACTCAATATCTATTAGCTCCCAAATACAGTTATTAAAAAAAATCATTTTTTTCCTAAAAAGAACAGAAATCATCATTTTGTAACTTAATTGAATAAAAATTTTATGGAAACTGTTCTACATAAGAAGAAAATCAGAATACAGATGCATTTAAATGGTGCCAATTTGATTAAAATAGATGTGTAGGTCTAATTGTTCCTAACGCATTTCTTAAGATTAAACTCAATTTAAATATTGTAAACCTATTAAACTTTTATTTATGGTTAAAATTATATATGATATGTTCTTTAAAACAGTTTATATCAGAAACTACTTAGCAAACAGGTGCCAATTGATGCAAGGTTTGCTGTGACCATTCCATATTTTATTTTAGAATTAAAATCCAATTTCCGATTTCAAAATCCCTCCACTTTTTGTATTCTTAAAAGTATTTTTGAATAATATCCTTCTTCTTAATCAGCCCTTTCTACCGCACTGCAGTATAAGGGCATGTGCTTGTAGATTGATCCCATGGTTCCTTTATTGGATCTTCACATCTCCCACATCTTCCCCTCAGTTCCCTTCCCTCCATTTCCACCTTCTAAGTTGCTCTTGCCACATCTTCCTCAGACATCCTCAAGGAAGACTAAACCACCTGAGTTGATGCTCTCCAATCCAAAAAATAACAGTTCAATAATGTGAATAATATAAAACTCCTACAATTTAAAAACAAAGCTCTTTGATATTGAGGTGACAATAATGAAAGCTAAACTGTCAGCGAGAAACTCTGATATCAGAAAATGATTGAACTGAAAAAACTGGTACATTTGGAAAGAATAGCGGTGATACATGAACATTATTACTATTGTGGAATTTGTGACTGTTATTGATGGTTTGGGATTACCTCTACTACTCCTCATCTCATTAATTGAACTGCAAACGAATACCAGTTCCGCTTCAGGTTGCCTCTTCAAGTTGAGTTGCAAGTTTTAACTGCTTATTCATTTCATTTTTAATATTATCCAAAAATACAAGTTATCATAAGCTTTAGTATAGAAAAGAGAAGGTAATTATGGGTAATGAGTTGACTTCGGTTATCACTTCATCAAGAAATAAAAGTAACAACTAATATTTCAAAGTATAGATGATATCAGCTGTTGAAACGTTCATTTCTTGATGAAATTATTACAGAATTATAGACATTTTCCATAATACGTGCCCTTTTCCATACTAAAGCTCACGATACATTGTATAGTAAAAGAGAAACAAATGAAAAGTTAAAACTTGTGTGATTCAATTCTAAGCAACAGCCTATGGAATAATTATCGATTCAGGTATTCCTAGATAATTTAAGAAGTTAAGAGATACCCTAAAAATTAGGTTTAATTTTTATTAGGACACCAAATTCCAAACTGAACATTAACAGCAGAAATTAAATCATAAATAAGCACTAATTTTTTTAGCCCAATGACAAAATATAGTCTATTAGAAGCAATGTAGGACAGCTTTCGATGTGATAGCTTATCACTTATATAGGTGAACATTTTAGTTCTCGATGTAAAAAACTAAAATATTTGAGCTTATTAAAATCCATGCATTGTAATAGAGTTTCTTCATTTTCCGATTTCCTTGTTAAAATTCATGGATGGTAAATTGTTAAAAGGGAGTAAGTAAAACAATACCTTTCGAAAATCAATTTATAAAATTTTTAAATGAGGAAAATGAATTTTAGTTTTGGTAAGGTATTTCCGAAATAAATGATCACAGTTATTCTAAAGTACAAATAAATAACATACTTAAACACGAAAGATTTTTTTATCACTGCATACAATCTTGGTGTAATAAGTTTACAAATTTGTCAACAACTGAAGCCTGCATTTAACCTCCCATATTTCTAAATAACCTACCCATGAGTTATAACCTAACGTTTGTTGTTGTTTGTTCATTTAACGTCACTTTATGCTGCATAACCTAGCGTTAACATCATAACAGAACGTTACGTTTTGTTTTAGCTATTTAAGTATTATTAAATTATAGAAGTTCAAAAATAAACCAGCAAAATGTCTTATATGCTAAGTCATTTACACAATGGTTGGCAGGTTGATCAGGCTATTTTATCTGAGGAAGATAGAGTTGTAGTAAGTTAAATTCTTATTATTTGTTAGCATTTACTAATCACTTATAGTAATTTGAATAATTATTATTTATTTGGCAATATTCATCGCTATGCTTACTTAATGTAGTTGTTACCCTTCTGAAATTCTGATCATTGTATTATTATATGAATTTAAGAAAGTTTAAATGACTGAGAATAGAATGATTTTGTCATACATTAAGTAAATGTATAAGTATCTTTAATTTTAAAACTTTTTATCATATTTTATTCAATGGGCTATTTTGTTAAAAAAAATTCTAGATATCAGTTCTCCAGGTTGTCACTTTGAATTAAGTCTCAACAAGTTTTTATTCCTTTCCTTATTGATATTCTTAAAAGTAAAAATAATCCTGAGTATTAGTATGTGGAAAATATGTATATTTCAGTGATCATTTCATCAAGATATAAACTTATCAGCTAATACTGCAAAATATATATGTCATGTTTCTCGAAACCTCTATTTCTTGATTAAACGATTACCAAAATATTCCCATAGTTACACTCATTTTTCTACACACAAGCTCACGATTATTTGTATTTTGGAAGAATTATAAAGAGGTAATAAATGAAAGTTTAAATCTTGTTTGCTGTACTCAACTCGAAGTGATAACTTGTGGAACTGATACCAAATTCCTTTAAAAATCAAGTGGCTTTAATTAAGTAGACAAATATATTTTCCACATATATTTTATTTGATATTTTTACGATGTATAAAATATATGTGGAATAATGGGATAAAATGCATTTTAATTGTTTTAAGATGTTAAAAAATTAAAGTTAAAACAACTATGTTCCATATAATTTAATAATTGTTAATACCACCGAAGAGAGTCGAGTGTCTAAGTGGTAGAGCACTGAGTTGCCTTGCCAAAGGTCCTGGGTTCAAATCCCGCTTGCTGATAGACTTTTCTTTAATCTTATAGTGGCCGGAAACGGTTTCTATGTGATCTATGACTCCCCTGGGGCTCACTGAGCCTCTCTATAGTGGGTATCCAAAATAAAGGGGGACATTTTTTTTTTTTTTGCAACTTTATATTTAAAATGATTGTTTAATTAAGTAAAGCCATTTCTCACCGCAGCCACCAATTTAAAGTTTGGTTGTGCAAGTAAACTTATTTACCCTTAGCAAATGTTCCTTCTTTCAGGTTGAATGTCTTTCTGACCTACCAAGATCCTCCTTCTTGTTAGATCATCCTTAATGCCATTGTTGATGCAAATGATGTGAAGTGGATTTTCTACGCTTTTTGATGTTAGCCTCGTTCTTTATCTCTCGCCCTTCATAGGAGCCGTCTGATGTATTTGTTTCAAATTATCTCTGATTTTTTATTTTTTTTTGTTTTTTATGATCCTATGATGATTTTGTTTCTAGTTAGTACATCATTTTTATAGTATAGTAGTGTTTAATATGTTCTTCCAAGTTGCATTTTATTGAAGGAAAAGTTTATATATTATTTTAAGATTTGTAAAATTCTCTCTTTCTCCTAAATTTGGTTTTTATTTTAGTACCTGAACTTTTTTATGATAGATATTGTCGACACATTTGAGTGAGGTAGGTTCAGCGAGATATATAGACAGAAAGAAGGACTTCTTTGTACAACCAAACCCTAGTTTACAGATTTCATGATCACTTTCATTTCATATATAGATTTTTTTTTTCATAGAAATGTTCAAGAATTTCATACTTTGACTTCAGTTTGAAATGCTTGAACTTTTTATAATTGATATTGTCGACACATTTGAGTAAGGTAGGTTCAGCAAGATATATAGAAAGAAAGAAGGATTTATTTGCACCACCAAATCCTAGTTTACAGATGTCATAATCACTTTCATTTCATATCTAGATTTTTTTTTTCATAAAAATGTTCAAGAATTTCAGACTTCGAATTCAGTTTGAAAATCATTGTTTAAAGAAGAATTTAACCCTTAAAATACAGGCAACTCTTGGGTGATGGGGTCCAAAGAGACTGAATGCTCTTATCACTTACCCTCGCTGTGGATGGTATACTTTTCACTGGTGCCATGTTCTGTTGGATGATTAAGTTAAAGGTGTGACAAATAAATTATTGAAGGATTTCTTTTTCAACAGATTGTATGATAACCAAACATTATATTCAAGCTGCAATCATCTATTAAAATGAGTAAAATATATATTGTTGCAGCATAAAAATAAGGAAAACAAAATTGGAGTGCCTTCGCTGCTATTTAGTTATTATTATACAAATTATAGCTAATTTGAACTCTATAATTTTGACCTACTTTATTTTTTTTTCTATAAACCTGATTGTTTCATAATCTGTCTTTCTTTAATGCCATAGCTAAAATTATAGGGATATATCTATCTCACTTTTAGTAATAAATAATATTTTAATCATAATTTCATGAAATTATTACATATAAAACCAAAAAAATTGAAAAACCCATATATATATATATATATATATATATATATATATATATATATATATATATATATATATATATATATGCGGTCATAGTCCCAAATCTCGTTCCCAGATATATGTTCTTTGAAGAATTACATTAATTGTTCTTCAGTGTATGTGCGCATTAATCACAAAATAATTAGTATTATATTGTGAGCTGGACATTAGAAAAGAATGTCTAAAGGTTTTTTCAGTTAGTAGTTAAGCAGTAAAGTTAGTAGTTAGTAGTAAAATTTAAAAAAAAAAACTATTCAGTGGAAGAATAAAACTATGCATAGAACAGCTAGGCTTATACCAGTTATATAGATGTTCATTATGTATTTTGATCATTGGAATGCATTTTTTATTTGATGGTTTATTCAATTTTTCAGTGACCAATGAATAGGATACATATTAATTGTTAAAAGGCTTTTTGTGATCTATGGGTCAAAAAACAAATTTTCATTTTCTATCAAATATTTTTTATTGTTATATTCTGTATAATTTAGTAATTTACATTAGTAAATATAGTTTTGAAGAATCCAGAAATAAATTTTGGGATTATTTATAAGGCATAGATATTTACTGATTATTTATAATTAGATGTTCAATGAAATACTTACTATCTTCTTTGTTTGTTGATAGTGTAACTTCTTAACAAATTGATCCTGAATTTATTTTCATGGCTGGAATTAAATAGTTTGACAACTAATGATCTGCTCCTTCTTTCCTGTTGACTTACCATCACTGTATGCTAATGTTTATAAGCAAAATACATTCATAGTAAATGATTGTTTCAACTAATAATATTTTTTCTCTTATTACATTTTAGGTCATCCGATTCGGCCATGATTGGGATCCGACCTGCATGAAAATGGATGAGGTTTTATACAGTATTGCAGAAAAAGTGAAGAATTTTGCTGTGATTTACCTTGTTGACATAACTAAAGTTCCTGATTTTAATAAAATGTATGAATTGTATGATCCATGTACTGTAATGTTTTTCTTTAGAAACAAGCATATCATGATTGATTTAGGTACAGGAAATAATAACAAAATTAATTGGGCTCTTGAAGATAAACAAGAAATGATTGATATTATCGAAACTGTTTACCGAGGTGCACGAAAAGGAAGAGGTCTTGTTGTGTCCCCTAAAGACTATTCAACAAAATATAGATATTAAATTTACCTTAGGTTAAATTAAGTTTGTAATATTTGAATTTTTATTGTTTAGTTCTCTTTCATGCGCTTGTTTTTATAAAATAATTTTGTACATGATAAATAAATAAATTATATCTGTAATGTTAATTATGTATAAATAATCCCAATTTTCAATGGAGTTAATTTAATTTTATAAGTAATAACTCCATTTTAAGCCAATACCTAACTTATTCACTACGAAAATAACACAATGTCGCTTCCCTAAGTATCAGAAACTCATTTGCTGTTCTTCATATTTTCTATTTATTGATAAATGATTAACCACTGCTGGTCATTTCAACTCGTACATCAATATATTTTTTCATTATAAACTACAAGATGATTGATACATTGTCAAACAGGTAAGACCTTACCTTCATTGTTGGGAAATTGGGTTTCCATACTGCTGTAGTATAACCCAATCCTTTTCTTCGTATTCTATAAACTATAAGCTGTTAATCCTACATTAAAGTCATCCACATTTGAGGAAATATTTGTCATTTTTAGACAAACCTTTAAAGCAATTTTATAATATTAAGATAGCTTGTTATCTTATACATTGTCAATATGCACATTCAGAATGAAATGAGTGTGACTAAGAGCATGTTTTTATTCAAGAAACAGATATAGGTTCATTTCTTCTTCAAAGCTCGAGGAATTATACCATCTTTCCCCATGATTTAGTGAAACATAGAACCTCCTTTAAAATGTTCAAATTTTTCACATTGTTTATTATTTTTCAATTTTATGAATTTTTGTAATCACAAAAAAAATTGTGATGCAGTAGTAAATTACTATTTATTAGTTAGTTAGTTATTTATGATGGACATTGTGGACCTATATTTTTTGTCAGCATGTTTTAAAAACCTAAAAATTATTACACTAAGGATATTTTTTTTAAAAATATCTAGTACAGTGGAGCGTCGTCGATAATCGGAACTGGTTTTTTTTTTCAAATATAATTTTAATTTATTGCTACTAAAAAGAATTAGAGATATAGCTACCATGAAGAGAAAGTCAACATTGAACCAGACAAGTATTAAAACGTTCTTTAAGCCACAGAATTAAGTTTAATAAATCTTCGCATAAATTTGATTTTGTTTTACATACATGTGAATGCATGGTACTAGTACATTTAAGGGCCTGCTGGCATCAGCGCGCTCTGGTGTCACTTTTCTTAACCATCTCCTAATGTTATAGTAACCTTTCTTTGTTTTGTTATTGTTTATGTCAAGTTCAACGTGAATCTATTTTTGATTATTTCCTTTAAATATGAATTGGAATTTGAAGAAGATTTTTCGCAAGATGTACGATGAAGAAACAGCTGTTAGGTTTCTTCAGGAGCGGAATGTCATTCCCCAGAAAATGCGTTGTGTTAATGGACATTATATGAAACTGCAAGGGGGGAATAAAATTAGATGGAGATGATTTTTGATGCAATTGATGCATTTTTGAAGATATTGCTCTTTGTAATGAGCATTGTTTGTAATAAATTTTTCATTGTTTATCAGAACATAATATTTTAGATATTTATATTTTATTCATTAAATAACAATTTTTAACTAATGTCTTTAAAATAAAGACATTTAAAAATGAAAAAAATGATCATATTTTAGTTAAAAATTGTTATTTAATGAATACTCCTTGTAATAAATGTTTTATTATTTATAGTTTAATTTTGTCTACATGTTACTCATTTATTTCATTTCCTATAATCTGTTGTATCATAATGAAAGGCAATGCCTATTTCAAATTGATACATAACCTGACAAGGTCCAAATAGTTGAGGTAAGTGACACCTGAGCGCGCTTATGCCAGCAGGCCGTTAAACGTACTAGTACCGAATGCATATGTACCTACATATTTTCGTTCTTTGCATTGTGTTGCATTTTTTATTCGTTCATTCTTCACTTTGAACATATTTTTTATTTGTTTATCGGCTCGGCAGGCGCCTGAAGCTGCCCTTGGCCCTCTCCACTGCCTTCTCCCACTCATTTCGGTCCGCTGGACACTCCAAGTCCTCAGCCTTTCGTCCTTACATCTTCCTTTCGGTCCTCCACGTGGCGGGGTTCCATAATACAATTTCTTTGCTGCTCTCCCATCATCCATTCTGACAAGGTGTCCCAGCTATTTGAAGCGCTGAACTATGTACATATATTTTTACGTAAATAAACAATCAGACGTTTTATAAACTTTTATTAATTGTTTTAGATTTTCCTTTCACGCATGTTTATATATATATATATTTTTTTTTTTAGTGAATTTCCATTATTCGAACCACCCCTGACAACATTAGTTCAGATAATCGACGCTCTACTGTATCTCCATTGACACCGTATTCCTTAACTCAGTTTAGAAAATCAGATTATCTATAATAAAAGGGATAGTAAATTAACTAAATAAAGATAAGCTGGGTTTTATAGGCACATATGCAGGATACCTTATAAAACAAATCTAACTCTTCAGCAAAGAAATTAACAACGGAACAATTATGGTAATAGCATTGAGTAAAAAAGTCTTTAAGAACTTAAAAATTGGCTTTCAGTCCCAAATTGCTATTCTCATACCTGTATCTCCAGGTTTCTTTATTCTTTATCACAAACTTAGATCCAGGATAGCTCATTATAATTATATATATATATTTTGTAAATAGTAAGACAATAAACAATCCTTCCATTCCAAATATAAATCAATTCACAGAAGAATCAAGAGAGTGTATTGTCGAGCAGAACACTTATCAGCAGTAATACCTACCCCATTGGAATGGCTGGACGTACGTTTCATTATCTTTTTATTCTAAAGAAGTTTTGAGAGAATTAATTAATAATAAGTTAATCTCCAAACTTCTTTAGTATAGAATTCTGAACTAATTATAGGAGCTATAGATATCTTTAAGATGAATATGTTAAACGTGATACAAAAGAAACTTTATTCTGGGACTAGGCCCTGTAGAATAGCAAACATGAGCTGAAAAAAATGTTAACACACAAAAGGCAACAGAATACAAATCATAAAGTATTTAAAAATGCCAAAATATAAATAAAACTTTTAAAAAAGTACAATTCGTGAGAGAAAATACTTATCAACTATAGAGAATTGATAACAGCAAATAACATGAGTTAGGTAGGATATAATAACTTTTTTACTTAAAATACTAGATACAATTGCAGGAGATTATTTTTTTATCTCAATCTTAAATTTTTTATTAATTATTGAGCAATTTAAAATATAAAGACAACTGACTGAAAAGAGGTATATTCATTTGTGACGAGGTTGCTGTTGGCAACACCGTTCATGTGTCAGCTGGTACTCCAGCTTTCGGCCATTTCTCACCGAGACGCGTAAGAGATCAGAAATGATTCGGAACTTGTAGTGCGCCGCGTTCCCGAATTATCGTGCGATAACCCCTTTCCCCATATCAATAGCCCTTGTGTAAAATAAGTGTGGCCGTTTGTAGTGTTCTAGTGAATGTGCTTAAAGAATGGAAACAGCTAAGGAGACTTGCCCATGTTCGTCTGGGTGTGGTTGCCCCGGGCCTAACATCACCATCTCAGTCACTCCAACCACTGGTGGCCAGTTCGAATTGGCTGTTACTAAGAACGAGACAATTGAAAATCTCAAAAAGCTCATATCAAAGAGACTTAAAGTTCCCAAAGAGAGGATTTGCCTTCTTCATAGAGAAAGGTACCCACCATTTTGTTTTCATTATTACTAAGGAAAACGTATTGACCAGCTGTTGGGACGATCATGTTCTGTGGCTCTCATTGCATCAATCCTTTTTCCTTTTCTTTATTTTAATTCTTCCTTGTTCCAGCTTAATAATATTACAAGTTATTGCTAAACTTATATATATAACAATCTGCGTTCCTATTCTTGATAACGCTTGTAGTTGAGTTTAGTTAAGTCAACTTTATTCATCATTCTCGAGGTTTTCTGTCATTTTGTTTAACTGTTTTATCTTTAAATGATGTAACAATCATTGCTTTGGTTTCTAAAATACTTTTTCTGATAAACTGTTATCAGAAAACAATATCATATCATACTATGTTTGTTACACTTCAGCAAAAGGTTTTTTAAATGTAATATGATTCAATTAGCATTTTGTGAATATGTTTCACGTTGTCCATTAGTACTCAATTTTTTTGGATTGTCTGATAATTGTTATAGTTAAATTTGATTTTTATCAATGTTCCTTTTTATCTTTTAAACAAACAAGGGAAAAAATCAATTACTGAAACTGATGATGGTTCTTGGGTTCAATACTTGATACGAACAGTTTTCAGGCCAACTGTTGTGCAAGGAAGTGGTAAGACCATGATGGGGTATGATCACCAGGTTTCCCACATACAAGAAGCTGGATGAGCTCCAGAAGGTTTATCCTGACCCATTAGGATCAATCCTCTCCTGATAACAAATAATCATGTGTCATAGCCTGACTCCTGGGACTGAGTTATTAAGAGCACATTTTCTTACATCTTATCTGCCCTGCTTTCACATTAGTAAAACAAAAAATAGGAGTATAAAAATCAAAACCATGCCCATTGTTTATGAACTCCTTATTCTAATAATATTAATTCAAAAATTAATTTAAATAATTTTTTTTAATGCATTCTGGGTTTTTATACATTTTTACAATTATTTTTTTAATAAAGTCAAATTCTTATCAACTCAAATAAGAATTATAAATATAACAATTCTCATAATATAAAATGAATTATTTCAAACTATAAGAATATATTCGGACTGTTTAGTATAAGGTATTATTGAAAATTTTAACTGTTTGAAAAACCTTTTTTTAATTCTTTTGAATTAATTGTCTTAGAACATAAATAAAACAAATATAAAAATAAAATAAATGTAATACATATTAATGTCTATTGTGATTTAATGAGGAGGTATAGAAAAGGGCTTTAAATATTATTTTTCAACAATTTTCGGTTTTGTCTTAAGAAGATAGATAAGCTTGTTATTATTGATATTAAGTATAAAATTTAACTATTGTGTCATTCTCTTTATTAGTAGTTTAATGTCTTTTGCTTCTAATTCTCAAACAATTATTTATTAATTGTAATTGTATTTTCAATGTTTAAATCCCCTATTTAAAACCCTACTATTCTTCTTAGCCACTCATCTTAAATTGTTGATTTAATTACTGATGCCCTAAGCTATAAATACTGGTAGCTTATAAAAATGAAGAATACTTATGGCATTGTGTGGATTTTAAATTAAAAGTAAATTATTTTTTTAGAATTTAAACTTTTTAAAAAGTAAGTAATTAGATTAACTTATGTAAATTCAATACCTTTGAAGCCACCTTCTACATACATACTATGATGATGGCAAGGGGGATTTAAATGAAATGTATTTGGGGTCGAGTATTAAATACTTACCTTAATGTATCGGAGCACACTAAGATTCATACCAAAGGCATATGAAGCATTCACAAATTTCAAGGTCAACCCCAAAAATAAATCTAGGACATGTATCCAATACATAAATTTGTTCTTCCATTCTATCATCATATAAAAATTGATGAACTATATTACCTTAACATTAATGAGTACCTGAATTTCTTATGCTTAGGGAAAGGTAGACAAATATTATTCAAGAATGGCCCTCTGCATGCTTCCCAGTTGCTCTCAGAACAATCATTATATGGCTTATAAATTTGTTTGGTCTACATTGGATGTAACTTTCTTTACATCCTTTATTTTGCAATTTTTTGGCGGACCGTTTGCTGAGTTTAATAGAAAGATTTGTGTTGAGTTTTCAAATTGTCTTGCAATTAGTTTAATAACTTAATCCTTAACATTTTTTCATGAGTCTTAGCAAACATTTCACCAATAACAGTAATAATCATTTAAATAAAATAGTCATCCAACTATTCATTTGACCAGTATTAGTAAGATAATTATGATGGGGAATTTTTGTAGTCACTATTTAAACTTTTGTAATTATATTTAAACTATAGAAGTATCTGGTTCCCTTCTAAAATTATTATCTATTATTAATATTTTATGTCCTATTAACGTAATTATTTTTTGTTTCAGGCAACTAAGAGAAGGAACTGTACACGAAAACCAATTAGTTAATGGAAGTAGGCTAACTTTGTTACCAAGTGTTGAAACTGGGCTTTTGGTAAGTGTATTTTTTAAGTTGTGTTAATTGTTCTCTTACTTCTTCTTTATATAGTAGTGAAGTTAATTATTATAAAGTTTTTTGTATGGGAATTCTAAAAAAAAAAAGTAAATTATTACATTTTTATTTGTCGCCCATGCTATTTCTACCTAGATACACATACTTAATAATAATGAACCTCAGTTACCTATAAACTAGTAAAATGAATAACAAGGTTCTTAAGAATTGTGTCCTTGAAAATACTGTGGATTTGAGTATGTAGAGCTTAAAAATAAATTTTGAAGTTAAGGACCATCCTAGCCAATGTCGTAACATAACAATGGGCTTCACATAAATAAATAAATATCTAATTAATCACGTAAAATCGATAGGTTTTTGTGTTTGATTTTAAAATCTACTGTTTTAAAAAAAAAAAAATACCCCTTGATAGCTTTCAGTATCAAATTATTCAGTAAGGTGAAACTTAAAAAATAAAAATTTATATATATATATATATATATATATATGTGTTAAGTTTTTCCTATATACTATATATATATATATATATATATAATGGATGTTGTGCGTCTATAAACAATAAAACCTAACCTACTATATATATACATACATAAAACATCTAATAAATCTGAAATATTTAACCAAAACTATTCTTGAGTGCTCCATATTACAATATTAAGAAGTAATTTTTTTAAAAAATAGGGCTCTAATAAACTTTATAGATTTAAAAAATCTGTTTTTTGTGCTCTAATTTTTGAAAATACGATCTATTTGAAAAGCTAAAAAACTGTTTTTTTTTATTTTGTTGGCGACGTAGTTTTTTTGAAAATACTATAAATTTTATGGTACTAAAATTTCGATAATACTATTAATTTAATGGTGTGGCTGTTGATGAATCATCCAAAAAAAGATGATCCATGTTGGGTGGGAGGAATTGGATGGCGGCAGGCTGCAGCACAGGATCTATACAATTGGTGGAAGCTGGTACAGGAGGCCAACACTCGAAATCGAGTTGTAGTGCAGAATGAATGAATACATTTTAAAATGATGGTTTAAAAATCTTAACTTCCTGGATTTATTTGTAACTGAATTTCCTTGTTATATTGTCCCAGCCAAAGTTTTTCAGAATGCCATTAATTTTATTCTGTAGTACTCTAGAATCGTCGATTTATTTGATGCTATAGTTCATTTTAGATTTACTAGTAATTCAGATTTGGAAAAAATATAGATCTTAAATCGATTAGTTTCGTATAATCAAAAATAGAAAAGTACGTATAAACAATTCATGATCGAGTGTATCCGAAAATTTATAATAAATCAAAACTTTAACCTTCTATTTTCGAATGTATTGTATTTTCAAACACTACGTTAGCTATGAACTTCTTATGGGCCTTGATATCGAATGGCTCTGTAAAGTTAAGATGAATTTTTTATTATTGATCTTAAAATTAAAAGTATTTTCAAAAAATATGCTGATCCTAACATTAGGATGATCCAGGATATTGTAAACAAAAGAAAAAAAAAATAATATGAATTTCTTCTCGAACACGCTATTTTAAAATCGATACTAGGTTCTAACACCACGTAGTTTAAAACTATGTTGACGATTTTATCGATGATTTGTTTAATTCCTTACTCTTCTTAAAACACAAACGTTTTGTTGATGGAATTAAAAATTATTTCAAAATTTTCGCGAGAGATATTACTCCTGGAACATCCTGTAAAAGACCTGTGGTGTGACACAAATCTGAATCTTAATCTTAAGTATTCGAAATTTACTGTGATTTTTATTTTTCTTCTGTTTTAAAGAAATATTGCCCATTTATCGATGTTAATTTGACGGTAATAATAGCAACAAACAAAATCTTTTTTTTGACGACTTTACTGTAAACTCAGAAATATATTTCCTGGGGAGTAGAAAACCTTTTAGTCCACAAAACATTTCATTTCATCTATTAATTAGACGTTTCGACCCTAAATGGTCATTTTCAATACATAATTATCTCATCAGTCAACAGTATAAACTTTTGTATATAAACTTCAAAAATTATAAATAGGAAAAAATCAACAATTAGAAAATTCAATATTACAAAAACAATCTCGTAAAAACAACAATTTTGGTACTTTCAGTAGTTATAAAATTATATAAGGTACCACAAAATTATATTCTATAAACGTTATAATTTATATATCATTATATATATATATATATATATATATATATATATATATATATATATATATATGAAAGGACAATAATGATATATAAATTATAACGTTTATAGGATATAATTTTGTGGTACCTTATATAATTTTATAACTACTTAAAGTACCAAAATTCTTATTTTTATGTTATTGTTTTTGTAATATTGAATTTTCTAATTGTTGATTTTTACTATTTATAATTTTTGCAGAAAAGTTTATACTTTGTTTGTTGACTGATGAGATATTTATATATTGAAAATGACCATGTCGGGTCGAAACGTCTAATAAATAGATGAAATGAAATGTTTTGTGGGATAAAAGGTTTTCTATTCCCCAGTAACCTTGACTCAGAAATATTTAAAATACCTGTGTCAAAATATCCTAAAAGAAAAATTGCAGTCCTAAGCCTCTTATGTTCCAGGTACTCGTTAAAGGCCCCTGTCCTAAATTTACCTTGATTGGCAAAATTGATATCTCCTATTGTAAAATTGTCGGATTAGCCGTGGTACCATAAAGATAATAAATAAATAGATGAAATGAAATGTTTTGTGGACTAGAAGGTTTTCTACACCCCAGGAAATATATAAAATTAAAGTCCAGTAACCTTGACTCATAAATATTTAAAATACCTGTGTAAAAGTATCCTAAAAGAAAAATTGCAGTCCTAAGCCTCTTATGTTCCAGGTACTCGTTAAAGACCCCTGTCCTAAATTTACCTGGATAGGCAAAATTTATGTCTCCCATTGTAAAATTGTCGGATTAGCCGCGGTACCATAAAGGAGACGTTAAGTATACAAACAAGTATTCAAAAGTATTGTTATAACAAAAGCTAATGCAGTAACAATATTTCAGCATTTGTTTAATTGCACGTATAAGCATTTAAAATGTTTTAATAATTGTCACTTGTACGATTTAGTTCCGATCTGTTTCTCTCATTAATATGAAAGATTAAAGAAGGGCTTCCAATAGTTGATACAAGTATACAATAGAGCATCATAATTTCCAAATACATTTGACAGCGAATAGTTTCATAACAGTACCACATAACACGTGGACTGCTCCCCTCCCCTACGAGCCAAAAAAAACAAAAAAAAGTAGCACACTAAAAATGATTTATGTACATGCTAGAGTTTGATTATTTTAATTCAGCATGCATTTTCTAATAAACAAATTATTTTTAGATTCCATTTTTGGGTACACTAATCGTATGTATTTTATTATTTCATTTTAAAATATATACAGTTAATATAAATTTTTTATGTGAAATGAATTTATTAAATTCAATTTTAGAGCTATTTTAAGGTCATATTTAATTTAATTAAAATTGTATATTATTCAAAATTCCAATAGAATTAGTGTTAGCTCATTAAAAAATTCAAACGAAATTCTTTGGGGTGCTAAAAATATGTAATTTTTTAATAAACCATTTGTTCAAGGTCTCCTCAATTTTTTTAATAGATTTTAAAAAACGTGATTATGGACTCGTTTACAGATCCAAACCTAATTTGTTTACTGTTTAAAGGATCTTAAAATACGCGATTTTTGTTTAACATTAACTATATGTGAAAAAACAACTCAATTATTTTTTATTTTGTGAATACATTTTTTTTTTAATAATCATCTAATGTTTGTGTTGAAAAGAAAAAACCCTCTTATTTCCATTAAAACCGAGATCTGAGAATTTTAAAGTATCTTACGTGGCTTAAAAATAATGAATTCTCACAGAATTTCAAGAAGAAAAAAAACATACATTTTTGTTTTTAATATTGTAAAGTTTTTGTAATAAATTCACGAAAATTTCCATACTTTTTTTAGTAAAAAAAAATTATATAGCTAATTTATTTGAAAACTAAATATTTTGTTTTTGTTTCTTTGACTCAATATGAATATATACTTTTTTAATATTCATATTTTTCCATTATATGATCTTTTAAACTAATAAATCTTTAGCTGGGAAACTGCGTCAATTTCATTTTCCAAAACGCGATATGCAAAATTAATCATTTTCTGTTTTATTTGCTCCTTGAGAGAAATGCCCTATGATTATAGTGATATTTACATAATCACTATAAAGAATACTTCACTATACAATCACTTTAAAAAATATATGTATGTACAATGTGTATAGAGTGTTTATTTAAATTCTAATTGAAATTTAGTAGAGTGACCTTTGCCTGTCCCTCGCCATAATGTCTACTGGGAACTGACCTTATTCGCTAACTACTGACGTCATAACTTATTTATTCTTACATGATGCAGTTTTAAATGTAATATATAATCATTACGTCATTGAACACCCCGTGACTTTACACATTGTCTCAAGTTTTTTTTTTAAAATTTATTTATTGATATTTACAACTGTATTACAATAATACAAGTAAATAGGATAAGCGATAAATAATGACATGAGGATGACAAGTAGAGAAACTACCCACTGGTAGTACTCAAATCAAAGTTCAACTAAGAAGGTCACATGGCCATCTTCTTTTCAGACGCCTCGGAGGATTATCGGGAATTGAAGAGGAAGCTAGGTTTGAAACTAGAGGGTTTGAGTGGAAATGGAAAGGTTTTTCTTGAACAATTATCAGTTATTACTAGTTTGGGGGTGCAGTCAAAAATAGCACTAAATAAGATAAACTTATTTATTGTAAGTGCCGACTTTTCCTCTCTATCGATTATTATTAGTTGCCCGTATAAATATAGAGAAGAAAATGTCAAAAAGTCACTCCCATACTTATGACCAATAGACCATGAAGAAGACATGCTGGATGGATGAATCGTCGGTTTCGAATAGTTTCACTATTTAAAGAATTATTCTTTGACCTACATCCGGACCATTGTCTTCTTTTTTATATTCAAAGCTGTAAAAAAAAATTGAAAAATTTAAACATTAAGAAATTTACCTAATTTTCTGTTATTTTTCATCCAAGAAAATAGCCTTATTAATGTATTGATATAATTGAATTTGAATGTGTCAGAAGGCAAGGGTTACGAATGACTTATTTTTTATACTAAGTTAGGTGTGATTATGAATATTTAAGACGCTTTTCGAAAGTGGTTTATCGTTCAATATATATTTTTTTAATTTATTTATTGATATTTACAACTGTATTACAATTATACAAGTAAATAGAATGCGTGTTACATAATGACATGATAATGACAAGTAGAGAAACTACCCACTGGTAGTACTCAAATTCAATATTTATTTAGTGTATTTCAATGAGGTAATAAACGTTGTCATTTCAGGGGCGAAGAAGAAGGGTATTTTGTTATTAATCTATATTTTTTTATTGTTTCATTAAAATGCTGGAAAAACATTAAAGATAAATTCAGCGCCATGTTTTTTTTGTTTTTTTTTTAACAGTATGCTCCATTATTAATTAGATAATTTTAGAAAGCATTGACAACAATGTTAAGTATTGTTTATTAATGAATGAACAAGCGACTCGTTTTTATTATTAAAAACTTTTATGCCAGTAATACAATAACTTTATCATTTGTATCGAATTGATCATTTATACTTTATTAATGAATGTAAATAATTTATTTATGAAGGAATAAGCCCTAATCATTTTTGAGACGTATAGGAGGGAGTATTAGATCGAAACACTTCTCATTAAACAAAATTTAATTAATAGTAACTATAGTATATATTGTATGATATTAGTATATATAGAGTATTAACTATTTGATTAATTTGAGATGGTCTAGTCATTTACGATAGTTATATTTTAGTTATTAGGTTATTGTTAATTAATATAATTTAAGTATTTCTTCTTCTTTTTTAGGCCCAACGACCCGAACAAAGTGTTATGCAAGCGTTAGAAAGTCTCAACGATTCCCAGGTAAATAATTTATTTTAATGATGCTAATTTTGTTTTTATTTTTTAAGAATAATTACATTATTTATATAGGATGAGGTTTTTTAATCAAACAGTTTATTTGGTTTTCGAGCTTACCGGAGTTGATTTTTCTTTTATTTAAAGAAACAAAAAAACAATTAAAATAAATTCTGTTTCATAAATTTTTTTATCAATGTCGAGAAAACTACTTTTGTTTGCTTAAGGTTAATAACCAATCATTTCTTTAATTCAATTCTTGACTCGATCAGATTTTTCAGAGTATGAGGGGAAAAAGAGCGCAAACATTTTGTTTTACGATTACACACTAAATGCCGATTACTGGTTTTTCTAAAACACTAAAGCTAGATCATTTTACGAAATAATTAGAAATTTTCTTTTTTGTTTTTACTTATTATTTTTTGGCGCTTTTCATCATAGATCCTACAATATCTTTTGTATTCTGTCTTTATTTCGACAAAGGGGACACAGTCACATAAGAATAATAAGAACATATTGAACCTAACTGAATGTTAGTTTCACACTGAATGAATGTCCGATAGTGCTGTCAATTCCTACTAATGGGGGTCATAATGGGTTTGGGATAAATGGAGTGGAAATCTAGAAATAACAGAAATTCATATTAAAACAATTAGTATATCGTTTATCGAAAATATTTAAAATGAACAAATAATCTAAAAAAGTTTAAAAATTGTGTTCGCTTTCTTTTCCGTCATTTCATTGCTAAATATAACTTTCTATGGATGGAGTGTATATTATAAGTTATTTGACGTAACAAATAATTTGTGGTTACGTCCGTACATAAGCACATGAATACTTAATTAAATGTTCATTTATAATTCAAATATATTCGCGCAAACATTAATCTATAATTGTATCTCAAATCAAATAAAATTACCTGTTTCTCGAATCAGATGTATTGAGCTTAGATATTTTAAGATTTTTCTGATTAAAAATGAGCGATTTTCAATATTTTAAAAAAATGGATTTTTATTTTCGTTAGCACTTCAAAATTTTTCCGAACAATTAAGCCACAAAAAATATAACACGAAGTTCATATATTTTTAAAAAATATTTTTATTAGATTACTTTCTGATAAAATATTAAATTAAATTAATGAGAAATAAAAAATAGATTTTAATAAAGATAAATTGTGCACTGTAATAACTAATTGTGTTTTCTAAAAGAAACTATAGTTAATATTGTAGCCTGGCTATTGTTCTAATTTTCTCAGGTCTTTTAACTTGTCAGTCAATCTAATGTGGAAGTGATAAATTTAATTAACCCATTCACTGTTATAATTAATGGAAATTCGCCTTTCCATTCTCTTGTTATTAAGCAGGCCATTTTCGTAACGGAAATTAAAAAAACGTTGTTGGACCAATACAGGGTTATTCTGTTTTGTTCCACATTCTGCATCCTGCCATGTTATTTCTTTTTTGTTTTGTTTTTATTGTGAAATTTAACCTATTTACAGTGCTTAACATATATTATAAATACAAATTAATTATTATTGGGGGGAACGAATTATAATTTAATTACGATATAATTAATTATTTTTAGCCTGATTTATACATACTTTTCTTATTATTTATTCAAGTTATCTATTTATTGCTATAAATATAATTCTACATTTATAGTATAAACTGTGTATAAACCTTACCATCAGAGGTTTCTGAAATATTTTTATGACTGACCAACAACCCATCGGTACGAATGTTGAAGAGACATAAGACAATATTTGCTATTAAGTATAAATCAATAAATTCATTTCATGACATGATGATAAATCTAAGCTGCATCTTTTTATTAATTATGTGTTATGTTTTTCAAAACTTTCGTTTGTTTTTATTCCAGTTCTTAAGGTTTATTAGGCGTTAAAGACCATCTTTTGAATTTTATAAAAAAAAAAATTAGTCTTATCACAAAGAAAATTTGTTCTGTAATTGTTTAGGAAACTTTTTTTTTTAAATAACGTAATTTGTTTAAATTACGTAGATTTTTCTTATAGTAAATACGTGTTGTTCGTTGACTACATGTCGTGTTGTAAATTGACTATATATATATATATATATATATATATATATATATAGTCAATATATATATATATATATATAGGGCATATCTTCCGCCAGAATAACAATATGCTTTTCTTTATTCGAATTGATGTCCCGTGATGAAAATGTAATGTCCTTATATTTTCTAGTTACTACGATGCGGTACCTTTCTGTGGCATCATTATTTTTTATTATTATTTCTCTTGTATCTATCTTTTTTAGTGGTTCTTTGTTTTGGTTTCAAAGAAGACGGGGCAGTCCCACCATTCCAATATCCTACTATTACGTAACTATCTCGGAACTTCGAGGGTTGGGTTTTGCCACCGATCATTTCTCGATAAAAGATATATTCTGTATCTTAATAATTTATTTTAAGACACAGAAAAAATATATATCTTATGGTTATTATATCTAATATCTGCAGCCACGGTGAATAAGTGGTTATGCCGAATTTCGTCCATAGTGAAGAAAACTGAAACGGGTCATTCTCGTAGTTCAACAACTCCTTTTGAAGCCAATGCCTAACTTATTGTAAATAAAATTCGACTTCACTAATTCACCGAGGTTGTATGGTTAATCTAAATTATCAGAGGATTTAAAAAATTTGTTTTCAAAATAGCTCGAATGTAAGGACCACCTCTATCGTTTCCTGCTCATATTTTGTGGAAAATGCGGAAATTAGTTAGTGTTTTAGCCTTTACTAATATATTATATTTTAGTCTTTACTAATATACTACTTGATATAAAATTATATCACATATTATATTTAATTTATTCTGTTTTAAATAAATGTCTAAGTAAATGGGCTATGGAATAGCTTATTGAGGTATGGCCAAATAGTTCAGAGCAAATTCCGAGATGAGTTTAGGTGCTTTACTAAAAAAAAAAAAAAATCAAAAAAAAAAATCGGCATAGTGATATCAGGGATGACTCATCACTCATATTTTAAAATACAACCTCTTTTTTTTCTCTTTATCTTCATGATTCATTATTGATACCCACTGATAATTAATGATGACTAAATTTAAGAAATAAGAAAGCAAGTATGTAACACGGAGTAATTTTTTTTTTTTTACTAATTATATCTCTTGAATTTGTTGTTATTTCCTGTTATTCCATGCAAGTGGTGAGAGGTATTTTATTCGTTTCGTCATCTTGGCCCGATATCCGTTTCCACTCCACAATAAAAGAATTTTACCTAACGCCCTTTATACTCTAGATAGTCACACCATTCTTGTTGTATATGGATACTACATTGTTATAAACATCTTCAGGATCCTTTCTTGTATCAAAACATTTACTTTTATATCAATTTAAATGTGAAGGATATTTAAGATATCGAAGCTTTACTTCTTAGACTAGTTCTTATAAACAAGTTGGAAGGACAGAAAACCGCTCCGTGCCTTAAAATAACAGTTTGTCTAACAACGTAGGTTATATTTAGGTTTCTGTTGGAGAAGGTTAGACATCGTGATGAAAACAGAGGAAAAGCGATCTTACGTTACAATATACTTTTTTTTTTAGTATTTTTAGTAGTATTATCGCATCATACCTTATTTCCCATTTTCCATTTCAAATTATCCATCAATTTATGTTTTGTTTTTTTTTCACTTGAATGTTGTTTCATTAAACTGTGTTTGTTTCTTGTTGTGAAAATTCACTGTTTTGCAAGAAAGTTGACTTTTATAACCATATTAAGTGCGTCTTCCACAATTTTAATCAAATGATACTGTGTAAAATTAAAAATAAAATTAGACCAGTCAGTGAGTAGATCAAGCCGTAAAGGGTGATCTTGTGTATTCGGGTCCGAAGATTGTTTCCCAGTGTATTAGTGGTATCGGCATCGAACCTTTCTGTTCGTTAAGCATTTATTTTATTATTGGGGAAGAACAGAGAAATAATATTATTTAAGAACAATATTGTTATAATGGTTAAAATTAGGAGTAAAAATTAAAGTATTTGTTTGCCCTACTTTAAACGGAAATCAACGGTATATTTTTTTATAAAATAGCTTTATTGCGTAGTTGATGGATAATTATGAATTATGTTTAGCAGTAATTTTATTTTAGTTTATCACTTTGTGCTTATGTTTGTGTGTTAAAGGACAACTATTTTTAATTAATCATATTAAATTGTGGCTTATGATTCAATATTTTATCAACTCTTTTAACTTTAACGAGTCAACACAATGCTTATTAAATTATGAAATATTATAGAAAAATAAAGTATATGCGTTCAAACAATAGTATAATGATGTGATTATTTAAAGCATGTGTGTAAATAATCCAACAAAAAGAAACGAAAAAAATAAATAACAATGTTATTTACATTTTCTTTTCGAATTCTGTGTTTTATTTATATATAAATAAATCAGGATGGCGCTTCTAGGCAACTTTTTCATTTCAGGATGTGTCTTGTTTTCATTAAGCATGTGTCTATCTTATTCTTATTCTCTAACTGTAGTGGTAAATTATAAAGTTTAATTTTAAATTTTGTGAAGTTAGTTGTTCAGATTGAAAATTTGTATGTAGTAGATAGTTAATCTTAGTTTATCCATTTTTAATAATTATAAATTTGGTATTTTTATAATAAAATCAGTTATATAATTTATGGAATGTATTCTATTATCATTTTCCGAAATCATTTGTGTTTATTTATTTATATTGAAAAGGGAAAGGTAAAAAGAGACCTTACATAAATGTTAAGACCGTGGAAAAATTCCAACGAAAAACCCATAAGTCTCCATATTATATAGGATGTTATATAGAAAATATAATAATTTGGACAGATTTTTTCAATTTCTATTTTAGTTTGGAGACTTACGGGCTTTTCGTTAGAATTTTTCCACGCTCTTAACATTTATTTATTTATCTTATTCCATCTTAAATTGTTCTATTATCTACATCAACGGTTGTCTTTTTCTTGTGGAATTTCGTCAGTTTTGATGACAGGGATTCTAGACAGTTATCCTAAAGGAGGGTCGACACCCCCTACCTTCTCGGTACAATACATCCCCCAATGTATTGTATTTCCAAGAACATTAATGTAACCATTGTATTTCCACCTGCCCGTTTCAGGTATAAGGAATTATGGTGGGTTTTTCTCTAGTGGAACTATTTCCTTTATGGTAACCTTTGGAAAGACCTGTGCTCTTGGGAAGTCCATTTACCTGCTCTATTTTAAATAATAGTTCTGGAAAAATATATATTTATATCTTATATATGTTTATGTTTATGAAAGAATATATTAACAGCATTAAATTGGCATCGACTGTATGTACGTTTGTATGTTATGGAATCTTATTACTTGATGTTAGGCCACATCAAAACAGTTTTGAATATGCACACTTCTATATGACCGATGACAATGCAATAATTTTCTTTTTCTCATTATCCTGACTAGGATCTTCAGGATTAGCAATTTTACATATCCGAAGACACTGCAATATCTTGTGCCAAGTACTAAGGCCTAAGGCATGTGCTATACATACATAGCTTAATCTTTGAGACAATCATATGACTACTGGCAGGATCAACTTTAAAGTTTCACATATTTTGCAACAAAAAAGAATAATGGTTTTAAAAAAAAACTAAAACACGTGCTTGTGTAGCTAGCCTAACTAAAAAGTAGAAAATAAATATTAGTTTTAAAAAACTAAAGAACACGTGTTTACAATCAGCCGAACTAAACAGTTTAAAATAAATAGTAGTTTCAGAAACTAAAAAGCACGTTAATAGAAACAAAACTAATTAGAAAATGATTTTCATTAAGTTAAAAATAAGAATTGAGTGATGAATAAGAATTTATCATATAAAACAGAAAGCTTGATGTTAATTTTAAATAGTTTATAGACTGATATTGATAACACAAGGGAACAACATTTTTGTTGCATGAAATATTTTGACTAATATTCTACTTCCTCGAGGTGCTGATTTAAGATCTGAAGTCAGTTTGTTTGTATCAGCTTTATTTTTGGGGTTATAATTATAAACTGTTTTTTAAGATGAAAATATTTTTTATTAAGAAAACTATTAAAAAAATTACCACTACATATCAAAAAATTTTCTTTTGTAAGATTTTCTGGCTTGATTCGGTTCACGGGGGCTGTTTTTAATGCTCCAACAATAGTCCGCCATCATGTGAGCATTCCAGTGACCTTGGTAACGTTCCTCCATAGTTCGAATGTCCTGATGGAACCGTTCCCCTTGTTCTTCACTCAGATCACCAAGATTTTCAGGGAAACGGTCCAAATGGCTGTGGAGGAAGTGTACTTTGATGCTCATATTACAACCAAGCTGCTGGAAGTGTAACAACATTAGTTCAATATGCTCCGCATAGCTTTCTTCCTTTTTGTTTCCCAGAAAATTTTGAGCAGTCCAAACGAATTCATTCCAGGCATTTTTTTCAATATCAGTCATGTAACTAATAAAGTTTTCATCCTTTATCAACCTTCTTATTTGGGGACCATCAAAAATTCCATTTTTAATTTTTTCTTGGCTCAAATTAAAGAACTTCTTAGAGATGTATTTATAGCAATCACCACCCTTGTTCAAAGCTTTGACAAATTGTTTCATGAGCCCTAGTTTGATATGCAAAGGTGGCAGTATTATTCGATCCGTGGGCACAAGGGGCTCATTTATTACATTCAGTTGTCCTGGAACCATAGATTGCCTGGAAGGCCAATCTTTTCTAATCCAGTGCTCAGACCTAGCTCTGCTGTCCCATAAACAAATAAAACATGGATATTTTGTATATCAACCTTGTTGTCCAAGAAGAAAATTCACCATTTTTAGATCAACACTTATCAACCACTTTTGTTCGTTGTATTTGATTCTATCCATTACAGAAGCTACAGTAGCATATTCTTCTTTGACTGTAGTTGAATGTGCAATCGGTATCGAACCCAGCTTATTGCCGTTATGCATAAGTACACATTTCAGGCTACGTTTAGAGGAGTCAATAAATAAACGCCATTCATTTGGATCATACTTCTGTACTCCCATTGCTTTCAATAAACCAGGAACATCTGAACAAAAAGCAAAGTCGTCATCTTTAGAAAAGAATGACAGCAATTCTGCCTCTCGGTTACGATAGTATGAAATTCTTGTTTCTGGGGTTAAAAGATTTCTTTGCTTTAATCGAGAAGCTAGAATCTCCGATGTCTTTTTAGAAAGACCAAGATCTCTGATTAATGCATTGAGGTCTTCCTGATTAAAGAGCTGGGGCTCAGAAGTAAAATCAGGGTAAGAATCACTTGTCCGACTTTCATCACTTGAAGAATAGTTTTGTTTTTCTATATCATGATCATTTTGTACAGATGAAGAAGCTTGGGGTACTGGTGCATCGCCAGAGAACAAGACTGGTCGAGTAACAGATAACAAGTTTGGATAAGACCATTTCGACCGGTTATTTTTATTAATTCCATTAATATCAATCACACAAAAATAACAATCATCTTGATGATTATTAGGTTCCCGCCAAATCATTGGTGTTTGATACTTAAAATGGGGTCTTTTCTTATTTGCCCATAATCTCAAAGACTCAACACATGTTTTACATACCATATGAGGGATCCAGTACTTGTCACGGATGTCCAAAGCGAATCCAAAGTAATCAAAATATACCTGTGTTATAAACTCTGACACACTTAGCCTACAATTTTTGAATGTATATTCACCACAAATGTTACAGAAATAGTTTGGATCGTTTCTACAGATATTTCTTAACTTGGACATTGTTATTTAACACAAGAGCACAAACTTTTTCACTAAACAACTCAGTTGAATTGAAGTTTGAATCTGACTAGTACAAATATATGTCTATCAGCTGTTTGCCAAAAACAAAAGGTGCTGGAGAAAAACTGAGGCTAGATTTGTAATCACCAACCTCTAATTAGTAAACAACAGGCCTAAAACTCCATGCAACAAAAAATTAATAAAAATTTGTTCCCTTGTGTAATAGTAGTGACATTATTAAAATATTCTTTAAAAAATCCCACACTTTTTTTTTCGATAAAATGATTTTTTTTTTCATTGTTCTGTTCTTATTCTGAACTTATTATAATTTTTTTATGTATCTCTCATTGGTTTAATTAAAAAAATTGTATTAATGTTTTAGTTTTGTTTTCTACGATTGTTTATATCGAATATATTACCCTGATATATGGATATGTCGAGATGTTTCCCTTGTTTTTTTAATTATTCTTAAACCACCATAATATAAGAATTTTAAAATTTAAATTTATTGAAAAACAAATTGTAATTTCTTCTAATTTCTTTTATCTTTTTCTCTATTGATTAACACCATTCTTATTTTTAGAGCATTGTATTTTTTTGATGGTTCACTTAATAGAAATTTATTTTTTATTTTCTGATGAAATTAAGAGCTTTTTAGTTTATTGAAAATATTATTAACGAACGGAGAGAAATATTACCTAAGGGGGACACCCCAAAAACTTTGCTTCTGTAACTGTAGAATTGCACAATGTTGTTATGTGCACGATTGTTGTTATATCACACGTTCGCCATTAATCGTTTTGTTAGAAAATATCATTATTATATGTCTTGTCTACCTTCATCGCAGTTACAAGATCCTCCACGTTTAACTTCATTCGGGATGTTGGTAGTTTATAGAAATTATTTTTAAAAATAAATATATATATATTTATTAAGTTTTACAAAATTATGAATCTTATTTTTGGGAATTCGTTCATAGATTTTTATACTGTCGATATACACCCCTTCTTACGAACTTGTTCGTGGACAGAAGTTTGTAAGCAAAGATTGGTGGTATCGTCATCACGTTATTATTATACATTCTTTTTTATTGTTGTTTATTCATTTAACGTCACCACAACATTTTTTATACCCTCCTTTATATATTATTATATTATATATTCCTTTCTTTCCACTTAAGCGCCAACGCAACAATTAATTGAGGTTACATTTGAATAACGCTTATCATGTAATACATAAAGACACTGAAATGTTTTATAGTATTTATGGAGAATTGTAGACATTTATTTGAATTTGAAAATTTTACCTTACTACTGTTATGGCTTATTTATACATTTTTTTATTTCAAAAAAAGAATAAATAAATTTTTTAGAGTCTGAGTCCCTATCTCTGTTCCACCAGAAATGTTTTTAGTTTAAATGGATCGGGATTCTTCGAATATAGCTTAAGATGAGCACGAAACATTGTTAATTCGGTGCAGGAACACGCTCAAAATCGGTTAAAAAATGCGTTCTGGGATAAATATTTATATCCAAATATTTCTAAACATTAAGCAGTTAAATATCTTGTAAACCCTTAGCAGCTCTTCCTAGTGAGAAATGATTTTCAAGATTTAACTGGCATAAAATATCTGGAATGTCCGTCAAACCTTGTAAATGTGGTAGAGTCACGTTGTTGAAAACGACTGTATATAAACGAGGTCTGCAGCTAATTTTATTACTTTTCTTCTATTTTGTTTTTATAACTATATCAATAACTATTTAAGAGAATACAATTAATTTAAAATAAAAGAAACGTCCTAACAGTTGAAGAAAACAGTCCAAAGCTCTATGTAGTTGAAGGGTTGAAGAAATGAACTGGGAAGAGGGTAATGAACTGGGAAAAGAAGTTAATACTTGTAAGTTTCCATCCCTTTGTCCTACCATTTGGTCCTTCTAGGTATTTCTCTTCTCTTATCTTCACTTTACTTATTATGTATTTCTCTGTGTAAATTTAACAATTCCTGCAATAATCTTTAATTGGTTAATATCTTGTCATGATTCCTACTTTTTATTTATTTTATTTACTTCTTTGGAACTTTACAAGTACTGTATGATTTGTATTATGTAGCCTTCTGACCAAATATATATGTTCTTTTTGTGGTTATGTTTGTTATTCTTAAGGAATTTTAGTTGGGGAGTCGCAGAATAAAGTTACTTTTTTATAATATCATCGCTGTTAAAACAATACCCCATCTACACTTTAGGCGATTTTACAGGAGGAAAAAACACGCCATATGTTATATTATCTTATTTATATCGGTTATCTTTCAATTGCTAATTTGAGCGCTGCCTTGCGTTTAACCTTGAAAACTTTGTTTAATATTATGTAATTCAACCTGTAGAATGCAGTACCGCTACTAACTCATTTTCATCAAAAGTTGTAGGTAGGCGGTATTGTTTTGACAGCGAAGATATGCTATATAATTTTATAGATATCATTTCATCAATTATAATAAACTATGATTTTTTATTCTTTTACCCAAAATAAAACTTTTCCTTCTGCCTGTTTAAAATTGTAGGTGTGTCTATATGTACCGGGTAACAGTAACTACCAGCGAAGCAATATCCCACGCCTAAATTAGATCAATTTCACGCGGGATAGTCCAAATTTTTTCATTAATCTCTTACTTACTTAACTTCGTCACCCTTAACTGGTCCTAAGAGACACCACCTTGACGTTGGTGGACCGGCTTGCTCGTACTGAGAGTGTCTCAAAGGCTGGGATATGCTTCACTGGTGCTTAATGATTACATCCACGATTTGAATATACAGAAGGATAAGGTTTTTATAACTGTGAATACATTATTAGTCTTTTTTTTTTGTTACTTATAATTTAAAAGAGGGATAGCTCAGTGAGTTGAGCGCTGAGTTGCTATGGCGAATGTTTCGGGTTCAAATCCGACAGCGATAGATAAATTATTTAATCTGTCAACAGCCGTGGCTGGACTCTATTGGGTCTTACGGCTCACCCAGCCTCTATAAGTTGGTGACCTTGATTGGGGGGAAAACCTAGTGATGGGGAATGATCTCGGACAAATCGCCATCCGACGTCATTGTTAACTTAGAAATAGTACTACTGGTATAGTTCTAAACTCGTATTAGCTATAAATAAATAAGAAAATCTTATTGTTCTTAATTTTAGAAAACTGTACCACTACAAGCCATGAGTGATCTTTGGTTTGGTGCGTGGTAGAGAAGCTGCTGAATCCAAGAACCTTTTATAGGTTGTAGTAGTATGGTGTGTATATATATATATATATATATATATATATATATATATATATATATATATATATATATATATATATATAAATGAAATTGAACTTCGGTACAAACTGAAGGTTATTTTAAAAAAAAGAAATCCGTGTAAATATTACATTATCTATTATTGTATAATTTCAAACCGTATTTGGATAATATTAAGCAGTTGAATATATTAAGTTACTAAGAAATAGATCAGGGAGTAAAAAATCCTTGGTTATGCCGTCTTTCGGAAGGGACATTAAACGGGGGTCCCGAGCCTGTACGATGTCGTTAAAAATTCCTATCCTAATTAAACCTGGATAGGCAAAATTTAGAGCTCCCAATGTAGCATCGTCCGATTAGCCATAGCAGCACGAAGTGGCGTTAAATGAACAAACAAGAAATAGGTCATCCTTGAGTCAATGTTAATTTTTTTTAATATTCATTGTAATATCTCTGGTTGGCATTTGATATTGTCATACTTATTATACTTTATTAATACTTTTACTTACATGATTTCTCATCATTATTATCAGTAACTCATTGTTTTAGTTCAATATTTTAGTCATACTTTTGTAACTGTTTTACTCCAATATTTCAATTATTTTATTTTTAACAACTTTTTCGATTCCAATTATTTTATTTAAATATATTTGTATCTTGTATATAAAGGCCGAGGTTGAATCTTCGGTTTCGATTAAATAGTTAATCACAATTTAAGGAATTATTTCTTTGTCCTCCACCTGTATTATATTCTTCTTCTTATTTGTTATAGTTAATTTTTTATTTTATCGTATTGCATTATTATTCTTAAGAATTTTAATTTATAAGTTGTTGATTTGAAATAATAATAAATCTGATAAAAATCACATGGCCTTCTTTGATACATTGCTTAAACGAGTTCTTATCTAATATGGAGTTTTATTTAATTGACTGATGGACGAGATAAACAATACAACTATTTTTTCTTTAACTCTGCTGTTATGTGTATGTACGAGTATAATTGACAGGCTAACAAAACAAAAAAAAAAATGACCAGGTTATTCTCGTTATTATGGAACATTTCTTGTTTGAAGTAAGTTAACACTACAGAAGGTTAGGAGCGAGCGATTTAAAATTACTTGAGGTCTATTATAAATTGCCCTTGAGCGGATGTTGCTCTTGATCCTGCTTAAGGCTATCATTGATGGACTGACCTTAGTCCATATCCTTGTCAAAACCATACGCCATGTATAATAAATAAATAAATATATGTGTGTGTGTTTTACTTTTATATCTTGGGATTCAGTCTATTAGTTAACTTTCTTTTGGTTACGTTTCGAAACTATATTTTTCTCATAATCATGCCCTAACAGTGAAAAAATAGTCTTTAAGTGAATAATATTAAATAGCACACTAGTAAAAATATAAAATTGCCACTTGTATGATGTTAATTCATAAATGGTTCTTACAAATTGTTATTACGACATCAATCAACAGAAATACCTGCCTAATATTGTCTTGTAAATAAATTAGTTTTACTTATTCTTATTAACATATAAGGAAGCAGATCAAATAACTTTTTATTTTTTATAATTATTCCATAAAATATTGAAATAGTAGTATGAAATGGACAGATGGTGGTACTATCAATGGTTATGCTAAATAAGAATGATTACCATTATTAGAATTACCCAGTCAACTATTTTCCACTTAAATTTAATATTGTAATTTTCATAAATCTTTGGACTGTATAGGTAATATCAACATTTTTTTTCTTTCTATTTGTTCTAGCTTGAAGTTGAAAAAATCACAATTATTTATATTCAAAAGGAATAGGTTGATATTGATTTTAAATTGTTTTTTCGCAATTTAAAGTAGCCCGTAAGTATTGAAACAATCCATTTTTTTGCGTTGTGCGTAGGGCAAAAACTACCATGGAATAAATGGAGAATGGAGATAGCTGGAGGGTGCAGTAAAAAAACTGTGTTTTTTTTATTGCACCCTCAATATTTCGCCGAGATCACGCTGAAACGCCAGGTTCCTCTCCCCTCCCCCCTAGGAATGTATGCCTCAAACTTTAAATCCAGTTTAAATCATTATATTATAAAAATAATTTTTATTAAATGTTAATTTATCTTATCGCCTATAATTTTACCTATTTGGAATTAGTTGATATATTAAATTTCTATTGTTGTTAATTTTAACGACATTGTTTAAATTATTTTTATCTTGTAAGTTATTCTTTTCATCGAATATTGATATTAAGTAGGAAGATCCCAAGGCCTGAGAATGTTCAGTTCTTGGCTAACCTTGTATCAAGAACAGAACATATTAAACAAGAAGGCCGTGCCAATTTATTATCTTATTTGTGTGATTTTATGTCCCTGGTGTTTATTATACATTAACTTGAGTTCCGTTTAATGTTAACACTTAGAATAGAAAAGTAACTTTATTCTGGGACTAAAGAATAACAAATATGAACAGAAAAAGAAACATAATATTTATCTCGCCAGAAGGCTAAATGTTACAAATCATAAAGCGTGTAAAAATTGACAAAAAAAAAAAACAATTTAAAAAGAAATATTTAAACAAAAATAATAATAAGTAAATAAACAGTACAAATCTTGACAAGATATTAAGCAATTAAAGAGAATTGATAAATCCATAGCTTTTGTTAAATGCATGAGCTAGAATGTAATACTTTATTTACATGATGTACAGCTTCTTAAAAAACAAAATTAAAATAAATAAATAGCACAATAAATTATTCTATACATTAAAATCTAAGCAAATGACTGACCTGCTTAGAGAGCATCTTTTTGGGAAGCTAGGAGATGTTGGAAAAGCAAGGATTTAAATGACGATAGTGAGGGACTATGACGGAGATTAGGAGGGATCGAGTTCCACACTGTGGTGGAGCGAGCGAGAAAGGAACGTTCGAATGCTTTGGTTCTGTGGGAACGAATATAGAGATCGGAAAGGCGGGATCTTGTTTTATGGTGTTGAACTGAGGATTTTAATTGGAGGAGACTGTAAATATATGATAGGTGTTGATAGTAAATTGATTGGTATAAGAATGTACGGATGAAATATTGTCTTCGGAAGGGAAGAAAGAGCCACTTTAACTCATTATAAAGGTGGGACACGCGCGATCGCCTAGGAGTGCCAAGCACAAATCTTAAGAGAGCAAGATATATATTTGTATTTAATATATGTATTTAAGAGACTACCTGGCATTGCAAAAGTTATGAGATAGAAACGTTTCTGATCCTTTTCTTAGTGTCGTCGTTTTCCTCGACAATGAATAAAGTATCTGAAGTAGTTTGAAACTTTCGTTAAAACGCTTTTTGAAATTTATATTCTTGGCATTGCACAGTGGAACGAATTGCCGATTAATATTATACACAATTCAGTACCATCGTTTTCGAATGAAAAACACTTGTTCGTTTCAAATAAAACTTAACGCTTTTGTTCTTAATTAAAAATAAATAAAAAGTATTATAATAATAAAATATTGCTATAAGTATTTGTATCTCATCTAACTTTACTTCTTGCTGCTGTAGATTATCAGACCTGTAATTAGGATATGGATCTTTAACGAATACTTAACATCACAAAAACTGGGGACCGTCTAATTTTCGTCCCCTCCGAAAGATGATATAACCAAGGATGTTTCACTACCTTTAAAAAACACTAAGGGTCACCTGCCGGGGTACGAACGTGATCTTGGGCCTAGTGGGTTGCTATGCTAATCATTACACAACAGGTGACACAAACCAATAATTCAAACAATTAAATTCTAAAATTATAATTTTAAAGAAATGACTGTTATATAATAAAAACAACAATATGGGCTTAACCAAGTTAACATCATATATTCCACCCGTTCTCAGGATATACATTATTAAAAACGTTATTCTCTGACTGAATTCCGTTATATTAGCTTAGTAACATAACAAAACCAAGAGCTGAATTGGATTGGCAGAATCACAGAAACTGGACCCTCGATTTGGGCGGCAGAATATAAATTCCACAAAATTTCAAACAGACTCTTGATTTAAGAAATGGTTAAGTATCTAAACAAAGAAATATATATATATATATATATATATGGTTCTTTTTAATTATTTAAATTAAAATTAAAAAATTAAATCAAAATTTAATTATAAAACTTCAGTTATCATAATTTAAATATATATATATATATATATATATATATATATATATATATATATATATATATATATATATATATATATATTCCCAAGGTTAAAAAACGTAAGTCACTTTTTGTATGAAACCCTGTTGTCATTCTTCCTGAAGTCTCCAGCGATGCGTGTTCCGTGAGAATAGGAAAAACTTTCACTGATACTGCTTTCAACTATAAATGACTGAGTGTCTGTATGTTAAAGCTTAGTATTTTCTATCCTCAAGAATATTATATGATTTTCTTTGTTATTATTCCCATGTTGGTACTCGATGTGCATAGTACCCTTTACATTTTTTTTGTATAACCATTGATTATTTTTGTAGTACCAAATAATCTACGTCTACTTGGATTGTATTCTAATAATTTATTATTTTGGTGCACCTAGCAGGAAGCGAGAATTGTATGTATCTTTTCCTTACAGGATCGGACTGGTCTATCACTCGAATTATAGGTTTTTATCATTTACTGTATTTTGAAAATTAATTTGGTCCTCCTAGTTCGGTCATTGCGTCCACTCCAAGTTGGGTTAAAGGTAAATGTGGACCACTGAATATTGAAAAGTGAAAGTTATTTTCCTACCTGTCCTCCAACCGTCATCATAATCTACCCTCGTCTTCCTTACCAGCAGTATGAAGGGACTCTTTGTAGGGCTTTGACCCTTCTGTCCTTGCCCTTGCAGGTCATTTCTTCCATTCCAGGAAAAACCTTTTTCCTGGAAGAGTCTGATCTCTCTAAACTTTCGGGGTCTGTTTATTACTGTATTGCTGGTATTTAAAGTTTTTTATGTGGAGGGTATCGGCCTGCCTCATCCTATTGCAGTCTATCCCTTAAAGGAAACTGAGCATTCTTTTAATATCTGCCCTAGTGCAGAAAGTACACTTAAGAAATGTAGCCCTAAGTGTACTGTTCTTTCCTTTGTCTATTTATTGTGAGTGGATATGTGCGTGCTCGTTTACCTGCAGTGTGAGTGCACTTAGTGACAGTGCAAAAATGGTGTATTAAACTCAGGAAGCCCTAGAGACGGTGCCCCCCATGAAACTGCGTTTAACAGTTCTGCATTTGCTTGGTTCCTCACCATAGGTACGATAAATAAATAAAACTGTAAAAGCGATTACAACCGAATTGCCGATCAATATGTTTCTTGAGTTTTTGTAAACACCTGTTTGCTAATTACAAAGCGTGGTTATTTACACAACAGGCGAAACGTTTCAAACTCTATTTTAATTTTTTTTTAAATTATATTCTTTAGTTTGTTTATTTATTAATATACGTAACTTTGTGGATAATGGGACGATGCTACAGTGGGATTCCCTTATCTAGGTATAATTGGAATAGGGATTTTCAACAAGTACCTGACATCGATCGCACAGGCTCGGAACCCCTTCGTCCTAGCATAACTAAGGATTTTTTAATCCCTTTAAATAACCCTAAGGCCGCCTGCCGGGCTGCAAACCTGCGATTTTAAGCATAGTACTTTGTTATGAACCACAAGACCACTGGTGACCCAATATTCTGTAGTGTCAATACGACCAGATAACTCAGCCAACAAAATTAATTCTAATTTAATATAGCCTTTATAATAATAATCACCTTTTATAAGGGTATATTTCATTAAATAAATAAAATTTGGTACATGTGTATTATGTAGTATTCGAATCAAAATCATTCATTATTTTCATTTTCGTTTATCACCCAACTTGTTAATTGAAGTTAAGATTTATTAAATAAGGTTAATCAATTATGAGTGTAGGAGAAGGATTATATTGATTAAAGTAATTGTCTTCGTAGAGTTAAAGGAATATAGTTTTAATAAAATCATGAAATGGCTCGTATCAAAGGTCAAATATCTGTGGCATCTGTGCATAGTGGGCTAAGTCGAATTTTGTGAATTTCAAGCTATCTACTTAGAATCGTAATTTTTCTGAACTTACTTTAAGTTCAAGATTGGAGTATCAGCCCACGATTCACAAAGGAATATCCTTCATTGCTATGGACGGAACACTTAGCGTGTTAGACCCAAGGAAAGAGAAAAAAAATTACGATTTTAAGTAGATAGCTTGAAATTCCCAAAATTCGACTTAGCCCACTATGCACAGGTGCCACAGATATATAAGTATGTACGTAGTGGTTGACTTTTCAGCTAATTATAATCGTAGTTAATTATAATCTTTGTGAAGGCTTTTGTAAAAACATTACTATTAATATATCCTTTCAAAAATATTTTTTGTCGATTTAGCGTCACTTTTATGCTAATCGAACGGTGCTACAGTAGGAGACCTAAATTTCGCCGAACAGCTTTATAATTGGGATAGGATCTTTAACGATTATCTGACACTACACAGGCTCAGGGGTGTCATTTTACGTCTCCTCCGAGGATGACATAACCAAGGATTTTTTATTCCCTTTAAAAAATCCTAGCACCACTTGCGACCAACTTGTTGCTTGTTGCCTGCAACCACTTGCTGCAAACCCAAATTGGTTGGTTGCAGCAAGTGTTTATGAAGGACAATCTGTCATAATATATCTTATCTCTTGTTGTTTCTAATTTACTTAAGACTCTCTTAACTGATTATTGAATTAGCTACTCTGCTTCTTCGCGAGGCTGAGTGAATCTGGGTTCTGACTAAATAACATTTCAAAAATTCTTGGGACTCTTGTCGATCCCAAGGTTTTTACCCAGCCAAAGTATTGACTCCATAGTTGCCGGTCACATGACCTCAGCAGTCTGTTTATATGCTACGATTGGCAGACATCCTTGATATTTTATATCGATAAGTCAAGCCCACTTATTCACCAGTTATGGGCAAATTAGGTGTTTCTTAATTAAGAACATTGCTTAATTTATATGATTAATATGCTAATAAGGTCTGAAGATTTCGTGAGTCGGTCCCTTTATTTTGAGATCCTGAGCCCAGCTGGTTTGTTCCCCTCCACATCCGTCCGCCATCCCTTTCGGCTCCTCCCATAACCACCACCCATAGCCCGTATCATGGTTCTCTTCCTTCATTGTTAATTTTCTTTTTTTTAATTAATTATAGTCAAGGGTCAATTTTTAACTAGTATAGTAGGGATATATTTTAGCCTGAATGATGTTTCATAATTCTTCAGGGAAAAAAAAACATTTTTTTTTAATCTCACTGATAAAAATAAAATAAAATTAGTATCTAATCTATCGTAGCTATTTATTTTTAGCAAAACGTAAATTTTATCAGCCCACTTATTTATGAATATTTTAAGAAAATTATCTACAGCCCAAGGGAATAAACTGTTTAGACTAATTTTCTTCAAAAAGGGTTTCTTGTACTTCAGGAAGCGGCATCATGTTATCGTGTTAGTGTAGTAAATATGGGGCTAAATCAGGCATTGGCTTGAAATTGAGTTCATACTTTATAATATATTTCAACTCCATTTCAAGCCAAAATTACGATAATGACTCGATTCCGCTATCTTCTATACAATTAACTCACTCTTAACAAAATCAATTTGACTAATCACTTGCTGATATATTAGATCGGTTTGTTTATTTATTTTTGTTGATTTATTTTTTTTTATTTATTTATTAATTTTAAACTAGAAAAAAGTTTTTATCTTAAATAATTATTAGTAGACCATAAAATATTTCGGAGGAGAACATGGTCAAGTTGGGGGTAAAAATAAATCATTAATCATTTTTGAGATGAAAATGGTTGACTGGATGATCTTATGTAAAGGAGATGGTTGGGGGGTGCAGTCAATAAGAACACCGAATAAGTGAAGTACTTATATTATGTGCCGACGTTTCGACCTACAGTGTAGGTCATCTTCAGGGCTAACAGAGAAACAAACAGAACAAAAATGTAAAAACATCAAAGTTGTACAGTAACAATACTAGTGACAAATAATGTAGAAAAATACTAAGTGGCAGATATGAAAATAGAAGATAAAGAATATAAAAAAGAGTCAGATTATAATAAAATAAAGATATAGACAGATTTAAAAATTACTGATAATGAAAAGGCATTAAACTAGTGGTAGATATAATAAAAATCAGATAAAGACAAATATAACAAAATTATTGAAATAGTGACAGATATAATTATAGAAAATGTGATAGAATATAATAAAATTAAGATAAAGACAGATATAACAAAGATATTGATAATGGAAAGAAAATGAAAATAATGGCAGATATCATAAAGTAAGACAGATTTTATAAAATTAAAGAAAATGAGCAGAAATGATAAATAATAAATAACGCATATAAAATAAAAATAGAAAATAAATGTACAGAATGGATAGTACAGTACAATATAATAATATAAAGAAAAATCAAAAGGAGGAGTTAAACAAAAGAAACAAAATGAGGATATTTACATATAAAGAAAGGTTGGAATATGAATAAAACAGAAAAACTAGTAAAATAAAGGTGTAAAATGTATGATAACGGACTTAATGATGTTACCAAATTACAGAAAAGTATGGAACTATATGTACAATAACAAATGTGAATAATAGAAAAACTATTGTACAATAACACCAGTGTACAATGACTGTTTTGAAAATATAGTAGATAGGAATAGAATATGAAAAGATAAAATAGGTGAAAACGCTAGTACAGTAACAATAGTTTACAATGTATGTATGAAAAAAAATTAGATGGGATTAATGAATTAGAAAAATAAAATAGGTGTTTAAAAATATGAACACATGATTACCAACATATGATGGATGCCAAAATGATAAGGGGAAAAAATAAGAAAATTAAAATTGGAGAAAGGATAAAGAGAAGAGTTTAAAATAAATAAAAAGAAGAAATGAAGAGGAGACATACCGATTTTATTATATTCTATCACATTTTCTATAATTATATCTGTCACTATTTCAATAATTTTGTTATATTTGTCTTTATCTGATTTTTATTATATCTACCACTAGTTTAATGCCTTTTCATTATCAGTAATTTTTAAATCTGTCTATATCTTTATTTTATTATAATCTGACTCTTTTTTATATTCTTTATCTTCTATTTTCATATCTGCCACTTAGTATTTTTCTACATTATTTGTCACTAGTATTGTTACTGTACAACTTTGATGTTTTTACATTTTTGTTCTGTTTGTTTCTCTGTTAGCCCTGAAGATGACCTACACTGTAGGTCGAAACGTCGGCACATAATATAAGTACTTCACTTATTCGGTGTTCTTATTGACTGCACCCCCCAACCATCTCCTTTACATTAATCATTTTATATAGAACATATACCTATATACATATATACTTATATAGAATATAAGTCTAGTACTTATTTAGTGTTTTTTTTTACTGCAACCTCCAACTATCTCCGCTCTACATTCTATCATCCAGTCAACTATTTTCCTCGCATTAATCATTTTAGATGCCCACGTTTTGACACGCTTATTGCAGATCTGCATCAGGGACTGAATAAACAAGGTATATACAAATAAGATAATTGGTATAAACAGGATACAAAAATATTTTTTTAAACTTTTATACTAAAATAATTGGACAATATTTAAAATTATAATCAATAAAAATAATATTGAGATAAAAAGACTAATATGGCAATATTAGAGAAAATTAAATTTGAAAATAAAAAATGCATAGTGTATTCTCAATATTTAAAAGTATAGGAGAGTAGGAGAATGTTATCATAAAAACTTAATAATGATGGGATGATAATTAAAATGCCATTACTATTTAAGGTTCCATCCGAAACATTCTCTCATCCAAAAGAGTTTTTGTTTTATTTTTAAAATGAGTGTTCATGCATATATATTTTTTGAAATAAGACTATAATAGACAGAATTTTTAAAAAGTTAATGTTTTCATAATAGGTGTCAGAAGAAACGTGTTCTGGGAAGTAAATAAATAAATTTTAAACAAACATATATAATATATCGTCACACATCGATCCGATGTCCCTTAAAATAGTTAATATTTTTTTTTTTATAGTATATTATACGCTCAAAATTTTCCGTTACTAAATCAGAATATCAAAATTAATGAAAATAAGAGAGAGAAACTGGTCCGGGTAGAGTTCAGAAAACATTCTTTTTAATAAGAAATAATTTTTATGAAACCAACGTTTCGATCCATATTGTCAAATGATCCTATTATAAGCCCTGAAGAGGGCAAATTGTATAATAAACATTGGCTTTAAAATATATTAATCCTCCCTATTATATAGGAAATATATTATTTCCTGACCTCCACCATTTTCTTCCTCATTTATATAAGGTCAACTAATATTATTAAAAATTAATAAAAATAAATTAAATTAAAGGGCAGAAATTATTATTATGACATCATTTTTATTTTTTATTATCTTCCTTTGTTTTTTCTACATTGTTTGCTTAGTGTGACGGACGACAAACCTATCAGCATCAAATGGAAATAAAATAGAAAAATTATGATCCATGATAGTTATTTTCGTTCTTATGAGTAGGATGTTATGATTCATCAATTAAAATTACATTCATGACCAGTAAAAAAAATATTTAAAAGGCAAGATGGACAATTGGCGTTTTCCAGTGTGTTATTAGCATTTAACTACCGCGAGGTTTCCTACCACCTGCCGACTCCCTTAATAGTCATTTCCGTTCTTCGCCATTATCTGCCTTTTCAGCTTTTACCATAAGTACGTTACAAAAGTTCGTTGTCCTCAAATGGGCTTTCCGCCATGCGTTCCATTACAACTGGAAATGAGCAAAAGCGTTCTTAAAACTTAACCTAGCCTGTACCACTACAACACATGAATGGTCTTTGATTCAAAAAGGAGAAGAGATAGTGCTTTTTCTGGGAGAACAGTTGGGCAGGGAGGTGATTTGTCCTTAATCACGCTCAACAGCCAGGTTTTCCCCCAATAAAGGGTTCTATTTCAATTACAAATTGAAAGCCACTAATTTCGATAGAAAGGTATTTTAATTAAATGATAAAAATTGGCTATCATGTTAGAGAATCTGATAATGGATAAAGAATTTCGTCTTAAAAATTAACTTGAATAAGATAATAATGATAATAATCGATATAATCACGTCACCTCCCTAAAAAAATACAACTTATTTATACAACTTTTAAAAAAAAATTATTTATTGTAATTTACACCTGTATTATAAGAATACAAAAAGTAAATAAACTGTCATGAATGGAACATAATTGCATGGAGTAGTCAAATGCCAAATTCAACTTAAAAGGTCGCGAGCCCATTTTCTTTTCAGACTCCTCCAAGGATTATCGGGAATTAAAGAAATAGCTAGGTTTGAAACTAGTGGTTTTAAGCGAGTTTTTCATGAAAGTACTGGTGTCGGACCAAAACTGCATTGAGGTCATAATGGATGACTTTATTCGTAACAAAGTAAGGACCATTGAGGATTTTATCAAAGAATTTGGATTTTAAGGAGTGGATACGAGAGGAATTCTACAGCTTAGTGGAGCACCAAAGCGGTACTCCTTAAGTCAAAATAGTCATGCGAGTCAGTAATATTTAATTGGGAGCTGACAGCGTTTGTCCAGTGTTCAAGTAGTTAGTAATAGTGATATTGTTATTAATATGTTGTTAAAATATGTTAGTTGATGCTCTGTTAACGGTCAAATGTTTGGTAATGACGCCTCTACTTAATCCATTTCCCCCCGCTACTCGGACTATTATAATCGGATATATGTAATCTTGAGTTTCTGCAGTTATATTTTTTCTTTTTGGAATACGTGAATTCTGCACTTTCCCTAAAAACATGCCTTATCTTGTGCGTTTTTAGAGTGGTAATATGAAAGTTTCGTTTTTATATATTCAATAGTTATTCAATGATGTGGACGTTGGTATGGATCTAAACTTTTTGAAAATGTAAATATCTATACATATTATAAAACAAAGTCCTCGACTGCGTTTGTTCGCGGTAAACTCAATAACTACTGCACGGATTTTCTTGGGCTTTTCACCAATAGATAGAGTGATTCTCCAGGAAGGTTTAGGTATATAATTTGTCGATAGGTATATAAATGGGTTGGAATATCGATGGGTTTCACCGGAGACGCTGCTTGCCTAATCCCGTACATAATTTCTATATAATAAAGTACATTAGCTGAGATGGGAAGAAAGAAAATCAAGACTCCCAAAGAAGCCTAACTAATGATATTCACGGGGTCCTTAGTGGTTGGTACGTGATTAAAAAAAGAAAAATACATTAACAGACAAATTATGTAGGCATAATATGCCTTATTACCCGAGCAAAGCTGGGGTGGGTCGCTAGTTGAAAATAAATTAAAAGCCTTTTTTTCAACGAGTTTATATAGTAATTAAAACAATAAATTAGTGTAAATGTAAAAATTTAAGTTAGTAACATTTTTTTTTTTAAGTCATATTGACGTAGACGCTGCCTGGAAATCGACGTAATGCCAGTCTTAAAAAAATTCCAACAGGAAAGAGGAAAACATTCATGTTTTTTGTCCGTGATTTGTTTCACTATCAATTTAAATCTTTTATATAATAATTCTTAGTTTGTATATTAGAATTATTGATATTTTCTAACATTTTAAGATTTTTACTGGATTAACTACGGCAAATGATAGAAATGTTTATTTAAACCTAACAGGATCTGTATTAAAAAATAAAAAACAAGTTTTTAATCAAATGTTCCTTCCGTAATTATTAGGAAACTAAATATTCTTATATTAAAATCATCTTTTTCAGAATATTCTTCGTTGATTTTAAACGTCGTCTGCAGTTTTTTTTATAGTTTGCAGATGCATCCTGTTTAATTTTATTTCTATTTACTCAGTGAATAAAATACATACCATATTAGTTTCCCCAACTTTCACAGATAAATCTTAGAGCAAAAACAATATATAATTCATCCAAAAAAAATTTTCTTAATCAGTAGATATTAAAATTATCAAAAACATTTTTTTTTTATTGCAAATGTTTTATCAAAAAAATTATTAATTATTAAACGAATCTTGCGATGGCGATTTACACGCATTTATTTTTATCATGTGCTAGTTAGATTAGTTAGAAAAATTAGATTATTATTATTTTTATTTTTTTTTTGTAAGATTAGGGAAGTATTCCGATATCATTGATATTATCACAAATATCAGTTCAAATATCCACCGTGATTGATAGCTCTTAAATTAATAAATATTTATTTATCAAACTGATAAGGACCAGACCCGAAAATATCGTAAAATTTACCAACAGACATCACACCCATTCAATGGCCATGAAAAAACTTGAAGTATATACTAGTTAGAGTATTAACGTCATGCAGCTTTAAAGCAATTAGGATTGTTTACTGAATGATAGCTAATTTGCATAGATAATTATTGTTGCTAATACATAGTAATATTCTGAATTTAAGACACTTGAAAAACAAAACTTCTGCTAATAAAAATTTCCATATTAAACAATAACACTTTTGAGAGAGAGAATAAAATGTTTGTAAAGGTTTATTAATAAATCTTTGGAATGTTTGTTGTGCAGTGCAACTAAAAGTGCAAATAACTTAAAAGTATGGTTTTGTTAGAACGACATAAAGTGGAGATTATATCTTTTATTAGGAAGGAGAATAGTTCTGCGTATAGTGCTGAATTGCTATAGATTCCGGATTCAAATTCGGCAATGGCAGATTAATTATTTAGCCTGTTCATCAGCCATGGATGGACCTTGTGTGATCTACACAGACTCTATTAAATGAGTACCCTTAGTTGTGGAAAAACCTGCCGGTTGAGCGTAATCTTGAACAACTCACATCCCTCTACAACCGTTGTCCTCGAAGCAGAACAGTCTCATTTGCTGGACCACTTATGGGTTATAGTAGCAAAAAAAAATTATTCCAAACTCTTAAATCTAGTATTTTAAAAACTGCAAAAAATAGTAGTTGCACTATTCAGATGAAATAATGGACCTTTCAATAAAATTGAGCCAAAAACTCAAAAAGAAACACTATTATTTATTATAATGCAATTGGGAAAAACCACAATGCAACTCAAGAGTTGTATGTTGAACGTCTTGGTGGTGGGGTGCTGTCTCATGTTTGGAGCCTGTTAAGGCTGTTGATCGTTGGGATGTATTGCACCTTTTTCTTCGAGATGCGATTCATATAACCCCTTTTTTTATTTTTGTATCTTGATAATGCCTGTATAGGCGAAATGTTGACTGGTAAGTGGGTGTATTACTGGATTTGAAACACAAGGCTTTGCATTGTGGTTTTACCCAATTTCATTATAATAATGGACCTTTGTTATATAACTCCGGGGGCTTCTAACTTTTTGGAAACTTCGTGATTAAGTCTAACAAGAATTTACTTAGGTGGTATGTATCGTGAGCATTCAAACAAAATATCAAGTCCAGAATGGTAAAAAATATCTGAGTCGATAGTGAAGAAATGAATTCTTGATTTTTTTTTTTATAATTGAATTAATTATTTTATCTCGAGCTGGTACAAACGCATGTGTTTTTGGCTCAATTAATTAGGACTAAAGTACGTCTTTTCTCCCTGTGCATTAGAAATTGAGTCAAAAAGTTAACTTTCTTCCCTAGGGAATAAAGTAAAAAGATGACAACCTAATTCCTCTAAATAATGTAGGTTTTGTACTGAAAAAGTTCAGGGTTAGGTTGCTACACCTGTCACACCGGCCATAAAAAGCAGTTGTTTAAAACACCAAAACTGATAAACAGAAGTTCATTTGTGTAAGTTATGGATCCACCACATATTGTACAAGAAGCATATAATGTTATTTCAAATTTATTGCCACCTAAATCAAGTCGGATTTATAATAAAAAGTACGAAACTATATAAATATTATAGCGTATAGTTTGCCTTTTTACACCCCATCTGGAGATAAAATCTTTTGTGCCCCTCGGGACTAAATTGATCATTATTCCCACAATACTTTACTCCTTCGGCTTGGCCTCGTGAGTGAAGATAATTATTCCCTCGCATTCGCTGGGGTACAAACTTACAGCTGAGGGAATATTGATCTTTAGTCCCTAGGTGCATAAATAACTATTTCTTCTTATACCTATATAGACCTATATTTATTTTCTTATAGTTTATTAAATTTGTAAGTTTGTTAAATTCGGTATGATTTTTGACCCCGGGCATTGTGAAAATTTCATCCAAAAGTTCTTAGGCTCTATACGTGATTAAGGTTTTAATCTGAGGTAAGCATCTTCAACTAGTTCCTGAACTATTGTTAATTATGCTAAAACTGGTGAACTAACGATAAATACTAGGGAAAAAAAGTTGTTATTTTTGGTGGATGTAAAGTTAACGTCAAAATATCAATGCGTAATATTATCAGTAATACACCGAATGGGATATTCTTTCCACATTAACTACGAATTTTAAGACAACATTCAATAATGCTTGAGATGTAAGAGATTAATTTTAATAATTACTTCTGGTCAATTGGGGATTTCCATGTGGCGTATTGGTTTACTAAAGACGTCTTCGTTCTTTGGAATCCGATGAATCGATAACATCCTTGCTTGTTTTTCCTTCCTCTGCGTTCAATATTTCTTTTTTCTCTTAGATATTCTTTTTCTCAAATCTTCCGACATGATGGGTTTCGTCCTATTTGGTTTTGTCGTGGAATCTTCCATTTTTACCTTTGGCAATTTTCTGAATTGTTCTAACAACTTGAAATGAATGCATTTTTATTGTATATATCTACCATAATTTCCTATATATTTTTCTCAACGTGTTATCAAATTTTCAATCCCAGAACTGAAAAATTCAGGGTTCTGTGATGAAATAAAGTCTAAAATTGCGTTTGTGACTTGAGATTCATTTAAAAAATTTAACCCTTAGTGAAGATCAAATTTCTCAAGCATATGGAAATATGTTGGAGATCTGGCGGATGAGGTGGATGTGGGAGGAGTTCGTAGCCCTTCTCGTAAAGTTTCTGCAGTATCTGTTGTACAACATGAGGTCAGGCGTTATTTAAGCATATAGGTCTCTTCCAATTAATCAATAAAGATTGTTTTTTAAAAGTATATTTCATTTTGCCAATATCCCTGCAGTACGATACGGATGTGATGATTTCACCTATAGGTAGAAAGGGGGTATGTTTGTTCGTTTCAACACGCTTCCTCGAACGCGTTGGTAATGTTCTCTGGGCTGCCGAGTGTCCAAGTTTAAATTTATAAATAAAAAAAAAAATTACACGATAGTCTCATGGTCATAATTGATGGCATACTAAACAATGTTCATTAAATTGTAACTATAGTAAATATTATGGAAAAAGAGAGGATTAATAACTGTTTTTAATTAATAATTAATATCTGTAAGTATAAACATGGTAAGGGGGAGAAAATGGTCCGGGTGGAGGAAAAAAAAATATCATCACAATAGTGTTGAAGTATTTAAAATTTGAAAGCCTACGTTTCGACTCACATTGCAGGTTTTCTACAGGGCCAGATATACAATATTAAGATGTATCATTTTTAATAGTTTATATCTAGCCATGATGAAGACCTGCAATATGGGCCGAAACGTTGTATTTCAAGTAAATACTTCCATATTTTAAGAATTTTTTTCTGACTTCCACCCGGACCATTTTCTTCCCATATATGTATATAAGGTCTTCTTCTTCCTCTAACTCCTGTGTGCTGCTAAGCGTGGAGTTGCCGTCTCGGTCCACCGAACCCATTGGTCTCTGCCCCTCGTAATTCTTCTTATCTCCTGAGTGGTGAGTCCTCTGCTGCACCCAGTTTCCCAATGTAGTCGGAATACATACATCTGGGTCTACCACGAGGGCGTCTTCCTTTCGGTCTAGCTTCAAAGAACCACCTGGCCTTTTGGGTATCACTCATCATTCGGGTATATAAGGTCAACTAATATTATTCAAGATAAACATAGTGTTACCAGGTCTGCAAGTTTAAAATGTCGTTTATTTCTTAAAATATAATTTAATTTACAAAAAAAAAGTATAATATATTTTATTCAAAGTACTGGCCCTCGCTTTCTACACATTTTGTCCATCTCTCGGGCAATTTATGGATACCATTCCAAAAGAATGCTTCATCTTTATTTGAAATCCATTCATCGAGCCATTTTCTTACATCCTCCAAATTGTTAAAGTGTTGCTCAGCCAATGAGTGTCCCATCGATGAGAATAGGTGATAATCAGAAGGCGCCAGGTCAGGTGAATACGGCGGGTGGGGTAGGAGTTCCCAACCAAGCGAAGAAATCGTTTCCTTAGTCAATCTGGCTGAATGTGCAGGAGCGTTATCATGCTGAAGAATGACTTTGGCGTGCCTGTGAGCCCATTCTGGGCGTTTTACGATCAATGCGTGACTCAAATTGATCATTTGTTGTCGGTAGCGGTCGGTAATGACTGTTTCGCCGGGTTTGAGAAGCTCGTAGTAGACTACTCCCTTCTGATCCCACCACACACACAGCATTGTCTTCTTCCCAAAACGATCCGGTCTTGCACTCGATGTGGATGGTTGTCCTGGCGTTACCCATGATTTTATTCGTTTGGGATTCTGAAAATAAATCCATTTTTCATCGCCAGTTACAACTCGATGTAAAAAACCCTTTCTTTCGTGGCGTAAAAGCAGCATTTCGCACACAATTTTTCGTTTTTCCATCTGTCGTTCGTCCAATTCATGTGGAACCCATTTTCCAACCTTTTGAATTTTTCCCATAGCTCTCAGGCGATTGGAAATGGCTTGTCTAGTGACATTCAACTGTTCTGCCATCATTTGTTGGGTTTGGGTATTGTCTTCGTCTAATAAAGATTGCAATTCGACGTCCTCAAACTTTTTTGGTCGATTTTCTCGTTTTTTATCAGTAACATCAAAATCACCACGTTTGAAACTTTGAAACCAACGTTCACATGTCTTGACGGTTGCAGCAAGATCGCCATAAGTCTCAACAAGGATTCGATGACATTCAGATGCCTTTTTCTTTTGATTGAATAAGAAAATCATGACATGCCGCAAATGCTCTTTATTTGGCTTAAAATTAGACATTTTTAACACCAAAGAAAGATATGATACGTCCACGTAAACGACTTAAAAACAACTGACTTTTGTAAACAAATGACTAACAAACAAAATAGCGTTTAGAGATAAGCAAATCCTTCAATAGGCTAAGAGCGCATTCTATTGGAATTAAAACGACATTTTAAACTTGCAGACCTGGTATGTGGAGAAAATACCATCCCATTTGATGGTATATAGTACCTTCCCTCTGTTACAAGTGGACTGTATATTATAGAGTGAAGAAATTAAATAAAAGGCATTATTATATGCTTTTAATGATAACAGCAATAAATAAATAAAGTGTCTTTTATTTCATTTCTTCACTCAATAATATAAGGGGAGGATGGTATTTTCTCCACATAGACATGGTCATCCGGGCCGGATAAGATTGATCTCATCTAACAACAGAAGTCCATTAATTACGGTTTGAATTTTATAAATAATGAAAGCTGGCTTTCATATGAAACCTAATGTAATTCATTGTTAAAGGTTATTGGTTGTATTTATCTATTATATCCTTACCATCTCATGATGTAATTATAATATATGTTTCTTTTTCTTCTTTTCCAGGTAAACGATTTCCTCTCCGGTAAAGCTCCCTTGAACCTGACGATGAGGCTGGGGGACCACATGATGCTGATCCAGCTGCAGCTCTCGACAGTGGCGCCGGCCGGGAAGAAAGGACGCCTCACGAAGCCCGCTGCCTCCAGCCCAGCGGGTACCGCCCCCAGCGAGGACTGCTCCTGCGACCCCAGGCCGGTCCTCGACACCAAGGCCCTCGCCGAGGCCTCCCGCAACCTCACCCAGACCCTCAAGCAGCTCTCGTCGGAGGTACTCACTTCAAAGACTGACTCGGTCGAGGTTAGATTTCACCTCAATTCCTTCCCACGCTTTAGAGGAAAATATTCATTCCTTAAGTATAGTTGGCTCATTGGTTATCCTAAGTTACTACATCTTCTTTCCGATTATACAGGCCACTCGTTTAACTTCTTCGCTAACCCTTAAAGTGCGGACGACTCTCGGGCGATGCGATCCAGAGAGCACTCAACGCCTCCCATTGCTGTGGAATAAATACTTTTCACTCGCGCCAGCTCTATTGCTTGATTAAAAGTTCAGGGCGCGACTATTAGTACTAGATTTAATTGACTATTATAGTACCTGTTTGTATAATAATAGATCGTTATTTTCAACCATCAATCATGTATTACAGCGGTTCCCAACGTTGGTTGTGAGGACCACCAATATTAAACGGAAAACTTCGAGACCCACTTGCTAAATAAATAAATACTCAAATAAAATGCTGAGAACAAATAGTCCGAGTGGAGGTCAGAAAATCTCATTAGTAAGAATAACTGTTCATTTTATAGCCGACTCGAAACAACATTGCAGGTCTTCTTCTTCAGGGCTAAATTTGCAAGAGACATATAAATTATATTTTTATGTCCAACATAACATAACATTAAGTATATTTAGCTCTGAAGAAGATCTGCAATGCCGTTGGCTCTAAAATAAACAGTTCTTCTTTCTAAAGAGAATATTTTCTGACCTCCTCCAGGAACATTTTCTTCCTCATATATATATAAAAGGTGATTTATCCGTAATCACGATCAGCTTGTCCCAATTTAGGAACCCAAGGAAGGTTCACGTATCCCATATCCAACGACATATGGCCGTTGAAATATTAAATAATTTATATGGCTAAGCCAGGATTTGAACTCGGTGCCTTCACTACAATAACTCGCTATTCACCATATTCAATTCGTAGAGACTTATAATTATAAGCAGAACAATATTTTGTCCCTTAAATAACGCGTTTTGATTTTCCTGGAACATAAAAACTTAGTAAAGTAAAGAATATATAGCAAAATAGCAACCCTCATGAGTTATTAAAACCATGAAATCGAATAGCCTTCCTTGCTTAGGATCTAGTTGCTCGTTTGGCAGTAAAGGTTTACGAATTAAGCATTTATTAGACGTATCCATTTATTTATGTAAGTTATCAAATTTACAGGTTTTGTTCTTCGTTTTCTTAACCACATAACTTTTTTTAAAAACAATATCAAATGTTATCTATCTTCCCATAGTGAATTAATCACAGGTGTTCAATTTTATATGTATTTTTGAAATAATTTCCAATCCCTCGCAAATTCTCGTAGTATAAATAAATAATATGTATTGGAAGGAAGCTGCTTTAACTTGGATATTAAAAGCCTTCAATATCTTAAGGAGGAAGTTTTATCCAGTTGGGGAGATGAAGAGGGAACTAATGTAGAATAGTGTTCATTAATTAGTCAAAAAGTAATTTCAATGACCTGGCTTCTTTTATAAGATTTAATTTAAATTTTAAATTATTTTTTAATTATTTCAGCATTAACAATAGCATCAGTTTCCTACTAGGCCAGGTTTTAGAATATTTTTTTTACTAACGAATGATATCTGTTCGTAATTTAAATGTCGCATGTTTTGTTTGTGTTTATTATTTTAATCGTGTGTTGTTTTTCTATGTCCGTCGTCTTTAGTCCGTTGTTTCAAGTTTTTTACCTGCTGACTGAGTGGTTGTATTAATTCTCAATATGTTCAGTTATTTAAATTCGTATAAAACTAAGACATAATTCACCGATTTCATTATAACATTTCAATTAATTCTGCAGAAATGGGCTTGTTATATTAATACATAAACTGTTGGTCCCTAGGCGTTTCTTTCAACTTATCTGTTATCATTCCTTATCATTAGTTTTAATTGATTATTGACTATTAATTTATTTACTGGTATTTTAGAAAATTGGCGTTTTAGGATCTTGCTACTAACCTCTTCACAACCCTCTAATTTTATTCCTTCCTCTAATTTCGGATAGGTTCCTGTATAACTGGAACTTTTGTTATTTAAAAAACAAAATTAATGTTAAAGTGGATATATGATAATTAATAAAATACATAAGAGTTTTATGTTAAAATTTACATATGTGGATTTTTATTTAATTAAGTTAATGAAATACGTTTCATTTTTATTTATTTACTGTTAAATGTTTAATCCCTCTAATATCTAAACTAAATTTAACTGTTGCATAACTCTATAATTTAATGCGTCTTCTCACCAAGGTAATGTAAACAAAAACAAATTAAAAAAATTAGCAAACACACTTCCAAAATGTTTTTCCTTGCTACTAAGGCTAAATCATTTCTCAGGGACGCCACATTTCGTTAAAATATTTTAATTTAATGAAAGATTTATGTTTATCTAGATTGTTAATTGTTCTTCTCATCCTGTTTTTATTTAATTTATTTGTGTTTTTAAAAAAGTGCTTGTAAAAAAAAAATGAAACGTTTGTAGGAAATAATATAATATTAACATTACAAATGTTTTACCTATTCTTAAGAACTTCTATTCAAAGCTCTTATTAAAAAATATTTCAATATAGCTATTTCAAAAATAAAAACAATGTCCCTTAGATACTAGTGAACTATGTTTTTTTTTCCTTTTTTTAATGAAGTATGTAAATCATAATTTTTTTTATTAACACGTTTTCTTGTTAATAATTGTTTTTATCCATTGTATATCGTTAATTCATAGCCTATCATTTTTATTTTCACAGTAAGAAATTAATTTATGGGGAATATCATTCCTAAGGTTGTGCAACTTGACAATTCAACATAATTTCTACTTACATTGTACTCTCGGCTTTCGAAACTGGGCCACCAGTCTCGCTTTAGTTACATTATTCCCAGACCATTGTCTCAATTATAAATCTTGTTGATAGTATATTATATAATTATCATGGCTAAAATATGTGAAAAATTATAATTAGGATTGTTTATCAAAAAATAAATAATATTATTTAAACAGCAATAGTTAAAAATTATAAAAAAGTATTCTGAAGGCAATGTCTGTTTCAATTGTTCTAAAAATAAAGCTAGTGTTACAGTTCATTGTCTTGAATTAATTATTTTATTAGTTTCTATCTGCTCTCGTTATTATTGTTATTTAATTTTTTGTTATTACAGTAAAAAAAAATCTTTATTGGATAAACAGTTGGCGTCATAAGGAATTCGAAATTAAAGTACAGCTTGGAATATTCATTCCGAAAAATGAAGGGGGCCTGGAGAATTAATTGTTACATATCGCAGTAACAATTATGTTCATCATGCATTCTGTTAATATAATTGAATTGATAGATAACATGGAAACATTGAGATGTATATTGGACTTGGTAGCGAACACATCCCTGCAATTGATTAATAAAAGCTCATTACGAGTAAACGCCAGTACCAAGGCATAGGTGGGAGGATTGCGTTAAATGTGATCTCAGCAATTTGGATTTGGACGGTTATCCTTGGATAGAGGTTTGGAAACAACGACAGGGTTTGTTATAAGCCTGCCATTATTGTTATATTCTGTGGTTGTATCTATGAAGTTTTTGAAACCTTAAACTCTTAATGTCAGTCCAATATGAACGTGATAACAATTGTCCGCTATTATTGCTAAGTTCATGGTATGAAATAATAAGAAAATATCAATTCAAAAATGAATATTTGGTGTACTCAACGGTTTAGAGATCATAAATTCCTTGAGAAATCATTGGATTCACCTTGAACTTGAAATGATGGGCTTCATTTTCGTTGGTCATATTAGGAATTTCCCAGAGGAAACTTACTTTAAGCAGAGTAAAAAACAAAATGAGTTACAACTTTATTATTGGCCTTCATTACTAGGATTCATTTATTGTAAAAAAGTTCTGGCAAACATATTTTTCTTTCCTTAACTACTTGTATCTGTTGACGTATTACAGATACTTGTATTAAAGGATTACGAATGCTAAAACCACTTTATGACGTAGTGGAAGTTGACGAAAGCCATATTGAAAGGATAATTTTCTACTTCATTGCAATATGACTTCATCCTGAGAAATATGCAAATTATTGTCCAGTATTGTACTTAGGCAAAGTTTATGAATAGTCTATTTAAAATCCTACAATATTATTGCAGTTAGGTTTATAACTGCATGGAAATCAAGAAAATTGCTATTATTTCATATATTAAAAACAATATTTAAACATTATCTGTTTCAATGGTTAAAACGTAAACATATTGTACCATCAGTCAAATTAATCATGACTACCTCATGAGGATATAACGTCTATTATTATCAATTTCAAAAAAGGTTTCCATTCCTTTTCTTATTCCTAAAACACTCCATTATTCAGGGGTTTCATTGTTTGTTTTTTTATTTTTTTTTTCACTGCAATCAGTCTTGTCTTTTTTTTTTAGTTTTAGTATATTTGAGGCGTTCAGGAACAAAAACGGATAGTTCCGAAATTTCAAAAATTGGCTTTTTCACCGTTTTGGCTCCTTTGATGAAGCTTTGTGTTAAACAAAATCGCTTGACTTAATGTACGAGAAATGTGATAGATACTAACTAAACATAGTAAGGGTACTGAAAACAGGACCCTTCATGGTTGCAGAGGTACACGTTTTTTTTTCCAGAATATGTAGACAGTTAGAATGTCTTTGTGAACCTGTTCCAATACAACCCATGAAGGGGTTCAATACAGGTTCAGTCTCTTGGGTACTGTACTGTTTCTTGGAACGGTTGTGCAGGAAGGTGATTGTCATAGATCACGATAATCCGCCAGATTTCCCTCTCTAGTTTGGACACTGTACCAATACAACCTATGAAAGGTCTTCTTGGTTCAGTATTGGGTACAGTACAGTTTCTTGGAACGGTTGTGCATGGAGGTGATTTGTCCTTGACAACGCTCAACCGCCAGATTTTCCCCCTATTTTGGGCACCGTCTTTATAGAGGCTGGGTGAGCCCCAGGATAGTCCTATATCTCATAAGAGCAATCTTCGGCTGATAACAGATTAACAGATCTGCCACCAGCGGTATCTGAACCAAGATTGAAAAATGAAGTGATAGGCACTTTCCACTTTAATTTAAGTAAGCAACGTTGTTACACCTAGTTGGTTTAGTTAGTTCCCGTATTTTACTTTAAAACTCGATCTGGGGATGTTAGAGCACGTCGCCATTTTTGGTTGTGTCAATGCCCATCGATTGGTACACTGCGTAGCACTGGGATTTCGGCAAGTTTGCCGATCCATACCCAGGATTTGCTGATAGGATGCGCACCATGAACTCACCGGGTAGCTCGATTAATATGGCGAGAGGCTCAGCTGTTGGTGAATGGGCTCCCCGAATGTAAACATTTGTGGGTGGGAATGCGGCGTTGCCTCTGCTGCGAGTGCCCTGTTGCCGGATCTCCCCACCGCCCGCTCTCCGCTCGATACCCAGGCTACATGTTCTCACTTTTGGTGTAGCCCCTGCCTCAGGCCCCCATCCCTTCTTAATTATTAGTTCAATATTGATTAACATATTCCCCTGTTGGTAGGAACCGCTATGGTGGAGCCTTAAATGCGGAACCTGCAGCATTACTTATACGAGTCTTGCTGTTTCCAATCCATTCGCACACATTTAGACTTAACAGCATAATACTTCAAAAATACTATCCTATATTATTAATTATTCAATACAAAGGTTTAAATAATTTAAGAACCAGTATATATGCTGGCTTGAATACACATAAATGTGCATGGAGGCTGGCTTGGTAACAAGAGATTGTGTATGGGCGATACCTTCATGCTGTTACGCCTACCGGAGTCACGACGCCGATTCGGTAGTCTTTGCATTTGTCAAAGGGACGTCGTGTTTGTAACTTATTTATTTTATTCTAATACCGTCTGTCTTTATACAGCACGATCTGTAAGTGGATATGATTAGCCTATAGTTTAAATATTTCCAAATCGTTAATGGCTTTTAGGCCAATGCAGGTCTTCTGCGGTGTTTGTGGATGTTTCAATTCACACAACGCGGGTGGTAAGTCGATAGTAATGATTATTCTTTTATTTCGATATTCTACGTCATATTTATATATTTTGTGACATGGGTTGCATGAAGAACAGTACCCAGTACTCAGTGGTACCTCTCACGTGGCTTGATTTAATTTTCTATGATAAAATATCCCCCATCCACCTTTTTAGTCTCCTACTAGTGTTTTCAGGCATGGGAGCAGTGGAAATTTATTCTATTAATGGGTTTGGGTCTCCTTGTAGTTTTTCTTGAAAGCATTTTTAGAATGCTCCTATGTGTTCGTCAACCGTTGGTATTATTAAGTTAGTCTGCAGAGTTTTTTTTTTCTGAACAGAGGATACATTAAACTGATTTTAAAATTTAATGAATTTTTCTTAATATGAGGATTAAGGTCTTTGTAATTACTTTATCTGTCTGTGGGTGTAAGCACTGCTTAGTGGTTATAATTCTTAATTACTTATAACTCTAGATGTGTGCCAAGTAGACTTCCATTCCATTTTTTAACTTGTAGCTTGTATTATTTGATGAACTGCGATTATCACAATCAAGTAAAGAAAACTTTTCTTATTCACCATTTTATCGAACAATCGAAGAAGAAACGAAACAGTTTCCATGCAGTTTTAGCGTGTCTAATCACTAACCTTGGAGATCTGACTTTGGTCGCCAAGGATATTCGCGAAAGGGGTTGAGTCAGGGCTACTCACAGTTCACTTGACCTCTTGTTGCGAAAAAACATTGCAAAAAAAACCGATAAAGTGACTGTTATCGTATTCAATAATGTAAATTCTACATCTATATTGATTGAAGATTTTCTTTGACGAATATTATGTGGATCATTTTACAACTTTGTCGACATATTAAAATTTTCTCGTTTTCATTTCGTCAAAATATTAAGAATACTTTGGAATATATAGTACAATTTGTATTCTGTTATATATTTGAGATATATTAACGTTACTCGTAGCGTAGCTCTGCCATCTACGCCATATTGCCCCTTGCGCTCCGACGAATCCGATTGATCAACGAAGACCTTACACAGCAAAATGTTCTCAACTCTAACCGCCCGTCTCTGAAATTTATTTTAAATTAATCAATTTTATTAATTATCCTTTATAACAGATATAGTGTTGTCAAAATTACTAAATTTTGTGTTAGTCAACAATCCCTCTAAATTAAAAACACCAACATCGAATAAATGGATAAGTCATATGGTTAAACAAAGTCCTCCTTTGATTAATTAAATGTTAACTTCTATAAATTTGAAATTCAATATTAATTCATTTCAATATTAATTAATACAATTTAAAATTGACCATAATTTCCCTATTTGGTTTTATTATCAAATCAGAGACGTGTTATTTTTTTTTTTAATTTTATAAAAAGTCTGTGGTCATTCATCTTTTCGTTTCATATTGTTGGTCTGTCTTTTAACTTTAACTCTGTGTGGCAAGCTTTTGGCATTTTTCAATGTTAAGAAAACTAAATTACACCATATTCGGAATCTTAATTTTTTTTTAATTTTTAATATTAAAAATTCTTTGATTTTAATTTTAAAATATGCTGTGTAATGTATATATTACATTTGAATTACATTGGAGTGACCTACGCACCGCCGCACTATGTGGCATTAAAATTTGTACATTTGTTCCCACATTGACAATAGCTAGTTACGCAATGATGAATAAATAAAAATGCGTTTAAATATCACCATGTTTTATTAAATATTACTTAATATTTCAATAGTAATGATATCTTTCCTGTTTAATCAGAAACGATGGATTTTGCAAAATGGGATGTCTAGAGACTAGGAATTTCATGCATAAGTGATTAATACTTATTTTAATTCTTTACATTTTTAAGTATTAAATATAAGTAGTAAACTTACGGGATGATTACAAAATGCAGACTATTTAGGAGACGGCGTATTGAGTTAAAGGGTTGGGTTGTGTGGGTATTGATGTAGACATCATGATCGATACAAGATCCTAGTGGAATATTGTTTTTTTACCATTTATTGTCTTTTTAACCCCACTCTTTTTTAATTATATATGGTTACAAGGTTTTTATGAATCGTAGCAAAGATTATATAATTCATAATTATATTTAAAAAATATATATATTTTTTCTCATTTCTAACAAAGGAAATGGTTTGATAGGAGGGATATTTTCTTTAGGGCAAGTATTTTATGGATATTTAAAAAAAATAAAAGTCAATCATTCATGTGAGTAAATTAAAACCTTTTTCCAGTCATTATTATATTATTTTTCTTTATTTTAAAAACGTTTCAACAATTCCATGTCATTCTCAATTTACATTATTTTTAAGTCCTTTAACATTATTTAATTTTAAAAATATTCTCTAAAAATTTTTTTATAAAGTACACTATAACTCTAAGCTTTGTAAGAAATATTTTAAATTATATGACAATCAACCAAAAAGGTTGAAAATGTACAAATTTATAAAAAAAAAATTAGAGAATATTTTTAGAATTAAATAATGTTAAAGGACTTAAAAATAATGTAAATTGAGAATGACATGGAATTGTTTAAACGTTTTTAAAATAAAGAAAAATAATATATGACTGGAAAAAGGTATTAATTTACTCACATGAATGATTGACTAAGAAAGATGTACTCCAGTTACAAAAACAAGATAATTAAAATAAAAAATAAAATATATTTTTTATTTTATTATATTAATATAATATTTTTAAAAATATTAATACATTTATTTATAGCCTATTGGGATTGGCTGCGTAGCAGCAACAATATGAATATTCATATGCACTTGAATTGTCCTAGATTGTCTTACATTATGACTTCGTACTTCCTTGACATCTGTCTAAAAAAAAAAAACTGTCACGGTTCAGGACAAAATGTAATGAAATCGGTTCAGTTGCGCAGCTCACCTCAAATGGAAATATCTGACGATTACGGTTATACCAATAATTTGAGTAAAAACGAAATTTGAGCTGTTATTTTTTAAAGTTGTATAAGTCTATTCTTTCATGGATCGAGATATTTAAGGATTGGCATTAATTTTAAACTATAGGACATGTTTTTAACACTTCACTCTTAGCAACGAGTTTTTTCTTTCAGGCATCAGTTCCGTAGGTTCTCTCCTTGAGCTGAGTCACAACACGTTTTAAGCTTTTATTCGTTTCCTTTTTAATATTCTCCAAAATAAAAATAATGGTGATCTTATTATTTTAAAAATTAATTATGGAAAATGTGTATATCTCGGTAATCATTTCATCAAGAACGTTTCAATAAACATTTTGAAGTATAGATGGCGATATAGCCTAAACAGTATTTGTAAGTTGGTTTTTAATATATATACTGTCAGTAATAAAATTATTTTTATTTTCGAGAGTATTAAAAAGTAAATGAATGAAAAGTTGAAACTTATGATTTAACTCGAAGCGACAACCTGCTTGACTGATATCAAATTTTTCTATGAAATAATAATCATTAATTTTTTTTAAAAGATTAAACAATTTTATAATGTTTATTAACGGGCTATGTAATATAATTTTATCAATTAATTCCATTTTTTTATTAGCTGATTGCGTTATATTATTGAGGATGTGGAAGATCTAAACAGTTATATCTATTACTGATTAGTTCTGTGTCCTGTGTGTATCCTTAGTCAAGTAACCCATAAAAATTGGTCTCTTATCACTCTAAGCCCAATATTGCAGATTTTTTAATGTGAGTAATAAAACCTTGGTTATGCCAACGTAAAATGGGGAGTCCTTTGCGGTGTCACCTACTTTAAGATCCCCATCCTAATTATACCTGGATAGTCTAAATTTATCACTCCCACTATCGTCGTATTAGACATAGGAGCATATTTTGACGTAGCACGAAACGTCAGTTAGCACTAACATACATTCCCAATATCCCTAATGAAATTGCAATTGTAAATATTAAAACAAGTTCCGAAAATTATCGTAGAGAAGCATGGAAGAAGATCTGACTGGACTGGACTTAGACTGAGCATGACGGCCTCAAAACCCAGTTCTGGCAGTCCGCTACATGCCCTCTCAGCACAACTCTAACTGCTTAGCCAAATTGGGCTATCTTTCCTCATTCGTTTAGAGGAACGCTTTTTAATTATTAATCATAATTGTAGAAATGATTATCTTACAGCAAACTCAATAAGAATTATAAAACAATAGAAACCGGTCGGTTGTAGGAGGGATTTTTCTAATAGAACAACACGAGTATTTTAGTAGATTTTTTTATCCAGAGAGAGTTGACAGTGATGAAGGTAGCGGTTTCGTGCCATCCTCTGATTTTTTGTAGAAGATGCTTTCTAAGCAAAAACAATGTTTGTAAAATAAAGTTTACTATTAAAGTTTAGTTATTTTTATGAGTAGGTTACAAGCATATACAATTGTTTTAGACGGGAAATTTTTTTTTTTACAAATTTAAAGTTGGGTTCTGATATTCTACTTGAACCACAACGTTTTTGGGTGATTGATGTAAGGCTGTTAAAAAAATTTCGATATTTTTATATTTAGTAAACTGGCGATGAATGGCACCTTAGCGAGAAAAAATGGATTTATTCGTCTTAATATAGGTAAATGTGTTGTTGTAAGCCATCTTAACTGACTTAAATAATGTTAGAGACGTAAAAAAAAAAAAAGTTTACAACTACAACCCATGCCTTGGGTTTAAAACATGGTTGAGACTTTACTGTTTCAAGGATAACGGTTGTGTTGGGAGGCGATTTGTCGGATACCACACTCAACCGCTATGTTTTCCCCAATTAAGGATACCTACTTTAAAGAGACTGGGGGTCTGTACCCACTTTAGAGGGCCTGTAGATCGCAGATGTTCCATCCCTTGCCATTAAATAATTTATCTGTCGAATAGGGACGTATATTGAAAAAAATATCTATTCATATCCCACAGTCATGTATACCTTGGATCACAATATAAATACGAAATGAGAATTGCGAAAGTTTGTGAATGAATCTAATGTAATAATTGATTTGACGGAAGACGTGGTAATTGCAACTATGTGTGAGGTTCAAATTCTAAATTCTTACTCCATAATTAAAATTGGGTTTTATTTTAACACAATCTTATTTATATGTATTTTTGATGCAACAGTTAAATAAACATTTTTTTATAAAAATATTGTTTATTACACTTAAAATACTTTATAGATACAATAGTATGAAGATTCCAGATGCCAGTAGGATATGACCAAGGGTTCGTTATGATAATATCCCCGCTACCTGAAATCAATCCTTTCCCTTACCCCGACGAGGTCTACTGTGGCTTCGTAGTAATTTCAGTTTTTCTTTTATTCTCTATTGTTCTTCCCGATGCTCTCACATTTCATCTTTCTTCGTTCCACTTGGGACCTAGTCTCCGTTTCATTCCTTCTTGGGTTTTCAAAACCTTATTTTAAGAAATCTGTTTCCATAGCTCTTCTTTTATTTTGTTGTTATACTTCGTAAATATCCCTTGTTGAATTTTTCCAGGTACAATAATATCTGCAATGTCACTATCATCCTTCAGGTATTTTCAAAAATGGCAATCTCGTTCTATTTACTAATTTTATTATACTTTATATGTTCACATTTACTCCTTTCATAATTTCTATGTTTTCGTCGGCATTTGATAGAAATAAAATTATTCTTTTCACTGCTTCAAATTTGTCTAAACTTTTATTAAAAACTAGACGTTCACTAGTTGAATTTTTAAAATAAAGCAGTAGTATTAAGTTAGATTTGTTTGTTGGAATAATATCGATATTTTTAAAAATATAACATAAAAATAAAATAAAACATAAAAAAAAAATAGCAAGGCCTGGTGTATCTATTATTGACACTACTATTTTAATATATACAAAAATATCGATATGATATGTTGTATATCTATATTTTTTTTAAATATGTTGACCTTACCTCAATTTAAATAAGTTATTATTTTGTTTATAAGACTTTTATTTCTCAATATTCAAGGGAGAAATAGCCATTATATAATTATGATTAAAAAAAAATTTTAAGTTTTATCCAAATAATTCGATTCTGTACCCCTTGGCTTCTCAGCCCTTCATGTACGTTACGTAACTAAAAAAAATTAAATGTGATATTCAGATGATCTGTTAATATTTTTACGATCTATCAATAGTAACTATTAATCGATTTCTATAAATAATTTGGTAAAGGAATAAAGTAATTGATTAAATAGAACTATGTTCTACTCTCTTCCGATATTTGATTTATGATGATTCATGCGGATTTGTGTTCAGTGACTACCGCCGCTCGCCCACTCAGCCGCCACGAATAGTGCACTATTGTATCATGGAATGTACAGATATGCCGGGTTCCATGTATTATCCTTTTACTCTTCGATAAAATTATATATCTATCTTTTTTGGTATTAAGGTTACTTGTAGGTGGTGAGGTAGGTTGCTGGTAGGTGGAAAGGTTGGTAAAGAAGAAGGCGTACCTGGTAGTACATGATCAGATAGTATTCAATGAATTAGGCTCTGGATCTTATCCGAAACCCAATCGTTAACTAACGTAGGCGATAACTTAATAACAAATAATAATTCTAGATAAAAGATGTTTAATTTCGTGTTGGGAAATCCAGTATTAAATCGATTTATGTTCCATTACAAGATACGTATGGATTTGATATTCTTTATCCTCTTTCATTATTGTTCGAGAACTTTTAGCTGTTGGAATGGCGTACATCCTGATGGTTCCCCTCAACGCAACGAGAATAATCAGGCATGCGCGTTATGAAACGTGTTAGGGCTGAGTAGACCACCATGTTCTCCTTGTCCGTGATACAGATCCTTTCCACACCGTCCGGCAGCCATTGTGTGAGAGAATGTTTTGGAAAAGTTCACTATCGCAATGCAGTCCTAGTCCATATTTCACGAGGGTTCATCGACTGTGAAATTCGCAGAATGTCAGATGCTGAAATATTTATTACGATTCACTCACAAAATCAATCAAAAGGTTAATAAAATATTATATTGCAAGTGTAATTTGTGAATTTTATAAGTGATTAATCTGAATAAACAAAATATTCATATTCAGAAAGGCCATTTTTCCACGTTTTTAAATTTTATAGGAGAGACAAATTTTATTTTTCCTGATATGGTACCGCAGCAATGGAATCTGAAGGGAAACACCATAGACTTACAGTGATATAGCGCCAATTTCTGTTATTTGTCTCTACACCATAACTCATGAAGGGTAAGGGTCTTAGTTTCAGTACTGTTTCTAGGGCAATGGTTGAGCAGATAGGCGATTTGTCCTCGATCACGCTTAACCACCAGGTTCTTCCCTCGATTAAGAGAACCCACTTTATAAAGGTCGGGTGAGTCCCAGGAGGATCTGTAGACCCCTCCCCCAGATTTTTTTAGAAAACAACTAATTGATTATTGATTTTTTTCTCATTTCCTAAAAATAATATTTTTTTAAACTAATACTAGTAAAAACTGTTCAACAAATGGAACAAGTGTTCCATACCCGAAATTCTTTTATGCCACTGAAGCATTATTACTCTTGTCATTGTAAATACTCTGCTTTGTTTTGTACTGTTCTTTTTGTTTCTGTTATTTCTCAATACGCTTATATTAGTTTTGGTTGTGATATTAGTACTCTTTTTTACAATACTTGATGACGAATCTACTACAAGAACTATTAAAACATGAAGCCTTTATATTTTTAAATAAGAAACGTGCCCCTCCATTGGTCTAGGACAGTTGTTTCTTTCTATACAGCTGTAAACAGACCTATTTTTATTTCTCCTCTGCAGCATTCTACGTGACTGTGTTAACATCCTGCAGATTTCTGCCGCCATTTTCTTTTCTGCCTCTATGTTTAAGTTTGTAGATTATAAAATAGAGCTCGGATCCATATGTGTTTAAATATCTTTAATTAAGTTAGATATTATAATGAACAGCAGTTTAAAATACGTTTTAAGGCATTCTGATTCATCTGAGCCCATTTTTATTTCACACATTTTACATTTTTCTTACATATTTCGCAACAATCACGAATTTGTGGATGGATGTTGAGTAAATAATTGTCCAAGACGCGCAAAATGACAAGTATGCCTGGCAGCTTTTGTTTTCTAATATTTGGCGAAGTGCTAGCAACTGTTTACCCCTCAAAACAGAACGGCCCGAGTTACTTAAAATCACAGTAGAATAGGTACCCACAATAAAATGATCTGAATTGTTTACTTCCCTAATGTCTCAGAATCCCTCACTCCCTGTCCCTCTTAGTAGTTCCTTTTCTAACTCAATCTCAATCAGTCGCTCTCGCTCATTATTACCTCAACCGCTGAGAAAAACCAACGTCAAAGATGCCTTCAAAACAAGGGACCTAGTTTCCAGATACCTCAGAGTTTCCCGATGAGATATTAAAAAGTGATTCTACCGTATTATATTGTTCGTGTTTTTATCTCACATGTCTCGCACATGCATTTCACCGAATTGCAGAAATTGTCAGACTTAACTTTTTTTATTTTGACCTTTTATTATCAAATGTTAAAAAAAAAATGTTTATAGCCTCAAATCGAGTCAAAATTTTCAAGGAGCTTTTACCAGATATATCTTTGCCTCCTCAGCCAGTTATTACAAGTTGGGGCCCTTCGTTAGAGGAAGTTCTTGCGATTAATGCAAGAACTTCGAAAAAATTAAAGACCAAACTAGATTCGAACTCGTCTAAAGCAATAGAAAAGGCTAAATACGTTATGAAAAAACCCAGCTTGAAAAACAACTTATAAGGTCTCAAATGCGTGTTTTTTAATTCACTTGATAACAAAGCTCGAAACCCAAACCATGCCACAATCAGAGAGCGTTGCTACTGTTGAAAACCATATACAGAAGCTAGAATAAGAAGCATCTGGGGAAGTCGGAACCACAATTAAGAAGATACTGCAAGATGTGCTGAGAAAAAACCCAGGCTGGAAAAAAAATGATGCTCATGTCGAAAATCCACAAGGGACTGGATGTGCTAAATCAGTTACAATGCGATTTTAATTCCCTAACGGCGGAATTTTTTTATTTAAAAATGTAGGGTTTTCAAACAATAACATTTTGTGTCCATAATAATTCCATTTTTAATTAATATGTATATTTCTAAAAAAAATTAAATAATATAATACACATATATATGTACATATTTCGCAATTTTTATTACATATGAATTCGGGGCCTAATTATAACTAATCGATGTCTTCCGATTATCAAGGAAATTGAAAACTATAAAATACAGTAAATTAAATCGATTTTGCTTTTATCGATTGGGTAAAACAAGAAATCGTTTTGTTGCATCAGTGAGAAATTCTCTTCCATTTTGTATTCTTTTCGGCGTGTCTTACTTAATCTGTTGGAAATGTGATAGAACACGGACGCTCTCAAAACATCTTTTATTCTTATCATACATGATTGGTTCTATCGTTATTATTTTTTTTTTATTAAATAATAATTGATATACTTCTGACCAAAAACACCCTTATTAATGTAAAACAATAGTTTATGTTTAGAAGCTTCTATATGCTATACATCATAATGTAATACTATACTAAGTAGATTTTGTTTGTATAACATCTTGCATTTTGTATCTATTACATCAGGCAGAGATAAATAGTTTAACATTAGCTTGCTTAAAAGTTAGTTGATGTTAAAGGCGCCATGTTTAAACCATCGACGCTGATTACGTCACACGTGAAACAGAGGCATATAAAGCAGATCGGCTCAAGGGATGATTTTAATCAATCTCTATAACAATAAATTACTATCTGAATTTAACATTATGTACAGTGATGCAAATAACTACTAACATTGTTTATAATATTAATCAATTTAATTAAATTATCAGTAAGAAGCGGAGGGGGACTCGAAACATGACTGCCTCCTAGATCATAAGAAAGGTTATATTGATTTTTTTTTATACTAATTTCGGAGGCACGTGTTGCTTGAACATGAAATCTGAAATTGAAGACGCCTTAAAATAATCAATAATGTCACATTCCTTAAAATTTATAACAGATCGATTGTTTGATTAGAAAAGAATTAGTCATGTGATGTATAAAGATTCCATTTTTGGCTCAAGTTATCTGTTATTAATCGGGTTGGTAAAAACGGTGATAGTCTTACGCACTAACAATTACTTTTGTTATTCTTACCATTAGCATATACAGTCGTGGATTACTCCTAGTTATTTAAATGCAAATGTTACTATTGTACGCTATGAAATATTACTTTTACATAAATGAAATATTATATAAATTATATTGCCTACGAGCTTGATTGTAAGTATTGAAGTACTCGATGCTACTCGAATAATGATAATTTATTTTTTTATGCTTTGAAGTAATAATTTCACATTCGACGTATCCTTCCTTATTTCTACCTTTACTGTTCATTTATTAGATCTTATGCATTGTAAAATAAGAAAAAAAGTTTGGTGTGTTAGAAGTAATATTTGGCTTTATTCGAATAACGAGTTATTGAACTGTTTGTCCACCACCAATGAGGTGTCCATTTGTCTGTCTTTTTTGTTAACGCCTTCTATTATTTAACTAAAAGTAGTTTGTAGTTTGGTATTTCTAATTTTTTATAGTGATATCTATATTACAATATAACATATATTATAATATTTACTCTTACATTTCTAGCCTTAATGTTAATTTGTTACAGTATACTTGTAATCAATATGTTATAGTTTGTAATACTTTTTTTTTATGGATTTGTGTTATTGAAAAGTGTTTTTCAAGCAACTTATAAGTATTAGATTTGGTTTTCTTTTCCGTAACTGTCAACTTCATACCGTCTCATTTTCTGTATGTTCTGTTACTACATAATTTCTAATTTTCTGTAGCTTTTCTAGTGTTGGGTACTTATTTCTAACCGTTAATTAGTAACTGAAACAATTAGAGAGAGTTATAAACCGTTAGTAACTGTATGCTAATTACTATGATACATCAGTCGTACGTTTTTCGTATTACATGGATTGCGTTTGTTGTGTTAAGGATATTTCTTGTCCCTTCGAATTCAGAATTTTAATTATTTTTTATTAGAGTTATTACAGAGAGATTGGTGGGTACTTGATAGTTGGTTGGCTACCCATAGTTGCTTGTTGGGTCGGCTGGGGCGCAAACTCGATTTGCCTGCATCAAAATGGCGCGGGTTCGATTTCTGTTCTGGTAGCTTGATTGTCGCCATGATGGCTTTGTCTGGTTCTTCTGAGAGGTCGATGAACAACTGGATAGGTCACTCAAAACGGAAAAAGTTCAAGTTATTTTAAAACAACGGAAAACAAAAAATATTGCAACATTTCACAAGCAGGTGTTGCGATCTGTATCGATATTTTTAATTTAACCAAAATATTTTTTTTAACTCTAAATTTCTTTTTAAAGTAATCTGTTCAAGTCCTAGTCATTAAACTAAAATGTAAATAACCATGCTTATTTCTCTGTATTAACAAAATGGTGATATTCTCATGGATAGATCGAACTTACTTTCAAATTTGCTAGATCAGTTCACAATAAGTTTTAACTTTTCATTCGTTTCCTTTTTAATATTCTAGAAAATCAAAATAATCGTTAGTTTTAGTATGGAAGAAAATGGTGTAATTATGTGAAATCTGTATATTTAGGTAATAATTTAATGTAGAAATAAAATATTTCGAAGTATATATGTTTGTTGAAACGTCCATTCATTGGTAAAATGATTACCAAAATATACGTTTTCCATTATTACACTCTTTTATGCATACTAAAACCCTCAATGATTTTTGATTTTGAGAATATTACTCAATGTAATATGGAAAGTTAAAACTTGTGACTAACTCTAAGTGTCAACCTGCGAGACTGATAACAAATTTTCTCTTTATAATTCGGTTGTAGACATTGTTCTATCATTGATTACTTAGTAAATACTTTTTAAACTAATGCAGCTAGGTTTTCATACAAAATATAATTAAAAGCAACCAGCATACCTAGATGCACATGAAAATACAGTGCTGCGAAAAATTTTAGTTGTGCCTTTGCCCGGTAGGCTTATGCTTCAGTTGACGAAAATAGAGAATCCCCCTCGGTGACCTTCACTTTATTCCAGGATAAGTTTTCCTGGCGAAGTCAACAAACGTTTGCCTCTTCCTGAAGGCTCAACGCAGCACAAAGGATCTTATTTTTAAAGTTAAATAGTTTAACTTTTTTTTTTTTGTTAACGAGTTTGCTGCCTAATCATTGGGTAGTAAATCTGTCTACCTGTATCTCGTAATTAGCCTTGTTATGCGTTAACATGCGAATGGCCTGATATAGAATAATGTTTTTAAATTGTTACTCACAGGGGCCGTGAGAACTGGGTTTTCTGTGGCTCTAATTTATGTAAGGAAGAGACCAAATCGCTCTATAAATTAACTTAAATAATCTCTCTTTTTTTTTTTGTCATTTCCCCATCTTCCATTTCTTGTAAAAATATTATTTAAATTATTGTCTACAGATGAATTTGTTTAGGCATAAAAATTGATAATTATGTTCACAAGTTTGGATGATAAAATTATTTATAAACTAACCATCACTGTTACACAACTCAACCTTGTGTACTCTGCTTACTTGTTTTAATAATTGCCACAGGCCTTATAATTCTAATATTTTGGATACAATTTTCTCTACTGTATATTAGACAGTAAAATGAAATTGATAATATTAAATAATATTCTCCGTATCGAAATTTCGAAACCCTCCTTTGTATAATATTATTACCCGTTCCACTTTATTTTAATTTTATTACCTGTATTGCAAAATTTAATAAATAATTTTATTTTTTTAATTTAGTGATAGATAGGTCAACAATTATAGAGGATTTTTTTACATTGATATTTGTCTTTTAACGTAAGTATTATTTTGGTATTGTTTAACCTTAACTGCTGAACAATAATCTCAGTTTTGCTAATGTTTATTAATTTAACGTAACTTTATGCTACTGTGTGAGTCCTGTATTATTATATATTTGGCCTATCCAGGTATAATTAAGATACGAGTACCATAGCCTCTTTCTCCTTGTCATGATTTTTATAAATTTTTATTTTCTACAATTTATATATACATATATATATACAGGGTGTCCCATTTCAAGTGGATCAAACGTTTTTTAACTTATAAATGAAACGAAATTCAGAAAAACGATTCAGATAAAAATTGTAGATATTCAGGCCTAGTTTAAAGAAATAAAAAATATAGAAATATATTTTGGTTTTTCACTTTAAATGGTCAATATCGACCTTCAAAAAAATGTATGTAACATTTTTTTCTATCTTTCATAGGCCAAGTAGAAGAAGTATCTAAAGTTCACTACTTCAGTATGCTGTCTTCACAGAAGGTTTTTAAATGTCCATTGACATTTACTGAAAGATGCAAAATACCTTGATCAGTAAGTTATTTTGACGAAAAACTCTAAAATAAAATAACTTAATGCTACATTACGTTTCATCGTAAAGGAGGTATACTAAAGTAGTCAACTTTGACTGCTTTTTCTACTTCAACTTTGAAAGATAGAAAATAATGTTACCTACATTTTTTCCATGTTTTGGATTGTACATTTCAGAAAAATAAAAATAAATGGGGGTCAAGAGGAAACTCCATTTTTTTAAGGTCGATATCGACAATTTAAAGTGAAAAACTAAAAAGAAATTTTTTTTATTTCTTTAAACTAGGTCTGAATAACTACAACTTTTACCTGAATCGTTTTTCTGAATTTTGTTTAGTTTAGAAGTTGAAAACATTTGATCCACTTGAAATGGGACATCCTGTATATATAATTAATTTGTTTGTATCTTATACAGGCCCTGAAAAAAGACCTGCAATGTGGTCGAAACTTCGGCTTTCAAATAAATAGTTCAACCCTTTTTAGGAAATTATTCTCTGACCTCCTCCTGGACCATTTTCTTCCCCATGTTCTACTGGTTTGTTGACCCAGGTCTTTTGAGCAAATTATTTAATGGTTTTATTAATTGTTTATTGGTATTTTTATTAACCGGTCGTTGGGTAAATATGTTATTGCGAAGAGAAGTTGGAAGAGAGAGGTTTAGGACGGCGTCCCGTTCTCCCTAACGGCTTTGAAGAACGGTACATCTCCCGTCTCACCTGCCCTTCTTTTTTTTTTTATTTCAGGTAGAGATGACCCCTCGAATTTCTTACCTGTTTCTTTTCACCCCCATCGTGTCGGGTAGGTTTTTTAACTCTTTTCACCCCCGCTTCCAATTCAATGATCCATTTACTCTTCTGATTCCTTTTCTAATCCTTCTCCCTTTACCCCGAGGACTCGTCTTACCCTTAGTCTTTTCGCTATTTATCGTCCACCCTTCATACATTGTCGGTACACCTTGCTCCATTATGTCGATGTGATATGAATTCGTTCTCAGCAATATTATAAATAAATTGCTTATACGAATCGCTAACTGCAGAAAGGTAACTTTTCCAAGTTTAGAGATTTTTAAATATTTTTATTTTAAAGAATAAAGATCTGCCCCCGGTCGGGGTTCGAACCCGCATCCTCAGTCTTTCCTTGACATTTCAAAATCAAAACAGTCGACCAATAGTTATAAAAATTTTTAGAGATTTTTGTTTTTAAAACTTTTGAACTTTTACTAAAGACAGAACGAATCGTTCACAACAGAAAGGGAACTTGTCCTCAAGATAGCGAAGTGTTGACAACGCCGTCAATATTTTGTTTATTACAGATAGGGACTAGATCTTTGTCTCCCTACTAAAATATAGAAAAGCGGACCCCAGACCAGTTTCAGACCCCAATATATCTTCCCAAGACTATCTGATAGGTTTGTTATTCTGCTGTAATTTTAAATTACTTATTCCTTTAACAAATTTTAAAGTTTTATTTATTATTCAATTGGCTTTTCTATTTTAGATACAATTTTAATAATTTCCGTCTAGCTTTGCTTTTTTTTTGTTCGTTTCATTTTTTTGTAATTGTAGGAATGGTTTCGAACAACGGTCGTTTTAAAAATTTATATCTTTCGTGACCAGATGTTGCATTAATGGCTAAATTACGTTGTAGAAATAAAAGTTCGATAAGACTATTTAAAGAAATAATAAAAATGGAGGCATTTTTTAAATAATTTATTAATAAATTAGGAAAGAGTCGACAGAAGTTGTTATTATTACCTTTACACAATGAATTGAATTTTCTTTACATGTCTCTTGTTTAATTATTCCAGTACCCTAATGGCATCTCAAAAACGGTTTAATTGTTTAAGTGAAACATTAGAATAATAAAATTGTTAAATAGTTATAAATGGACTGTTCGATTTCTTAATAATTTCTTTCTTAAATAACTCTATGTACATAGTTGGAATAAAAAATAAAATAAAATAGTACATTGTTGCTACTATACATTGTACTGATTTTTAAACATATAATTTATTTAATGGTGATTTTATTTGGGTTGGTCCAGTCTGCGTCCTGGATCCGGGAACAGATGTGGCAGATATATTCTTTATCTTCAATCGGCTGTCAAAAGCTGATGCACTCAACGCCATCTACTGGAATTCCGGAACCAGCATTATATAAATTGAGACGTCAACTACTACGCTTATAACTCAAGAACGCCTGGACCGATTTCGATTTTTCTTGGGTATTCTTCCTTTTTGACCGGAGACCAGTCCTAATTAGTGCGAATCTTTGAAATCGGTCCAGACGTTCTTGAGTTACAAGCGTAGTAACTAACGCCACTCTCTTTTATATATATATATATATATATATATATATATATATATATATATATAGATTATCTAATAGTGCTGATGTAGGCAGAGGACTGTATATATAACTAGCCAGATGGCAGTGTAGGACGGAATGGACAATATTTTATTAATGTACGATTTTTCAATACTAAAGTTAGCTTGAATCTCTAATTTTTTGGAAGACTATGTTGTAGTTAGTTAAGTCGCAGTATTTTGATATTTCAAAATATTAATAACAAGTTCAACAATTCCTTTCGCCGTTCCACGGGACATTTTGGAACCTTCGATATCCTGACAGTTATTCTGTTTTTTTTTTTGACCAGTTTTTCTAATATTGTTCCAATAACTGTTTGAGAAAAGTCAACTGTAATATTTTACATTCCAAATAAAATACGTAGTAACAAATTCAAGTTATATGTGTATTATCTGACGTATCTTTACTTTATTTAAGGAATTTGAATTTATTAGTACGTATTATATTTGAAATGTAAAATATTACAGTTGACTTTTCTCAAACAGTTATTACAGATACCTTTCCTGCGAATTACTGGTATGTCAGTTTTTTAGGTCAGTAGTTCAGACATGTGAGAAGGAAAACAGACAGTCTCATGACGAAACATATGAATCCCATCTCAAGGGGTTGAGAATCATGCAACTACATCATTTCATGCACATTTTTACATTCTAATTCTCAATGCCTACTGTTGTAAAACCCTTGATTCGTATTTTAATTTTACAGCACCCTACTTTATGATTAGCAAGTTTCTTTATGCTAAATACGGTATTTAAATAGGAATTGATTTTTAGATGCCTTATATCCCATGTATTACACTGCTGAATTCTTATTTCTAATTATGAAATTAATCTTAAACCTATTAAATATTAAAAAAATTTTAACCTATTAAATATTGTAGACCTTCGAAATAAGTCATAATTATTGATATTTTTTCGTCAAGTTATCTCTTCAGACATGGTGGTACTAGAATGATCGTTTGGAAGCGCGCAAGTCGTGTTTTATCCTCCGTTCCCTAGTGATGGAATGAATAACTCAGTGGCGTGCTATTGTCAATAACAGTTTATGGTCGAACAGATACCTCCCTCTTGGAAGGAATCCATACAAAAATAATCAGGAGAAAGACCATGGGGTATCATTCTGATAGGGTTCCGTGCCTTATCCATTTCCGTAGGATTTGTTTTTCTTCTTAATCATAGCCTAGTTCAATAAAAAAAACAAAAAATTACAACCTGGAAAGGCTCTAGGGTTCATAACATGGTAGAGACTGTACTTCTTTTTGAACAACGGTTGTGCAGAAAGGTGATTTGTCCCAAATCACGCAGTACTACTACGTTGCCTATTTCAGTAGACGCTTTGTATATGTATAAAAAGATTTTTATAATTATTAGTAGAGTACTTTGTCTTATTTGTTAAGGAGCTAATTGTTCGATATGCTTAAATTGTATGAGTAGTAATATTTTATTGATTTTAATATGTTATACTTTTTGTATAAATTGTTTTAATATGTTATACTTTTTGTATAAATGGTATCAGTTCCTCTGATTGTCGCTTCGAGTTTAGCCACTACAAGTTATAACTTTTCATTCGTTTATTTTTTGATATTCTATAAACCAAATATAACCTTTAGTTTTAGTATGAAAAAAAAGTTTAATTATGGGAAATATATATATTTCGGTAATCGTTTCATCAAGAAATGAACGTTTCGAAGTATGAATGATATGTACATATACCTAACCTAAATAGTATGTGTTAGTCGGTTCTTTAATCTGTATACAGCCAATGATAGTCACTATATACTGTTTGTAGTACAATTATTTTTATTTTCAAGAATATTATAAAAGGGAACGAATGATATTTTTATTTTCGATAATAATAAAAAAAAGAACTAGTGAATAGTTGAATATTGTTGTCTTAACAGTGGAACTGCATAACCTATTACAAATTAATTATTTATGGTGAAATTTTTAAGGAGTTCAGTAATGTTCATGACAAGTGTTCGTAACATGTTTTTTTTTTATTTAGTTAAAATAAAAGACGAATATGGTGAAATTATTACTTTGTTTTTAATTTAAAATATTACAATTAATATATATTTATTTGCGTCGTTGATAATTTTCATGTGCAATTGGTTGGGCGATTATGACGCTAACTCGTGAAAGGAACGATGTTACCCAACCTCACCGTAGACGTAACTAGGCTCGAATGACGAATAGGTGCCCCCACCATGACCCACGACAGTAGGGGAAGGGGAAATTTCCCTCTTGAGGGGAAAATTATTCTCCCCCTTTCGACCCTGCCTCGTGGTAGCCCTGTTTCTCAATAGGTTTAACCTCTCTCTGTGCAGGTTAATTTTTCCTTTTTGGGACTGCCGTCACGACTCTCGTTGCTTGCTTCTAGAAGTAGCCTTGTGTTTTACTGGATCATAAACCTCGAGTAAATTTCGTTTCTGTTATTACGCATCAAGAAATTAAGGATATTATTTAAATTCCCTGACGGAGCATGCTAAATAGAGAGTATTATCTTAGGCGTTAACCATTTCCCCCCGTATTATTGCTTCCGTTTGTTTAAAAATGACAGCAAGTATATAAATAATATGAAGATTATTTATCTTGAATAGTCTATCCGGTACCAAAGACCTGCAATATTGATCGATACGTTGGTTTCAAATAAATAGTTAAAACCTATTTAAAAATTCTTTCACTGAACTCCATCCTGAACTATATTCTTTCTCGAAGATTACTTTTATCTTGATTTCGTTTACTTTATTAATAAATGAATTGCCAGTTATCAACAAACATCTCCTTGAATATAGAATTCTAATATTTGTAAAAGTAGGTCTTTAAATAATCATCATAAAAGTTGTGTATTATTATATTCCTTTTTAACTCCATCTTCACCATTTTTTAAATCAGCCAGAATTCTTCCTCGCATAAATAACCATTAACGAAGATGTTAATTAAACGAATATCTTAAGCATTAATATATTATTCCTAATTTGGTGTGTATGAAACAAGACTTGGTAAACAAATTTAGATCTACCTCTATTACTTAATTTAACAATATTTGTTTTTATTCGGTATGCCATTTAAATTTGTTTCATAGTTAAAAGACCCATTTAAAAAAAAAAATTCACATTCTACATGAAATTATCTTTTTTTTTTCATCTATAGGAAAAGCTATTTTTACTTTCTTTTTTTTTTACAACTGTGCTTTTTTGTGAATTATATTCTTATATTGTTTCCATTGTTGTGCATTTTTTCATCTTTAAATGATTCATTATTTTGATTTTTCAACTTAACGTATTTATAGAAACTGTGATTTTGTTTTTTTCGGTGTCACAAAGTTTTGGGAAATCTCATCCGTATAATGGTTTAATAACAATTCTTATCTAAAATACAGTATATTGTAATCTTTAACAAATATTTTTAAGAATCTTTGCATTGCCATTCTTCGTCTGTTCTATGTCCTGACTGTTTCGAAACCTACCAGACGTCCATTGCTGAGTATACGGGCCTTTATTTAGCCCTAGCTAAAAACGGAGTGGGAGCTATGGGTGATGGGGTGCCCAGGGCGGCGTTGAAGGGACTGCCCTGTCCTTCGGGGGATCGATTCGGTCTCTTCGCCCACATCACACCCACACCGCTCTTGTCTCCACGAATAGCTCTAGTCTCTGTTTCCTCCCAACGAATATCATCCAGTTAGTGTCTGAGGTCGGAATAGGGAAACCCTCTGTAATAATAATCTCATTGTAATGAATCCTCTTTGTTCCCTTAGCAGAAGGGATATTGTATTGTGTCTATAGGAACTTCCCACATTCCTAGAGCATTATTTGTAAACGTGAACAGACCATCTAAAATGAGCAATACGAGATCAGAACCGTATTATTTAGTGTTTTTGTAAAATTTGGAAGGAGTAACGGGGTAACCCAGCGGTAGAGCGAGTTTCCGTGTAGAAAGCCTCGTGTTAAAATCTGGCTGTGGTAGATAATTGATTTATTCTGTTGACAGGCGGAGATAGACCCTAGATCTGGAGACACCTTTGTGGTTAACTTAGCCTCTATAAAGTGGATACTATTAATTTAGGGGTAAATCTAGCGATTAAGTGTGATCTAGGACAAATCACTTCCCTGCACAACCGTTGTCCAAGAAATAGTACAATCTGCATTTTTATTTTTGATATTTTCAAAATCCCTTCGAGATGGCCTGCACTGCCGAATAGTTGGCCTCCCCTTTTCCCTAACCGCCAGTGAAAAAAAGAATCGTGAGAGCTCTTACACAACCTGGATGACGGGCAGTGGTAACTCTCTAAGCCGCCATGTTAGCTTCTAGTCCTCCTTGTGGTTTCAATTACTCAATGAATTTCGGCAGTTTCCATTCACCTATTTTATTAAAGTTGCAGATTTCTTCAAGATTTGTCCTTAAAATTGTATATTAATCAGCATTTTTATTTTTCTTAGTATAATCAACAGACTCTATGTATGCCTTTGTACAGAAGTGCCAAGCACTAATGTTCGTACGTGTTCAAAGGTATACATGGCTTACTGCATGTATAGTCATAGCAAGCATATGCCTACTGGGGAGTTTCGTATATTTTGCGCTGAAATAATAATAGTTTAAAAGAGTTGGCTTTTGTTGCTAGCCGAACCAAAAACTAAACGTATACAATAAATAATAGTTTTAAAAACTAAGAAACAGGCTATAATAGAAAACAATACTAAACTACAGAAAATAGATTCCAATAAGTTTAAAATAACAATTGAGTGAACAGCAAACAAATTTTATCGTAAAAAAACGTGGGATACTTTTCAAGATATTTTCATAATGACTATTTTTACCAATATCGGTCAATTAATCTATGTTTTTTTTAGTTTTAGTTTCTATCAAAGCGTTTTTCTTAGTTTTTAAAACTGTTATTCATTTTGTATGCAATTTTTTTCATATATTTTGATACACAGTAGGATGCCAGTTTTTAAATATTTCTATCACAAACACTTTTTTTTTACAATTTTTAGTAAGGACATAGAAATCGTAAAGTTGTTTCGTCTTCAGGAGTGGATAAACGCTCTGGATATTTCACTATATTCAGGAATAGTTCAGTTCAGGTTATTGTTCAGATTATCATATTTGTGAAAATAGATATTATACAATTGTTTAAACTTTTTTAAACTATAAAATTAATTATTTTTATTCAGTGAAAATCTGTCGCGACCACTCATTTATATGCTTCAGAAGTATACAGTTAACACATGGGTTGGACGTCAGCCTCTTCGTTACAAAACCGTTAATTATTCTTAAATAATGTTTATTGTTATAAATAGAGAGCTGGCAAGGTAATTGTCTCTCTTGAGCCTTTATACAACAAATGTGCACCAAGTGTTTTCTCCTCCTCGCTTTCACCAGCCCCTAAATTTATGTAACGCCCAGTTCTGATCCAACTCCTCTTTTTTTTTTTCGTCTAGCTAATCCTATATTTGCTATCGGGGTATTTTGTAGTTTATGAGAAGTATTTTTTATATATATATTAGACTTATTTCTCACTTGAACCTGTCATTAAGGCGAGAACGTACTGTCAAAATTGAATGTAGTGTTAACAAAGAACCACATTGGTGTGGTATGTTCAAGAACCTTCCACGGCGTTGTGGTTCCATTTCGTGTAAGTGGTAATCCGTTGGTATAACTCCGATGTTTTCAAGGGACACTAAGAAAACTGGAAACAGGCATAACAAGATTTCTCTGTGGCTTCTGACATTGATGAATCTGTTACTTTTCAGCTGTCCCATGCCTTTTTTTTCTGTAGACATCGTTCTAATGTCACTGTTCCTAGAAGGTTCCTTAATATATATATATTATATGGAACCTTCTAGGAACTATCGATATACATTTAAGAAATCCTTATATATATATATTATTGATCCCTTGATTGTTTTCCCCCGGTAATAACAATCATTAATATAAATAAGTATAACGATTTTATTTACAAGTGGCTATTATTTATGGATATGTAGAAATATGTTTTAAAGCATTCCAAATAATATAAATGTTAACTATATAAGAAATAATAGAAATAGTTTACTGAATATATCTTCATCAAATTTTGAAAATGGTTGGGAGTGCTGTCAATAAATTTTACATAACATAAGTATAAATTATTTCATTTTCGCCAAAACTTCTTATAATTTAACTTTTTGTCCATTGTATTTCTTTCTTGTCATTGCTATCATTTATGTTTATATAACCAGTTTTATTTTTAGTTTAGTTGAGTTTATATAAACTTATATTTTCTTTGGCCCTTCGCTGATTTGTTTTATTCTTAGCCCTGATGATGACCTAAAAGCTAGACCGAAATCTTGGCACAAATAAAAAAGTTTTTCTAATCTTTAGTAAAAATTATTAGCTGTAACCAATGACCATTTCCAACATTTCTTAAGATATATCCAATCAACCTTTTTCGCATCGATTATTATTTATATTATTTCGAATGCTTTAAAACATATTTTTAATCTACATTTTGTTATATATTTGTTATATACACTTCAGGGTATCTTAAGAATTTGACAATGTTAGTAATGACTAGAAAAAAAAAATGTCTTTGTAACGCGAAGAAGCTGGGATTAGTATTATAATGGTTGGCACTATCGATTTTCAATATTCTCTATCCCACAATTATGTTTGGCCAGGTAAGCGTAACTGTGAAACTTTTAATTTCAGCATTTTCCAACGCTATGCCACGTGGTGGCGTTGCGGGTGGTGGCCGGCAACATTGCAATCTGCGGTATATCCGCTCCGTAGCATTGAGGTCACCGAATCCCCTGCCCGCTCCGAAATAGATCGATCCATCGATCTCTTCTATAATCGAGATAAATTTAGGTTATACAAATCAGTTCAGGTTTTATCGAATTGTTTATGAATAATTACCGCTAAGGTAGAGAGGGGTAGCTGTATTTATTGATCTGTAGCTTGCCGTGCAAAAGGTCCATGATTCAAATCAAGCAGTTGCAGAAAAACAACAACGTATAAACCCTGGGGGATCTGCAGAGCCTCCTCTGGCTCATCCATCATTTAAAGTGTGTACCCCTAAGGAGGAACCTGGCATTTGAGCGTCATCTCGGACAAATCACCACATTGCCCAACCGTTGTATTAAAAACATTACTGAAAAAGATCCTTCTTGTGTTGAAGTAGTACAAGTTTCTTTTTCTTTTTTATTTATCCAAACTATTATCGCAATGTAATGTCTTGTTTTCTAAAATTAAATACAATAGAATTTTCTGGCTCAATTTTAGCTTGTATTAATTTAGAATCTAAATGCAGCATGCGTACAGAGAGAAACGATATTTTTTTTCGCTCAGCACCATGTTGGACACAGTTGATTTCCAACCAAGTTCATTCTTTTTTACGAATTATATCTGTATGTACTCTCTTGGCTCTCACTGAACCTCTAAAAATTTGTCCTAGAAATAGTGCTGTCAATGATTACAATAGAATTTACTTGTTTATTTTTAGCTGATATGAATTAAGAATCTGAAAGCTGCATTCGTACGGGGAGCAAAGATAATATAGCTCGGCGCCATGTTGAACACTAGCCTGGCGATCTCCAACAGAGTACCTTTTTTTTTACGAACTATATTTGTATACAACTTTCAGAAATATTTCGACGGATTTTTATACTGTAAAATATTTTGTGCTTCTCCCTCGCAAATGTATATTATGAATTAACTGGAAGTGTAATATACTCTTTCATAAGCATTGGACTTATGAAGTAGTATATTGTTAGTGTTGAGCTTTGTTGTAAATGAGCCAGCAATGGTCGTCCTTAGTGCACTTGGAGAAGATGGTCCTTGTGGTAAGGTGACCTTCCAGCCAATCACAAGCCTTAGCTTCCCCCTACGATAGCCTCCCCATTCTATAGTCCCTCCGAGTCACACTCCTTCCTTATTCCTTTTACCTGCTCTGGTCGGAGGATCCTTTTGTTGTTAAAGTCGACTTGTATATTGTAAGGAATGTCTGCGTGCCTGCATAGATTTAGATATTCATCCTTCAATGCTTAATCATAATGAACCGTTTTATTGTAGTTCATCAATCCTAGAACTATCTAAGGTTTTGAAGCTGTCTGCCCACAGTGAGGATTGTGGGTAGAGAACTGGGCGAATCGTTGATAAAACAACCCACAGCAGGCCTCCTACCAGTTGTAGATTAAATGTGTTCATACTAAATTTGACGATGTTCATGGATTCCGATCCAAGATATAACAGTTGATTTTAGCACGTATTATTTTTGGTAAAGCTGATAAACATCTTAAATGCTGTCGTTAACTTAAAATTGTAACAAATGATTATTTAAAAACCATTATTAATATTCCTTATCTCTTCTATCAGTATGGAATTGAATCATACTTGTAAGTGTGTGTTTAAATTAAATTTTAGGGTTTCCTCTATGTTTGTAATGTGCTTGTGTGGAAAAATATACGTATTGCCATGACAGAAAATTTAAAAGGGTATAGCGTAAAATGAATGAGGGTAGGTGTAGAAAAGTTTAGTCTGGCTGACTTACAGATTACTTAAAATTAATAAATAATTAACTAATGAGTAAACTAAGTAGAAGTTGTTTTACCAGTTATTTAAGATTTAAGTGAGAACTTTATTAGAAATTTACTTTCATAGTAACACCGTTGAAAATTCCAGTTTGCTGTCTGAATATCATTTAATATTCGCCTTCCACATTCTTTTATATTATAATTATTATTGAAACATTGTTTTAGTATGGAAAAATTTGGGTCAGTGTGTAAATAACTTTGTTACTTTCCTTTAACTCGCGGGTTAGAGATCAGCTGATAATTATTTATTCTGTTGTCAACCGTGGATTACTGACATTATTGATTCCCCGTGTCCTGTGAACCTCTGTGATGGTTCAGCGTGAACTCGTCCAAGTCGGCTTGGAAACAGAACTGTCTCTTACATGTACTGACCCTAAGACAGCCTAAGAGTTGGTTGGTTGGTTATTGAGACGTTTTATGGCTCAAAACATAAACTATGTACTAACACTACTACATAGTCAATTAATTAATGTAGTAAACTACTACTGCCATAAAATAGTTAAAAGTTTATAGTTTATAGTATTTTATAAACATGTTTTTATGTGTTAGATCATTTGATCGGTTCTCTAATATCAACTTTATCTCATTAGTAAGGAATTGTTTTCTCTTCTTTTGTTTTATTTCAAAAGTAAAACAGTACATATTTGATTGTAGTTTTAATTGTCTTTTTTAAAATTTTGTATTGTAAATATTTCCTGAATTCAACGTTTTAAAATCACCCTAACATAAAAAACGTTGGGATCCCCAGGGAAAAGTTTGGCTTGTGGAAAGCTCAGACCTTAGGCTGATTACAAAACACGATGACTTTGGAAAGTGATGTTCGGAGAATGAGAAAGTAAAAATACTGTTAACATTTATATCGTTCTTGATAACATCTAAATTGTATTTATAAATAAATTCTACTGCAAAATCGGACAGTGAACTTGTCTCGAATTTCATTTGCAAAAATTTCAGTTCCAGAATACTATAAATCTTTTGTAATTATGACTACAGGCCTAATCTGCTGAGTCGTCGTATTACCCGAGCGAAGAAAATGTAATCGGCACGAAATAGTTGATTCCAAATCAGTTGATTCTGGAAAACGTATTTTTCTTTTGTCTCGACTAAAAATGTCTGAAGATGTATCTCTGTAGACTTAGCTTATAGTCTTTGGCAATATTCATAACAAAATTGGCACATCTAAAAATACTGTAGATATAATTTTATAAACTTTACAATTATGATAACTACGAAGTTGTTTGATAGAGACGAGAGTTGCTTAGGTAGGATGGGACGAATACTTCATATTCTATATGTGTAAATCAGGGAATGTAAGAATGTGTTTGCCTTTTCGTGTATTTCAAGAATCTTATATTGGAGATAATTTGACTTAACCACTAATTCAAAGGGACTGTACATATAATTAAGCTGATGTAATTTCGTTGAATAAACTTTAAATTGATTATCATGAATAGGTTTGATAGAGATGGTAGTTACTTTTAGGATGAGACGAATAGCTGGTTCAGAAGGGTTCGTAATACCCCGAGCTGTTGGCTAACACAAGTGGCCTTCGTGGCTCCAAAGGAGCCTTGGTGGGTCTCGGCCGAGAATAGAACGCTTCTATAACTCCCTCTTCTGAAGGTTAAAAAAGTCCAGAAACATATCTATGTGTGTATTGTATATTTGGTATACCAACACGATAACTGGTATCTATCGAAAACCCGACGGGGTTGGTATGTGTATAGTTGTACCTACGCGTGCATCCCATGCGCTGTTGCCACATGTGATGTGTCACATCCTTTCGTTTAGGGACCAGCCTTTGTAAAAAAACAAGTCCTATGGCTTATCGAATAAAGGAACTGGATAAGCTGCTTTTTACAAAGTTATCTTCTTGTGTCGCAAGCAATTCTTTAATCTGTTTCAAATTTAAAATATATAACAGTCTTATAATTTTTTAAACAAATACTAATAATTGTTAAGTTAATTACTGAAACCTTACTAAAGAAGATTTCGAAAAGGCAATGTATTTTAAAACTGATGGTACATTGAATATTGTCTGAATTTTCATTATTTTATATACGAATTTTATTGTGAAAAACTGTAATTTTGTACTCACAAAAATTATTTAAATACCCCCTCCCCCCCAAAAAAGGATTGCAAAGTTTTTGAAAGATTCTGAATCATGGTATTTATATTAAAGTTATTATAATAATTCTAAAAATCGCTCTTTTTACGAAGTTGCAAAAGAACTGTGCTGGTACGTCCCTTAGTAAACTAAAAGTATATATAACTAAATTTATTTTGTTATCAACCTCTAGACTGTTGGAAGCATTATAGATACCTCCAAATCTCTGTCATACACAACTGTTATATTAGAAACATTACAATGTAGTACACCAAATACTCTTTATTTGTTACACTACAGGTTATTTTTAAAAACAATTTCCTTTTGCCATCTTGTATCCTAAGATTCCTTATGCTCCTTGATCTTATCGGGGTATTCTAGCTTGTTGGCTTAAATAATTCTCTTTATTCTTTCTAAATATTTTTTTTTTGTCCCACTACTCACTCATACTCGTCAGTATTCGCAATATATCCCAATTATTTCTGTATACAGTTTGAGATGTAAATAAATAGATTATTTATTAGAGACTTATTGTCCATCGAAGGTGCTCAATATTTGTCGTCAGTGAAGGATGTTGCTTTATATTGTTGCAACATTTTTTATTCAATGTACATTGAGTTTGAAGTGTTATTCAGTGAAGATTATTGACAATTATTAATATTTGTCTAAACAGTGTAAGACTGTTTGTTATCCATTTTTACCTTTATATTTCAAGATTCTGAAATAATAAACAGAGTAATAAAATTCTAAGTTTTTAATCTTTTATCTTTATTGTTTTATTTTAACGCAGCTTCGCTCCTGGAGCCATGGTTCTTTGCATTACCTCCCACACCTCTAGTGGGGAGCTTGAGAATCTTCGTGTTGTGTTGTTTTACTTATTTTTAATTATGAAGTGCTTTTATTAAATTTTATACAGTTCACATATTTTTGTTGTAAATAGATCGTTATTACTGTTTTATCGTGTATGTATAAAATATGACCAGATATTCAAGAATGTGCTTAATTTGAATTGTAAGACTTACATACCATAGTTTTAAATACTAGAGTCGTTAAAAAATTATTATTGTTACTATTTTATTATTGATCAACCTCATTACTTCACAAACGACCTTAGTCCAGTTCAAGCACATGTGCATGGATCATTTATGAAAAAACGATCCAATCGTTGAAATGTTGTGAAAACTTTTAAACGATCCATATTCTTTTTTGTAAACCTTTTATTTTTCAAACTATCTAAAATATCGTTAATTTAAACTGAATGAATTAAAATTATTCACTTTTGATTAAATTTCGTGATGGCGGACCAACGCTATACGCTACGAGAAGTTACAAGAGCTTATGAATAATGATACATTAAATATATTGGTGGAGAGGAGATATATTGAATACATTTATTCGTTGGCATACACGAACCAACTTGGCCGAAGATTGGTCATTCCATATCATTTTGGATATTAAGAGTATCTGACTCACCATCAGAAATTACGTGTCTGATTGTGACGTCACTTTACAACCTTAATTCTTTGTAGGAAGTATGGTATCTTTTTATGACGCATCCTATGATTCTGAAGGGGATAAAATTTCACATAATTATTTTTAATTTGTATCGAAAATTTAATTGTATATTAAGTAATGAAACATAAATAATAACATATTCATAATCTTCCTTATTTTCTTTTCAAATAAAACCTGTTCATATTAGTTTTGTAGGAAAGTTATTGCATCATATTCTCAAGAATTTTCTTGCTCATTTAAAGAATTCTCTTCTTTATTTAGTTGTGATAAATTTGTTACAAGAATTTTCATCCTAATTACAAATGTGAAATATCTTTTTTGGATTTGCTTAGTTTCATTACTTTATGGACATTTTATGAATTACTCTATCACCGTGATAAATTTGTTACAAGAATTTTCATCCTAATTACAAATGTGAAATATCTTTTTTGGATTTGCTTAGTTTCTTTACTTTATGGACATTTCATGAATTACTCTATCACCGATATTACCAATGATGAAGTTTTAATCATCCTTTACCTTTTGACCTCTCATGACCTTAATAGTGTTGTTCATAATAGGTTTCTCTGTTCTTAATTTATAAATTTAAAACCCTAAATGTTGTTTGATCAATCCATTTGTGAAAGAATTAACTTGTTAGTCAGAAATTAAAGATTATTATTTCAATATCGATTACCAGATTTGAAACTCAAAATATGTAGTATAGCATTGGTTTGAAAGTAAAAATGACCGTCTACAATTTTTTCAATTTACCCTTCAATGTTGTCAAAATTTTGAGACATCAACCGGTTGGTCATTTTTACTTCTAAACCAAGAATTTGTTGTTATTAAACATTATGAAAAAACAATAATTTTTGTTTTTTGTTTCAGGAGGTGAGCAACTTAAAACGAAGACAAGGAGCTATTATTGAAAGTATGCATCATCATGGAAAAGGGGTTTATTCTGGTACTTTTTCAGGTTAGTATTAAATAACCTTTTTTTTATTTTATTAAATGTGTTTAATTCCAGAATTTGCTCTATTATTATGTAGCAAGTATTTGCTTTTTATTGTGTGGTTTAGATAGTTATAAATGTTTTATGAACCTTTCAAATATAGCGTTTTAATTTTTTGTAGCTTCACTTTTCTTCTTATCATTTGTTGTAATAATTTATTTCCAGTTTATTATTTATCTTTAATTCCAATATTTGATTATATGTTAAACAATTATACAAAATTATTTTTATTTTAATAAATAATCACTAGATAGTAGTATGCACCTACTAGCTTATAATTAATATTTCTAAATTAACATATTTCAAACTGTTCAGCTATAAATAAATGAGAATTAATCTTAGAATATTGTGTTGACTCTAGTTGCATGTTCTAGTTTATTTCATTGAATCCAGTTTTTGTTATTAATACGATAATGAACTGATTAAAATATGTTAAAGCAATCTAGTTAACATTCCAGAGGCCATTATGTTTTCCACAATTTGGGTTATTACTACGTCCATTAATAACTTCTATAAATTTTATTATATGTACATATACTAATAACTAGGGCCTGAATTTATATGTAATAAAAATTGTGAAATATATATATATATATATATATATATATATATATATATATATATATATATATATATATATATGTGTGTTTGTGTGGTTATTTTTTTAATAATATGTAAGTAAAAGAGAATATTATGTAAAACCAAAATCAGCGAAAAATGCTCAATTTACTATTTAAAATTTATTAATAGAAGTATGCATATTTAATAAAAATAGAATTATTATGGAGAGAAAATTTAATTGTTTGAAATTGTTGGAACCAACGCACATTTCAAAATTTTCAAGAAAAAAGATCGCCGTTGGGGGCTTAAAATAGCTTTGGAATGGCTGAAGGATCCCTCTGCATCCCCTGCAGTCAATGCTGCAGACAAGTCCGTATCTAGTTTGAACAGAACATCTTTAATTTTTTTGAAGTTCTTTCATTAATATTCGGCTGCCTCTAACCAAGTGCCCCATCTTGTAATTACTGGTTGATGAGGCAACAAGTCTAGAAAAAGTTCCTTGAAAATTTTTACTCGTCTTCGGGCTTTTTAAAAAAAAAAATTAACATTAGATACTAAAAGGTCAACATAAAAAGTTAAGTCTGACAATTTCTGCAACTCAGTGAAATGCATGTGCGATGTACCTTATTAGGATAAAACACCTTCAAAGCAGTCTCCATTTTCACCATATATGGAGCAGTGTCTGATAAACCACTTGGCCAAAGAAGACCCATCGAGTCATTAAAAAAACTTGCAATAGTAACGTGGTTATATTTTTCTAAAAGTTCACAATTTAAGAGAAATTGTGATCCAGGTGAATCAATCGGGACATAGTAAACCAATTATAATATTGGCAATATATCTCCGTTCAGCATCAGTGGTTTCGTCGATGGAAACCCAAATAGGACCATTTTTGACGTCATCTCAAATTTTAGCAAGAGTTTCTATATAAATACTTTTCTAATAGTTTTTCCTTGTAAGTGTATTGCTCTAAGAAATTCTTAAAATAAGGATTATTAATTTTGTGAAAGGGATTGTCAGCTCGGATTAATATGCAAAATAAATCTGTATTATAAGTTGACTTACGTGATGAAACAGCAGGAGAAAGAAGCTGTTATGAATGTCTGTTGCAGCTTTGGACTTCTCTCTTTGTTCCTCTTATGTTTAGCTCTTCCGATATGGTGTGCAACCAGTGACCGTTGTGAAGTTGACACTGCTATATCGCAACATGACCAAGATATAATACGGCAGAATCACTTTTAATTGTCTCATCGGGAAACTTTAGGGAATACCTATTCTACTGTGATTCCAAGTAAATCTGGCTGTTCTATTTTGAGGGGTCAACGGTTGCTATCACGTTGCCAAATACTAGGAAACAATGAATTGGAACTTTATTAACTCAACATCAATATATGTAAGAAAATGTGAAATAAAAATAGGCTCAGATGAATCAGAATGCCTTAAAATGTATTTTAAACTGCTGTTCATTATATCTAACTTAACTAAAAATATGTTAACGCATATGAATCCGAGCTCAACTAACAACATAGTACAATAGCTATAATTCTAACCATGTAGGTAAAAAATCCTGATATCACTTTCATTTTCAATTTTTAATCATTCATAAAATGTGATCTCTGCAGGGAAACCTTAGGGATTGAAGAGTATTTTTTTTCTTGAATTTTCTTTATTTAAATATTTTACATGATATCCTTCTACTATCTTGACTGGCTATATTTGTTAATAATATTTATTCTTTTAATTTTAGGAACCCTCAATCCAGCTCTCCAAGACAGGTTCGGTCGTCCCAAGAGAGATATATCGACTATCATACATATTTTAAATGACCTATTATGTGCTACTCCTCAATATCGAGCTGCGGCAGCTCAAGAACAGGCTAGTAAAGCTCAGCCACAGCCGTCTACATCATCTTCAACAAATAGTTAGTTAATTGTTTAATTTACCATTGTACAATACAACCTGTGTTGCTTTGTTATGTATATTTTAATTATATGCTGCGTTTTTATACCTGTTATGTTCTAATTGCATACTAAGAGAGTGGTGAGGACTATCTACAAAAAGGTCCGGAGTACTGTTATTAATTAGTTTGAACTATTTTTTAATTATTATTATTCTCTTCTTAATGATCCATTAGACTTGTCAAATGGATTCAGAGCAATTTATTTGTATTCTATATATAAAACTTATTATTTTTTTTTTGTGAAAATGAATAAAGCAAAAATGCTTACTACGAATAATTTATCATAATATAATCCAGGAGCATTATTATTATTATTATTTTTTAAATCCCTCCCAACCAGAATCTTACGTAATGGTATAAATTAAATATCTACTCACGTCAGATAAAATTTATTTTGTATGGCAGTTGGATGAGAAATGAACCTTTCCATCTAGTTAGAAAAAGGAAGTTAACTCAGAATATCCCCGTGCGTCAATAAAATGGAATACCAACTATTGTTGATATTGTTTCACTTCCCATAAAGGCAGAGATATTTTATATAAAAACATTTGTAATATATTATTTGAAATATTTTATTTAGAAATATAATATTTAGATAATAATTACGAACCTAGTTGAATAAGCTTTATTTATTAACATACTCTTCTGTATTTCTGTAATGTTTTTTTCTGTATTTCTCTTCTGTAATGGTTATGTTTTATAATTTACTTTTATATATTATCCTTTATTTTTGGAACCAGGGTGTGTCACTTGACATTATCAAATGAGTCACTCTGTGACCTGTGCATCTGATATTCATCTAAGATAGTACTTGTGGCATAAAAGGTTTTATCATTCGTTATATTTAATAATTTTCATAACATTGTATAATAAAACAAAAAATTAATTTATATTCTATTTACTATTGATGGTAAAACATTTTTGTTTTAATATTTATTAGTAGGGTACCCCCTGTTCGTCTAAAGGAGGCAACCCTCATTTTACGAAAATTGTACAACTATTCATTAAATTGTACTATTGTAGTTATTAGTAAATTGTACTTAATGTTTTTGTAGAGGTACCCCCCTAGTAAGGCTATTGAAATATGTGCAATCACTTTTGTTTGTTAAAAAAAATAGATCATTACACAATTGTCTTAAATCTTATTTCACTACATTATCTATATTGAAATAACAGTCCTAAAATCTAAATATTTGAATAACATGCAGTTTGGTTTATTTTTATTAAATTGATGCCAAATTCAAAAACAGTACTATGTTTTGTGATTATCCAATTGTTCAAAAATGTTGATTATTCAACTGATTGACTATGACAAAAAATTGAACAGAAAGTATTTCCTCTATCCATCTCTATGTGAGGATGATAGAATATTATATCACTAAAAAATATTTTTTTTAGAAAGATAATAAAACTTACATGTTTTACTTAATTATTTGTTTAATCCTTAGATGAGGTGACCCGCGTGGTAGAAAAATCCTCAACTGAAAGTGATGAAAATCGAGCTACTCGAGGGAAGATGGAAAGGCTGAGACTTGTTTTAGGTCAACGAAGAGAAAGGAGGAGGGCCATGAGGTCTCAGCCGTACCCTACGGGTCACGATCATGTCACAGCATAACGTGTAAGTAAACAATTTTATTTATTCCTTATTTTTTTTATAAACTATGTATATATCAGAATTAAAGTTGTCTGTTCTGCAGGATATAGCTTCGAGTTAAGTTACAAGTTTTACCTGTTTATTCATTTCATTTTTTAATATTTTCCAAATGAATTCGATAGAAGTTATTGTGAGCATTAGAATTTATTTTTTATTTAAAATAAAAAAAGAATGTATTTATGGGTCATGAGTAGATTTCAGTAATCATTTCATCAAGAAATGAAAGTATTAATTGGCATTTCGAAGTATAGATGATATAACTTTGTTGAAAAAATCATTTCTTGATGAAATGATTACTGAACTATAGATATTTCCCATAATTACATTCTCTTTTCAATAGTAAAGCTTATGATAATTAGTGATCTTGGAAAATATTAGAAGGGGGACATTAAAACTTGTTGTGACAACTCGAAGTGACAACCTGATGCGGAATAATTACTGAATTAAAATTGATCTGGTCAATTGTTTTGTCACCTTGGATTTTAATCTTATGATGACCTATGATTTTTTGTATTTATGTTGTATTTGGTTCAATTATTAGTTGTCATTTCAACAAAATCAACTGTCATATTACTTATTGTATTCAGTTATAACATTCCTGATATTTTAAAATTAATTTTAGATTTGTTGTTTATTTACTAATGCTGGAATTATCTGCGGTTTGCAATGTTCGAATAGAGTACTAAATATTTTTTTTTTTCCACTGGAAGAATCTGTGAGATCCTCAGTAATGTAATATCCTATTTATCTATTGGGGATTTTCTCAGCATTATTTTTTCTTGTTTTTCTAATAATTTTGAGTATGAAAATATCTCATTTTTCCATTTGTTCACTATAGTTTAGGTTTTTGCTTCCAATTTCCTATTGTCATTAAGTTCACAATATTTTGATTTGTTACTACTACTTAAAATGTCCATACTAATAATACTTATTATTAAAATTCTTTTTAATTTTGTATACAACTTGTTTAATTTCTTTAAGCCAGTTTATTATTAGCAAACATCAAATTAAATATTACGCAATTAATAGCATCTAGACCGTTTCAGTTCTGAGCTAAATAATTAATTATTACAAAAAACCTTAATTTAACTAAAATATTTTCTCACATAGTTGAGAATTATTCGAGTATAATAGATAAAGCAATCTGAATTTTATAAATACAATCTATTTATAACAGATAAATATATAATTTATCACTAAATAATTTAATTTTACATGTTTACCTTTAAATGTTGCAAATTTTAAATTAAAAAAAATTACAGATCTCTAAAGTAATGAATTTCACTATCTATAATTTTTTGTTTCAAATCAACTGAAAAAAGTTCACATTTTTATGAATACCTACCAACATGCTATTCCGAAAATATTAAAACTCTATTTATTTGTTTTATCATTTATACTTTATTTTCATTGACAATACCTTCAATTTTTTTTTTTAAATCTTTTTGTATTTTGTACAAACTTAAGATTGGCTTTGGTTTGTAAATTAGCCAAAATCCCATTGAATGTGTTAATAAATTGATCAGAAAACTTTTATTTTAACACAATTTTATTACTCCATTCACTTTTAATTACAATAAAAACTTAAAAATAAATCCTCCTTAGTAATAATATAGATTTAGTTAGATATGATAACATTCTATTAATCATATCAATTCCATTTTGTTTTCTGCAAGTATTACCAGTATATCCCGCCATATATACCATTTGTATGTCCCGCAAGCATGTAATTTCAAGTAAATTGTTTTTTTGTTTTTTTTTATTTAATCTTTGACTAATCAAAATATTAATGGAAAAAGAAATATTTATCTCCTTTCTTGTTTGTATTTAGTCCAATCCAGTTTTAGTTTCTACAAGAATTTTTTGATAAATTGAAATTTATTTACAATCTTCATGGGTTTTATAGACTTTGAATTTTGGGCTTCTCTACTTTATATTTGCTTGTAGTAATTGGTATGGATTTATCCTTTTGTATCCTTAATAAAATAAACCAATCAGATTAATTTGATTATTATGCATCAAGTTCATCAAAAATATTTTTTTATAATTTACCTAGAAATTTTGTTACAGAATTTCAAGAAAAAAGAGCCTTACAGACAAGAGCTGAGATGAGGATGAAAAACTGCCATTGTATATAAAGCCCTCATCATTTAGATACATCATTCCTCATACCTGATAGGCTATAGTGATAAAAATTGCTTTTTACTCAGATTTAATTTTTAAAAAACAGAGTTTTGTTCTTAATTTTTCATTTTTATGTGAAGATTTAAAGGAAGAGGAGTACTGCAAAGAGAACATTAGTACATCTTATTTTTTTTCTTTTGTAATTAAAAATTAACTTTTGTTTGTGTAAATATATGTCATGTGGGTGTACAATACTTTTTTTATGTATAATAGTTAAATGCGCTTTGAAAATGCGTTTTCCCAGAATGTTAATCTTTAAGATTACGGATTTGTCCCGTGCGAAGGGCAGACTCACCCTGAAAGAATGGGTTACTGTTAATATGTATATGTATTAAGTATTCTAAATTAGTGCACACTATTCTTTGAAGTACATTTAACCTCAACTGAGGAAATAAATTGTATTTAGGGTATTAAGAAATTTATTTAGAAACTCTTCTTTTTATTGCTATGTATAAATATTAGTGAAGTTTTTCCTGTAGTTAGCCTTTAGTAAGATGTAGATTTATACTCGAGATTATGCTATAAAGAAGAGTAATACCAGAGTCGAATGTAAGACTTCTGATAAGAGTTTCCATGTGTTATACTAAGACTACAATTTTTAATGGAACACATTTTATGTATTAAGTTGCAAAGAAGATGTTAATAAATTATTCCAGTATATACTCTTCCTATATTTTGTTTTCATTAATTGGAACTTAAAGTAGGTCCAATTCTTGATCTTTACCATACAAGAAATGCTACTTACTTTCTATCATTTAAAGGCTAAAATTTCTTTTATAATTTTTTCTGTTATTTTTTTTTATTATATATATTCATGAAATAAAAGTGCATTTTATTGTTTCAATTTTTTTTTTTTTTAAGTTTTATTTTTATTATTCAGAGGAGTGGAAACATGTTTTGGAATTAAACTTCTTGAGAAAAAAATTAAAATGTTTTTAGACTGAAGTAGAGAAAACTTCATAACAACTTATGAATGATGACTGTTACATTAAATTGTTTACTCTTTCATCACTGGATTAGCCTAGGAATTACTATGGATCAATCATTACTACCTATGAGTGAGATTAAAAGTATATATTCCTTATTACAAATTTATATTAATCAATGCTAAAAAAGATCATATTAAAATAATATTAGGAGTCATCTGTAGGTTTACCAGAAGGTCAGGGTGCAATAGGGTGTGATAATACTCATTAAGAAACTTCTATATATTATGGTTCCCTTCTGATTATAGTTCACTCTTGCATTGCACTAGTGAAATAAGGATAGAAGAGAATTAAATGGTCGTAGGGGTACAGTAAATAAATTGTTTAGTAATGAATAATTAATAAACTGATGACAAATAAAACTTTATTCATCCAGTAAGAACATATACAGACCCATGTGGTCTTCCTGCCAACATCGATACAAAATCCAAAGAGGTATATTATTACATATATAACATAAATTAAGTTTAATTTATTTTATTTGTGCCAACGTATCAGCCTAATTTTTGGGCTTAGAATAAAATAGAAACAGAAGAACTATTTAAACAGCGCAGAACTATATAAATTACAACAGGTTAATTAAACAGATGATTGGACGATAAGAAAGAAATAGGTAAATTGTGAAATAATTAATAAAAAATAACAAGGATGGAAAGAAATCTAGAAGACGATAAAACATGTTAAATTTATAACAGAACTGATTTTTTTACAAAATATAATGAATAACATGTTATTGATGAAATATAAAAAAAGTTTGAAATAGGTGCTATTAAAAAGATATATATTAACGTTTATCTAGTTCTTTATACATCCAGTCAACTATTTCCACATAAAGTGAGGATAAGATGAAAAATACACATTAATAGTTAAAAGAGGGAACCATTATTCTCCCATGGTTGGACCGCAACCCTTCTAATGACTGAAGTATACTCTTCCATATCTTTTACTTACACATTCCTTCAAATAGTTATTTAGACATCAATTAGCCGTTTTTGTTTTAAGGCACAGATATACGAAAAACTTTTATCTCTATATTATATTAAAATAATTACTAACGTCATATAAATTTATAATTCAGCAATATTGTGCTTGTAGTGCATCACAAGCCCTGACCTAGAAAAGGAATATCATACTCAGATAAGGGTATAAGCTTAAACCAAATTATTGGACAGGAAACAGACAACCAGCATATAATAGAAAAATAATTTTATTCTGGGACCCGGTCCCTTAAGAAAAACAGATAAGTACAAAATTAATTGAATATATATCTGGCTAAGGGGCTATAATATAAGAATGATACAATATTTATATAAGTACTTGAAATTAAATATAAACTAAAAGTTATATTCTTGTAAATAATTCAAAAATCTAAAATAACAAGAATTAAGCTGAGAGAAAAAAATAAATAGATAAAAGCATATAACATTATAAAAAATAATAGCGTTAAAAGAGAGTTAAATTGACAATAATTCATCCATTACTTCAGATGGATGTGAGCTATTGATTAGAGAGATTAAAATATGCAGAATAAAAAATATATTCAACTTAAACTTCGTACAAAAGAAAATATAAAAAATGGAATCTGACTGAAGAAGAACCTGTTTTGTGAAAGAAAGAAAAATATACTATATAACTATTATACAACAATGGGAGTGGTTTGTAATAGCAACCATCCATAAAGTTCTTGTTTTTTGTTTTTTTTTGTAAATCTAAAATATAAATCTTTAGTGTTTTTTTTTATTTGATTATGAAAATCCAAACCACTATTGAAAATAATTTTTAAAAAATCAGTATTGAGTTTGCAATCAGCTCTCAAAAATATAATCCATATCTATAAATCTTTAAGCTTAGCCAAATGGTTATAACTAAGAAAATCAAAAGTTACTGACGACAAGTTATACTTAAAGTTAGCAAAGTAACTATCAAATTCTACATTCAGTTGGAAAGAAAAGAGTTCGCTATATACGAGAATATACATTCCTTCATTAACGTAAATGATTCCTAATACTGGGATGTGAAATCGCAACCTTTTGTAAGTTCAATTTTTGAATCAGACGCACTTAAGCAAGCTCCTGCTGTTATATTTCCTCCACACGTTTTTTGGTAACTTTTTCAGTTATATAAATCAATATTTTTTATTTAAATTTCATTAATTTAAAATCTGCCTCAGTAAGAAATCCACACCGGATAGCGATGATATATATAGTTATTAACACTATAATTCGTTAATTTAATATGTGTCCTTCAACAAAATTAAACTCATTAGTAAATCTGAATTATTTATTGTTCAGCCGGTACAGTCGGTCAATGAAATAAACACACTATGTCTAAAACATTATTGTTTATAAGCACCAATCCAAATATAGCGTGGGTGAATTATTATTAATTATTTTAAATCTTGAAAGAAAACAAACAAAAAGAATCTAATTGGTTTTACATTATTTAAACCTTGATAATCTATCTCAGAGACAACATAGAGTTTAGGTCTTGCCTGATTGACACTGTTTTAGGAATCTTGGAATATTTATTATTGTTATAGTAATTGCATCTATTGCTTTGGCTTTGACGCTTTAACAGTCTCCTGATATAACATGTTTCCTAAAGCAATAACTAATAAAAATTAAAAAATCCTGTACCACTTGTTACATGGTAGAGACTGGACTGTTTCATGGACAACGGTTCTGCAAGGAGGTGACGTGTCCTAGGTCACGCTCAACCGTCAGATTTTCCCCCTTATTTTGGATACCCTATTTTTATAATATTTTATAGAGGCTGAGTGATCCCCCGGAGGATCCTAGATCCTCCAGCCGCAAAAAGACTAAATAAAAGTCTTGCCTGCAGCGGGATCTGAACCAGGATTTCCGGCATGGCAAGTCAGTGCTCTACCACTGAGCCACTCCGCTCCCCTAATAACTTAACTAGTAAATATTTGTATATGGTGTTAACTGACCAAGAAAAGGAAGAGGGTTTTTAATGTCTTTAAAAGGAAATCTAATGAACAGCGAAACATTACCCAGGAAATAAAATAAAAAATTTCCATTATCTACTCTTTTTTTTTAAACAGTACTGATTTCCTAAACATCATGTTATAGATTTTAAATATCATGTTGAAGGCAAAGCACAGGGTTCCTCTGCTGAACCACGTTCGTTTAAATTTTAGGTTTTAGACTTAAAATTAGGATTCATGGATCTGTTCAGCTTTTTGTGATTTCGAGTTGAGCTACAACAAGTTTTAATATTTTTTTATTAAAAGTTTTAACTGTTTATTCGTTTCATATTTAATATTTACGTTTTATTTTTTTATTTATTTTTTTTTATTTTCATAAGTTTAGTTAAATATGTTAAATTCAATTAATATACTTAAATTATCAATAGCTTATAACTAATAATTTAAAAATTTATTTATTTGTTTTTATTATATAATGAATAATTTCAATATGAGTGTGGACAATCCGGGTAGTGAAATGTCGGAGGAAGAGACTCCGTTTTCTGAAATAAGTGAAACTGACTCACAATACCTTAAAAGGAGAATATTACAAAAAAATCAGAGAAAATCTGCCCCTGGCTCAGCGGGTAACTCACCAAACAAAAAAAAAAAAAAAAACGGGTAGTTCAAAAACATCAGTCACTCACACGTCAAAAGAACCACCAAAAACCCGCAGTAAATCTACTGCAGTCAAACAACCTGTAGCCTCAACCAGCAGCACCTCTGGCCCTAAAGTTAAATCTCCTAAGGAGAATCAAGAAAGTCAAAAGTTCGATGAACCGGTACCTCCTCCTATATTTATAACAAAAATAACAGATTTTTATAATTTTGGAAGAGAAGTAGCAGAGTTGATCGGGCAGCCAAATTTTAAATGCTACTCTCGTGTCAATGATATAAAGATTAATACAGTTAACAAAGAATCGTACAAAAAATTAATAAATCACCTCTATAGCCACAATTATGATTTCCACTGCTATCAGCTCAAGCAAGAAAAATCATATAGAGTAGTTCTAAGAGGGCTTCACTCGACCACGCCTAAGGACGCTATCAAAAGAGATCTAGAAGAGATAGGCCATAACATCAGGAACATATCGTCAGTATTGCATCCAACTGAAAAATATCCCCTTCCTCTGTTTTTTGTCGAACTAGAGCCAGCCAAAAATAATGTTGAAATATTTCAAGTTACTAGACTTGTTTATTCAACTGTTAAATTTGAGGAGCCAAGGCACAAAAACACCATTGTACAGTGTTCTAGATGTCAAAACTTAGGTCACACGAAGACCTATTGTCACCATCAACCCAGATGCATCAAGTGTGCTGGCTCACATCCAACTGAAGTATGCCAGAAGTCCAGAGATGAGCCTGCAAAATGTGCTCTTTGTGGTGAGGACCACCCGGCAAATTATAAAGGTTGCTCGGTATATAAAAGCTTCCAGCGACAGAGAACAAATAAAATACAAAGGAAAAGCATAGAGAATGTTCCTCAGCCACTTGAAGTCAAAAACTTAACTACATTCCCGGAATTGCCAAAAACAGCTAGCATTTCAGATCAACATATCACCAGAGTTCAACCTCCGGAAAACATAATCCTGACCTCAACTAACCAGCAGCAGCCTCAACGTCAGGCGCCTCTAACCTCCCAACAGAAACCCCAGATTTCCTATAACAAGCCCCAATCCTCCCAACCCAAATCCCGAGATCCTAGATCCAACCCTCAGAAATTTAATACTAAAATCCAAACTCCACGTCAACATATACCTCTCCATCCTGAAACATCAATAGTCAATCTACCACCACAGCAACCAAATCCTATGTCTTCCAATCACAACAATCAAATGAATCCTTCAGTTCATCAAACAATGAATGCGAATCCAGCACCTCGGGTACAACCCTCAACCAACCTTCCTTTACCCGTTAATTATCAATATCAAATTCCAGACCCATATCCAGTCCAAATTCAAAACCCAATCGACATAAATTGTATCCTCTCATCCTTCCTGACAGAACTCCAAGAGATTATCAAGCCCCTCATCAACCTGCTCACGAGAATCCTTACCGAAGTCCCTCTTAATTACCCACGATGAGCATAAAGCCCCTAATTATTGTCCTATGGAATGCTAATGGACTGCTTAACCATCGAGACGAACTTGACTTATTTCTTCATGACAATCACATAGACATCACCCTATTGACTGAAACACACTTCACAAAACGATCATATTTTTACATACGTGACTACATCACTTATAGATCAGATCATCCTGACAATACAGCACATGCCGGTTCTTGTATCCTTATCCATAAATCCATACCTCATTCTCTTATACCTTCTACTCCAACTGACGTCATCCAATCAACTTCAGTAACCATTTCAACTAATCCTTTCCATATAACATTCTCAGCTGTATACTGTCCTCCTGGTAACTCCCTTTCTTATAACCTCCTCGAATCCTTATTCCGATCTCTTGGACCGCGTTTTATTGCTGGAGGAGACTACAACGCCAAACATCAACGATGGGGTTTTCGAACATTCAATTCCCGTGGTAGCATTTTATCCCGAATTTCAACCTCTAATAGTTTCTCTATCCTCGCACCCATAAACCCTACTTATTGGCCTACATCGCTCAAAAAACGTCCAGATATTCTTGATATATTTGTTTCCTCACAGATTTCCTGCAATCAAACAACTATAAAATCCCTGGATGACCTTTCCTCTGATCACAGTCCAGTTCTACTTCAAGTACATTCAGTTTCCATTCCTAAGCCCTCTCATCCCAGACTGATTACCGGACGAGTAGACTGGGATAAATTTTGATCTAATCTGGAAAACAATTTAAACCTCAAAATTCCGCTTAAAACAAAAGGAGACATCAATTCTGCAATAGACAAACTTACAGAATCAATACAAACCAATATAATTGATAGCTCCTTACCAAGGAAAAACCATTATCAACAGAATAACAGGCCACTTCATATTCTCGAGTTATTAAAAGAAAAACGACGGGCAAGAGCGAAGTGGCACCACACCAGATATCCATCGGACAAGAGTCATTATACCAAACTGACAAACAAATTAAAATCAGAGATCAGAACATTCAAAATTCAAAATTTGTGTTACCGTACAGAAAATCTCAGTACTACTGACAAATCCTTATGGAATACCACTAGAAAACTCCTAAAATATAAAAATTTCAACCATCCACTTTTAACCGAATCCCAAACCTGGTCAAGATCTGATGAAGAAAAATCACAAATTTTCGGCCAGCACCTATTCAACACATTTAACCCTCACCCAGATATCCTTAATCCTACCCAGTCTGAATGCATTGAAGCAGAGTTAAGTATTCCTCTTCAGTTGTCTCCTCCTCCTAAAGCATTCCATCCTTCAGAAATATCAAACATTATTCACAGATTACCCGCCAACAAAGCCCCTGGGTACGACCTAATCACATCCTATATTCTAAAACGCCTTCCTCGGAAAGCGATCCTACTCCTTACATATATATACAATGCCGTATTACGTACCACATACTTTCCTGATTCCTGGAAATTATCCATAGTTAAGATGATACCAAAACCTAAAAAACCACCAGAACTTCCATCTTCTTACCGTCCTGTATCTCTTCTGCCCATAATGGGTAAAATGCTTGAAAAACTCATTCTGAAACGACTACATCCTGTAATAGAATCCAACCAAATAATCCTAGATCACCAATTTGGTTTCAGAACATCGCACTCCACAATCCAGCAATGCCATCGAGTGGTGGACGTTGTCTCATCCGCATTAGAGCGCGGAATGTACTGCACGGGAGCTTTTCTCGATGTAGAGCAGGCTTTTGATCGAGTCTGGTATCCGGGACTGTTGTACAAACTCCGTAAATTCTTACCTTCTACTTACTTCCTTGTTATCAGTTCCTACCTCAGTAATAGAACCTTTAAAGTAAACCATAATTTTTCCTACTCTTGCCTCTTTACCCAGTTAGCTGGTGTTCCTCAAGGTAGTATCCTGGGTCCCATCCTATACACAATATATACAGCTGACATCCCAACCCATCCAAGCACTGTCCTCACTACGTAAGCTGATGACACATGTGTGTTATCAGTAAATAACGATCCATTTGTTGCATCCCAATATCTTCAATCCCATATCTCAAACCTTCAAGAATGGTGTCAAAATTGGAGAATTAAAATAAATCCTAACAAATCCCACCAAATTACCTTCACTCTTCGTCGTAAACCTACGAATTCCTGCCCTACTGTATCCTTTAATAACATTCCACTGATCCCTGTCGAACAGATACGTTACCTAGGACTCCATCTGGACAAACGTCTCACTTGGAATCCTCATACAAGACTGAAAAGACAAGAAACTGCTCGACGATTTCGCCTACTTCAACATTTACTGGACAAACGTTCAAAGCTACCAATTAATTACAAAAGACTCATTTACATGACAGTTATCAGACCTATTTGGACATACGGAGTTGAGCTTTGGGGCTCTACTAAACCATCCAATTCATCTCGCATCCAATCCTTACAATCCAAAATCCTTCGTAAAATCCTCAATGCTCCTTATTATGTCACAAACAAACTCATCCATCATGATCTTAATATCCCATATGTTGCTGATTTGGCCCAAACTAGATACCTATCCTTCCATGAAAAGCTCCATACGAACTTGAATCCGCTAGTCTCTCGACTTGCTTCCTATAATATTCCTGATAACCCTCCGAGGCGTCTGAAAAGAAGATGGCCTCGAGACCTTCTACTATAAAACTTCATTGGAGTGCTATCAATGGATAGTTTCTCCACAAGTGAATTTCTTGTTCATGTCCTTTGTTCATACAGCCAATTTACTTGATGTAATGTTATTACAGTTGTAAATATCAATAAAAAAAAAAAAAAAAAAATTTAATATTTAACAAAAATACTTATATTGTATTTATGGCTAATGAGGAGATTTGGGTAATCATTTCATCAAGAATAAAAGTTTCAATTAACATTTTGAAGTATAGATGATATATGTTTGTTGAAAAGTTTATTTCTAGATGTAATGATAACCGCAGTATACACATTTCTCATAATTACATTCTCTTTCCCATACTATATAATATTATAAGGGAACCGAATAAAAGGTTAAAACTTGTTGCGACAACTCGAAACAACAACTTGTGAATTGATTCACTTGGTTGGAAACCATGTTGTGACAAACACTTTAATGCATTCTTAACTCTAATGACTAACTAGTTTTTAATAGAATATAGATGATTCATAATTAGAATAATGAATCAAACTACTTCAATATCTTCCATCTATTACAAGAATTATATACATTTATTAATTTAAATCTCAAAGCACATTTTAATATTACTATGAAGGGAAATTTTCTCTAAGTAAAGTTTATTTTTTTAAACTGATTCACTGGATTGGAAATTAAATTAGTTTATTTGTAAGTTAGTATTGAGAAGCTATCTGCACACTTTCTTAACAAGTTAAAGATTCAAATGATGGTCGAATAACTCGTTTGATGTAAAGAACTATCTATCCATCTCATTCAAGTAATGTCAAAACAGTGGTTTTCATAGAATTAATAAATAAGTCATTTAACAAAAAATTATATTCCATTCAGGATTATAAAATTGACAGATAATAAATTCTACAAGTACAATGCATTATCTCTTGACTGACAACCTAATCAATTTGATAATTCTAATAATAAAATGCAATCAAATTTTAAAAATCATACTTTTACTTATTTGTTAGGAAATTAGTTAATGTTTATTTTTATTAAAGACTTCTTATGTTTAGGGGAAAAAACCTTAAGTAGGCTCTACTATTTTTTTCCTTTCCTCTTTCTAATATAAATTGATTAATCAGTCAGAAGTGATTTTAAATTTAGTTTTCCTTGGTATTTTTAGGCTCCCACCTCCTTATGTCATAACATTATGACATTTGTTTTTTTTTTCTTCTAACATCATGGTATTAAATATTTTCACTTCTCTAGTAACTTCTAAGATTCTTTATAATTTTTTTTTCATAAATCTGGATTTTCTTTCTATTGGTTTGGTATTACAGTTTAACTTATACCACATTTAAATTTACTTAATTATTTGTCTTTTTTTTTTTCATTTACCACTTGCTCATGGTGAATGGAGGAATACTCAACATCCTGCTGAAGATAATCATCGAGATCGATGAAACAGAAGAATATTTCTTGATTATGGTATTGGCAACCCTTTGAGCTGCAACGAATGGAAACAAGATGAGGCCATTACTTTTGCTTTATATTTAAAACAAATTTTAATTTTTTAAAATATACAGAAAATATAAATCAGTGTCAGTGTGATTTTATACAAGAAATCCAATTAATTATTATTTTAATGCGTTTAGCTTTACTGTTAATTAATAAATTTCGTAAAATATATTATAACAGTTGTAATACAAAAAAAAATCCGAGTTAAAAGAATTTTCAAAACTTTAACCATACAACTATGTATATGTAGTTTATATATTATGATGTATTTGCTTGAGTTGTATTACTTTTAATCATTAATCGAAATTAGTATCTAATACAGTAATAAATTAAAATGTTTTTTCACAATATTTATATATTAATTTGTCAATCATTTTAGCATTTTAGAAATGGAAAAATCACTTCTGAAAAAGAAAAAGTGTTCATTCTATACTCTTCAAATGATTTTTTAAAACACTAGTGCTCTAGATGCACAATTTCTGAATTCTTTATTATTTTATTAAATGCTTTTTTAAAAATAGTTTCTTTTTTTAAACAATTCTTTCAAACTAGCAAAAACGCCTATAGTATTAATTTTATAAAAAATTATCGAATTAATTTTTTTAAGTTTGGTACAACTCTTAAATATTATTGCTTTAAGTGCTACTTAGCTAGTTTGTAAGCCAAATAAAGCAATTATTGCCTGAAAATTTTGATAACGACCTGTGCAGAAGTTGGCCGGCAAAGCATGGGGAACCATACCCTTTCCCCCACTACCTAGTTTGTTTCACTCGCCCTTGGTTCTCACTGTGGTCTCTGTGGCTCTAATCATGTTGTAATAGGCCACGATGATATAGTAATTATATGACTAAAAATGATAAGGCTATAATTATACCTGAATAGCAACAAACTTAAGATTTTAGAGAGGAGAATCTACGGTGCAAGTTTTGTTAGTATAATTCAGAGATCTAGGAGTGATCAGAAAATTCCGAACATTCTAAAAAATGGGGATATAGTTAATAGCATAAAATGATTAAATTAAGATGGACCGGATATGATACATAAAGGAAAGGGGATTGAGTGTGGAGTAGGAAATCCTAGAAGTAGTGGTTGATGAAAAAAATAAGAAATAGACATTAACAACCCCAAGAGCCACTTCTGCCTATGAAGCCATCATGCACTATAAATAAGTAGATATCATTAATACTCCATTGAAAGCAAGAAGACTTGCAGAAACAAATTTATCCTCCATTAAGCCAAGAAAAAAGCAGAAATATTTTGCAAATATTTTTAAATATTTCAGAACTTACGAAGGTGAGAAATTGTTTACAACAGTTATTTTAGGTTTTTCAGAGATTTTTTTGGATTTAACTACTTTTTTTATAATTAATTTATAACCATGATTTAAAATTAAAATATACAAATTTATAGTTGTATGCTCTTTTAATGGCAATAAATGTATTCTCCTTTAGTTATGAAATAATTAATTACTTAATTCCAAATGAGACTCAAGTTCAAACAAAGTATACTTTGTAGACTATTTTAATGTTGTTCTAGTGCCCATTGTGGAATCTTGATTGACTAGAATGCAACATTGATAAATAGCGACAATAATACCAATGAAACAATACTACAATATATGATGTTAAAATTACTTTTTATTTTATTATACATTTTGTTATTTTTGTATACTAAATGTAATATGTTGAATCCACTTAAGGTGACATTTCATTTAAGGCAATATGTAACCGAACATCTAGTTTTATCCAAAAAAGAGTTGATGCAGTTCAATGAGTTTTAACTAGTGTGTAAATAAATAAAGATAAAAGTTCTCTTAACTGGAAGTTGCTCCCTGTATTGCCAATAACAAAAAAAAAACTCTAATAAATTACAAATATGTAATTAGTACATACCTGTCAAATTTGGTTCCTTCGTTCCTCAAAGGGTGTTGGTACAGTCATTTTAAAACAATTCTAAACTGTAGTATGAGCAGCAGTTGAAAATATTGACAAGCAGATGGTATAGTTTAGTGTGTTTTAACAAGGATTTAAAATTGATCACGATAAATTTCCAAGATTTAACTGACAGTTTTTCCCTTTAAATCAAAACAGCTTGGAAATTTGTCAATAAATGAAAAACACCATAAGGAAATATGTAATGCATACTTACCTGTCAGCTTAAGTTCCTTGAAGGTTGTAAGAATTCACAATTTAAATACAATTCCAAACTATGGAATGACTGATAGTTGAAAATTTTGACAAGGGGTGGCTGATGCAGTTGAATATGTTTACTAGATTTTAAAACTGATTAAAATAAATTTCCAAAACTTAACTGACAATTGTAACCTTATAAAATATTAAATGAAAACTGCATGTACCTTTGTCAATAAATATTAATGCAACTAGCAAATGTGAAATGAATTACTTACCTGTCAATATCAGTACCTTTGTTTATCAAAGGGTGTAGGTGAGTTTTAACTATGGTGTAAACTGATTAATGTAAGTTTTTAAGACTTAAACATTAAATTAGAACAGCATGTAAGCTTGTCAATAAAAGAAAAATACAATTATCAAAAATGTAAGGAGTTGACACTTGTCAGCTTTCTGTCTTCCCTCATGGGTGTTAGAATTGTCATTTTAAAAACAGTTCCAAACTATGGCATGAGTAGCAGCTGACAATTTTGAAACATTAGTCTGCATGAGATGGACCATGAACTTAAATTAAAATCAATCTAGAATAAAAACCTTAATAACTGTAGGGCAATGAGGTCCCAGTACATGCCGCATGACCGGGAGCCCTTTTCCCATACTCTATACATTTTAAAAATGTGGATATATAGTTCTTACCTCTTTACTCCGCCTAACTCCACCGCGCCGCTTTCGTCGAGGATGTACATATGTATGTCTAGGATGCAATGATGCCTCTGCAGTGGTTGACGTTGACAGTGACAACTCAGAATAGCATCTGTTTTTCTTCTGCTGGCTGGCTTCTTTGTAAGCACTACCTGGGTTCAGGTACCGGGGGCGGTGAAGTAGGTCCAATACCTGAAAGCAGGTGGCGACCTGATGTGGCATCTGTAATGATAGGGAGGGATACAAAATACAAACCTCCCCATTTTGCAAAATGGTAATTGGATGTGTGGATCCAACAATAATAATGAAATCGTAGAAAGATCTGTTTGGACGGAAAGAGTGACGTCATACCGGCTATATTGAATGTATTGCATAGTTTAAAATTGTTCAACAAATTAAAGCAATCAAACAGATTTAGAAACTAAAAAATGTAATATCAGATCAAAACAAGGTAATATTTTACTTTGCAACATAATTTCAACAAACGTCAATACTGCAACTACATATTCTTTAAATACAAAGGCGTATTCTACACATAAAAATAGTTTATATAACGACATTAATCAATAATTTGCCTGGAATTATACATAAGTTCTAAACGTGTGTATGAATGTTAAATGTTCATCATTTGCAAATTGTTGGTTCTAAGAATCTTTACTTTGGTAAAATTGCACTTATTTTTGGGTTTTCTTCAACAAATTCCTTGAGACAAAGCTGAGCACTAACAGGTACTGTATCGGGAATCAGGTACCTGCACAGTTATAGGGGTAATATAAAGGCAGTACAGGTACCTGCACCACAGGTGTCAGCGTTTACCTGAATAATAGAGTATCAATGTCCCATGTGAATTGATGTCCGAATTGTTTTTATCAGACTGAAATAGACACTAGATACTTTCGACGAGAGTATGCATCGATTAAACTTTTTAATACGATGCCGGGTTACTTGTAGTCATATGAGTTAATAAAACGGTTATTGTCTTATTTATTCTTAGATAACAATATCTTTAAAGTATATAATGATCACTACCCAAAAACATCGAATGTTATTTTCTTAATGTAATTGCTCTATCAGTATAAGGAAGTTTGACAAGCAACATCTAAAAATTGATTAATATTGTGTAGTTAAAATATTTTAAATAATATCCTTATTTTATTTTATAATTTAAATTATCCCTAACTTTTGTATCCGGTTTACTATAATAGTTTGAGAGCGGAGTGGCTCGGCGGTAGAGCGCTGTGTCGGAAAGTCCTGGATTAAAATCCTTCTCGCTAGCAGACTTTTAATCAATCTGTTACCGACCGGAGATGGATCTCATTGAATTTAGATTCCTCCTCTGGTTCACCCATCCTCTATAAAGAGGGTATCCTAGATAAGGGGGGAAATTTGACGGTCGAGCGTGATCTAGGGCAGATCACCTCCCTGCACAACCGTTGTCCAAGAAACAGTATACAGTATATAGTATACAGTACACAGTCTTTACCACGTACTTAATCCCAGACTCTTCATGGGCTGTAGTAGTACAAATTTTACTCCTTTAGTACCATTTGTATTGCAGGCTACTTTATTTATTTTAATCTTTATATTTTTTTTTATTATAACTATTTCATATTAATATGTTTGCAGTATGGCTATCCAGCCTTAAGGAGGCCTGCAATGTGGGTAGAAACGTAGGTTTTTAATAAATAGTTTATCTCTATTTAAGGAATTCTTTCTTTAACCTCGACCAGGACCATTATCTTCCCCAACTAATATTATTCAAAATTAATATTTTGTACAAAACGCTACTCGTTCCGTGTTTAGAATACAAAGTACATTCCATGAGATAACAGTCCTACTTGTTGGAATGTACCCGATTTAGAAAAACGGAGTAAAGTTTTCTACAAATTATTCATATGAAACGTAAAATTTTTGTTCCGATTTTTTTTTGTGTAAGCACGACCTGATAAGACACCTCGCTGAATATAAAATAATCCGACACGGACACAGATTACGGTGCAGAACTGGTCTTTGCGAAATGGTGACGTCATGCTGGATTATGCTATCTCCTACCTCACCACTATCAGGCTATGGAAGGCCCCTGTACACCTTGCTCTATGCTGGAAATAAAATTCCACTTATAGAAGAAAGCTAAGCATGGATCCATCAACGAATTTCTCAAAAATTCGGGCGCTGGAAGTAGCGGCAAGGGATAACTTGTTTGTTTGATCATTTAACGTCACTTTATGCTGCTATGGCTAATCGGACGATGCTACAGTGGGAGCTCAAAGTTTTGCCTATCCAGGTTTAATTAGGATAGTGATTTTTAACGAGTACCTGACATCGTACAGGCTTGGGACCCTCTTTAACGTCCCTTCCGAAGGACGGCGTAACTAAGGAATTTTTACTCCCTTAAAAAAATCCTAGGGCCACCTGCCAGGCTACGAACCCGCGATCTTGGGCTTAGTAGTTTGTTACCCTAACCACCAGACCACAGGTGACCGTAAGGCAAGGGATAATTTAAACAACCCCTTAACTTTATTATCATCGTTAGTCATAAAAGTGGAGCAACTTCAGTACGGAATATAATCTAAAAGAATTGATGCATTTAAATTTAAATATTAAAGATTTTTAATGCTCCTTAGTCTAAATTAAAGATTGCATAGGCATATTTACATTTTACTACCGCTTTTTTTTTTCTTAGAGGTGTTACCCGAAAGTATCTAAATTTTAAAATGATTTCGAATCCCTCATTAGTCGGTTTTCTTATTAATAGTTCAGTATCCTGACAGCCAGGAGGAGAGGTTTGACTTTTTTCCTCTGTATTCAAAGAACTGCCGTAGTGATGCACCAAATTTACAAAAAAAAAAAAAAAAAATAGGTAATAGTAATTTTAAAAACCTTCGTGAAATTTAGTTATTAAGTATCCTAAGCAAGGTGTGCTAGGAGAGATGGCATGAATAAAAGTCGGCAGTGACTTGGACTGTGTGTGTAGTTTCCACAACAAAGAAGCAATCAGGATCTTATTTTCACAGTGAGGAAAATAACTGAAAACTGACCAAGAAGAAGAAAGAAGCAAGTAGTTGTTTCGTTTGCTTGAGAAAAACCTTTGATCAAGCCAGGAAGAAGTACTTATCTAAGGCCCTGGAAGAGCTAAGAATGGATAAGGGATTCTGAAGGGATATGAAATTCTTTATGAAAAAAACTCAAACGTTGTTAGGGTACTCCACCAGCACTTCGACGCAATTTAATTACTAGAATTACAATTACTAGAATACGCCGAGTCTGTTGCCTCTGTCTTCTCTAGTTTATTGGTCTTCTAAGCTCGCCTCTAAAGAAAGGGAAACCTAGAATAAGAGGATTTGGACTATCGAAACATGATGTATAGTGGGGTTACTAGTGAAATACACTAACTCAAAAACACGATTCTGGGAAAATACTGCTGAAAAGGCTAGAGTGATTAGTGCGATTACGAAACATTAAAAAAAAAATAATAATAAAGATATAAATTTTGTTTGCTTTCATCAGTAGTAGAAACACTCACACTAAATACTTTAACCTTTTCATTAAAGGTTTTTCAAAAACATGTTTCTCGTAAAAACTTGTAACCCCATGACATGATTAACTACAATATCGGTTATGTTACTGAATTGGCGAATTTTTAAAAAGGGGGAAGTATAATATTACCATAAAAGTTTCTAACACTATTATCTTATTTTTAAGATTTTACTTTTTGAGTAGTTAAGACGATTCATTTTTTAATATTAAAACATCAATAACCTCATTTTTAGGAATTATTTGTTTCAATATTTAAAAGCCCCAATGCAAAAATGTATAAATATTAATGCTAGTTTATTCTTCTATTCTCGATGATGTTTTCTGTCTTTAGTGTAATTTGTGTCCATCCTGTCTTCTGCGAATTTCCTGTTCAGGTTCACATTGTTCATCAACCTAATATAAACATTGTTTACTTTGTGAGAATTAGAATTTGGTTGTACATGTTGTATTTCTAACACTGAAACATCACAGTCTTTCATAAGTCACAAGTATGGAATTTAACTTCACCTTCATTTCCTTTTTAATATTCTCCAAAATTACAAATAATTCTAAGCTTTAGTGTGGAAAAAAGAGTGTAGTTATATGAAATGTGTATATTTTGGTAATCATTTCATGAACGTTTCAACAAACATGCCCCTGTGAATAAGCGATTTAATCGATTTTTTTTTCAAAAAGAGTTTCTTCTACTTTATGAAGCGGCCTCCCCGCTTGACAGCCCTGAAGAAGACCTACACTGTGGGTCGAAACGTTGGCTCTTCAATAACCAGTTCTCCTTACTTAAAAGCAATTTTTTTTTATCTCCACCTGGACCACTTTCTTTCCCGAATCATTTTTATTTTCGAGAATATTAAAAGGGAGACGAATGAAAAGTTAAAACTCATGACTTAACTCAAAGCTACAATCTGCGTAACTGATTTCTATATATACTGATATTCTTATATTGTAGATGATGTTTGCTGTATTTTGTGTTATTAGGGCTTTCCTACCATATGCAATTTCCTGTTCAGATTCACAAAGCTTTCATTGCTCATATAAACATTGTTTACTTTGTGATTATTAGAATTTGGTTGTGAATGTTTTATTTCTAACACAGAAACATCACAGTCTTCCATTAGTCACAAGTATCTAGTAAGAAATAAATAGTTTAAAGGTCTTAAAGTGTATTACGGTGATGCGAAGGACATTTTTACGACTTGGGCCTGGAGATATGTATAACAGTTATTATTAAATATTTATTTATTGTGTGGTTTAAGTGAGATTTAAAGGTCTGTATCTGTAGTTTTACGACTTTTTAAATGGAAAAGTATAGGGTGGAAGCGCATCTGATTGGCCTGACGTCATAAGAACAGGAATTTCTGATTGGTGGAGAGGCTTAGCTGGGAGCCGGCTGACTGGCTGTTCCCCCACCAGTGGCTCGGCATATCTTTCATACCGCGCATTCCGCTCGTCCTCTGGGCAAAATGTCAAAAATTCAACTCTCAAAAGCCCGACGGAATTTAGTTTAAGTGGCCTGCGGTCCGGCTCATAGGGGTCCTCTCTTCCCGCCCCGGCCAACCTCTTAACTGTTTTGCCTTAGTTAACTCATAATCCACTGGAGGTTATCACTGGACGACTTTACGGTTCAGGTAACATTCCATCATTGATTTTTTTTTATTCATGCCATCTTGTCATTCTCCTTGCCCAACTACCAAGCCTATGATGATATTTAGTGAATTTTAGTTGCCATGAAGTGAGTTTGTGTTTGTTTCTAGTTCGCAATTTATTTACGTTATAATGGACATACTCTTGATCATTCCTTCAAGTCCCATTCTGCCCCAGTAATTGTTTGGTATTAATTTAAACGTTTATTTTTAGTTTAAAAATAATGGAATCTGGTGAATCGCCTTTGGATGTACTTTCTAGAGCTGCTATAATGGTTCAAGACAATATTCTTCCTCCATCCTATGGTATGTGCTGTGTTGTTTCTTACATTTATTATAACGATAAAATCAATGCTTGATAAAAATGCATGTTTTCATTGTGACTTTCCTGAGAAATGTTTATATACTGTGGATGTTGTGAAATATGACAATAGCTTATACATAAATTAGAGCACCAAAAGAATTTCATGTGAAAGTTAGCCAACCCCTTTTTGTTGTATTCAGAGATTTCTCCCTTTTGTTTATGTTTTCAATTATTACCATAATTTATAAGAATTCAGTGTGCAGCTTTCCTTTCTATAAATAATATGTATACATACATTTGCTTATTAAAATTATGCAGGAATGTTATGCATTAGTAATTACAATTAAATTTCGATATAATAACTTAATAGTCTTCTAATTAATCTCTATTTTGTTGATTCACTTCGCGTTTTTACAGTATGTTTTACTTGATCCATAAGATTTTTAAAATATATTTATATTTTAGTTACAATCGTTTATTTGATTATTATTTACATTTCTTCAAAATATCATAAAGTTAAATTTCTTGCACTTTAAAATTATTTATACGATATTTAACTTTTAACCATAAGATAAAATTTTGTTATTGGGTAGATGATAGAGCAAAAAATTTGATGATCTATGAAATTCCTTCAACTGTCTAGCTTGTAAATATCTCTTGAGTTGTTGAACTATTTTCTTATATTAAATATCTGTCACCAATGCTGTTTTATTTTTATTCTTAAGAAACATGTTTTCTTTCTAAGCAGTATTTATACTTGAAGCATTAAAATTTGGTAAAATGCCACAATTTGATGTTATGTTTTGTATTAAATGAAATTTTAATCTCTGGCATGATAAAAATTCAATGATATTCAAGACAGTAATGATAAAATTGATATGATATACTCCGTAAAAACAAGTTTTTATTTACTTAAATTGATTCGTATCCGAATGAAGGTCAATTGGTTCTTAATTCTTATTTTGCATTATATATTTTATTTATTTATTGCTGTAGGTGTTTACCGGCCAAAATTTATCATTTATACTGGTAAACATACGATTTTTAAATGAGATAGTAATGCAAAAATATATATATCTAAAAGTTAGTTGCATATTTTCCATAGCACAATTAATAACAATACATTTGCCATCCTTGAAGTTATTAAGGACATCCTTTGAAAGAACCCTATTACAACATGACAAACAACTTTACTAGCCAAGGAATTTTTATGGACTTAGCATGTAATTTCTACTTTGGCTCTTTTAAAATGTTCATCCTATTTTAGTTCATCCTAGTTCTTATAGGAAGAAAAAATCCATTTATCATTTAATAAAATATTCATTTGCTGACTGAAATATATAATTTAATAATTATAAATATAAACTTGTTACCTAGTTTTATCCTTACATTAAAAAAAAAATTGTTTGTTTACTCTTTGATAATAATTAAAACTTATTCCAAAATAAAATTAATTGAAGTTAGTGAGATAAATGTGCTAGTACAATTTTTAAATCTCTGTAAAAACTGGTTTCAATGTTGATGCATTTTAAAATTAATTTTCAATAGTGTCTATTGTTGTCTTTATCATTTCAATTTTATACTAACTGTTTATTTTATGTGAATTGAAGAATAAAATATCAGATCTTCTGAAAAAATATCTGTATATTTTTTATCATTATTATAATGTAGTTTTCCAATTTATTGCTGCTAATAAGTATTTATATTTAAATTTTCCCAAAAGTTTTAATGTATATTTATGATGTAAATGAGTTATTTTTAATAGTTTTATTTAATATCTCCAATAATATTTAATAATTTAAAGAGATTGGAGTTGATGACTTACGGGTTTTACCCCTTCAAACACAACTAACAAATTAAATAGACATTCTTATTAATTAATAGGCTCCTCTATCATTTATAAATAAAGTTATTCGGTTTTTAATGTTTGTCGAAATATAATTATTTCATAAGTTTTATTTTAAAATTACAAATTAAGTACATAAAAAATATTTCTTTTTAGAAGTAATGTTTCTTTTTTGTTTAAATGATTGAAACTGTTTTAAATTATTGCTTAGTTCTTTAAAGTTTGTAGAAATACTTTATCACTAGTTTGATAAAATGCTGGACTCTCCATTGCTTGTATGTAATAAACAATTGAGGGTTGTAAGCTTTATCGATATTAAGTATTCAGGCACTGTCATACAGAAGTTATGCTTTTTGTTTTTTTCTGACTTGTGATAAATGATCTATAAATTAGTTATAGAATATAGATGTTTATTATTTAGAGTAAAAATAATGAAACAAGTGATAATTGCACAAAACATTTGCAGTTAGTTTACTGAATCTGGAAAATTTTATTTAGGCTCAAATTATAGGGGGCAGTCTGATTTAGGAACTGGTAGAACAGCTCCATTTTTGATTACTTTATTTGTAAAACTTGTATGCTTTGATATATAAGTAGAACTGATTCAATAATATAAAGTAATGGAATACAATTTAAAGTATAACTCACTGTAAAAACAGAATTACTTTTATGTTCGAAAAAACTGAAATAGGAAATTGTTATTATTTGTTTATTCATTTAACATCATTTTATGCTATGGCTAAGCAGGCGATGCTGCAGTGGAAGTCCTAAATTTTGCCTATCCGGGTATAATTAGGATAAGGATCTTTAAATGGTACCACAAAGGCTTCCTCCCCCCCCCCCTGAATGACAGAATAACTAGAATTTATCATTCTCTTTAATAAATCCTAAGGCCTCCTGCTGAGCTGCAAACCTATGTTCTTGAACATAGTAGGTTGTTATTCTAACTAACATGACAAGTGTCCCTTGAAAACAAGTTATTTATATTTGGTTGACTATCATATATCATACGTTTAAACTACCAAAATCAAAGTGTTTTTTGTTATACAGTAATATTCTGTTTAACCAGCTGCCACTTAACTGGTCCATACAATTTAAAAATCAGTTTACTTAAGGATGGATCTTACAGTCCTACAAGGACATAGGCCTCCTATCTTTTGCTTCAAGCCAGTCATTCCTATCTTTTGCTCTTGCTCTCCACTTCGTTATTGCAATTTGAACAATTTTTTGAATTTTTTGAAACCATTTGAGGTCCTCTTTGACATCATCCAACCATCTCAATCTTGGTCTTTCTCTGCACTGTTTCCCTCCAATTTTTGTATGTTGGCAAACTAGTTTCTGTTCCATGTGTCCCAGCTATCAGAGGCTGGCTTTTCTCACAAACGATACCAGTCTAGTTTTCTGTACATTGTGCAGTGCAATGCTTCTTTAATAGCCATTTTTTCCTTTTTTTACCCATATATCTTTCAGTGTATTTTCCATTCCCAGACATCGAGTCTCCTTTCAATTTCATTTTTTAATACCCAGGATTCCTGCCATTAGTAACTGTTGGTCTCAGTTAAAGAGAGTGCTTTAAATTTAGTGTTTTTTGCTTGGCAAGGAATAAGGTGCTAAAAAGAACTGTTACCTGCATACAGCATCAAATTCAATTCCTCCTTCATTATATCGCCATGCCGGAAATCCTGGTTGAAATCCCTCTGCAGGCCATGATTTTTATTTAGTCTGTTTGCAGCGGGATCTAGGACCCTCCTGGGGCTCACCCAGCCTCTATAAAATATTATAAAAATAGGGTACCCAAAATAAGAGGGAAAATTCTGGTGGTTGAGCGTGACTTAAGACAAGTCACCTCCTTGTAGAACCGTTGTCCATGAAACAGTACAGTCTCTACCATGTACTGAACCCCAGACCCTTCGTGGGATGTAGTAGTACAGGTTTTTTTTTTTTTTATTATATTGCCATCTGTTAAGATAGAGGTACTTAAAAGTGCCTGTCCGTTCAAAATTGAGTTCACCAATCTGTAAATTGTGGTGTTCTAGTTGCTATCTTCTGGAAGTTTTTTAATATTTTGTTTTTCTTCATTAACATGAAGACTCACTTAATGCTTAAAACATTACAACAAACATTTATGAACTAACAACAAACAAAAAGGATAAAATTAATCCTAGTGTACTCTAGAATATATTTTAGGCTGTAGTCACAATTATAATATTTAAAAAGCAGTTTCATACTAAAATATGTAACATTAAATTTGTTTTAAATTTAAGAGTCTTTTCTGAATGTGTATATTTAATGTTTAATTATAACTTTACCATAACATTATTTGTATTACTTAAATTAACTTCCAATACATATCAGTATATAATATTTACTTAAATTTCTAATACAAAATACAAATACAACAGAAAATTACAATTTTCTTTAGCATTTTTTGACATTTAAAAACTTTTTCTAGTAATATTGATGAGTGCTTTTTTTAGCATTAAAGTATTTTATTTTGTCTATTATGCTTTTATATTGTTTGTTATAAATTTCTCTCTTTATGAACTAGCACTTTTAGAAACTTAAAAATATTCACGTTCTAATCTTATTTAAATTTTTGTCTTTTATATACTTAAAAAATACCAAAATTAATGTATATACTCATAATTATATAAATTAGACAAAATAATTATGCTCCATTCATAACATATTAAATTATATAATACTACATTATATGATCCAAACGTAAAAGTTTGTACTTACATAGTACATCTTTTGAGGGAATTGAAAAGATCAAATATTGAATATGCATTTTTAATAGCAGAGAACCTATGGAATGATTTTGTTTTCCCGATTTCTTTACATACAATTTAATTATACCCTAGTTCTTCTGTATTGATGTAAAGGAATTGGGAGAAATGCCAATTTATATTAAACTACTGAACATACAATTGGCTCTTGTCAAACAGATATTTTGATCTTTTTTTACAATTATTGGTCAGCTATACTGAATTTTAAATAAAGATATTTTGGTCATTTGACCTTTTTACTGTGATCAACATATATATATATATATATATATATATATATATATATATATATATATATATATATATATATTATATATTGACTATACAAATTGATATCTAGTAAAATTCAATTTTTAATTTAAATTTACCCTTAAAACCATTTCTAGTTTTTTTTATTTCGCTTAATAAAAGAGACTTAAAGAAGTAATATAAAAAATATTACATAGTTTATAAACTTTATAATTAGTTGTATGGTATGTATTCAGTTTAAAATTGGCATTAAAATATTGTTTGTACTCATTGATAAATGAGATAATTTTGTGTGAAAACCTTGGTAAAAGCTTATATATTTAGGATGTAAAAAAAAAAAAAATCCTTGAAAAAGTCAAGTTTATTGTAACAGAACACATTATTTACAAAGCATGGTATATAATACCATGAATGCTGTTGGAATTTATAACCTTCATGTCACTGCTTTTATTATCTATCTTAAAGCAAAACTTTATCTGTTTTTTTATCTTTTTTGAAATACGTCTTTTGTGTTTAATTTGAAACTGCTACAGCATCCTCTCAAGTAAAACGGTATTCATGAACAGTTGTACCAAACCAATAACCAATAATTGTTAGTAATTTTTTTTTAAAGTATAAAATTAAAGATTAACTTCAGAGAAAATATTTTCATTTAAAAACTTTAAAAGAAGAAATAATGCTGAAGGTAAAATTCACTTGAAATAAAACATTTTAGGCACCAAACATTTCCCAAACCACCTCCATACTGATAAAGGATTTTCAAACTAATATCAGTCTTATCAGTTTCCTGTAGGATAAAACATTTCCTGCATTCTTACTCCAGCAACTCATTGGGCCCTCTCTGATGTTTGGCTTCCAATAGAGGGAAGTATAGCTTTAGAGCAAAATAGAAAATGCTTGTAGGCAATCTCCTGAAATGTTTTAGTAATTTCCTATTTCTTGAATAAATATTTTATGGGGAAAAAAGTACACCTACTTATTCAATTCTCCTAGAATGAGGTTTTGTTTTCTTTATATTGATCCAATAAATTTATTTAGTTTTTATGATTATTAAAAAGTATATTGATGTAGTATTTGTTTTTAATTAGTGGTATTTTTAGTTCTATAAGTTTGTGTTTATATGCAATAGATAATCTAAAGATACGGACTGTTTCTTAGTTTATCCATTCATTCAATCTCACTTTATGTTGCTACGGCTAACAAGACTACAGCAGGAGCCCTATATCTTACCTATTTATAACGATCACCTTACAACACACAGGTTGAGGATCATCATTTAACCCCTGCTATGTTTTATACTCTTAAATATATTTTAAATTTTCTAATTGATTTTGGGATGCCAGAGTAATCATTTAGGATGATTACTCAATTTATTCTAGTAACTCAATTCTAACTTTGTAATTAATTAGTAATTGGAATTATTAATTAAAATAGAATATTTAGAACATGTTTTTGTACTCCATTACGGTAAGATTTAATATTGAAATATGTAGTGTAAAAACAAGTGTGATATTTAATATTACTTTTGAATATTTTACTCATTTTATCATGTACCATTATTAATTCTAGTTCATTATCAGTGTATATAACAACACTCTGTAACTTAAGCATTGTAAAAATATACCAAATAGTAACCTTATAAATATTTTCGAACAAATTATTTGTAAATACTTGAGTAATTGTATGGTGCACATTTATAGATGTGTATTAATTGGATTCTTTCCAGAGGTCTATTGCATGTTTACCAATTTACTAATTACTATGTTTGTACTCTTAAATATATTTGATTGATTTTGGGATGCCAGAGTAATCATTTAGAATGATTACTCAATATATTATTCTAACTTAAGTATTAATTAGATTCTTTTCCAGAGGTCTGTTGCATGTGTACCAATTTACTAATCAATTATAGCATCAATATATTATTTATAAATAAATAGTACATCTATAGTAAGCATCAAAGGAATTAAAATAGATATACTTTATTAATACGATTTTAAACAATATTCATAAGGACTCAGTATATACATTGAGGATTACACTTAATGATTCAGATGTAATAGAGGATTGCCAAAAAATGCATAATAGGCTTAAATTACGACTTATCTGTGAACAGGGGTACATCTAGAGCTCTTCTTGGCTAGGTGTGTCTTCTCCGCATCTTGCTGTCTTCGAATACTCCTCCGCCTGCATCGTTCGTCGGCTCCATCTCCCGCGTCTTCCTCACTCCTTCCTCTTCGGGATCTGTTCAGAGAGTCCTTGACCCCCTCCTTTTTTCCATTTCTTCAACCACCATGACCATATGGTGGGCCCATTCTACTTAAACAACCTATTTCTTCTTTCAAAACGGTCTGTTTGCTCATTGTACAAAGCCATGTTTGTTTTTAGAATGCCACCCGGTATGATACATAGCACCCTTCTGAAGGATGGCATGACTAACGATTTTTTACTCACTTTAAAAAAATCCTAAGGCCAGTAGGTTGTTACGCTAGCCACTAGTGATCCATAGTATTGGGCTACTCATCATTTCTTACAGAATTTCAGCAAGCCTCGTATTTTTATACAAAGCAAGAAGCTTCTTTTCATTTTACTTTTTACTACCTTATTTTTTGGTCATTAATTTTAACTTGTGACTATTTAGTTTCTTCATGATGTGGAAACAGCTCTAAAATTTACTCGTTATATCCCTATTCTCTTTCTAATATAAAAATCTGTATGTATATACTTTTATTTCCTTTAGGAATTCATATCTTGATGTAATATGAGTGATTTTTAGTATTTCCATTATTATATGGATTCAAAAACTATGTAGCAAATCTTATCTTCTTTCATCAAGGCCTTGTTTGGTTCTCATCAAATTATTTACATTCAACAGTTTATGTGAATCAATGAATACGTAATAGTTCACCCATTTGATCAATACACACAGCCCTCTTCAGCTGGCTGGACTTTATCACTTAAATGACATTAATTTCTTTTAAAATATCTCTGGTACTGGTTTCCTTATCATTTCCAACCGAGATTAAATCTGAAGTTTAAAAAGTCATATAAAGAATTTGTCTCTCTAAAACCAGTAAAGCATGGACACTAGTCTTTACTTGTTCTTGTGTAAATATTGTCTATTGTAGGTTTAGGAAAGTGATGTTTTCTATTACTACTAGTAATTCGGTTTTTTTTCACCTTGATTTCTTCTAATGTATATATATATTATTTTTACTGCTAGTATTTTTGTTACTTTCCCTTATTGGTGTTTAAAGGCGTGAACCGCTTGTTTTGCTATATAAAATTATGATATATATTATAGATTAATAACACACATACCCATTCAAAGTGTACTATGGAGAAAAATTAGATACAATTTGAGATAATCTAGACAGTAGGCAATATGCTTTCAAAAACTGAAATACCAAAATGATGGTAGCTTCATTGTTAACACGTGCCTCTGATAAATTGTTTTCATTCATTTTTTTTTTTAAAGATTTTTATTCATTAAATTCAAAATAATCATTTTTGTTATAAACCATAACTTCATTTGCAGCTTCTTAATGTTTATCTTACCATTTAAATTATTAATGTATAAGAGGGGTTAACCCACAACCTTCGCGGCATTCTGCTCACCTAATATAAATATATAATATAAATCTTTGTCACACCCTCTTCACACTTTTAGGGTATATTTATTGTATAATGGCCAAAGTAGTGAAAGCCAATGTGTTGAAATATATATTATTAGTGTATTCATTTAAACTGACTAAATTATGATATAAATTATAATATCAGTTGTAATCATTAATCTTTGTTTAGTATTATTATTATGTTTACATGTAAGAAAATTGTTAACGCAATGATAATAACTCATCAGGTTACAACTTTTCACTGCAAATAAATCTATAATGGGTCTAATCTCATATGAGAATACATAATGTCATATGCGATGCGTCAAGTAGGTATACCAAAGTGGCCTGCAAGATCATTTGGATTGATCATCTTTATTATAGTTAATAATTCTTGGCAGACTAAACAATTAAAATATTAATGAAACTTATCAAATCTAAAACACCCCTGAAGCCTTAATCCACTAGAAACTTATCATAGCCTGGACGCGTGTTCTGAATCCATCGTTACATATGGTTTTTCAAGTATTACTTAGATTTATTGCACTGAAGTAGGTAAAAACCTACATAACTATCACACTTGCACCATTTAGGTATTCAATGGGTTATTGTTGAGCAGATTTATCTATTATTTAAGTACAATAGTAAGGAATATAATTAATGAAATAAATTTCAGTCATACAAAAGAGTTACTTTTAAGTAGATAATTGCTTGGAATATTTATTTTTAATTACATTGTTTTATTATTATATTATCACATTGTTATTGTTTTATTTTGAACCATTACTTACTTACTGTGAAAATTCATTTGTATGTTCCATGAAATTATTTTATATTTCATCGTACTTTTTGTTGAATAATCAGAGATAGCAATAAACATTTAAAAAAATATTTTAATAGTAGAAATGGTTATTTGTTATAAGCGCCTGTAAATCATCAGGAATAATAATTTTTCAAGGGTCTGATATAGCTGTCTTAAATTCTAAATTTGTATACGTTTTATTTATTGTATACTTTTCTATTGCTTGTGATACTTATTGAAGACTATATGCCTTGTAATCAGAATTAATTTAATTCTATTTAAAAAAAAATCTTTTTGTTCCAAGAATAATTTTGTTTAACCATCAAGTGAATAAAGGGGCCTAACTCATAATATTATAACATAAAAAAATTAAAAGGTTTCTCCTTTTGAAGTGGTACAGAAAAAAGTAATTTTTGTTAACCAATTTTCTAATTATAAATAATATAATAAAATAAAAATGTATAGTAAAGCAATCTAATCTCATTCAGTATTTGGGGAGTCAGTCTTTCTATTCTTCTTAACTAACTACATTAATATTATCTTGAATATTATTTGACCTTATATATAAGGAGAGGGAAATGGTCTGGGAATGGAAGTCAAAAAAATAATTCCTTAAATCGACATGAACTATTTATTGAAAACTGACTTTTCTACCCACATTGCAGGTCTTGTTCAGGGATGAATAGTTAAGACACAATTATTTTGAAATAGAAAAAATCATATAGAATAAAATCAAATTATTATTATTTAATATCATATCATGTAATATAACAGTTTCCTAAATAAAGGCTTTCAGAAAAATAAATTTCACACTGTTTTTATTATTTGCAAGGCCCTCTTGGAAAAAGATGAGGTTTTTCAGGCCTAGACGTTCAGATGTCTATTATCAGCCGAAATGGAGCGACTTTAATGTACTATAAAGTAGTTTATAATGATTATCTTCGTTCAAAGAACAGTTTACATGGCATTTTCCAAAATACATTTATGATTTTTTAACTTTATCTCGTGATAACGTATCTGCTACCTACCAAATTTAAGCTTGTTGAATTCACAATAAATTAATTTTTGATCATTATGTCGGTAGGAGGACAATTTAAACAATATTAAATATAATTGGTTAGTTTTTGTTGGTTAGTTATGAGAAAAAATATTGTTTTTATAAAACTTTATTTGAAAAATCCGCCTTGTAATGCCTAAGAGCCTTCTGTATTGGTAGATCTTTGTTCATAGTCTTTTATAGGTATGCTTTAATATTAGACTTAATTGACAGGACTTATGTTATAAATATATCTATGTACTATTCATTATTGTTCAACCTTACAATATGCTTGTTTACTCATTCACAAGAACAAGTATAGACTAGTGAGCATGGCTTACTGGTTTTACTCAGAAATATAGCATAACTAAGGATTCCCCTTCAAGATAAAGTTTTTTTATATTTAGGCAATTATTATTTCTTATTCCATTGTTCATTTTAGCCTTGGCCAGGGTTTCTCCATCACTATTTTTTTTTTTAATGTTTCTGTCAGTCTTAATTTTTTACGTTCCTCTTAACTAACCCTAATTTCTCCAATCATTTCAGATCAGAACAGTTTTCAGTAGATAACTCATCAAACTATTTTATTGATAACAATATGAGATTTTCGCAAAACCATATAGTTTCACTTTGTATGAGTGACTCTAACTCAGGTAAAACCCTGTAGACTGCCCTCCAGGAAGGTCTTCTACAAATTACTTGTTTGTTTTTTTCATTCAACTTTGTTACACCCTTTTTTTGATCCGGGGATGTACTTATTACCGGATGTTACCCCAAGGAAGATAATAGGCTTAAGACTTGGTCTCAAACGTACATTTTCTCTGGTTTAGTACCAAGTTTTAGTTGGACTAGGACATCGTAAATGTTTTAAAAACTGTATAGTTGTCAGTATCTCTATTTCAGGAGCATACAATTTTATGTTTGTTTTGTTTAACGTCACTTTATGCTGCTTTGGAAAATCGGTCGATGCTATAATAGTCCTAAATTATACCTATCCAGGTCTTATTAGGATAGGGATCTTGGTATCTATTCCGCAAGTAGTCGTTTCGAGTTTATTTACAACAAGTTTTAACAGTTTACCTATTCGTTTTCCTTTTAATATTATATTAAAAAAATACAAGTTATCATGAACTTTATGGGGCTTCACCAAACCAGCGAATTCCTCTCGCATTCAATCCTTGCAATCCAAAATCCTTTGCAAATTCCTAAATGCTCCTTACTTTGTCACAAATAAAACCATCCATAATGACCTTAACGTTCCATATGTTACCGAATTAGTCCATTCCAGATACCTATCATTTCATAATAAACTCCAGGCCCATCCAAACCCACTAGTTTCCATCCTTGTATCCAATTCCATCCCAGATAATCCTCCTAGGCGTCTGAAGAGAAGATGGCCTCGGGACCTTCTATTATAGAAATGTTATTAGAGTGTGTGATAAAGGGTAGTGTCTCTACAGGTCCTGTCATGTATTATTTATTCATGTAGCCATTGTACTAGATGTATATATTACAATTGTACAATGCAATAAAATAATTTTTTAAACAAATCATGAACTTTAGCATGGAAAAGATACTGTAAAAAAGAAATTGATTACCGAAATCCACTCATCACCCACAATTTCATTCTCTTTTCTATTAATCTTTTTCTATTAAAGCTCACGATAACTTGCATTTTTGGAAAATATTTAAATAAAACGAATAAACTGTTGAAACTATCGTAACTCAACTCGAAGCGAAAACCCGCGGAACAGATGCCGACTATTTTATACACTTACAATATTATGTTGTTTTTTTAACGTTACCTAATGCTGCTACGACTAATCGGACAATGCTACAGTAATAATAATCATAAGACTTAGCGAAGCAAAAGGTTCAACGCCGATACCACCAATCTTTGCTTACAAACTTATGTCCACGGACCACTCCAAAACCAAATCCGCCAGATCACTCTTAACGCATTCCTACCCTTCTGACGCTTCCCAGTCGGTACAGTGCTTATTAACATCTTAGGAATTCGTTCGTTACCCAGCCCAGCAAATTTACTGGCCCATCTTAATCTTCGTGAGGCTATCACTTGAATAATATTTATCGGATGCACGCTTCGCAATTATGCGGTATGTAATCTCCTATATTCCCCAGTGGATTCATTGTTTTTTGGACAGAGTATTCTATGTAACACCTTATTTTAGAATACTTGAAGACGTTGTTCTTCCTTCAGCGTTAGCGGCCAAGTTTCACATCCGTAAAACGTTGCAACCGTGGGAAGCATACATAGCAAATGCTCAGAACCTCCATTTTACGAAGGATCGGATAACTTAAGATTTTTTATTCCCTTTAAACCCGCGGTCTTGAGCAAATCAGGTTGTTATGATAGCCACTACACCGCAGGCTGACCCCAGAACATTCTACAAAGTGTTTTTTAAATTTGTTTAATTCTCCTAGTTGGCGAGAAAAGAACTATTCCAAGTATGAAAATTATTCAAATCTTCTGCATCATTGTTTGTATGCGTGGCTGTTAAACGGTATTTCCAGATAAGTAGGCGAAATATGAAAATTGACTTCTAGAAACAGATCCAGAGATTATCATCTGCACTGTTAAGTGCTCGTGGAATTCTTGCCATCCCTCTTATTTTCTAAGAGGCAGTTAGTTTCTATTTAGCCTTCGCATAATCCTCCACAAATCTCATGACTTGCTCAGTTGATTGCCCCATAAACATTTCCTTCTGGAATGTCCGAACATTTTTTTATTTTTTCTACATTACAGTCTTATTTTATGCAGGTACCTTTTTAATGTTAATAGCCATGGGTATTGCAACCCTTTATCTCGATGGAATGTTTTACACGTTAAGGTACAATCTTCGCCGGATTCTTTTATGTTTTAATTTTTCTTTTACCTCGTACCTTGCTAGCCTTGTATTTACTGTAAAGATTAAGAATAAATTGAAACATATACATCTATATGATCCATATGAAATATACACACATATGTATTATCTTTTATGAGGAAGGGTTGAAAAGTTGAATAGAATGAATGAAAATTCCCAGAAGTAAAATCCGTTTAACCCCCTCCAAAAAATGAAACAATCACCAATGATAAATAATAATAATAATAATCCAAACTGTAATTTGAAACAATGTAAAACTGTTTTATGTTAGAGAAGAATTGGTCGACTGTATCTTCTAATTTAAGGAAGAAATAGTTGGGGGTGCAGTCAATCAAAACACCTAAATAAGCGTAACTTATTTATTATGTGCCGACCTTTCTTCGCACCTGTTCTCACACCTACTTTTGGCATCCATCATATGTTAATAGTATAGAGTTCATTATTATTTAGCCTCATATTTTTCATCTACTGTATTTCTTTACCTATTTTCTATATGTTTAAGTTATATTCACATCTTATTTTGCATTAATGCCACTTCTTTCTAACTGTATACAGTTACATATTAACTTCCCTTACTTATATTTTCTTTTTCTTTTCATTCTTCATAGTTCATAGTTATAAATACCACTATTTTCAATGTTTAATTTTTGAAATTTATCAATCTTTTCTTTCTACATATGCTTGTATTATTACATTTTACGTATGTAACCCCTCATGTCTGGTATCTTATCCATATCTATAATTAAACTAGTTTTTTCTAAATTCTTCATACTCAACCCCCCTTTTTCTATATTTTAATCTTCTCATTTTGTATCTTTCCGTTTACCTCCTCATTTTTCTTTCCCTTTATATTATTGTTTACAGTTTATCCTTTCTTGACATGTATTTTTTCTATTTTATATTCGTATTCTTTTATTATTATATCTGTCACTATTAGAATTTCTGTTCATCATCTACAATTTTATTTTTATCTATCACTATTTTAAGTGTATTATATTCTGTAACCAGTCTTATATTCATTCTTATTTATCATATATCTATTCACTATTTCATCATATCTAGTCACTATTTTAATTTCCACTCTTGTACCACTTTATATATTCTTGTTACTGCTACGTTTTTATATATTTCTGTTTGTTTCTCTCTCTTAGCCCTGAAGATGGCCTACATTGTAGGCCGAAACGTCGGCACATAATAAATAAGTTACGCTTATTTAGGTGTTTTCATTGACTGCACCCCCAACTATTTCTTCCTTAAATTAAAACTGTTTTATGATTGTGATTCCATTTATATGTGTTCAGGGACTTATATAAAAAAAAAAACCTGTACCACTGCAGCCCGTGAAAGGGTCTGGGGTTCAGTACATGGTAGTGACTGTACTGTTTCATGGACAACGGTTCTGCAAGGAGGTGACTTGTCCTAGGTCACGCTCAAACGCCAGATTTCCCCCCCTTATTTTGGGCACCCTATTTTTATAATATTTTATAGAGGCTGGGTGAGTCCCAGGAGAGTCCTAGATCCCATATGATCCATCACCGGCTACAAACAGACTAAGTAAATGTCTTGAGATTTGAACCAGGATTTCCGGCATGGCAACTCAGTGCTTTCTGCGACTTATAGTGTTTCAAAAACAATAAAACAATATAAGTTTAATTATAAAACAATTATTTCATTTGGAAATTAAAAGAACATTTTATTAAAATTCTACTATAATAGATCGCAATAATTAGTAATATAAATTTGATCGATTTCTCACATTTTCTCAACGCGAGCCAAGGTTTAATTTCGCATTAATTTCGAAAGTTATTCTCGATTGTCAGTGAAATATAGGAGAGCGGGGTAGCTCAGTGGTAGAGCGCTAAGTTGCCATGTCGTTCGATCCTGGATTCAAATCCTGCTGTGGTCGATTTATTTAATCTCTTAACAACCGGGGATGGGTGATGTGGTATTCGGAGACCCTTCAGAGGCTCACCCAGCCTCAATAAAGTGGATACCCACTTTAGGGGGAAACCTGGCGGTTAAATTTCGGATAAATCATCTTCCCGCACAACTGTTGTTTTAGAAAAAGTACAATCACTACCACGTACTGAACCCAAGACCCTTAGTGCTTTGTAGTGGCACTGAATTAGTTAAATATGATATAATAGTTAAATATATACACGTTCTTCGTTCAATCGAATTTTGGAAATTTCTGCTATCCTGGAACCAGTGACGTATGCTCTTGAGAAAAAGAGGGAATTTCCCTTTCCAACACTACCCCTAAGGAAAAAAAACTATAACCAATTAGACATAGTTTTTTTTAATAGTTATCATCCCTAAAAAACTATGTCTAATTAGACATAGTTTTTTCTTAGAGTTTATTTTGGGAGGGGAGATTCTCTTTTACTTATGTGCTTCGAGGGCAACCGAACCCATCCCAGTAGGTCCAAGCTAAATATATTTGGTAATTACTGACAAATATAATTAGTTAAATACTTTTTAAAAATGAAAGGACTTAAGATTCTCCACATTACATATGACTGGTTTGAGCAACGATAGCTATATATACTTTTTCTTGGGGAATTCTTCCATAAACGGTAAATATATGAAAGAAAAGCAGTGATCGCCCCTATCTGGATTAAACGTTCTTTTATGTTATTCAATATGGCTACCAGATCCAAGTTAAAATGTTACTTTTATTTTATTTCTTTATTTCAAGTCTCGTTCGATTCAAAACGTCACGATCTGCTAAAGGTAATTTCAAGAAAGAGCTGTTGTCAATTAAAAATCTAACAAATAAATCTATAGCCTAAAAATTGTAGCTTTAAGTCTGTACTTTTAATTCTTAAAAGTAAAAATTCTATATAACACCCCAAAAAAAAATCAAAATGGCGGATTCAGCTTAAGAACTTTTAAGATCTATTATGACTTAACAGTAGCACACAATAATGACCAGATTGCACCGTCGAGATCGGCTACTGATTTTGTAACTTCCGCTTTTGGATCTTTCATCTGTAGTATCTATGTAGTTGTTACATCTTAGATCGGATTATTTTTTAATTTTTGCTTTGAACACACTGTATTTTATTACCAACATTGTATTATTTCATTAAAAAAATAACCAAAATATTGGAGGAAGTAACAATTGACAGCAATCCCTATTTTTCAGGGAAACATAGAAATAGAAAACCCCCAGGTTTTTCTCCCAATTAAGGGCAACCACTTTATGGAAGCTGGGTGAACCCCATGAGGGTCTCCAGATTCACTCCCCGGTTGTTAACAGATTAAATAAATTATCTTCCACAGCAATAATTTTGATAATTAATTTGAAAAATATGTTGTTCACTTTCCACTACTACCTTCGATAAAGTTGTTAAAGTTGACGCTCATTGAACTGCCTACCGTCAGTTCTTCATAATACCGTTTTATTTTTTAAAATATTTTAGCGGTATATTTATTTATAAACAAATGCAAGGTAAGATGGCGGTGTACTAGTTAGTATAGAGCTGACTCTAGGTTATATGTAGAATCGACCTTGACCCTGAGTTGAGCTCTCCATTGACCAACCTGAATGAGACGGCTACGGGGTAGGCGTCAAGTATTTCATCCCACTACTCATACAGCATAGTTGTATTATATATCGTTATATTAATATGTAATACAATTGTATAACACTCACTATATATTTGTTAATTACTTTTTCGAAGACCGCTACATTATATTGAAGTAATTACAATATTTGTTGTTGTTGTACACGAAAACAGAACCAAGCTCTTAGATTAATTTATTTATTTATATATAAAATGTGTCTGTCAGTAATGTCTGTACCAGTTAGTTTGGATGTCCAGCAAGTGAGTCATTAATTTTTTTGTAGTTTTTCTTTATTGCGTCAGTCACGAATGATATGTATCTATATATTTTTTTTAATTGTTATAGTTTTTAAATATTTTTGTTTTGAAGAGAACAGATTTGTCCAGTGCCGGGATTCGAACCCAGGTCTCCCACGTATCCGTCGTGGTGCTCTGCCACCTGCCATCTGCCAGCGTGGCTCGTACCTCGGTCAGACTAATCCATTCTCTTCACCGATCCTATATCCCCGCGCTCTCGCAATTTGCGATATATACAAGGGGGAGAATGTTGATTGGACATTGCTTTAATTAGAATCTTGTTGACTTGCGTTATTATATTATTTATAATTTATTTTATTTTTATTTTTTTTATTAATAGTTATAATTTTTACAAAAACAGATTTGTCCAGGGCCGGGGTTCGAACCCGGGTCTCCCACGTATCCGTCGTGGTGCTCTGCCGCCTGAGCTAGCCTAGCTCGTACCTCGGTCATCAATCCCGACCCTGGACAAATCTTTTTTTTCTTCAAAATAAAAATACTTATAATCTATAGATTGTATATTTTATATTAACATAAACGCGTTTCCCATAATTACATGCTCTTTTCCATACTAAAGCGCATGATAAATTGTATTTTGGGAAAAAAGGAAAACGAATGAAAAATTGTAACTTGTAACTCAACTCGAACTCCCACTGTAGTGACGTCCGATTTGCCACAACAGCATGAAATAACGTTTAAAAAACAAACATAAAATTGTATGCTTCTGAAATAGCGAAACTAACAATTATACAGATTTTAAATGAGATTACTAATCAAAATAACTCTCTGTTATGAACCAGAGATAGGCAAAGGTACGCTACAGACCCCGAATTAATGCTATTATCTTCCTTGGGGTCACATCCGGATGTGATTAACATTACATAATAAGTACATAGCTGGATCAAAAAAAGGGTGCAACAAAGTTTAAAGAAAAAAAAAGAAGTAATTTGGAGAAGTCCTTCCTGGAGGACATAAAGACCTAAATGTTGGGTTTTACCTGTCTTAGATCACTCATACTAAGCGAAAACTTCAAGGTTTCGTCAATAACTCTATGAAACGGATGAAAAGTTATAACTTGTAACTAAACTGTGATAACTTGCGGAATAATTACTTTTATTTAATCGTATTTGTGTTCTGAAATTCAGACTTTAGATCCTTCTCTATCATGTATATATGGTGCCCTAACTTAATTTTTTTTAGCAACTCTTCGCGGATCGTTAAGACTGCTTATGATGCTTGATCCTTAGCTCCATTTTTTTGAATTTTGCGAAGGAACGTTCTTGCATTGACGAATGTGGATCCTCCTCGAAGACGGGAGGTTTCCTTATAGCCAGCCTCCCTAGCTTGGAGCGCCCCCTGCCGGCAGGACCAGTCCCTACAAGGTCATTGAATTCCGTCCCTTTTGTTTTTATTCGGTGCCGGGTGGAACGAGTTCCCTATTTATAGTATTTCCTGTGCGTACCTCACGTTCCCGGTTCGCATTCCCCGCATACCTCCCTTATCCTGATCTCCGCTCCCCACCTTCTCCCGTCTCTCGCGGAATTCAGCTCTCTACTATACTCTCTTCTCCTTAATGTATCTTTAATAACACTCCTCTCTCGGATTTCGTCTCCCGTCGACTCCGTTCTCCGAAGGAATACGCTGTAAATCCGGTTGATAAAAATAGTTTCTGACATCATGCATAGCCATTTCCCCGAATCGACCTATTGTTGCATAGGACACTTGTGTATTAGCCGGTACCCAGGGACTGTTATCCACCATCATTTACAACCTGAACACTAAAAATTCTGATACTGGCTACTCTTCTTACTACTTCGTATTTATATGAATAGAAATAGAATTATCCAAATTTTATGATAAAGTGCTTATTCTCAACACCTTTAGCCACGTTCTTTTCTTTTATTTTTTGCCTACACTTTCGACGAAATCATCTTCGTTTCTATCCTTGTCAAAAACAATTTGATGACCTTTTATCATAATTTCATTTGTGGAGTTATTCCGAATTTCAGGAAGTTGTTGTTTGTTCATTTAATGTCACTTTATACTGCTATCGGATTCATCGGAAGATGCTACCGTGGGAGCTCTAAATTTTTCATATCCAGGCTTAATTTGGATAGGGATTTTTTACGAATGCCTAACATAAAGGCTCGGGACACCCGTTTTACGTCCCTTCCGAAGGACGACATATCCAAGAACTTTTCACTGTATTTTAAAAAATCCTAGGGTCACCGGCCGGGCAAGATCACGCGATATTTGGCATAGTTGGTTGTTATGCTAACCATTACACCACAGTTCGCCCCGCCAGCTTATATAAATGTTTTCTTTACACTTACTACGAAAAAATCTCCATTTCTTAAATTTTCAAAGTATTTTTGATGACTTTTTCATATAATTTCATCTTTAGAATTATTCCAAACTTCAAAAGGAATTTCACAGCTTCTTTCAAAGTTGGGTATTCCCAAATTGTTATTCCGTTCATTTTAAATATGGTATGACATAAAGAATAGGAATAAGAAAAAATAAAATAAAATTAAATAAACGGTACAAAGATTTAATTATACCATAGACAAAATGAATTTAATAACGCATACAAAAATAACTTAGTAGACGATTAGTAGAAGTTTCACGAGATAAGGAGGGTAGGGTTCATGGTTACCGACTAATACTCAAGTACCTTGCATAGATTAAATTCGCATACTAACAAGGACATTTCTTCCATATTGGAGTTATAATAGTATAACTAGATACATATATGTATCTATATATGTATATAGATACATTTTGGACATATTTATGAATGAACTATCTATCACTTACTAGAACTACTAAATTCATTCTTGTAGTTACCCCCTACTACTAGAATATTCATTTCACAAACGAGGATTCTATTCACGTATGGAATCTTATATGAGAATAACGTTTAATATCTTCCTTTAGACGTGTCGGTCTTCCACCTTTATGCTTATTCCTCGCCAGTTAAGAATTCTCATAAAAATTTCATTGCTTCGCATTCTTTAGTATTTGGAAGCTACTTGGTTCGATGGTCACATGGAAGAAAAAAAAATATGATAGATATATTTCTTTGATTTAATAAATGTTCATTCGAAAATTAATTAAATATTATACAATACGAAAACATCACTATAATACAAATATGTAGTTGTATTTTTAAACAAATAATTTGGCTTCCTCAAATTATTTTTTTCTAATAGTATGTAAGATATGTCTTGGGGTAATTGAAACAAACTAAGTCAAAAATATGATTTTGTGAAAACGCTGATGAAAATCCTGAATCACTTAGAGTGACTACGAAACATTGGAGAAAAATAAATAAAAATATGACTTACTTAGCTTCATCAGTAGAAACATCTCGCTTAGTTTTAGTCAATAGTTAGTTTCTAGCGTTTTCTCAATAACTTGACTTTGTGTATTTTACTTGTAATACCTATATGTCGTTAAGCTATTATTAACATTAAAGAACGTTTAAAAAATATATTAAACTATTTCGAAAATATACTAATTCTAGCCACTATTTGAAATTAAATAAAAATATTGTTCAGCCTCAAACCACCCTGAGAAGTTTTTTCTTTCAACGAAATGATGAGATCTTCCCTAACCACTATTCGAAACTTCAGCCAGTTGTGAGGTAATTTCGAAATAATGTTAGCTTCCGGACTAAAACTTACCTGTTGTCTTTCCTAAACGTGAGTCACAGCAAGCGTCATTTTACCAACAAAAAAAAAAAAGGAGGAAATTATTTCGGGAAAAAAATTGTACCCAACATAGCTGCAGTTGCAGCTTAGTTTGTGTTAGGAAATAACACAAACCCATTTTAAGCGTTTTTAGGACTCAAGGAATAGAATAAATAATTACTAAAACAAAACAATGTACAAAAAAGTTAATGAATGAAATATCATTTGATTTCAATATTAAGTATATCTGCAATAATACTATTATTATATTATAGTAATATTATTCAATAGAAATATTTGTAAAAGTATATATGGGCCCGTTGGATCTGAAGACCCTATTGGCTCATCTAGCCCTCTATTAAGTGGACGACCTTAACAAACCTAGTGGTTGAGCGTGATCAATACAATGTTGTGAACTCAAGACACGGGTTGTAAAAATACTACTACTAAACTTAAACACAAGCACTCTAGGAGTGCCTTCAATGGGAGGTTTCTCCATTCACGCTTCCACTTGAACCCCTAGGGAGATGTTTACATAAGAAAAGCCCAAATACAATATATATGCAGGAAATCATTTGTAAAATAATCACATACGAATAATTTTTATATTTATTTACTTTTTTAAAACTTTACCAACGTTCCGAGTACATAGCTAGGCCTGCAAAACAAACTCAAACTTACCTGACTCGATAATAAGATTTTCGATGGTAAATTTGTTCTTGATGTCAACTTCTTGTCAGCAATTTCAATTACTATTCCTTATAAAATTAATTGAAGCAATTGTTACGATTAGTTTCGTTAGGAAATGTAGTTACAAGAATATTTTTACAAAACAATAAGTCATGAATAAGTGTATTATACAAAAATCAAGTATAAAATAATTAAACCTATCTTGTAACATGTATTAAAATTAAATTAAATAGTTTTATATAAAAAAATGTTGACGATGGTGTTAATCATTACATGTCAAGAATAGATAAGTTTTGTAATACCAATGCTAAGTATGATAATAGTAATTAAAAATAAATCTGAGAAAAAAAATTTTAATGAGCAGATTTTTTTTTAAATTCTACTAAAAAAAATCAATGTATTGCAGAGATCGGAACGCATGTGGGCGAAAAAATTTAAAATACTAGAAATCAAGAAAAAAAAATCTCGAATACCAGGAATACTTCCTCTTTATAGTGAGATAAATGGCTAAGGAATAATTTAAATTCTCATGGTCCATTTATCTTGATTATAGATTACAATCTGATGAGTAATAATGCTCCGACGTTGTATAAATAGTCCGTGGCATATAAATAACAATAATTAATCTAGAATTAAAATAGGTAATGATATATTTAATTTATACATACTTAATTCCGGATATGAATATTTGGAGGTTGGATGCTGCCAAGTTTATTATGCTTGCCAAACAGCTCAAAGACGCAACATAATGTTTACTACCGATAGAGAATACAGCTCAATAGTTTAAAAAACCTTGGGATTAAACATTACAATTTAGGTTCTTATTGTTCTGTGAGATTAAAGAAATTTTACTTGAAATATATATAAATTTAATACAACATTATTAGTAATCGATAACATCTGTTTTTTCTTTGAATTCGGTGAAAAAAAATGGCATCTTCGAGATAATTATTATACCACAATATTTTTAAAACAGCAAAAAGTGTTTTTTGTATTTTAAAATTCAAATATTTCTATTAAAAATCCTTTTTTTATTTATTAAATTGTTCTGAAATTAGCATATCATTAAGGATGGATTTACTATTATTTAAAGAATTAAATATTTTACATGCTTTAAAGACACTCTTCAGTGTGCTGAGGGCTGAGTTGTTGTGCTAAAGGCCCCGAGTTCAAATCTAGCTGTGGCAACTAAATAATTTAATCTGTTGACAGTCACGGGTGGACCCTGCGGAATCTGCAAACCCTCCTGGGGCTTGCACAGCCTCAATAAAGTGGGTACCCAAAACGGGGAAAACCTAGCGGTTGAGCGTGACCTCGGACAAATCACCTCCCTGCAAAACCGTTGTCCAATAAACAATACAGTCTATTCCATATACTGAACCCAAAACCCTTCATGGCTTGTAGAAGATTTTTTTTTGGATGATGTAAGCTGAAAATTATTAGTAATAAACCTGAAATCATCCTGAAAGCAATGCCAGTGCTTATATGAAAGCTATTTATTGGTATGTACTGGGTTTAATAATACCTTTAGCCAATGGGTTTCGCAATTGATTTAATTCTTTTTAATTATTGAAAAAAATCGTTTTCGGCTAGGACGTTGACGAGTTACAAGTAAAAAAGGAGAAATTTCTTATAACTTATATTTAACATTTTTTTTCTGAAATTCTTAATCTATATTTGTTATGGCCTCAAACTATGCATCAGTCGTTAGTAGAGATAACGTGAGTGTTAATCTAAAGGTTATAAGGTTCTTGTGAATCATTGTTTTAAAAATTTTATTTTCTTATCATTAATTACGTATTTAGTATACTGTTACTAAGAAACAGGTTGTTTTTGTTTAGATATTTGCGTAATCTTTTATTTGTTTGTCTTATCAGGAGCAAAATCTCCGATCTCCGCTACTGTGTAATTTTTTACGATACATCTCTTAGTGATAAGTTGTTTAATATTTAATAAAGATATATTATTGTTTTCCAGAAGACAGTAACAAAAAATAAACGACAGGTATAATAACTTTTAAAATATTATTTAAATCTATTAAGTTCTTATGGGAATTCACTACTCGTGAAGTTTGATTTTTAAAATTATAATAATGTAATTATTTGAGCAGTTAATTTTTATTATGGAATAAGTTTACTATAAACGTGGATTTATTTATGTGTTTTTACCCGTCTAAAAGACGTTTCAGGAACTAAAAATACACACATAAGAAATTATTTAGATAAATTATTTTACTTTTTTATTTATCCTTTCAGCAAAAGACACTGTAGTTATTGAAAATACGTTTTAATCAGAAATTATTTAAATTATTATACATTAAAGAGAATAAGCTAATCATTTTATAATTTATAAATGTATATTTTGAAATTGTTTAGAATTTTACAAGTGATCTTCAAGTTTTATATTTCGACTATAATATTTTTGTGAATTAATTGTTTGTGATTAGAACACAAGTATTTATTCTAGAAATTGATTTATTTTTTTAGGCTTGCTGATTCCCTTTTCTTACAATAGATCTGAGCTTGCTTTTCTTTTTGCTTCTGCAAAAACATTTTAAGAATTGAAAACTCCTGTGTAAAAGAAATTATTAAGGTTTTATTTGAAATCTATGAACTAAAGCAATGGGTTATGATGGGAAACCATGTTAATAAATATAAAAACATGGATATTAGTTAGTGAATACTATCTAATAAGTAATACAAAGTAATCTAATAAGTGGTGTTAAACATTGTTTACTCTCCCCATTGATCTCATTATAAGCCCTGAAGAAGGCCTGCAATCTTGGTCGAAACGTTGGCTTTCAAATAAATGTTCAGCCCTATTTAAAAAAATATTTCTCTAAAAGATCTGAAGTCTTCTCTGGTCGTTAAATTTACTGTAAAACTTTATTAAATTTAAGGTGAATAATTGCAAGTATACGATTCAGATGTTAAGTTGGAAGGTTTAAGGAAAATATTGTTTGTCTTTGGTAAGAAGCAAGGATGACTAGATTCTTCAAATTAAGAAAAACTTAAGTTGACTCTATACTCGTTGGAATGATGACTTCGTGCCGAGTGGTAGATTACAGCTTGGAACTTCGGATATTTTTTTTTCCTGAATGGAGCGGAAGCTGTTGTAAGAAAAAAAAATAAAATAAAAGGCAAAAGAAAATAAGAAAAAAAAGCTGGTGAGACGGGCGCCCAGAGCGGTGGTGGGGGAAAGGCGATTCTGAATGAACAGTCTGGAAGATGGTGCAAGCAACCGAGCATCGCCTCTGGCAACCCTGGCTGTCTGGTGAGTCTTCGCGCTAAAATATGCAATAATTATCTTCAATTGCCTAATTAATAATACGTTTTACCGGAAGTATAGTCGGCGATTAACGTATGTACCACTTGTATATAGTTTTTTTATTCGTTTCGGCTACTTAACTTACCTTTCGGTTACTTACCTTCGTTATAACACTGTATTTTCAAAATTTTATAAAGTTTCTGGATCTTCTGTAGTTTCATCTCTGTTACATTGTTTTGAGTAATATAATTAAAAACCTGTTAGTTATTATAATTAGTGTTCATTTAAGATGCTCAAATTAAATTTGGAGGTTGTGTTTTAATATCAAACCTTTTGCACTCGCGATCGACCTGCAGGGAAAAAAAATTAATTAACTAAAAATATAGGTTATAGCATTGGATATACTGGATTCATTCAACAGGTTGGTGCGTCCATTCCTATTTTGAATATTTCTTGTTACTTGTTGGAGTAGCATTATTCTTAACATTAATTTACTTTTTTTTCTTGTACATCATTAAATGAAAAACTTCAGGAAATACGTGAAAGTGACATGCATTACATTATTAGCTAGTACGAGTTCAATTTAATTTTTATATCGTTTTTTCTTCGTTTCTTTTATTTAGATTATCGTTTATATCGTTTTAACAAGTAATTTTTCAAATTTCACAGTTTCTGGATCTCATATAGTTCAACTTTTGTTATATTTTCTTGAGTGAAATAATTAAAAACATGTTAATTATACTGAATGTTCATTCAAGATGCTCCAATATATTTGTGTTTTAATATCAAATCTTTTGCCCTCGCGATCGACCTACAAGAAAAAAATTGAATAAAAAACTTAATTGACTAAAAATATAGGATATGCTGGATTCATTCAACAGGTTGGTCCGTCCATTTGAATTTTGAATTTTCTTGTTGCTGGAGTAGTGTTATTCTTAACATTGTTTTATAATTTTTTTTTCGCGCTAAAATATCCAATATTTATCTTCAATTACTTCATTAATACATACATTTCACCCGAAGCATCATCAAATAATTATAATGAATTAAGCATATTAATTATCTTATTAGCAATAATTATAACCATAATTAACGTATGTGCCACTAGTGTATAGTTTTTTCTTCATTTCTATTATTTACCTTCATTTTAACACATTATTTTTCAAATTTTACAAAGTTTTTGGACTTAACTGTCGTTCCATCTGTGTTATATTTTCTTGAGTAATATAAGTAAAAAAACATGTTGTCAATTATTATAGTGAGTATTCTTGCAAGTTGTTCAAATTAATATTTAGGGGTAGTGTTTTAATCTCAAACCTTTTACGCTACCAATCAAACTCTTTGATGTTTTATGTTTTATCTTATGTTATGTTATATTTTATGCAGGAAAAATAAGTAGAAAAAAATAAAATAAATACACAGGATATATCATTGGATATACCGGATTCATTCAACAGGTTGGTGCGTCCATTCTCATTTTGAATTTTCTTGTTGCTTGAGTAGTAGGTATTATTCTTAACATTGTTTTATAAATTTTATCTTGTACATTATTTATTGAATTAAAAAACTAAATGTTTGCAATAAATTCATGAAAACTATGTACGTTCCAGTATTAGCCAACATGAGTTGTTTAATTTTTATACCGTTTTTTTTCTTTCCTATTATTTACCTTCATTTTTCAAATTTTACCGGATCTCCTGTAGTTTCATCGTTGTGGTATATATTTTTTTAGTAATATTATTAAATTAATTAATTTAAACATGATGTTAATTATTATACTGAGTGTTCATTTAAAATGCTTATATTATATTTAGAATATGTATTAAAATCTCAAACCTTTCTTTTCTCGCCAATAACCTCTTTTTATGCTATTTTAAACTGAAAAAAAATAATAATAATAGATTCACTTATGATTCATTTCAAGTACCCCAAAGTTGGGTGAAAAAAAAAATATAAACTAAAAACATTATACTTTCTTTAATTTTACAAATCTTTTCATATATTAAAAAAATTAAATGTTTGTAGAAAATCCATGAAAGAGATATACATCCATTATATCAGTACAGTTTCGAAATAATGTCGTTAAATACTTAATAAAGACTGGAAAATTTTCTTTTTCTCTTTATTTATAACATTTCAGATTAGTTCTTTTATTTCCTTTATTTGTTTTCCTCCATTCAAAATATTAATTTAAAACAGATAAATTTGCTCATGATTTCTTTTTTATATTTTATCATCGGATAAACAAATAAAATCTACTCTTGAGTGATTTAATTATGTTTTATATTATAAAACGATCTTTATATTTATCCTTCATTAAACTGACATATGAGTATAATTTTATCTGCGTTTTTTTTTTTTAATATGCTAAATTTAAATTCTATGAGATTGTTTCCTATTAGGATTTTTTGTTCATTTTATATAAAAGATATTGTTTCTCGTATTTCATATTTTGTATTAATTCATTTATTTGAGGCAGTTATTATGTGGTAAAAATAATTTTGTGTATGTAGAGATAATTTATTATTTATGCAATATCACCTAATACGCACACACGAATGTAGGTAGGCATGCGTATTAGAAATAATTGATAAATTGTAAATATTGTATATATATTTGTTACATTTTAACATTATTGTTTGTTTGTATCTTAATTTCGAAATAATCTAAATTTAAATTATTATCCGAACGGAGACGCAAGTTGATAACATTGACGTAAAATATAATTTTGTGTTCGACTAAGAAATATTCAACTGATAACGGTTAGATAAAAGCTTAACAGTTTGTAATGTGGATTTGCCCATAAATGAGTGATTTAAAAAATATCTTTTCTTCATAATTAGATTTAGATTTAACTAAAGCAATATTTATAAAATATTTTTCAATATCTGCATCATTTGTTTGCTGTAGTATGATAGTATTTGTAATGAACTATGGATTTAATTACATATTCAAACAATTTAAACAAAAATATGTACTGTCTGTTTCTCAAATCTTTATTTTAAGTTTATTGTAAAATTGGTACAAAGATAATTTTTTTCAAACCACTTCTTAAACTCTAAGCTTGGTAATTCACCTGTTTTGTTGGTATTTCTTAATTATATTTTTTTATAAATTACCAAGTAAAGACTTAATTTTATTGTATTAATGGTTTAGGTAGATTTTTGTTTTATATCTTTAATTTATTATTTTATTAATTGATATTTTTCACGGTTTATAATTTGTTAATTTTAAATATCCATCATCGATAAAATTTATAAGTTTATTCCATTTTCAATAATATAATCCGGCTTATTTATGCTTCATTAGTGGTCATGTTTTGTTTCAAAATCTCTGTTTATTCATAAATATCTACACACAATATATATACAATACATAATAATGATCAGTGGTCCTTGCATAATAATCCTCAGTGTTTATCATATTTAATTTATGTAGTTTCTATCTATTTATTTATTTGGGATAGAACTAGGATTATGAAACCAGTTGAAAAAATCGTCCGTCCTTATTTTAGTAATACGTAAAAACCTCCTTACGATTAAAATATATCTTAGCAAATTTTGCATATAAGTGTTCTATAATCAAACATTTTTATGTGCATTTTATTATTATTATTTTTGTTCTTTTTTATCTTTGTTATCTTTTAAGTGTGGCTTAATAATGGTAAGACAATTATTTATTATCCATTACTATTTGTCATATTGCATTATTCCAGAATGAATAAATATATTAAATCTAATAGTATCACTAGCAAAAAGTGGAGGATAAGTTGGTTATATTCGAGAAATGTCTGAAGAATGTTAAGAATCTGTACCTTTTCCGATTCACTAAAATGGGCCGAGGACGGATCGTAATAACAGCTCGGAATTTAACTTCTTCCGGTATCGTTTAAAATATTCTACTCAATTCTAACCAATCGAATCACGGAATATGCCAAGGACATTTTCGTAGATTAGTAACGTGGTTGTAGAAGGAATCATTCGGCTATTGATAAAATATTTTCCTTTGGACAAATATCACGTGATTTAAACTATTAAAAATTATACAATTTAAAAAAAAAAATATGATTCTATTGACTGTAGAATATATAAATGGGCTGAGGATGTGCAAAAAATTGGTAAATCAAGTAGAAATGATCGTGCCCGAAAAGTTAAAATCACCTATCATTATTCAGAGGAGATTTAGAATGTTCGGGTTTAAATCATGGTGATTTTAAATGCTCTGTTTAATTGAGCACTAGAATACGTCGTTAATAAAAATTGTATTTACTGACAAATGTTAAAATAAAGTGAGTAAACTTTACGTTTTTGCGTTTGGTGGTGATGTAGTGGAAACTATAAATTTCTTTTTTTTTTAGATTAATTTATTGATATTTAGAACTTTAATAATATTACAACAAGTAAATCTGCTATATGAACAAATGACATGATAAACACTTGTGAAGAAACTACCCATCAGTAGCACTCCAATAAAGTTCTATAGTAGAAGGTCTCGAGGGCATCTTCTTTTCAGACGCCTCGGAGTGTTATCAGGAATAGTATGGGAAGCAAGTTGAGAGGCTAGCGGCCAAATCAGCAACATATGGGATATTAAGATCATGATGGATGATTAACTATAAACTTTTTTTTTTATATAATTTATTTATTGATATCTACAACTGTATTACAACAATACAACAAGTAAATAGGCTAAGTGATATATAATGACATGATAATGACAAGTAGAGAAACTACCCACTGGTAGTACTCAAATCAAAGTTCAAGTAAGGAGGTCACGTGGCCATCTTCTTTTCAGACGCCTCGGAGGATTATCGGGAATTGAAGAGGAAGCTAGGTTTGAAACTAGAGGGTTTGAGTGGTAATGAAGTTTGTTATGAAAGGATAAATACCGGGTTCGGGCCAAATCAGCAACAAAAGGGACATTAAGGTCGTTATGGATGAGTTTATTCTTAACAAAATAAGAAGTATTGAGGATTTTACGAAGGATTTTGGACTGTAAGGATTGAATAAGAGGAGAGGAATTCGGTGGCTTAGTGGAGCCCCAAAGCTCTACTCCGTAAGTCCAAATAGGTCGTATGATGGTCATGTAGATGAGTCTTTTGTAGTTAATTGGGAACTTAGAGCGTTTGTCTAGTAAGTGTTGAAGTAGCCTGAAACGTCGTGCGGTTCCTTGTCTTGTATGAGGATTCCAGGTTAATCGTTTGTCAAGGTGCAACCCTAAGTATCGGATCTGTTCTACAGGCACCAGAGGTATATTATTAAAGGATACTGAAGGGCAGGAAGTCATTGGTTTACGACGTAAGGTAAAAGTGATTTGATGCGATTTTTGAGAATTTATTTTAATTCTCCAGTTTTGACACCATTCTTCAAGATCAGTGATATGGGATTGGAGGCTTTGGGATGCAATAACTGGATTGGTGTTGACTGATAATACACATGTATCATCAGCATACGTGGTAAGGATAAGGATAGTATTAGGATGAGTTGGGATGTCAGCTGTATAAACTGTATATATGATTGGACCAAGGATACCACCTTGAGGAACACCAGCAGATTGGGAAAATAGGGACGAATAGACATTGTTATGGTTTACTTGGAAAGTTCTATTTGTGAGATAGGTTTGTAGGATGAGAAAGTATGTAGAGGGTAGGAATTTGCGGAGTTTGTAGAGCAAGCCCGGATACCAGACTCGGTCAAAAGCCTGTTCCACGTCAAGAAAGACTCCCGAACAATATGATCCACGTTCTAATGCAGAGGAGACTACATCCACCACACGATAGCATTGCGGAATGGTGGAGTGGGAACTATAAACTTAAATACAAAACCACTAATGAACAAGCGCTAGAATAACGGTCTGATTTGAGTGATAGCATGGAATATGTTTGATTAAATACAGCAATTAAATAGTTTTGGTGAGTATTCTTTAACAATAATTTTTAAACAACAAAAATAAGTAATTATGTAAATGATTATATTTTTAGTTGATTAATAAACCACACCGTTGCTTTTGTCCGGAAACATAAAATTGTTTAGAAATCATCATCTTACTAATTACTATTCAGTATCACCTTCAAATGTTATCACCAGGTTTGAGGGAACGTCTTAAATTCTATGAAAATAACGTATTGCATCGAATATTTGGTTATAGGAAGGAAGATAAAGAAAATTAATGATGTTATTGTAGATTATTTATCTAATTAATCTTATTTTTATAATATCTAACCATAAGGGAGATCAAATTATACTCCAATTTATTAATTTGTCAACAAAAAAAAAATCAGCGTCACATAGCAGTATGAAAGTGACAAATAAACATTTCAAAGTCGTCTTTAGGTTACTCATTTCATTCGTCAAAATAGACATACCATTCCTTCATTGCATACTATTGCACTATATTTAATGTTTACCGTATACAATACAGTGTTTCAAAGAGTCATTTCTCTATACACAGATCATTGTAAAAAATAAATAAAAACGAACGTAAAATCATACTGCAATTAAGACATAGGTGGAGGGAAGTAATTATCTGAATGTTATGCTTCCTTAGGATTCTTTTAGGGAAGTAAAAAATTCTAGATTATACTTTCCTTCGGAAGGGACTTAGTATGGGGGTTCTGAGATGTCGGGTACTGATTATAGATCACTATCCTAATTGTACCTGGATTGATAAAATTTAGTACACACTAGTATCATTCAATTATACGTGGCTGCTTAAAGCGATGTTAAATGAATAAGCAAAGTAAATCATATATACATATATAATATTAAGAGATGGTACATTAAATAATTATTAATTATTACTTCTCTTGGTTGTTATTTAAATTTGAATCGTACCGATTCGTGTTCAGTTACTCGTGGAAGTGATCGAATTGGAACAGGGCAGGTCAGGTCGTTCGCCATTCCTGAGATATTATGGAGCAAACAAATAGATCTCCAATTTGGCAGCGACTCAACTAGGTTCTTCGATTGCGTTCCTTAAGATAAACACGGTCGATAGGCATATCCTTAGTGTAGTATTTTATAGCGATACACTTGCATTTTATTAACATTAAGTATAATAAGATGATCATGGCTCTAAATTTCCTTTAGCAAAGCATTTATTAAATTATTTGCTAATTAGGTTGTCGCTTTGAGTCTCGAGAAAAGTTTTAACTTTTTATTCGTTTCCCTCTTAATATTTTCCAAAAATACAAGTTATCATGAGCTTGGATATGGAAAAGAGAACATACTTATGGGAAGTGTGTATACTTCGGTAATCATTTTATCTAGAAATTAAAGTTTCAACAAACATATATCATCTATGACTACTAAATGTTAGTTGAAACTTTTATTTCTTGATGAAATGATTACTGAAATCTACTCATTACGCGTAATTATATTATCTTTTCCATACCTAATGCTCACGATAACTTATATTTTTATTTGTTTATTACCATATTTTTAGTCTCATTTTGCGCGTCTGGACTGTTTTTGAATAAACTCATACAAAACCAATAGTCCTTTAACATTTTTAGTAGATCTATAATTTATTTTTATTTTTACCAAAACCTAATTTTGTTCCACAACACTAAATAGTAGTAATTTATTCGCAAGAAAATCCAGTTACATGAAATAGAAATACGTTCTGTATCGAATATTTATTTTACTTCGATTTTCTATCGAAGACGCTAGAATTAAAAGTAATGGTCATTGAATATTAAAATAATTTATTCAATCGGATCATTTCATTGAAAAAAGCACAAATTAACTTATTTTTACATATTTGTGGGTTAGTACAAGTTTGGTAAATGCGTCTAATTATTTAAAGTTTGCTTCAGCAGCTGCAATTTCTTTCCTTATTTTCATTATTTATTATTTAATTTTTTTTATAATAACACTTAAGGTGCCAAGTTTCTTCAGAAGGCTTATGTGAAGATTAATTATTTTTTTTTTAATCACTTATATTTTAAGTGGCCTAAATTTATTTGTTAAAATATCAGTTAGCAATATCTTAATGTTCAGGCAGGTTATAGTACTTAAGATATTTTCTCATGTCAACGATTATGTGCTTTTAGTTAATTAGATTTGTTGTATATCCTCATACAAGACTGAAAAGACAAGAAACTGCTCGACGTTTTCGCCTACTTCAATATTTACTGGACAAACGTTCAAAGCTCCCAATTAATTACAAAAGACTCATTTACATGACAGTTATCAGACCAATTTGGACATAGGGAGTTGAGCTTTGGGGCTCTACTAAACCATCCAATTCATCTCGTATCCAATCCTTACATTCCAAAATCCTTCTTAAAATCCTCAATGCTCCTTATTATGTCACAAACTCATCCATCGCGATCTTAATATCCCATATGTTGCTGATTTAGCCCAAACTAGATATATCTATCCTTCTATGAAAAGCTCCATACACACTTGAATCCGCTAGTCTCTCACCTTGCTTTCCATAATATTCCTGATAACCCTCGGAGGCGTCTGAAAAGAAGATGGCCTCGAGACCTTCTACTATAGAACTTTATTGGAGTGCTATCAATGGGTAGTTTCTCCACAAGTGTTTTTTTTTTCATGTCCTTTGTTCATACAGTACATTTACTTGATGTAATATAATTACAGTTGTAAATATCAATAAATTATTCTAAAAAAAAAAAAAGATTTGTTATATTGAATGATAATAGCTGACCTTGATAATATATGTGGAGAAAATGGTCCGGGTAGAGGTCAATGAATTTCTCTTAGAATTGGAGAAATGTTTATTAAGTAGCCAACGTTTCGACCTACTTTGCAGGTCTTCTTCAGGACTATGTGCAAAATACAGACAATTGAGAATTAAAAATAGTAAAAAAAAATTTCTAAGCATGGTAAATAGAGGCAATTGAAAATTAAAAAATAGTTACAATTGCTCAGCATGGTAAACTTAAAGGTTAAAATGTATGAGTGTATAGTATTAACAACCAAGTGCCAGGAAGGTAGTAAAATACATAATAAAGAATAAAACAGAAAGTGTTAAAAATTAAAGAATAAGGTAATAAAGATAAAATTTAAATATTAAAATGGGAAAATATTAAAGTTAAAATACATAAGTATCAGGTATCAGTAGTAAAATAAAATTAAAAATAGAAAATAATAAAAAAGACAGTGAGAAATAAATATAAAAATTCAGAGGTAATGAAAATAAATAATACAGTAAGTAATGAAAAATAAAAAAATTATATATTTTATTTTATACTTTATATTTACCATGAGCAATTTTTACTATTTTTTAATTTTCAATTGCCTGTATTTACCATGATTTTATTATTTATATTTACCATGCTTAGAATTTTTTTTACTATTTTTAATTCTCAATTGTCTGTATTGGCAAATAGCCCTGAAGAAGACCTGCATAGTAGTTCGAAACGTTGGCTACTTAATAAACATTTCTCCAATTCTAAGAGAAATTCATTGACCTCTACCCGGACCATTTTCTTCAACACACATTTGTTATACAAATTTGAATTTGAGTGAATTTTTAATTTAAAGTTATGTTATACTGGATAATTTTAAATATACGGAATATTTTATACTACAGAGAATAAGAAATATACCGACTACATCCTTATTCTGTATTCCATTGGAAATATAAGACTAATTTGAAAGAATCTGAAAAAGTTTGGCCATATATCACTACTATAGTAAAGATGATTAATAAATAATTCGTAATATTTAGTAAGCGTCTTTTATGTTTTCACTTTCCAACTCATTTGCATAGAGCGGTTTCGTCCTCAGCCTGAATTCTTTCGGCGTGTGTTCATGAATTCTTGAAGATATTCGCGAGTGTAAGAAACGATTACACCTTGAATATTGGATCCTCAAGGCACGTTTCTTGTAATAATTTCACGTTCTGGCTTGATTGTATGCACTAGGTCATTATGTGTGGGTGTGATCTCATACTTTTTTTTCCTATCTTATTTTATTTATCGGATTCGCCTTTCTGTTGTGTTATGGTTCTATCTTAACATCAATTGTCAATTTATCTGTGTTTTTTTTATTAATTCTGGATTTCGTTAACATTTGACTATTTGTTGTAACTAATTTCTAACGCACAATTATTGCTTCTCGTTGCTCATCTCATATTGTTGTTTAAATTTGGTATATTGGAACTATAACTGCAAATGTATTATATATCTGCAGTCCCAGTGGATAAATGGTTAGTCGAATTTTGTCCTTGCTGAATTAATTGTACTTAGGGAAGAAGAATCGGGCGTTTTCCGCAGTTTTTTGTTTGATATTATAATTCTAATATAAGCAACAACTTCATTTCAAGCCAATGACTGACTTAGCCACTTATGCCCAACGAAAATAACATAATTCCACTTCCCTAAGTACAAAAAACTCATTTTGGAAAAAATCGAATAATCACTTATGTATTTAGCGGGCTGCAGATATACATACTGTAGAATTGTTGTACTTTCTCATTCACTATTTCGTTAATACGAAAGGTAATCTTGTTCGTCTATGGAGTAAATATCAACAAATATGTGTGTGTAAAAAAAATCGTATTTTATTTGTGAGTCTTTTCATTTATAGAATTATTATATACACTATTAGATTTATTGTACCGTGACATCAACCTTCAATCCTTTAACCGATTTCCAATACTTTTGATGTATTTACAATGAAATTAGGTCAGATTTTAAGTTCTATTTCTGTGAAAAAATAATTTAGTTTCCTCAAGTCCGCCGGAGTTGGGCCTACCATTATTTATGGTGATCTATCGATTAACCGCTAGAACACTACTGACCGGTGCATGCGAACCCCCAAACCGGACTTGTAAAATATACAAAAGAGGGGTGAGGTTTAACTGGTGCCTGTTAACCCCTTAAACGGACTTGTGTTTAGTTGCAGTGATGCCTTCAAAAAAGTGAAAAATAAATGTTAACTGTTATAATAATTTTCTAAAAAATATGTGCACGGCTTGTTTGGTTTTTGCAGATGAATTAATATTGCTATTGTTTTGTTATAATTACTGTTTTATCGATATTTAGAAATCATCATTACTAGGTGTCCATATTCCGTTACTTAAAACTTTTTTAAAATTTACTTATAATAATTTCCGTATTTATATCTATAAATGCAAAGTATCGAACATGAAAATAACACATTTTTCTTTTTCGATCCATAGCCATTACTTAATGATTGATAATTGATATTAAATTCATATCTAGTTGTCTATAAGGCATAAAAACAGCATACGTAAAATACATTAGAAACGTATTATATAGTAGATGTTCTGAAAAGTGGTGTGTCCACTTTCAATACTTTGTGTTGTATCCACGATATTTTCCATGAAGGTTTTGGACTTTATAAGGTATCACCCAGTTGTATTTATGGGATATGTCTTATAAAATTAATACTATTGAAAATTAATCGATTGTAATGATTTTTAATCATAGAATCATGAAGAACATCTAGTTCGGACGTAGTATAGTTAAGCAATTGGCAATCCCTGAGTTTCTTATCAACGTTTGTTGTAATATTTCAATCCTTCATATATGTAAACAAGCTAAGAGCATGAATGGAGTGTAGTGTTTTTATAACGGATAGTATAGTTGTCAAGCTGGTACTATGTTTCTGACTGGGGCTTTATCTTTCCTTTGTTCTGAACTGAATGATCGTAGCTAATCCCGGTGTAAAAATATTTATATTTTTCTTAGACCTTAACAGACGTTATGTATATACTATGCCCTCCTTACGCACTTATAACCTTGGTATTGATTATCGATTTTAATTTTTGAAAAACCTTTAGAACAGATCATTCCATCAAATTTAATTTTAAACAATACAAAAGTAATTTTATAAAATAAAATTATCAAAATAAGACTCATATTTGCCCATTAGACGATTTTATTCATTCTATATTAACATTTTTTTCCTCAAGGAAACTATGACTATCAATACTTTAATAATCATATAATAAATAATTTTCTATTTATTATTTATTTATGACGAGTACCCGTCATTGTACAGGGCTCCATTTTACGAAGGACCGCATTAAAAAATCCTTAAGTTACCTGCGGGGCTGACCTGCGACCTAGGTCGCATAGAAGTATGAATGAATAATTTGTTTTCACCCTCTAACTTGAACATTTTGAAATTAAAATTAACTATCTTCTATTCTAGTTCATCAAATACCTTAGTGAATCTCTTTAGATTTTATTAAATACAACATAGATGTCTGTCCCCTACCTATTTTTTCTTATTTAGCTATGAAAATACATATTCCATCTGCCTGACTTTCCTGCTCTCTGGTAGTTTCAAATCATAGAAGTCAGTAGGACATTAAACCCGAAGTTTAGCAATGAGAGGACCAACCCCACTATGACAAGGGAATCAGGGCATCTACTAGTACGTTTTGAGCCACGCATAGGGTGTATCTATTTACAACACATTTTCAATTAACACTTAAAATCTTAAAACAATAAAAATAATCTAACGAAACGTCCTCTCAAAAATGATAATGGTACGGCATGTGCTGTTGAACTCTCCCTTAGACCAAGCTCATGGCCTGCATGTCTCTTGATCATCAGGAGCCTGCTATATATCTTTTATCATTTTTTCATTTAATATTTCACTTATGTTTTATATGATAAGTTGTTTCACCGTTACGATTGTGGACATTCCCTGTTCTACGGAGTGTCAACTTATTCTTACCCAATTGGAAAGATCAAAATCCAGTCTATGGGTACACCACAAAATAAATTTTAAATATTAGCATGACTAGGCCTGGCAGTTATTACTTGGTATTCAATGATAGATCCCATTCACTTTCCACAACTGTCCTGTTTCATATTATCAAGCTTTAATAAGGCAGTAACTTGCTATCATAGAGTGAGGTGGAATATTCCTCCTTTAAACCAGACAGATTGTTAATTTTGGCGTACTTTATTTATCCTTCCCAAAGGAGTTTTCTTCTAAAGTAAAGTTTAGACCTTTGGAATAGCAGTTGAAAAACTTTCATGAAAAATTATTTAAAATTTCAAACTGATCATATTGGTTCCACATCAATCAGAACACAAGTTTAATTAAATTAATGTCTGAGTGACAGTCTATGGCTCATGAGGCCAATCTTTAAGTTGAAGATTCCATCTTAACTTTCAAAGCTGTATTGAGGATAATTTTAATTGTTTTGATGGATGCTAATTTGTATTAATCACCGAAACCTTATTACCATAATTAAAATTACAAAGGGATTAAGCCACCATGGATGTGGTTTTCTAAATCATGATTATTAGCTGTGATCTTGTAATTTATCAATCTCTCACAAAAATATTATATGTTGCAGATGAAGCAAGGCTTTCGAAATGTCGGGAAGAAGCTGGTGGAAAATGGAGGAGGCAGAGGCATCGAAAAGACCCACCTGACTACTCAACACATTTTCCACGAATAGGGTGTGTTTTTAAATGTCTCTTTCGTTTAACTGAATATTTAAAATTAAATTAAAAGGAAATAAATACTAATGTTGATAGCCTTTAATGCTTATAAATTTGCTTATTATGTTTTTAATTTTTTTTTCCTTTTTCTATTATTTTGCAATTTACCTATGTTTTGTTTTTTATTTTAGTAATTAAGGATTTTTCCTTAAAAAATAAAATAATTTCAAATATCTAGAATGGAATAAACACTTACTATAATAATAAAATTTAATAAAATGCTTAGTAATGTTGAATTTCATTGATCATATCAAGTAACCTTAAATTCTATGATAATTATGTATCTTAAAATATACTGAATTTCGTATGTAGTATTTATTTAATTAAAGGTGATTTTTTATGGATTTTTTAGCAGGGAACCTATAGACTTGTCAACTAGGAAGTTGAGAGGCTCACCACCATCTTATTCTCAAACGATCGCTAACCAAAAGCAGGCTAGAACCACTGTCATTACTACAAATGCTTCAAACCGAACAGGTAATTTTTTTACATTTAATTTTAATTGCTTACTCAACATTCATCACATAATTGAAAATTATCTGAAATATTGATAACGAATGTAACATATTTTAATATAATTGCTATTTTGAGAAACTGAAAAAAAAAATGTGAAAAAGTCTATTTTTAATGGAACAGTTTGTTCTCGGTTGGTTGCCCTTTTGAATTGATCCTTACTATCACTAACTTGTCAGAAAAGGTGGTTTATCAACTATTTGAGTAACCACCCTTATAATTTTCACCATCATAAATATTCTGATTTTGGTCGAGACCACTATAAAAAAAAAAATAAGTGTTGTAGAAATTTAATATTTTTGGCTGTCTACTAAATTTTTCATTTCGTAATGAAGCTTAAAAAGTGATCAAAATGATTATCTTCTTATTTATGATTCAATCATGTGTAAATAATAAACTAACTAATCAGACAAGAAGTATTTCTTTTCTAAACACCTTGTTGTATTACTCTGATAAACACATTCAATGGTTTGAACAGATATTTATTAAACACTGAAATTACAATGTGCCTTGGTTTACAATATTCTCAAAACGCATAAGGTTAAGTTGCCTTAGCAACCTGAGAGAGAGAACCTTGCTATCACAAGAGTGGCAGTGTTGCCACCGTACAACATCCTTTCTTGTCTATATAAAAAAACTGACTTCACTACATTCACAACAACAATCACATGAAACTCTGAACTTTATAACAATTTACAGATCAAGCTTTTTTGGCTTGTTAATCCTTCTTCCAAACCTACTAACGTGGACATCTTCATTCACCGTACCTCTTTCCAGGGACGTTTGCTGACTTGGTTCTGCTGTATTTTCCTGTTGTCGCTTTTCTAGTTGAATGTTCTGCTTTTTCTCTGGCTCCACCTCTTCAACAATACACCTCTTCTCCGTCTGGTCTGGTTTATTTTCATCTAGCACCCAATCTTCATATGATTCTTCTTCCTTAGCACTGCCTATCTCTGTCTTTCTCTGTTTCAGGTGGATTCTATTTCGGCGATATCTTCTCCCATCTACTTCCAGCAAGTAAGAGCGTGAATCTAAACGCTTCAAAACCACTCCTGGTTTCCATACTGGATAATTTATCCCATTGGGATTTAATAACACTCTAACAGATTCACCCACTCTAAGTGATGGCAAATCTTTTGCTGATCTGTCGTATGTCTTTTTATATCTTTGCATTTTTTTATTTAGCTGTTCATGAATTGTATCAAAGCTAACTTTCTGCTTCAATCCTTCCTTTGTGCTGCATAATGTTGTTCGTAAACTCCTACCAAAAAGCCTTTGTGCTGGACTTGTTGTCATACCTGCTGTAGGTGTGTTTCTCCATACCATTAATGCTGCTTCCACATCTTCCCCTTTTTCTTTCAGCTTCAACAGCCTCTTTACTTGTTTGACTGCGGACTCGGCCTTTCCATTGGATTGATGATGGTGTGGAGAAGATGTTTTCAATGTAAAATTCCACTCCCTGGCAAATAATTTAAATTCTTTAGAGCTGTAATTAGTACCTTCATCTGAATAAATCACCTGTGGTACACCATATCTCGCAAAAATATGTTTTAGTGCTGATATTGTGCTCTGAGCTGAGACATCACGTAATCTTTTAAATTCAAAGAATGATGAAAAATAGTCTACCACCACCAAGTATTTATGTTTATCATACTCAAGAATGTCTGTGGCTACTTCCATCCATGGTCCTTCTGGAGCTTTCCTTAATTGCAATGGCTCCTTTTGATTCCTTTTAACATCCAGATCTTCACAAATTTCACATTTTTGTACTCTATCTTTTAAGTCTCTTGCCATATGTATCCAAAAAACTCTTGACCTCGCATACCTTAGACTGGCCTCCAACCCTTGGTGTCCTTTGTGAATTTTTTCTAAAATATCACCTCTCATTTTTTCCGGAATATACACCTGTTGGTTCTTCAAAATAATCCCATCACATATAGTTAATTGCTCTCTAACTTTCCACCAATCTTTCATCACTGCTAGCAGCATCTTCTCTTGATCAGGCCAGCGATTCTCTATAAATAATTTTAATCTCATAGCAACTTCTTCTTCATTTAAATGCTCCCTAATTTCATGTAACGTTGTTGCACTAATTCCCGTTTCGGTTAGGCCATCACTTTCTTCTATAATTTTAGCCACTATCATATCCTTTTCTTCCATATCCGTAGCAGGTAGTCTTGACATAGCATCAGCAATATTTACATTAACCCCTTTTATAAAATTGACAACAATATCATAGCCAACCAGCTGAAGCAAAATTCTCTGTATTCGCTTAGGTGCATCACATAAACTCTTTTTAAATATTATTTCTAACGGTTTGTGATCGGATTGAATATGGATTGTTTTTCCAAACACATATTTTTCAAATCTTTTAACACCAAACAAAATCGCTAGTGTTTCCTTCTCTATCTGAGCATATTTCTTTTCACAAGTAGTCAGAGTCCTTGACGCGTATGCTACTGGATGTCCATCCTGTATCAATGCTGCACCCAAACCATATCCACTTGCATCCACTTGAATTTCAACTTTTTTTGTCTCGTCAAAGTATTGTAAAATTGGGGCCTCTTTCAACTTACATTTGATCGTTTTCCATGCTCTCTCTTGCCTAACACCCCACGAGCTAAAAGATTCTCGCAGCGGAGCTGCAATAGTTGATAAATCCGGTACAAATTTTGCCATGTAATTGACTAGACCTAAGAAAGAGCGTATCTGGGATTCGCTCTCTGGTCTACCCATATCTTCTACTGCTTTAACCTTCCTTTGATCTGGCTTGATACCTTTATTTGTAAATAAGTGTCCCATATATTCTATTTCTGTTTTCCTTATTTTGCATTTTTTCTTGTTCAGTTTCAAATTTCTCTGTTCTGCCCTCTGTAACACTTTCTCCAATTTTATATCATGGTCTCTTAAGGCTTCCTCCGTGGTATCTCCTTCTCCAAACACCATGATGTCATCAGCAATGGCAATAACACCTTCAATATCCTCCATAATTTGAAACATTCTTCTTTGGAATTCTTCAGGTGCTACAGACAGGCCAAATGGGCAACGCTTAAAGCAATATCGCCCATACGGTGTCCAAAAAGTGGTCAGTTCTTGAGAATCAGGATGTAACTTCATTTGATGGAATCCATTTTTCTCATCAAGCACACTAAAAATTTTTGCCCTTGATAACATAGGAGTAATTTCTTCCACTGTCGGTGTGATGAAACGGTTTCGTATCAGATTTTCATTTAACTTCTTAGGTGCAATGCATACTCTGTTTCTTTTGGGTGTTACAACAAATACCATGTTTGTGGTCCATTCAGTTGGATGCTCCACTTTACGTATCACATTTAATTTTTCTAGTCTCTGTAGCTCTTGTTTTTTTTTTCTCACTCCGACAGGAAACCTTCTGGGTGATTCACATACTGGGACCGCACCTTTACGGACCTCCAACTTCAAAGTACCTATGTCCCCGATCTCAGTCTCCTCAAATATTTGCGGAAAGTCCTCAATATATATCTTATTAATCATAACCTCCTTTGCTGGGTTGATCAATCCCATTTTTAGAGAAGCGCTTAATCCTTACATAATTCCGGTTTGCCGAGTTACATAAAACTTTACCATGTATATCTTCCGGTTCACTTCCACTTCTAAGATGCACTCACCATCAACCATCTCCTTCTCACCATTGTAGCATGTTAGTACTTGACTAGAAGTACTAACTTTTGACTCACAATCCCATTTATTTATGTCTTTCCAACCAATTACATTACAAGTTGCACCCGTATCTATCTGAGCTTTAAGAGTCTTACCGTTAACCTTCACATCTGCTAACAATTTTTGTGCTTTCCTTGAAGAGGCAATACCAAGCACACTGTCAGTTTCACTGGAACTGTCGGGCTCTTTTCCTAATTGCTTTACATACATTTTACACATATTTTTAAAATGATTGTATTTTGAACATTTTAAACACTTTTTACCATACGCTGGACACTTTTCTTTTTCAAATGGGTGTTTTCCCCCACAATATCTACAAGTTCTCATGTTGCCTCCACTTCTGGTTTTAGTCATTTTTGTCGATTTAAATTTCTCAAATTTATTAACAATCTCATCTTCGGATTTAAAATCCGATTTGTAATCCGGTTACATTTTTAGCAATTGTTTCTCTGTTTCTTGAACTGTCATTGCTTCATCAATCACTTTTTGAAGGGTCAAATCTCTCTGCCTTAAAAGTCGTTTTCTAAAATCATTGTCTTTCATACCTACTACAAATCGATCTCTTATCATTTCATCTTTCAAATTTTTGAACTCGCAACTAATAGATCTTTCCTTTAATATTCTAATAAAATTAATATAATCCATTTGTTCATCTTGTACAGTAGAGAAAAAAACATACCTCTTATATATGATGTTTTTCTGGGGTTTAATCTCAGCATCTAATCGTTTTATTATGTCATCTACTGAGGTTAGTTCATCTGCTCCTATTTGCCTTAATAATCTCACCCCTTCAGCTCCAATGACTGTTTTGAAAATTGCTGCTTTTTGCTTGTCTTCCTTCTTGTCAAGATCAGTCGCCACTTCATAATTCTTCCAAATTTGTTTCCACAAAACCCAGTTTTCCACGATATCTCCTTTGGACACGAACGGAACCGGGGCCGGCAAATTCATTTTGTATCTCGTCACCGTCTATTTTTCTTCTGACACCATGTTGTATTACTCTGATAAACACATTCAATGGTTTGAACAGATATTTATTAAACACTGAAATTACAATGTGGCTTGGTTTACAATATTCTCAAAACGCATAAGGTTAAGTTGCCTTAGCAACCTGAGAGAGAGAACCTTGCTATCACAAGAGTGGCAGTGTTGCCACCGTACAACACACCTACTTGATATAAATATAATCCTTTTGTAATCAGAAAACTTCTGATTTTTGTTTAACATTAATATTTACAATATCAATTTTTTTTATGTGAAATTCTCAATAAAGAATATATAATTTCATAATATTCAATAGTTTATGATTGAGATTAATTTCTTGTTTTAATTTCTAGTTACGGATTGTGGTGGGGTTTGTGACCCAATGATTGACGAACATTTCAGGAGGTCACTTGGTAAAGATTACCTCAGCTCTGCAGAAGAAGGTGACACCAGTGATTCATTTGAAAAAACAGACACTTCTTCACTTTCTGGTAATTTTTTATTATCTTTAAATATTTTTCATCATCACTTAAGTAAAGAGTGTTACCATGTTGTATCTTGGTATATTATAATATCATAAAAACATAAATATTTGAGTTATTATATAATACATTTTGAGGTGAAGTGTTTAATTTAATTCCTTCACTAATCAGCAGTTAATTTTTTTTTTTATATATATATAGTTGATGACCATTTTGCGAAAGCCCTTGGTATCACAGAAGACCATTGGAGGAAGTTACAAAATGAAACTGAAGGAAAGAAGCCTGACAGTGAAGAAATAAGGAGGTCTTAGACTTTACACAGTACCATGTTCACTTTTAGCTCAGAGATTTAGATATACGCTTTTTTTCCCTAACCACTGGCGTATTACCATGGCTACACACTCCATCCAATATCCATTTGTTAAATGTTTATAGTTCTCATTAATTAATCAATCCATATACTTTTGAATAATATTAGGTGACTTATTTGTTACGCACTATTAAGTAACAAATTTGTGTTTTGTGATTTAGAAAAATTCATTGAATGTTTAACCTTTGAGAAGGCTTAATTGTTTTTGTTTGTTTTTTTATTAGAAAGGTAACATTTCCTTTTATATAACTTATAAAAGGATTATTCCTTAACTTTTCCTAAAGTTAGAACATTATTTTTTTTCAATATAGTTAGTGCGGTAGGTTATTTTCTGATAAATAGAATTTTTTTTTTTAGACATTTAGATTCACTAAGTATTACATAATTTGCTATAAATTCATTATACTCATCTTGCCTATTTTATTAGTTAAAAGGAAAAAACACTATTGCTAGCACTGTTTTCATTTCCTGAAGTTCAAGTGTTTATTAAACAGTCGACAGTCGAAGGTTCAACTGGGGTCTTCACTTAGCATAACAACCTTTTATGCCCAAGATCCGCAAAGCCAGATTGGTGGCCTTTGAATATTTTAAAGGGAGTTAAAAATCCCTAGTTATTTTTTCCTTTTGAGGGGATTTAAAATGGTGTTCTTGAGCCTGTGCAGTGTCAGGTACTCATTAAAGGTCCCTATCCAAATTTTACCTGGGTAGGCAAAATTTAGGACTACATCTGTAGTATACCCTCTGATTAGCCATGGCAGCATAAAGATGCATTAAATGAATAAACAAACAAACAAGCTTCAGTTGCTTGTAGTTCACAGAATTGAGGTTGCCGAACTGATATTTATGTTTTGAGCTGAAGATATAAAATTTTATTGACAATTTATTGTGATGATATAATTTTCCTTCTTCCTGACATACATTATCACAGCCCGAAAATTATTCCTGCATTTGGGAGATCTAAATTTCTGTGATTTGGCTGTTTTTCTTTGATAAGTTAGCTATATTTTAAGCTTTAAGTGGTGAGGTAAAATTCCCTTATAAATTGCAGTTGTTGACAGCGCCGGCTCTAGCCCATGTCGTGCCCGTGTGCAATTGTGACCTAGGCGCCGTCTAGTGGGGCTGGGTAAACTCTGCAGGCTTCGTTAGGGGCACCCCTTGAGACCCAGTGCCCGTGTGCCCCGCACACCCTGCATGTAAGGTAAAGCCGGCCCTGGTTGTTGAGCTATGCAGGATGTAGATACTCAAGTTATAATGTTGGATTCTTATTTTATCTTAGTTATGTAATACATGTTTGTTTTTAGTGAACTTGGAACTCATTAAATTTTAAAGAAGAAAGTTGAGTCATTGATTAATTATTTTCTTCTATGGTGTGAATAGAAAAAATCTTGTATTCTCAAATGCCCAATCGAAGGTTAAATGAATGTAGTGTTTTTTAGTGTTAAGTGAAACAATTAAATAAAAATAAACTATTAATTGAAAAAAAATCAATGTTTACAATGATGTGAAATTTCATTTGTGTTTTTAAAATCTTTTATCTGTCTCTCTTTATTGTTAGCATATTTACTAAATGTAATTTATAAAATGTAAACTAAATTAAAGAATGTTTAATTAGATTAGTCATTTTTATGGTGCAATAAAATTTCTTTAGGAAGCATTGAAAAGACTAAAATTATTAGTTTGTTTTATATCATATTTCTTTAATAAAAATTAAGTTATGAAATTTCATTGTGAATTTAAAATTATTGTATAAGTATTGTAAAATTTACTTGTCCTAATATATTTGTATATTATTAGGTCTTGTGAAGTATTAACAATCTATATTGTACAACTATATTGACGGTGTGCTATCTTTATCGCGTAGTTTCATGTTTTCAATAATAGAAGATGATGTTCATTATGTGTTAATTTAATGTTGGTGTTGTTTAATGTCATATCACGCTGGTTGAAATAGTTCTATATATTTCTTTGTATTGTGGAAACCCTAGAATTAATAAATTTATACCAATGCATTTTATAGAATTAAATGTATAAACTGATGTAAGACTTTATGTAGGTTTAAATTTAAAAAAAAAATAAACAAAGCTCAGGGTTACATTTCTCTTAAGAGGACTTATTTAAAATAAAAGAAAATTATTGTGTAAATGAATTTTCATTGAACTTTAAAATGACTAAAATCCTGATAAATACTTGAAGTTTCATGAAACTTAGTTTAGATAATTAAAGTATTTTTTAAATTGATTTAATATTTATGAATTATTGATTATTAATCTGCAGCCTTTTAGGGCTGGAGTGTCATGTTTTGGAAATACGTCTTTGTTCTTAGCTAATAAAATCAGATTATTTTCAAGAAGATAATATACGTACATGATGTAGATTATTTATTATAGTTAGGACCATGTAAATGAACATTATCTTACTTTTATTTAATTTTTTTTCATAAAAATTACTGTAAGGAGATTTATTTTTATTTAAATCTACATTTTCTATTGTTTATAATGTATATATAGTGTTATGAAATTGTTTTGTTAAATATAAATGTACGATGTTTTTGTTTTTATTGATGGTTTATTAATGGGACAACCTCTCTATGAAATAACAACCATTTCATAAAACGTCATTTTGTGATGGAAATTCTATTATCTATATTGTGGTAAAATATTGGTTAGTATTGTTGTTATATTATGGCCAAATGGAAATGGTAAATATACCTATAAGGTGGAAAATATTTGTCAATTCACAGACTTCTACCAGATAGGCAAAGTTGGGTTGTAAAATAAATTGGGTTGAATAATGTAGAAAATGGTTTCCTTTTAAAATGTGTTTATAATTCTGTGATAAAATTAAAATAAGATATTTAATGAGAAATTCCTTGTTAGCGTAGGAAATATAAAAATGATATAATTATAATACCCTGAAATTGGATAAGGATATCACAGATGATTATATTAATGGCCCAATAAAATCCCTCCAGCTGTCTAATGCTCCATTACTCATTCAATATATTTATCTGATAGGCATATTGTTTACGAATTTATTGACTTCAATAAAATTAGCTGAAATAAAAAATGCTAGATTTTTATTAATTAATTAAGGAGCAGAAATACTATTAAATATGTAAGAGGTGTAGTAACCTATGTTATATCAACCAGAGATAAGCTAGATGTAACATAAAATAGGTTTTATTTTATTCGCTTAACTGATTCTTTGATACGGGAATGGGTTTTTCTTTTATAATAAATGGGTGCAAAGAAAATTGGGTTTAGAATATGAAAAATACCATCTGAAAACCATGAGTATTTTTTGTTGAAGAATTGGTCCGGGTAGAGGTCACTGAATGAATTTCTCATGTAATTTGAGAAAATGTTTATTGATAGCCAACGTTTCGACCTACGTTGTAGGTCTTCTTCAGGGCTGTGTGGGGGGAGACTGGGGGGGTAGGTCCTCTCTATTCAGTCTGTGTTTCATAGCCAGAGAGGACCCCCCTCCCCAGTCACCCCCACAGCCCTGAAGAAGACCTACAACGTAGGTCGAAAAGTTGGCTATCAATAAAGATTTTCTCAAATTACATGAGAAATTCATTCAGTGACCTCTACCCGGACCAATTCTTCAACATACATTATCAAGGTCAACAATTATCATCAATATGAGTATTTTTTATTTTTAAATATTTTTTTAAAATGAAATGATTATTATAAAAGTATGTTAAATAAATTCAATTATTTTGTACAATAAAACTGTTTACTTTTTCATTTACTTTAATGAAGATGAAATAATAATATAATTTATTTTATTTTTATGATATAATTTTTTAAATATTTTGTTTGAAAAGAAATGATATGACCACGACCGGGGCTCGAACCCGGGTCATATCTTTTCTTTTCAAATAAAATATTTAAAAAATAATAATAACTTGCTATTTTTTCTTTTCTTTCAATTTAACAATTGATTTCGAGTTGCTTACTTTAATTGAAAATTAAAGTATTGTAAATGAAATAGTAATTATTCAATACTTTTTTTCAATTTCAATTACTTTAACGTTATTTATTTAAGAAAATTTTATTAGTTATTATATCAATAATAATTAATGGATATCATTAAACATAATTTAACAGATATTATTGATAAATAACTTGAATAGTCAGTTATTTATAATCCGTTATTGTTATTTAAATTATTTTATTTGATAAAAAAAATTATTCTAACACCCTGAGACCTTATATTTAATCAGTCTCACTAAAAAAAACTAATATAAGTACTTCACTTATTCGGTGTTCTTATTGACTGCACCCCCCAACTATCTCCTTTACATAAGATCATCCAGTCAACTATTTTCATCTCATACATGCATTAACATGAAGAACAATAAACGGGGCCTCAGACAGAACTTCTCCTCCCAACCTTTACGTCGCAGTGCACGAATACAGAATCAAAATCTTCCTGCTCTCCGTTGTTCCACCTCTACGCCACCACTTCGCCTGTCGAGTAGCTCTTCTTCCAGCCACCATCTGACTTCGTCGCCTTCTCCTCTAGATCGCTCTTCTACGTCCCATTCTTCTAGTTATTATCATACATCTGCTTCCTCACCACTACTTCGCCGCTCTAATGTCTCTCCTAACTATATCAATTTTAATCGCCATAACTTTCCTAACTATGATGGAACTGCCTCTCCCCCTCTTATCTCTACTACCCCCTCACCTTGTTTATCTTTCTCCTCCATCAAATCTTCTTTTCCAAACCTAAAATCCCACATCAACCTTTTATGCTCTCTTCAAAAACATTTGGCTCATCATTTGGAACATCGTATTTTCCTCCTAAAATGCCGATCTAACTCCATCTTTCCTAATTTTATAACTAATGCTCTCAATCACATTACCACTTCCAAGTCCCTAAATTCATCATTATGTTTTTTCTCTTTAAAATTTAAAAAATCTCTTCTCAACCTTAAAATACGTGAGAATATTCTACACATCCACTCATTGAACAATCGTATTTCTTCCCTCACCCAATTTTTAACCAGTCACCTTTCCCCTGATCACATGAACAACCTTTCAATTCTTATTGCATCCACTTTCTCCATAACTAGGTCACGCAAAAAACACCAACTTATCGCCAAATTTAAATCCCTTTACCAATATTCCCTCATCTCCAAAATCTATCCTAAAGGAGATGACCTCTGGGTTCACAATATTTCTTCCACCCCCATCCCTAATAATGTTATCAATATTCTATCCTTAGGACCAAATTTTTCTGCACCCTCCTCCTTCAAAAAAATTATACCCGACTTATTGACTGACTTAGAATACATCCATAATGACCCCCTCCTCAACCATTCTCATGTGCAACCAGATCTTTCACGCGTCTCTGTAGCTAATATTATTTCCAACTTCCTTCAACACCCCCATTCCACCCCTTCTAATTTCTCCCCGCAATTTTTCAAAGACCTTGCTTCCACACGTTCTTTTCTTCAATCTCATGCTGATTTAATTATAACCAAAGCTGACAAAGGTAACTCTACTGTAATTATGGACCTTTCTGATTATAACCTCAAAATTAATTCCCTTCTTTCTGATACTTCCACCTATAAACCCATACCTCGTGATCCTACTACATCTCTCCAAAAACAATTCAGCCTCCACTTAAAAAGCCTTGTCAATTCTAAATTAATTACTTATCCCGTTTACAGAAACCTCATTTCCTATAACTCCTTAGCCCCACGTTTTTATGGTGTTCCCAAAATCCACAAACCCAACAACCCCCTCCGTCCGATTACAGCCAACGTCAATTCACCATCTACAAAACTTAGCAAATTCTTACTTTCATCCTTACAAGTCCTCAGCCGTAACAACCCATACGATATCCATAACTCCTTTCACCTACGTGATCTTTTAACATCCCTCACCATCCCTGATCATTACATCCTCACTTCCTTCGATGTCGAAAGTCTTTTCACCAACATTCCCTTAGACAAAGCTCTTGACATAATAGATAACCACTGGCCACTAATAGAACCCCATACATCTCTTAACCGGTCCTCATTCCTTCAATCATTAAAACTTTGCTGTGAATCCGGCTACCTTACCTTCCATGGACAGTTCTATTCCCAAATTTCTGGACTTGCCATGGGAAATCCCCTTGCTCCTGACCTCTCCAATATTGTTCAACATTACTGACCTCTCCAATATTGTTCTTAATGACCTTCTAGACTCCATTCTTCCACAGTTCCGTGACGATATATGTTTCATCAAAAAATATGTAGACGACCTCCTCCTTATCATCAATCCCAACATCATTACTGATTTATTATCTTCCTTCAATTCATACCATCCCCGCCTCCATTTCACCGTTGAAGTAGAATCCAATAAGTCACTACCTTTCCTTGACCTCCTTATCATTAAAAATTCTGACCACACCTTATCCACTGATTGGTATACTAAACCCACTTACTCTGGCCGACTTCTTAATTATTACTCCCAACATCCACACCACCTTAAAATTAACGTTGCTAAAAATATCATTCACCGTGGCCTATCCCTTTCTGACGCCAGCTTCCATACAACCAACACCCTCCGTATCAAAGAAATCCTTTTTAAAAACAATTTCCCTCCCTATATTGTTAATAAACTCATCCATGACTACTATAACCCCCCCACCCTCACCCGATCACCACATCCACCATCTATCCCTATATACAGATCCTTGCCATATATACCCACCCTCTCTAATAGCATTCAAAAATACTTACGTTCCGTTATCCCCAATTTACGTATTGCCTTCAAATCCCATAACAAACTTTCCCATATATATACCCGTATCAAAGATCCTATTCCCTTCAAACTTCGTTCCCATGTCGTTTATCGGATTCCTTGTTCTTCTACTAATTGCAACTCTTCCTATATAGGTGAAACCAAAAACTTCCTTAAAGACCGTATTAATCAACACAAATATGCCATTTCCTCCCATAACCATACCTCCTCTAAACTTTCCGAACATGCCATTTCTTTAAACCACACCTTTGATTTTGAAAAAACGTCTATCCTAGCTACAGCTCATAACCATGACAAACGCATCCTCTCTGAAACTATCCACATAAATTTAGATTCCTCCTCTATCAATCTTAAGTCTGACTCTCATCACCTTTCCTCTACCTACTCCCAAATTTTTAATTTACTCAAAAGACCTTAAATGCCGTTACTTCGTCTTTTATGTTTCTTTTGTTATCACTCGATTTACATCTCTTTCTTTGTTTCAATTTTTTATTTATATTAATTGTATCCATCTACTCTCTTTCCCCATCTTTTCCTCTTCTCCAGCATGGTTACCTTCTATAGTTAACTTTTGGCCACTAGATTTCGCTCCTATCTCTTTCCCCCGGTCTTTACGTTCTTGTGCTAGAATGCGATAAATTTCCGTTACTCCGACATTGATGGTTTCTTTTTTATCACTCTATCGACATTTCTTTCATTGTTTTAATTTTATTTATATTAATTTTATCCTTTTTTCCTATACTCCAATATAGTTACCTTATATAGTTAACTTTTCGGCCACTAGATACCGCTCCTATCTCTTCCCCCCTTCCTAACGGTCATAGTCGCTCAGTACGCTACAGCCGCTATATGTAACGGCCACGCTTCCCAACATTCGGTATGTCTCCTCTTCTTTATATCTTCTTTATATTTTATTTATTTTAAACTTTTCTCTTTATCCTTTCTCCAATTTTATTTTCCTATTTTCCGCCTTATCATTTTGGCATCCATCATATGTTGGTAATCTAGTGTTCATATTTTTAAACACCTATTTTATTTTTCTAATTCATTAATCCCATCTAATTTTTTTCATACATACATTGTAAACTATTGTTACTGTACTAGCGTTTTCACCTATTTTAACTTTTCATATTCCATTCCTATCAACTATATTTTCACAACAGTCATTGTACACTGTTGTTATTGTACAATAGTATTTCTATTATTCACATTTGTTATTGTACATATAGTTCCATACTTTTCTGTAACTTGGTAACATCATCAAGTCCGTTATCATACATTTTATACCTTTATTTTACTAGTTTTTCTGTATTCTTTATTCCAACCTTTCTTTATATGTAAATTATCCTCATTTTTGTTTCTTTTGTTTAACTCCTCCTTTTGATTTTCCTTTATTTTATTATTTTGTACTGTACTATCCATTCTGTACATTTATTTTCTATTTTTTATTTTATATGCGTTATTTATTATTTATCATTTTCTTTAATTTTATTAAATCTGTCTTACTTTATTATATCTGCCATTTTTTTCATTTTCTTTTCATTATCAATATCTTTGTTATATCTGCCTTGATCTTAATTTTATTTTATTCTATCACATTTTCTATAATTATATCTGTCACTATTTCAATAATTTTGTTATATTTGTCTTTATCATAATTTTATTATATCTGCCACTAGTTTAATGCCTTTTCATTATCATTATTTTTTAAATCTGTCTATATCTTTATTTTATTATAATCTGACTCCTTTTTAATATTCTTTATCTTCTATTTTCATATCTGCCACTTTGTATTTTTCTACATTATTTGTCACTATTATTGTTACTGTACAACTTTTATGTTTTTACATTTTTGTTCTGTTTGTTTCTCTGTTAGCCCTGAAGATGACCTACACTGTAGGTCGAAACGTCGGCACATAATATAAGTACTTCACTTATTCGGTGTTTGTTATGTCCTTATTTAAATAATAAATACTGATGCAAGGTTATTGAAATTAATATAAGCGCACGAGTAATGTTTACACTTTGTATATCCATATAGAACTGTAAGAACAACTCTTGTAGGTTACAATCATATGATAATAGATCGATTCTCCTTTGCTACGGGCATAATCGATACATAACAATCTCCCGCACTATTTAAAGTATTTAAATAAATTTGAAGTCGATAATAATGAATTAAGATGTTAAATCATAATCCTGTAATCTGCTTGGCAATCTTCGCACTCTCGCTGATCTCCTAAGGATTGGCTGCAGTTCTCGGTGGCCGCTGATTTGTTCTTGAGGCTCCGGCAAGGTCTGTGGTGGTTCTGGCCTGTGCTCATTTGGTGGATCTCCTTCCTGTTGAGGTAGCGTAATGATGCTTGGAAGCGAGAGGTCGAAAGTTGTATTCTTCTTAGGTATGGATACCTTATATAATTGGTTGATATGTCTTTTAAGACGATAGCCATCGTCGTGTTCGACCATGTAGTGCCGCTTTCCGAGTTTTTTTATTATTGTACCCAATTTCCATGTTGGCTTGTTTGAGGATGTATACCATCTAGATTGAATTCGGTCTCCCACGTTTAGTTGACGCGCGATGGTGGTGGTGTCCAGGGAAGTTGTATGTTTTGGTGGCTTCAAAAGATCTAGTTTGATTCTTATTTTCCTCCCTAGGTATAATTCTGATGGAGTTTTACCGCTTGCTAAGGGTGTTGATCTATATCGCATCAGAATTTCTTGTATCTTCTTATGGAGAGGTAATGATGAAGTAGCCATCGCCTTCAATTATTTTTTAGCGTTTGCACATTTCGTTCCGCAATTCCATTTGTGGCTGGATGGCCAGGGGCTATAAACTTCTGGATGATCCCATGTTCTAAACAAAATTCGGAAAATGTTGCACTCTTAAATATTGTTGCATTGTCCGAAACGATTACTTTTGGTAAACCATGTGCTGAAAGGATATCTTGGAGATATTTAATGGTAGAATCCGTTGAAGGGGGGCTTTTTGAAAAGCGGATTTCCAGCCATCTGGACTTTGCATCCACTAAGATTAGGAAATAATGGTCTTGGAATGGTCCGGCATAGTCTATGTGTACCCTTTCGAAATTCTCTGCTGGTTCTTCCCAATGGTGAATCGGTGCTTTAGAGGGGTTGTTCCTTATTTGAGCGCACTCTTGGCATGATTTTACAAGATGTTCTATATCTTTATCAATGTTTTTCCAATACACATATTGCCTGGCTAATTGTTTCATCTTGACAATTCCTATGTGAGTATGGTGGAGTTCTTTGAGGACTGGGGCTTGCAATGAAGTTGGAATGACGATTCTCTGATCCTTGAATATAACCCCGTTTTGAAGATGGTAAATAGCGTCGCAATTGTCACCGTTTAAAAGTTCTAATTTTAGTTTTGAAAGCAGCTGGTCACGTGCGGTTTCGTCGGCAAGAGTTACATAGTTTAGAGATAAATTTGATATTTGGTATATTGTTTCATTTGAAATTAAAGAGACCTCTTCTTCTATGTATTTTTCGTCTTGGGAAATGTCATCTTCAATTGAGGCTCTTGAAAGGAAATCTGCATTTAAATTCTCTTCTGCCTTTCTATGACGAATTTGATAATCAAAATTAGTGAGCCAAGATGCATAACGTAGAAGTCTGGAGGAAGTCATGGCTGGTAATTTTGTGTTTTCATGGAGTATGTGGGCTAGCGGACGGTTGTCTGTAAAGAGCGTGAACTTTTTTCCATATATGTAATAATAGAATTTCTTGAGGGAAAATATAATTGATAAGGCTTCTCTGTCTAATTGGCTGTAGTTCATTTCAGCTTTCGTTAATGAGCGCGATGCGAAGGCAATTGGTTTTTCCTCGTTGTTAATGGTGTGGGACAGCACTCCTGCTATTCCTGTAGGTGAAGCATCACAAGCTACCGTTAGTGGGTAGTTTGGATTGAATGGTGTTAGCACTCTATCACTAGCAATTTCCTTTTTTAGTTTCACAAAAGCTTTTTCGCAGTCTGGAGACCATTTGTACTTGTGGTGACTTTTTAGAAGTAACCTCAGTGGATAAGTTAGTGCAGAAACGTTGGGAATAAATTTGCCGTAATATGTTACCATTCCTAAAAATCTTTTAACATCATCTTGACTAACTGGTCTTGGTGCGTTTGTAATAGCAGCAACTTTTTTTGGGTCTTTTGAAATTTTCCCTTGCTCGATTATGTATCCCAGGTACTGAACTTTTGTTTTGAAAAATTCGCATTTTTCTTTATTAAGATGTAGGTCATTTTCTTGTAATCTATCGAGACAACCAATTAAGTTTTTATAGCATTCTTCCCGAGTTACGGCATGCACTATTATATTGTCGAAGTATGTGGTGACACCTGGTAAGCCAGCTAGAACTTTGTCCATGACAAGATGAAAGTCATTTGGGGCGGTTTTGATACCGAATGAGAGACGATTGAACGAATAACTACCTTTGTGAGTGATGATGGTTTGGATTTGCGAACTCTCTTCATCTACTGGTACATGTAGATATGCTTTAGTTAAATCCAAGGAGCAAAAATATATCGAATTATTGAGTTCTGTTAGGAGATCTTCTATTTTTGGTATTGGGTAATGTGCGTCTTGCAGTTGCGGATTAACACCTACTTTATAGTCGACACACAGACGAACTGAACCGTCGGCCTTAGGGATGACCACTAGCGGGGACGCCCAATCACTTTCCTGTACTTTCGTTATGATACCTTGATTTTCCAATGATTCAAGTTCTTGTTCCACTTTAAGTTTGAGCGCATGTGGTACGTCTCTGGCTTTCAAAGCAATTGGTTTTGCATTGGCTCGTAGTTTAAGTGAGATCTTGAAATTTTTGCAGCAACCAACTTTATTTTGAAATAAATCAGCAAATTTATTAAGTATCTCTCTTTCTGCATTATCTAGAATTATTTTGTGTACTGGGTGTATTGAATCTTTGTTTCTTTTGTTATCAATGTCCTTGAGGCGAATATTTAAACGTCTTATCCAGGAACGGCCTAATATGTTGGAAAATTTATCTGGAACTACGAAGAGCGTTTCTTTAGATTTCGAATCCTTATACCGAACTTCAACATCTGCTACTCCAATGGGTGCGAACACGCCTGTAGTGTAAGAACGGAATCTTATGTTTGTATTACGTAGTTCAGTATTTAATTTTAATTTTTTAAAGCTTGATTTGTTCAACAGAGTTTGCCCTGCTCCCGAATCAACTTCAAATTGTTGAGTTTTGTTATTTATTTGTACTTGGACAAAGTATTTTTCTGTACCTTCTTCTAACGTTTTATTCTGAATGTTTACTATGTCATATACGTTGTATTGATCTTGAAAAGATAAATCTTCACCATCTATTGTATTTACAGTTTTCTTTTCAGACATGAGCTTCTTTAAGCAAATTTTTTCAATATGGCCTGACTTTTCACAAAATTTGCATTTTAGATTCTCAGGTTCAATCCTGCATTGATTCGCAGTATGGTTTGACTTACCACATTTTAAGCAAAGACCATTTATTCCAAGGTGTTCGAGATTGAGTCGTGATTTTGAAAGGTTCCTTGGTGGAGCATTTTTGATATTTATATTGGTCGAATTTTTGTTATGCCTTGATTGAGAATTAGAATTGGTTTGATGCTTACCCTGTGATCCTGAAACCCTATTCACATTAGTTGAAATATTTTCGGTAGAGCTATTGTTGAATTGTTGATTTGCAATTATAGATGCTTCTAGGGTTTGTGCTTTTAAAACTGCTTCTGAAAATGTTGTGGAATTATCAAGCAATAATTGATGGCGAATTTCCTGATTTGAAATGCCTCTAATAAATTGAGAATATAAGAAAAGATCAGATACAAATTTTTTACATTCGCATTTAAATTGACAATTTGGAATGAATCTTTGTAAATGGTTTACAAAATCTCGGATAGACTGATGAGGTTCTTGTTTTTGTGACAAGAATTTGTGTCGTTCGAGGAGTACATTCTTCTTTACAGTTAACTGTTCTTCAAGTGTTTGAACTATTTGATCAAAGTTCAATGCTGTTAACTCCTTTGGTGCAATATTTAATTTGAGTAACTCAAAAATCTCAGGGTCTAAACTGTTTAAAAGAATATTTTTCGCAACTGATTTATTTGACTCAAGGCCTTTCATAGCAAGAAAAATATTGAATCTTTCGATGTATTGTTGAAATGATTCTCTATTTTTATCGAAATTATCAAACTTACTCACAGAACTTGGTGATTGAGAAGAATTAGATGAAATTTGTTCCATCATCATTCTGAAGTTCTGTTGTTGCATTTCTAGAAACTGTTTGAACTGATTAGCATCCATTATGATTTAGATGACAAACTTACTTGGAAGCTAAAAAAGTCTTGAAACAAAACTAATGGAACAATAACGTAACTTGAAAAAATGAAGAAAAAACTAGCGGATAGGTTAGACCCGTTTGTAACGTACACTAAAACAAAATTAAATGAAACAATGTTCACCTCGTCGCCAATCTGTTATGTCCTTATTTAAATAATAAATACTGATGCAAGGTTATTGAAATTAATATAAGCGCACGAGTAATGTTTACACTTTGTATATCCATATAGAACTGTAAGAACAACTCTTGTAGGTTACAATCATATGATAATAGATCGATTCTCCTTTGCTACGGGCATAATCGATACATAACAATCTCCCGCACTATTTAAAGTATTTAAATAAATTTGAAGTCGATAATAATGAATTAAGATGTTAAATCATAATCCTGTAATCTGCTTGGCAATCTTCGCACTCTCGCTGATCTCCTAAGGATTGGCTGCAGTTCTCGGTGGCCGCTGATTTGTTCTTGAGGCTCCGGCAAGGTCTGTGGTGGTTCTGGCCTGTGCTCATTTGGTGGATCTCCTTCCTGTTGAGGTAGCATAATGATGCTTGGAAGCGAGAGGTCGAAAGTTGTATTCTTCTTAGGTATGGATACCTTATATAATTGGTTGATATGTCTTTTAAGACGTAACAGTGTTCTTATTGACTGCACCCCCCAACTATCTCCTTTACAAAAAAAACTAATGTTCTATACATGTAGATTATTTTATTGTGAAGGTATTTTTTTTTTAGGGAAAATTATTTTTGTGTTCCTTTTGTGCAGTAAAGTTCGATCTATGAAGATATAAGACCGCCTAAAAAGATATAGAAGGAAAATTCAGGAAATTTTTGTATTCATTTTTCTCTTTAGTCTACTCGTAGAAATTCTGAAAACCTACTATGTATTAGGAATAAGAGGGAATGTGAAAGAGAAGCCATAAAATTTCACACTAGTTTCTCCCCTAACTCTTGGTTAATTACCACTTAAATTTTTGAAAAAAAAATGGGAAAAGAAATAATTAGATTACAGTTGACTTAGGTTTATTTGTTAGCTAGAATAACAAATAATAAATTAACATACTATATTATTTGTTATTTAAAATAAAATTTATCCTATTTATTCACTTACTCACAGTCTATTTACAGCTTGCTCAACTCCATCAGGACCGTTTTTAGCTACTGCTTATGATAATTATTGGTTATAGTCAAAATGAAAGAACCATTTTCAGAGCACTTATACATATATCATGTTCAGTATGTCATATCATATTTAAGACGCCAGAAACAGACATGGAAGCAGTGATTTTTGTTTAGCATTCAATTGAATCGTCGGTTATTATATCTCAGATGAACTTACACTTTGTTTTATTTTCATTGTTCTCTTGCAGGACAAGAAAAACCCTTACTTCAAAGGACTAGATTATCACATCTAAGTAATCTACTTACTCAAACTGTTGAACTAATGAAGCTATTCAAAACATTAGAAGGTTGGATGAAAACTATTCAAATTAGTATTCCTAGATCTTGGGTCTTAAATTCATAGTGTATGTAATATTTAAGTCTAGTTTATGAGAATAATGCGAACTTTGAGGGAATAAGTATTAGATGAAAGATAAAAATACAAATTTTCAAACCCCAAAATTAACATTATAACACACACTATATTATTACATATACAGTGGAAGATGGTATTACATTCAAGAAAACTTATTTGTCCAGGGATATTTCCAGTTTCCTGTCTATGATGAATGGATTTAGGCGGTTAGAATTCTAGACCACATCTATAATCCTTTGTTCAATCCTCCATGGCCTGTCCATATTCTTTACCCTCCTCTCCACTAATGGCCAAGAAAAACTTTTAAGTTAAATGTAATAAAAAGGAGGCACAGAGGGAAAATTGGGAAAAAAATGTTTTGTTTTCAGAGAACTTCTTCCAGATGGTGGAAGAACACTCAATATGGAGATGATACAAAGCGTGGATTTTTCAGAAGAGTGGAAATATATTCAATATTCAAAAACATTTTAATTTTTATAACTCAAAATGCTATCTCTACTCGACTAACATGCCAGTTGTTGTAGGCCCAGGGATTGTCAATTTTGAGAGGAAAACTTTACCAAATTTAAAAACTTCGATACTCATCTGACCAAAATTTAATTTTCTACAACAGATTTGATGTTTTTTAACATTGATCTTGAGTTATTCTCCTAGAGTACTCATTACCAAGAAGTAGAACCATAATAAGTAATCTCCGAAAGTTTGACAGCTTTTGAGGGACTGATCCTTGCCATTATTTGGCTACAGCTCCGAGAGGACTCCTGATGCTTAGTGGTCTGAAAGCGCCTGTTTAGGTTATTGATCATCTTCGCCATCGTTCTTCTTTAAATGAATTTTAACTCATCCAGTTCGAATTTGAAATTTTGAACTGGTGCTAAAGCAGTAATGAGGTTGTTAAGATGACTCCTTAATATTTTTGGCTAACACGACATACTTCAGGTCTCATTTAGCTATTGTACCTAATTTATGTGCTGATTTAATAATTGGGCATGATATTTTAGGACAACACGACTCTGTCATGGTGAAATTTGGGGGCGATAAAGCTTCTCTGTCTTTTTGTAACCTCACAGCTGCCAATATCCCACCTGTTTTATTATTCTCAAATTTATCTCCTGAAATCAAACCAATCGCAATAAAATCACGTAAACATTCCGCCTCTGATACGGAATATATTAAAAATGAAATTAGTAAATGATTTTCTGAAGACATAATTGAACCAAGCTAATCTCCTTGGCGTACTCAAGTTCTGGTCATACAAACTGAACATCACCGGAAGAGAATGGTAGTAGATTACTCATAAATAAATGATGAAAAATCAAAATTTTCAATTCGCTCAATTCGACACTTAGGACATCAAATATAAAATAACACAATCAAACCTGATCCTGGTAGACTTAAATCACTTCTAGATGTTACCTCAAAATAATGCGGATTCTCTTCAAAAAGCTTTTGCTTTATTTGCACATTATTCAAAATGGGTATCACAATTTTCAGAAAAATTAAGGCCTCTAATAAATAGCAAACAACCCCCCTTATCTAAAGAAGCTTTAGAAATGTTCGAAAGCTTAAAAAATGGTGTTGCTTAACAGCAGTGTTGCCATTATCGATGAAAACTGTCCATTCATAGTCGAAACAGACGCATCTGACAACGCCGTTGGAGCCACTCTTTCACAGAATGACAAACCTGTTGCATTTTTTACTAGGTCGTTACCTCGAAGCGAGAAGATACATTCGTCTGAAGAAAATGAGGCTTATGCAATTGTCGAGACAATTAAGAAATGGCAATATTATCTCATGGGCAAACATTTTACTCTTATGATAGACCAAAGATCCGTAGCTTTTATGTTCGATTCAAAGATTCGACTAATTGCTCTTAAAAGCCATAATAAATCAGTAAAGAGGTGACTGATCATTCATAAATGAGCTGATCACATTTGGAAAAGTAAGTATCTGAAACTTGTTCTGAGTGAAGAAAATTCAATGTAAGTAGCTTTAAATAAATAAACGAACCCCCTATGGTTCAATTTCAGTAGGAACTGGAGTTTAAGAAATTTTCAGCTGGTGATGTAGATCAATTAATTTCTCCTTTCTACCAAGATGTGAAACCATCAGACCCACATTGTACTGCAGGGATATTGACATAATGCAACAAAAACTTTAAAAAATAACCTGCATTGGTTAATCGGAAGAGACATATACTCTTACACGACAACGGTAGACCTCGTGTTTCACGACAGGCTGTGAAGAAACGAAAGGAGCTGGTTTACGATGTCCTTCCACACCCAACTTATTCGCCAGTCCATCTCGAACAGATTTCTGTATGTTAAGAAAACTTCTTGAAAATGATTCTCAAGTCAAAAACAGTTTCAGACTTTATTTCTTTACAAAACCCTAAATTTTTCAGTTCTGGAATTGAATCATCGATAAAACGTCGTGGAAAATGTACAAAAAGGAGAATAAATATTTTGAATAAAAATGTTTGACTTCATAATGTTGTTTTATTATTTTAATGTCTTGATTTTTTAAATATTTTAATAATGAAACTATTATTTAAATTATTTACTGAATTTGATAGAAAAAGTTTGTAGCACTGAATTAGTTTAGACATGACGTCAGTTGAGTGAGCTCTGCTCGGCGAATATACGACAGGGGGGGATCACGTTGAGTCTTCATGGAGGTTTTACTAGTCTATTGAGAAATTTTTCACAATGTGAATAATTAACATAAAATGTTTCTTAGTTTTAGCCTTATCAGTTCGTTTTATCGACAACTCCTTGGAAAATGTGAAGTTTTTTAGAATACAAGTTCCTTTTAATTTATTGTAAGTTTAAACCTATTTGTTTATTTACATTTTGAAAATAATCGGTATGAGTGTTACTAATAACATTATCTACGACTATCTTGGATCACCTTTTTAAAAGTTTATTTCAGTGTTTATGATGACTAACAAGTCAACTATTTCTATTGTGTTTCTAATTTTAAAGTTCTATATAGTAATTCATTATCATTTTGAGAAGTATTATCCCAGTTTTTATCATTATTTTAGAATAATTAAAGCTTAATATTTATTTTAATTACTAGACATTTATAAATAATCATAGATAGAGGAAGTAATGGGTTGTGCTCCACAGTTAAAAATAGAAACACAGTGTGTGGGTAGTTGATATAAGTTGACACTTATTAATTTTACAGTTATTCGAAGGGCATTATTATCTGCAAATTGTTTAGTTACAAGGTTTTTAATAATTTATTTAATTTATCTCAACTTATCTGTGAATGATTACTTTATTGATAACAGTAGAGAGTCAAGGTGGGCTATTTTTACTTTTTTCTGTTATGCCCACCTTTTACTGTAACTTCACTTTCTACAGATTATGGAATTAAAGTTTTATTAATAAGTTTTCTAGAAGTTCGAATGTTTATATAATATATAGGTCATTGTTATTTTCTAATATATATGTATATATGTTTTACATTTTGAAATTGTAATTTGATCTTACTCAATAGTAATGCTAACATTGTGTTTTCTTAATTACCATAACTTAATTCCTTATATTTTTCTTAGTTAGTTTTATTCTTGTTAGTCAATGCATGTAATTATTTTTTAAAAGTGATTTATCTATTAATCTCAAACTTTTGCTTGTAATGTATCATTGATTATTTGGTTCGATTTGGTTAACTTAGCAACAAAGTATAATTTTTTATTTGTATTTTTAATGTTATTCCTTTCTTTTCCTACTTCTGCACGAGTTCTAAAATTTGAAAATTATGAGATTTTGTTTGCTCAGTTTGAGGAAATTTTTAAGATTTTAGCTGGTTACATACTCTCTTGCCTACTAACTTTTCAAACTCTACAATAATGCTGAACCTATTTCTATTGGAGGGATGTGATCTTTTATTTTGTTACCATATTTATTTAAAAGTTTGTCGATTAAATTTCGATTACTTTTGGGACTTCCCAAGCCAGATCATCTTGGGGAAGTCACCCATCCATCATAAATTTTAATGAAAGTATATACATATTGGATTTCATTTTTTTTTTAAATTCACAAAATAGAAAGCTTTAAACAAAAAAGAACCATTTTTTTGCATTATTAGAATCAATGTTGAAACATGATTTTTTGACTTGACTATTTCATGCCAAATTATCCTGTCAAAGTCAGTTACCTATCATCAAGTTTAATGAAAATTAATATATAATGAATCAAAACCAAAATGGAAAAACAGCAAATTGGATAGTAGTCCAAGTTCAAAATGATCACTATTGGTTTCAATCACATACCGGCCACTAAGGACCAATTGAATATCATTGGTTAGGCTTCTTTGGGAGTCTTGATTTTCTTTCTTCAGAAATTTTGTGTTTTGCCCCTTTTATTCTATGTGTGTGGCATGTACAATCTGATGTCAACAACAATAATTATTGCATCAGATTCTATGTTCACTGGGATTTATAAACAAAATTCTATGTTCAGTGTCTGGTTATAACCAGACCTGTGTAGATATTATCTTTGGTTGGTAACTCAAAATATAAATAAAATACCACTTAGGAAGCAGCTGTTATACCTTAATAAAATTCAATGCTAATATACATGTAATACGTTAGAAGTAACTTGACGTTACTTACCGTTATCCTAGAAACAGTACACTCTCTACCACACACTGAACCCAAAACCATTCATGGGTTGTAGTGGTACAGTTTTTTCTATTTTTTAAAAATTTAATGTTATGAATAAGAAAGTTTTTTTTCTTTATACGATAATTTGTGCATAATACTGTATTGAATAATCTACCTTCATATTTTGATGAGGGAGCGGAGTGGCTCAGTGATAGAGCACTGAGTAGCCATGCCGGAAATCCTGGTTCAAATCCCGCTGCAGGCAGTTACTTTTACTTATTCTGTTTGCAGCGGGAGATGGATCGTATGGGATGTTGGACCCTCCTGGTGCTTATCCAGCCTCTATGAAATATTATAAAAATAGCGTACCCAAAATAAGGGGGAAAAACCTGGCGGTTGAGCGTGACCTACAACAAGTCACCTCCTTCTAGAACAGTTTTCCATGAAACAGTACAGTCTCTACCATGTACTGAATCCCAGACTCGTAGTGGTTACAGGATATTTTGGTGAATAGTTAATAAATTCCTTCCTCCCACTTAGTTATTTAATTTATTACTCATGTTTTATTTTATTTTTTTTCTGAGCTTTATAGAAATTAGTGTCAAATTACTTTTGAAGCACATAATTTGAAAACATTGGTGAATTAAATCTTTTGTTGCTGATTGATAAATAAAAATACAGAATATTTTTATTTTTATAGTATTTTATAACTGATTAAATTATGCATGTGTGTATGTATACATATTCTTTTATTTATACTTTGTTATTTGTTTTTTCAGACAATGGTTGTACCAGAGTCTTCTATTAATAATATTATGGGGGGGTTGGAGAGTACAGGAGGTGTAACTCTCCATAATCATAGAAGGAAACTTAAGCAAAGGTAAATAAACTGAACTTTATTTTTTATCGTAATTTGCTCATATAGATGAACGTATATTTTTTTAAAAACCTTATCTGCAGATCATTTAAACTATGTTAATAATGTAATTTTTAGATATTCAAAATTAACTATACCCATTGTTTAGAATTATACAAGATAAATCTTGTTTTCAGGTTCGAAACAATTGCTAAACTAGGCCAAGGAACCTATGGCAAAGTTCAACTGGGTATTAATAAAGAGACTGGGCAAGAGGTATATAATATGTTTATTTATTTATTTTTTATTTGCCAAACTTATGAAAAACATAAATATCCTGTTATTTTACCATTGTTGTCAGATCTATTTTTAAGTTTATGTCGCATGTGGTGCTGTCCTCAGAAACACATTTAACCTTCAGTGTCATTAAGCTTTATAATTTATCTTATATGTATATAATTTACAACAATTTAATTTAATTTATATTTTTAGGTTGCTATAAAAACCATCAAAAAGTGTAAAATTGAGACTGAAGCAGATTTAATTAGAATTAGAAGAGAAATTCAAATTATGTCGTCACTGAGACATCCTTATATAATTCACATTTATGAAGGTAAATAAGCATCTAATGATCAAGCATTTTTGTAAAGTAAATAACTGTGCAATAACATAGAAATCCATAGGAATATATAAGTAATTCAACTATAAATCAAATAATGAATTTTAATGATAGAGAGGAAAATAGTTGATTGGAAGATATAACGGAGGATGGAGATAGTTGGGGGGGAGGGGTGTAGTAAAAAAAACACCAAATAAGTTGGCTTATTTTTTATTTGTGCCGACGTTTTATTCTAGCACTTAGTTTATCATAATAGTCTTTGTTGCTATTAATTGAGATAATTAAGAATTTTATGCTATTTATTTAATTATTTTATATTAAGTATTTTCACTGCAATTATAATTTCCTGATTGTTATGATTAGTGTTTGAGAATCGTGACAAAATGGTGCTAGTTATGGAATATGCTGCTGGCGGAGAATTATATGATTATTTGAGCAAAAGGAAAGTCTTAGAAGAGAATGAGGCGAGGAGAATTTTCCGACAAATAGCGATGGCTGTGTACTACTGTCACAAAGTATGTTATTAATTTTTGTTTTTCATTTTTTGTTGTTATTTTATTTAAAAGTGAATCATTTATATTCCCAAAGTTATTCAAAATGTTCAAAAAAAAAAAGTTAATTTGCTGTTTCATAGTTAGTGAATTATACTAGTACTGAATAGTTTAAGCTCTCTCTTTAAGGCTGACTTATATGTAGAGGCTTATAGTTGAAGTACTCACATCAATCAGAAAATTTAAGCGTTTTATGATAGGTTTCTCAATGAGGAATATCTAATAGTTTTGAAATTATTCGAACAGCTTTAAGAAAATTTCTTGTGTCAAAAAAATGTACTACTTTACAAAAAATTCTTTAATTTTTTCTCTTGTATTCAAAACGTTTTTATTTATTTATTTTTTAATAAATAAACATGCATTTTCAGACTCATAAGGATATTTTTGTACTGATTAATTAAATTGTGGAAAATAAGTATAATAGTATAAAACATCAACGAAAGTACCTCTGTACAAACACAATAATTTATAAATGAGGCGTGGAGATGGTATAAGGGATAAATCCATATTTCATAATTTTTAATTTTTTTAATGTTTTTCACAAATTTAGCATCCTCTATGCCAGCGGTTCCCAAACTGGGGAGCGCCCCCACGTCCCGGGGAGGGGGAGCGTGAGGAAATGTCAGGGCGCGAGACAAGTCGGACATTAAATTAAATTTAAGTAGTCTTTCTAAAATTCGAAATTAACCATGATGTTTAGAAAATTTACCACTTTGATATAATGGACAAACCTTCATTATGGTTAAAATATTTCAAAGTGCATCCGAGCGTATCGCGGGAAGCTCTTCGTTTATATTTTCCTTTTTCAAACACCTATTTGTGCAAAAAAGCATTTTTAACACTTGTGGCAATTAAAACAAAGTATCGGAATAAACTTGATGTTGCTAGTGACTTGCATTGTGCACTTACTAAAACTCAGCCATGAATAGGCATACTAGAAAGAAAAATGGAAACCCATCCATCTCACTAACCAACCTAATCTATTTTTCTCTTATTAATAATTTTTGTATTTTATGAAAACTGATATTGTCGTACCTTAAATGTTTTGTTTTCAATGTAATACTTATTTGTTTTTGTATTGATGATAATTGTTGACCTATGATAATGTATGTTGAAGAAATTGGTCCGGGTAGAGGTCACTGAATGAAATTCTCAAGTAATTTGAGTTTTATATTTAAATTCTCAGTTCAAAGTTTTATATTGAAATTCTCAAGTAATTTATTTGTTTTTGTTTTTTCCTAGGCTTACACAATTCATTGTTAAGGGGGGGCGCGAGAAGCTTTCATTTCAACAAAAAAGTTTGGGAACCCCTGCTCTATGCGGTGGTACATGGTTCACCATTCAATACATGTCAAAGCCAATCTAATTTTTCTAAAAACAATTTCTCTCAAATAAATAATCATTTCATAGTAACCTAAATTATTCATATGTTTGTGATTCCTAAAAAAATTTTAAATTTGTATTTATCCCCTTTTGCATCTTAACGCCTCATATAATGCAGTTGATAATTTATTTAACCTTTTTTACTAGTTAATTTAGATAGTTTTTATTAATATTTTAACATACTATTATTTAATTTCTATTGTTGGCTAGGTAAATTTATTGAATACATGTGCAATTTTAATAATCCCTGCCCTCATTAAGTGAATAAATACTAATAAATGAAAGAATAACTAAGATATGAATGTTTTAAGTAACATATAATTTTATGTATAAGTTAGTGAACTGGAGAATACTCTTCTACATTCGATTTCTCCCTAGCAGAAAATATTTAGGTGTGATTTTGAATATTAATTTTGTGGGCTTATTTGTCCTCCCCTCTGCAGTTGAATCTCAAAATAACAGCAACAATTTATCGATTGTAGCTTTTCATTTGATTCTAATTTCCTCTTTTTTTCAGCATCAGATTTGTCACAGAGATTTGAAACTTGAAAATATTTTATTAGATGAACAAGGAAATGCAAAGGTAATAACAAATAATTGTTTATTGATTTCTCCCTTGTGTCCATAGTTAATCCTTTAAAAGAGCTGTTTACTTATTCATATTTCAGTGTTCCATGCATAAATCATAGATGTTTCAAAAAAGATTTAATTGTTTTACAAATAATTAAGAATAGATAGCATATTTAAAAAATAAAAATAAATAATAGGATTAATTTATAAATTATAAAAATGGAATTCAATGAGTTAAAAATAAAATAGGTTTTAAATAAAATACAACCAATCCAGAATTTTTTCTAGTTTAGTGTGCTAAAAAAAAGTTGATATATTTGGCTCAATTTTATTGATCTACAGTTTTGAATTAGTATTATACAAACATAAAGAGTTTTTTTTTTAACATTTGTTTATATTTTATAATGTTTTTTCAAAAAAAACTATTTAATTGTTAGCTTTTACCCGTTGGCTTCTTATATACTTTGTTTTCTCATTCCTGGTTGGCATTTTCTCAAATAACAGTTAATGCATCCTTTTCGAGATTAAATGTTCATAAATTACTAACATTAAACTTCTTATCATTATTTTTTTATATTCGTTTCCATACTATGTATATTTATAACTTCCTAACTTTAAAGTAAGTTTTAAAAATAAAACATTCAATTATTTTATTTTTGCATGGTAATTTTTTCTCACTGTTTAAATTTCTGGGTGTTGAGAAATAAGTTATGATGATAATATAGTGCCTTAAAAAATGTATTATTATGTTAGTAAAAATAATGTAATATTTAATAACTTGTTTCTTTCTTTATTATATTATATATAAAAAAGTTAGGAGGAGAAAATTACTATTTTCCCCTTTTCAACATCCATAGAACTCTTGGAAAAAATATACAATGAACAGGAACAGAGCCAACAAAATGGTGTTTCCTGTTCATTTTCCCACTTTATTACATTCAGCTCAGTCTAATATTTACTTCACTAGTTCTGTTATAGTTAGAGATTCAATTCATCATAATCCTTAATATGATAATAATAATTAGAATTAGAATTAGGATTATAAGCTATTTAATCTTGATCAATTTGAATTGAGGTTTAATTGAATTTAAAGCTTAAATACCATTGCGTACCAACAGCTAACTTTTTATTTACTTTTGAAAGATTGCAGATTTTGGCCTATCAAACGTTTTTGACAAAAGTCGCCTTCTAAGTACGTTCTGTGGAAGCCCGTTGTACGCTTCACCAGAAATAGTGAAAGGAATCCCGTATTCTGGGCCTGAAGTTGACTGCTGGTAATTCAATATTTTTATAGTCTCTTATATTTGCTTTATTGCTTGAAACTAAACAGATATTTTAATAATCTTTTCGAAAGCACAGTATTTGTTTTGTGGCTTTTCAATTTCTTAGAATTAATTTTCAGTTTTTACTCTCTTTTTTTTCAACTATTTCAAAATGTAACTAAAGCAAAATCTATTATTTTTTTATATAAATATGTATGTCTTATGCATTGTTGTCATTCTAGTTTAAATCTATAGTCCATCATGGTTTAATTAACTTATCTTGTAGCCATATGTTATAAAAATGATTGAATGTATTTTTTTATATTATGTATTCACCATAAGAAAATTATTAATTATACTATTCAGTTATAATTCTAATAAACATCTAACCCGTTAATTTTTTATTGTTAGATTTGATAAAATATTTTGATTGAATGAACAGAATTTTAAGTTTGATTTGAATTATTGAATGCAATCAATGCAGTATTTAAAACTCAAATTAATTAGAAGAATTAGTTCACTTTTCAAGAAATAGTTAGGGAACAAAATGAGGCATAGACAAAACAATGGCCAAAAATGATTTTTTTTTAACTCATGGAGATCTGTAACTGTGTATCTTTAGTTTGTATCTCAGAAAATATTTTTTTAACTTAGCTACACACACTTATGTCCTACAATGTCTCTGACTGTCGAGATTGGGAACTAAAATTATGTCTACTTTGTACGATGCACATCATCTTTGTTAGTAATGGTTGGTAAACATTTATTTGTTTTATTTATATATATATATATATATATATATATATATATATATATATATATATATATATATATATATATAAAATCTCTAAAGGACTTTTTGTCTTAGTTTTTCGGTCCCATATAAGTTCCTGAAGTTTTGCCATTTAAAAGTCGGGACACCCTGTATATATATATATATATATATATATATATATATATATATATATATATATGTGTGTGTGTGTTTGTGTGTGTGTGTGTGTGTGTATATGTAAGATTGTTTTGACGTGATTTTATTCTTTATTTATTAAGGAATTAAATTACACGTTCTTTCAAACTAGTAATTAAACACTTTTAACAAAATTAATTTAACTAACAAACTTTAGCACATGTGTTTTATCAAAGTCTAAGCAAACACTGAAGATTATAACAGTGATGTTATCACATGTAGTAACCTTACACCTCCACCTCTGAAGACGATTCACACGGAGAAAAAGGAAGCAGCTTGCTGGAATGAAAGAAATTGGAAATCTTCTTTTTCTTTCCATTTGCGACTTCATAAAATGTTGGTGAAATCTTTCGGACGATTGGAAAAGGTCCAATTCGTATGGGATCAAGTTTGTTGCGATTTAATTTGTTTCCGTTCTCGATGTAAACCAAATCGCCAATCTTGAAATCGTGATGTCTCCTATTCTTGTCTATTCTCGCCTTATTTATTTGAAAGTTCCTTAAAGAATTTCGAAAAGCTAATTTTCGATCCTCTTCTAAGGAAGATGTATTGTCTTCGATAAGAGGAGATATAGCCTGTTTCTTCCCAAGGAGTAAGTATGATGGTGCGAATCGTGTTGAGCTATGAATTGTATCATTATACTCATTGACACATTCCTTTGCGAGAATCGGCCAGGCTTAATTTGTCTCACTGTTTATTTTGCATCGTAAACGATTCAATAGCGTTTGATTTAGTCTTTCGTTAAGCCCGTTTGATTCTGGATGATCAATGCAACAAAAAACAATCTGTATTCCTTTTTTTTCCAAAAAATTTTTAAAATGGGTTGAATTTATGGAAGCATATTGGTCGGCTAATAGGATCGAAATATTATTATTTTTAGCAATCGGATTAATCAGATTAATTAAGTCGTGAGCGCTTTGACCCTTACTCGTTGAGATCCATGCATATCTGGTGAAATGATCCACCAAAATGTGCATGTATTTCTTTGGTGACCGATTCCCTGAAAACCCTCCAACAGTATCAAGTGACATTATTTGGAACGGGTTAGTGGCAGGACCCAATTGTGAGAGAAGGCCGATAGCTCGACTGCGACGGGCTTTATTTCTAACACAAATCTGGCAACTTTTACAGAAGTTATGTATTGCTTTGTTGAAACCCTTGAAGTAATAATGCGGCCGAATTGTGGCGATCATCTGTGCTGGATCGATGTGACCGTAATGATCATGAACCAGCTGGATGATTTCATTTCCTAATTTTGGAGAAACAAATATTCTCAGTTTGCCTTTTAATCTTTTAAGGATCATTCCTTGCTTATAGGCAGTCCGTTTTGCTAATTTTAACTCCGGAAAGTGTTCAGCTTGGTCTTTTAATATCTGAGGTAGATCGATCAAGTTCACGATCCTGATTGCATCTTCATTATTGAATTATTCCAAAACCGTTTCATCTGATCTGGCCTTAGTCTTTAAGTTTTCTAATGGCTTATGATCGCTGCATACTGTAAAGTGGCGTCCTATTAAATAATATTGCCAAAATTTTATAGCGTCTTTGATCGCCTTGCATTCCAAATGATTGATGTTTAAACGTTTTTCCCTTTCCGATAGTTTTCTTGAATAATAAGCTACAGGATGCAGTATTCCATCTTCTTGAGGCTGTTTCAGAGTAGCGCCTATCCCTTTAAAACTGGCGTCTGTTTCTATAAAGACGGGCTTATTATAGTCGTAAATTGACAGTATTGGGCCCGTACATAAATAATCTTTTATCATATTGAAAGCTTTTTCACAATCACCGGTCCATTCAAACTTCACGTCCTTTCTTAATAATCGATGTAATGGTTCCAGTTTTTGAGAACTATTTTCTATATATCTTAAATAAAAGTTTATTGAACCTAAAACACTTCTTACTCCAGTTTTATCCGATGGACTTTGTAGGTTTTTTATTGATACTAAATTACCTTGAGCTGGTGAGACTCTGTTCTTTGAAATTGTATGACCCAGATATTTAACAGATTTAGCTGCAAACAAACATTTGACTAGTTTTAGTTTGAATCCTTCAGCGTCGGCCACCTGCAAAAATTTGTCGATATGTTGAAGATGATCTTCCCAGGTTTGAGAGAAAATCAAAATGTCATCGATATAATTGATGCAGAATTTTTCCAAACCATTTCTTCGGATAATGTTTGATAAGATTCTCTGGAACGTGGCCGGAGCATTTTTCAGACCAAATGGAAGGACTTTGAACATAAACTTTCCATATTTTGTTATAAAAGAAGTTTTTTCTCTGTCCTCTTCTTTTAGTGTAATACACCAAAATGCTGAATTAATATCTAAAACCGTAAAGTATTCACAATTTACGACTTTGTCGATTACGTCCTGTATCGTAGGAAATGGAAAAACTTCTGGAACTACCAATTTATTTAATTTGCGAAAATCGATACACAAGCGTGATTTCTTGTTCTCCTCTTTCTTGAACGCGAGGGTTACAGGGGAAGCGAATGGAGAATCAGATTCTTCAATAATTTTTGCTTGCAATAATGCCTTAATCTGACTTCGAATTTCTTCATCGTCTGGAATTGAACATTTATACGGTCGACAAGTAACATATTCATTAGATAATAATTTTATCTCTGCTTCTTTTGATTTCACTTTCCCAATATCAAATTTATCCTTTGCAAATATGTGTTTATGCTTTTCTATTAGCTTTGCAATCTGCTGTTTTCGCTCCTCATTTTCAATATGATGTAAATTGACGTCGAATTCTTCTATTTTTAAACTTTCATTAAAATTTAATTGAGTATAATCGTTGGGATCATTATTATCAATTAAAACTTGATTATCATCTATTTGATTTTTTTCCATCTGATCTAATTTAGATCGAATAAAATTATCCTCTCGATCACTATTGGATCAGTTTTCATGTAATTCTATCACATTGTTGTTGTCTGTCCGTTGTAATATTCTTAAGTTTTCATTTTGAATCAATTGAAACTTTTTTATGGCATCAATCCCCAATAAGATATCATAAGAAAAATTTTCGTTCTTGACAACATAAGCTGTTATGTAGTCTGTAATATGCCCAATACGAAGTAAAATTTTAGCCCGGGCTGAAGTGAAATTTAATCCGCTGATAGTTTTCAATACACTTTTTTTTTCAATTAATTTCAACTGTAGCAAGTCAGCAATTCGTTGAGAAATTAATGTAACGTTGGAGCCACTATCATAAATAGCCTTAGTTTTCATCTTGTCACATATGATTACAATAAGCTTTATCAACGGATCTAATTTCGCCCGGTTCTTCAGTTTAAATGTTTGTCATTCATGTCTGTTTGTAATATCTCAAAGTCGTCAATCTCAGAAGATCCTTCAGTCATGTTTGATTTTAGTTTTTCTGAAACTTTACTTCGATTGCGGCATTCCGCTACGAGATGGTATCGATTCGGAAAACCAATAGCTACAAAAATTGAACATGCTGTCCTGTGAACTTTGTTCTTTGAGTGAAATTCATCTCTGAAAAGTTTTCGGGCCAGAAATTATTTTAGATCTAGGACTTGACGGATTTTCTTTCTTCTTTGTAGAAAACGAGTCCTCTAGTTTTCGGAGTTCCGCATATAAGTCTTTAACGGTGTTCATTTTTTCTCTATCAAGTTCTTCTTGAGCTTCTTTCGGTAATCCAAAAACGATGAGGTTGATACGGGATAATTCAGTACCCTTAGGTTCTACTTCTAGGCATAACCTCTCCTTTATAAGCGCGTAATCGATTAAAGACCCACCCAAGTATTTGTAGTTAAAAGCTTTCCTAACAATATACCAGCCTTTATCAACAAAAACGTTCAAGAATGACTCTTTCCAAGTACTCCAATGACCATTTACACCTATTTTCTTTAGATTTATTTCAAACCAATCTTTTGCTGGGCCCATGACAAAAAAACGCAAAGCTTGAATCTTTCCATTATCGGAATTTACCTTGAAGCGGCTACACTCTTCTTCAAATTTAGTTAACCATTCTTTAGGATCTGATTTACTCTTTTCAAATTTTTCTATAACAAATTTTTTTTCGATTTGATGAAGTTTTATTTCCTCTTGTTTTAAATTTAAATATAATTGGGTTTCTAATTGTCTAATCCGATTTTCTAACTCTATTTGTTCAGCTTTAGCAACCCAGGAATTTGATATTGGGTCGCATTCTTCTAAGGGAAACTCTCTAAAACAAACATTATCAGCTTCATCGAAGTATTCCTTTTTTATATTTTCATCGATTTTTACAGAAACTGTTCTATAACCTGTTTGGTTCTTAATAGCAAACATTGCATTTTTTATGGGTTTTTTATTTAATAAAAAAATGTGGATACTTACATCTCTAAGTTCTTCTGGCACTAAATACCAAGTATTTCTATCAATGGATATACATTGAATAACAAATTCTTCCTCAGCTTTCTTAACTACTTGAACATGAAGTAAATCCATTTCTTACTAGTTGAAAATCTGTAATTTAATTTGTAAGATTGTTTTGACGTGATTTTATTCTTTATTTATTAAGGAATTAAATTACACGTTCTTTCAAACTAGTAATTAAACACTTTTAACAAAATTAATTTAACTAACAAACTTTAGCACATGTGTTTTATCAAAGTCTAAGCAAACACTGATGTTATCACATGTAGTAACCTTACATATATATATATATATATATATATATATATATATATATATATATATATACACACACATATATATATATACAGGGTGTTCTGAATTTAAATGGCAAAACTTCAGGAACTTATATGGGACCGAAAAACTAAGACAAAAAGTCCTTTAGAGATTTGCTCGTTTTTGCTTAGTTTTAAAGAAAATCGCAAAAAAAGAAACAAAACAAGTTTTCATTTGTATACTTATTTATTTACATTTATATTTATGTTATGTTCTTTTTAATATTGCTCAAAATGTTGTCCTCTTGCACCAATGCAAGCATTACATCTAGCACTCATTTGATAAATTGCAGCTAAACATTGTTCTGATGATATTTAATGCACTGCAGCTATGATTCGGTCTCTTAATTGTTCTCTTGAGTTGATTGACACCGAATAAACTTTCTGCTTCAAGGTTCTCCATACGAAGAAATCCATGGGTGTCATATCAGGTGATCTGGGTGGCCAAGGTACTACTCCTCCATGTCCAATCCATCGTTATGGATAATTTATATCCAACCATGCTCGAGCAACTCTGCTATTATGAGCTGGACATCCATCGAGTTGGAACCACATTTCAATGCGCTGTTGTAAGGGAATGTAATCTAAATAATTAGAAAGGCGTTCTCCAAAAAATGTGTAAATGTGATACCATTCTATCTTCCAGGTAAAAAATATGGTCCCACCAGTAATCCGTTCCAAATTCCAAGTTAATAGCAAATTCATGATGAAACCTATTCTCTCTAATAGGTCTGGGATTTTCAAGAGCCCATACATGATAATTTCTTTGATTAACAATTCCTCCTCTTGTAAAGCTAGCTTCATCGATCCATATAATTTTTAATGGAAATAAATTATCATCACGAATTTTTTCAAGAAACCAGTTACTAAAATTCAATCTCTTGACATAATCTTGAGGTAATAAATTTTGAACTTTTTGAAGATGGTATGGGTAGTGATTATCACCTTTCAAAGTTCGCCATATTGCTTGCCGTGATATTGCTAATGCAGCAGATGCTCTTCGGATGCTAGTCTCAGGATTGTTATCGAAGTGGCGTTGGACACAATTTCTTCTCCGATAATCTGCTCTTACTGCTGCCTGATATTCATGATGAAACCTATTCTCTCTAATAGGTCTGGGATTTTCAAGAGCCCATACATGATAATTTCTTTGATTAACAATTCCTCCTCTTGTAAAGCTAGCTTCATCGATCCATATAATTTTTAATGGAAATAAATTATCATCACGAATTTTTTCAAGAAACCAGTTACTAAAATTCAATCTCTTGACATAATCTTGAGGTAATAAATTTTGAACTTTTTGAAGATGGTATGGGTAGTGATTATCACCTTTCAAAGTTCGCCATATTGCTTGCCGTGATATTGCTAATGCAGCAGATGCTCTTCGGATGCTAGTCTCAGGATTGTTATCGAAGTGGCGTTGGACACAATTTCTTCTCCGATAATCTGCTCTTACTGCTGCCTGGAATTGGTCACCTTCATTACGTATTAAGAATGACCAAGTCTCTCGTAGTCTATTAAAAGTTAACGAAAAGACTCGTCGATTAGGCACTCTTCTATTTGGAAATCGGTGCGCATACTCCCGCACCGCTTCTAAAGCATTACCGTTACAGAAACCATACACAAAAATCATATCAGCATCTATATGTATGCGGCATTGTGGCTGATGCTATTCACACAAAAATATCTGAGTAACTGACTGAAGACTGATTTAGGAATTATAATCCTAAAAGGAAGCCAAGATGTGAACAAATGAAAGAATGTAAAGAATAACATTAAGTGTTTACATATATCACTGCCTAGCCTGACGGACTTAGAAAGGTGATAATCGCTACCTGTAACATTTTCGTTTTGTTTCTTTTTTTGCGATTTTCTCTAAAACTAAGCAAAAACGAGCAAATCTCTAAAGGACTTTTTGTCTTAGTTTTTCGGTCCCTTATAAGTTCCTGAAGTTTTGCCATTTAAATTCGGGACACCCTGTATATATATATATATATATATATATATATATATATATATATATATATATATATATAATGTAATTCATTTGTGAATAGTTAAAAAGTTTCATTAAAATATTCTGGGCCATTTTAGTGTCACGACCTAGGAAGAACTGTCTTTTTCTGCTACTGTATCGATATCTGAAAAACAATATACATTATTCCTCTGTTTGTTTTTTTTTTACATTAATAAATTCAGTTGCCATATTTTAGCTTTTAGCTTGCTGATGCTTTAATACTGATGATACATTTTAAACTTTTGAATAGGTCACTTGGAGTTTTACTCTATACGTTAGTGTATGGTGCAATGCCATTTGATGGTTCAAATTTCAAAAGACTGGTTAGACAGATTTCCGCTGGTGAATATTTTGAGCCTAAAAATCCTTCAGGTAAGTTAGTTTAGATAATTTTGTGTGGTTTTCAATAGTATCATTGTTGCTGAAACAAATTAATTTCTTAAATAATCGTAAAATATTAACCGTTTGACTTTTAAATGGGTTGTGATCCTGATGGTATCAGTAAAATGTTTCTATTTATATGTTTATGGTACCTGGTTCTGTGAAATGTTGTTTCTGTTCATATGTACAAACTAATGTCCTTTTCAAGTGTTTCGAGTCTGAGGGTTACACCACCGATCTCTTATTTTTATCTGATAATGTCCTCCTGTGTTTTTTACTAGTAGTCTTGTTAGATATCAAAATGCCATGTATCGTGATTTTAATATTTTAAAGGTTTTTATCAACTTCATGGCACTCTCCCATTGAATCAAAGAAAAATATTTAAATATGCCATGTTAATAAATATTGTTATAATATTTAGAAATTCATTTTGAATAAAGTTGTCTCATAGGTTGCATGTGTTGGAAGTGTGGGAAACTGTAGAAACCCTCTCTTGGTACTCACCTCAAGAAGAGCTTTATTTTTTTCTAGTCATCCTTTGGAGCAGTTAGGAGTTATTTCTATTTAGGGCCAAAACCTTATGCCATGTTTCTGAGTAGCAGTGATGAAAACATAAAAGATTATTAGTTATTCAACATACCTCATTTTAAAAATTATTAACAATTCAGTGCAATATTTTAAATACAAATGATGATGCATGTAGTCTTGAGGTTGTCAAACGTTTGTGCAGAAGGAATGTAGACTCCACCTAGGTTAAAAGGACTAATTGATTCTGTCTGATTGATTCTGGCTAAAGGTTCTGTTATCTGAAGATATGATACTGAGTGTCACGGAAGTTTATTTACACCAACGCTCACTAATTATAGTTCTTAAGGATTGGACATAAAACAGAAAATAGTCTGAAGAGAGTGCTGTATTGGGAGCCTGATGCCTAGCTGAGGTACTTCCATGATTAATGGTACGACAGAAGAAATTTATGTAGAAGAAGGAATTGTTTATTCATTTAATGCCACTTTATGGTCTATGGCTAATCGGACAATGCTACTATGGGAGTCCTAAAATTTTGCCTATTCAGGTACAATTAGAGTATTAATGGTACGACAGAAGAAATTTATGAAGAAGAAGGAATGGTGGAAAACATTGTTTATTCATTTAACGCCACTTTATGGTCTATGGCTAATCGGACAATGCTACTATGGGAGTCCTAAAATGTTGCCTATCCAGGTACAATTAGAATAGGGACCTAACATAAGTACTAACACCTTGGCTCGAGACCGCTATTTTACGTCTGTTCTGAAGGATTTGAAAAAAAGCATAGCTTTTTATACCCTTTCAAATATTCTAAGACAACCTGCCTGGCAGGAACCCGCTATCTTGGGCTTAGTTGGTTGTTATGCTAACCACTAGACCATAGGTGATCCTTGGAAAGCATTGTTGATTCCAACCAAATTGGTATTTCTGTTTTATAGTGCTGCCATCTACATATTATAAAAAAAATTTGACATTTGCTTTTTTAATATTTTAAATTTTAAAATTAATTATCTGTGATTGGTGAAAATAGTTGTCTATGTATAGGTAAACCAGAGAAAGAATATTTGATGTATTGAATAAATTTATACCAGAACACCAAATGTTTGCAGCTCTTTATTGTGTTAATAATCCTTGGCTCATGTAAAGTGATTAAGTACTTTATACTTAAGTTTTTCTTAATGTTTATGATATACTATAGCTATTGAATTGTATTAGATGAAAATTTAGTATATTAATAAAAGTAATTAATTTTTATTTATTCCAAATGTTATATGTTTAGGAGCTTCTGAATTGATAGCGGGTTTGCTTACCGTGAAAGGCACTGACAGGCTTGATATTGGAGGTGTTTGTCAGCACTCTTGGATGAATGAAGAAGGAAAGGTGTCATGTTATCGGCTAGCTCTCGAACTTGCCGAACAAGAACCTAACCGGTTAGATCTTCTTTTAGCCCTAGCCCCACAGGAAAATCAAATTCCTAGTGTAAGTAAATTTTCAGTTGTACATAATTTTTTTATTGATTTTGTCAGTGTCTTTAGGAGTAAATGTTTGTATCATAAAGTTGTAGATAGTTGATAGTGTGGCCTGGTGATCAGAAGTGAAACACTCAAGATTCACAGTTCATAATTAATATTTGCTTTAATATAAACAATTAATTTCTTATTTTTCTTAATATGAACTTTAAAGTTTATTTATATTGTACAAATACTGTACACTTTCGAGGCATACTTAACACTAACATCATGAGTCAGGATGCAGCATGCAGGCATCTACTGTTAATTACTGTCTTTAAAGTATAAAAAAAGTAAATCCTGGTTTTGGGGAAGAATATACAAAATTATATGAGGTTGAATAAATTAAACAGATAAATAATGTGTAGACATGTTAAAATAGCCATATTCTCAAACACAACTTGTAACCACATTCTCAAACATAACATTTACAAATTTATGATAATGATAGTAATATTGTAAAAGTGCGTCATTATACAATTATTTTTTTTTGTGTTCATTAATTTCACTATAATAATAAATATATATGTTAAACAATTTTTTTTTGTATTTTGAATAGGTGCCTGAAGAAATACCTCAGCAACCTGAAAGACCAACCAGGTCTATGTCTTTAAGTAGTTTAGCTACTGTGCAACCAACATTTACCCCAGTTTCCTTATCTTCTAAAGGTATTGCATTTAATTATATATTTTATATATAATTTAATACCCATTATTACATAACAATTTAATATTTTCTTTTATAATTTGTAGCTGAAGAAACTGAGACTGAAAAATCCCCTGATAAGGAAAAGAAGAGAGAAAGGAGCAGTTCGAGATCAAGGAAAAAAGATAGTGATGATGAAAAACCTAGAAGGAAGTCGTTAAAAAAGAAAAAGTCTGATGGTGGAGAAATGGACCGGGAAGAAATGCTAAAATTATTAGAAGAAGCTAAAAAGATTGGAGAAGCTAGTTGTGTTCAATCAGATGTCAAAGAAGAACCGAAAGTAGAAGTAGAAAAAGATAAGCCTGTACCTCCAAAAACTGACGAAGTAAAAGAAAAACCCAAGGAATCGAAAAAAGTAAAGAAAATCAAGCCTGTGAAATCACAAGAATTGCAGCCCAGTAAAGATGAAGAAAAGGATGAAGTTCCTGTTGTACTAAAAAGTAAACCTAAGCTACAAAAGGAAGAAGAAATTGATATACCGGAAGAAAAGGTTGATAAAGTTGTAGAAACTGTAGAAGCAAATGTTGATAAGACTGTAGAAGAAGCAGTAGAGAAAGAGAAGGAAATTGTCCCAGAGGAGCCAAAAGTCAATGAAAATGAAGTTAAAGAATTAGTACAAGCTAAAGAAAAAGAGCAGCCAGCACCCGTCAGAGTGGATTCTGTTAGAAGGAAATCTAAAGTATTTGAAACAGCAGAAATGTTTTCAAAATCAGCTACACAGGATAAGATCCCGCAGAAGAAAGTTATTACAGGAGTCAAGGTAATTTTTTCTTTAAATTTTTAATTTAAGTGATTTTATGTAATTTAAGCTTAGTAATGTTGTAATTCAAGTTATAATAAGTGTGTCAGCAATGGTTAGTTATGTCTTAGACATCTGTGTTAACAAAGATGCTTGCCATGATCTCTTTTTGCTCCAATAATATTTTCAAACCTTGAGACAAAGTTATAAATTGGCAGCTCACAGATCACCTGCTTGTAGGTAGGCCTATTGATTTGAATGGATTAAACATTTCAATAGAGGTTATCCACCATCTTTTCCAAAGTTAACTTTTAAGTCTATTTATTTATTGTTATTTTTTTTACAGGTATCAGATGCTAAAGCAGCTTTTGAAAGAAGGAGTTCATTAGTTCAAGATAATGTGAAATCAGATTTTAGTTTAGCTTCAACTGTAAATGTCAACAAACTTGTTGAGAATGAGCTTGGGAAAGACGAAGACAAAATAAAGAAAGAAAAGGAAAATGCCGTGAAGGTAAGGACTTTTAAGGTGTATTCACCAACTGTCAAGGGCTTGCCAAAGGCTTAAACACACCTTTAGGTTACTAAAACTTTTATTGGCCAGTAATTTTACAATACCTTCTGTACTGAAATCAATAGGGACTTTATATACTGAAGGTTTTGCAGATATTTTTCGTGTTTTTTTTTTTACTTTAATTTTAATGGTTAACTCTTTAATATGTTTCAGGTTATTTGTTGTTTTTTTTGTTTCAATACGCCATGTTCCATAAATTTTACTCATTTTCAGCCAATTTTAGGGCATGTAAGATGAGCATGGAAAAAAAAAATGTATGCCACATTATAGCCTCTGGAATAAATATGACCAAAAACTGATTCAATTTTATTCAATTGCATCAGTTTGGTATACAAAAATTAAATAACTTCAGTTAAAAAGTTAAATTAAGTCTAGATCTTTCTATTTCATTATTTTTCTTATTTACTGCGAAGAAAAATATTTTTTGAGTTTTCCTAAAACAAATCGCTTCCAAGTATATTTTTTTTATATTCAAGTATTATATTGTATATTATTTCATGACCAATTATGAAAAATGTTAAATTTCCTAAAATATTCAAAATAGCGATGGGTTTTGAAAATCAGAAAAAATAAGTTGAGTTTGCTGTTAGTTTTGCATTAGAGATTTATTTTTGTCAGACATAAACATTACAACGGGTAGTTTCATTATGGTGACCTATCAAACTTGAAATCTTGCTATTATTTTTCGTTTTACCCCTTTAATTCTCATTCCTTTGAAATTGATATTAAATTTTAAAAAAGAAAAATATGTGTCTACAACTAAATAATTTTTAATAAATATGCTATTATTTTCTTTCTCGAATTCGTAGGAAGAGTAACTTTTTTAAAATATCCTAAGCTTTCAAGTTTTATTGATCACAATTTTAAACCTTCCTTCCAAATGTTGACATATAATTTATGAAACTACTGGCTTATAAAACTTTTTGATTTTTTTTTTTCAGATTTTCATAGCCACATACTCCAGTTATTATTAATATTATTTTAAAATATTAAAGGAATACAAAAATATAAAAAATTGGCCTAAAATGTTGAGTTTTTGGTCTTTTGGCTATAATTTGGAAGGGGTTAAATAAAAAAATTAACACGGTTCTGTTTGCCTGTTGTTATATGCCTACATTTATGTATTAAATAATTTTAGCATGAGCCTTAAAATCCAAAATATCATCATTAAACATTTTTTTGAAAGTTGAAGACTGTCACATTAAGTAGTAAATAGTCTTACATGAATATCTTAAGAAGTCCTGTTTATTGTTTCTGTTTGAAATTATTTTTTTTTTTTGTAGGTAATAACTCATGCTATTTCAGAAAGTGAAATGAACAAAGCTTCCACCTTACCCCGAAGAAAATTATCAAAACCATTGTAAGTAAAGGCAGCTTTATAATTATTTACAATGTTACAATTAGGTTTATCTCTTAACTTATTTATGGAGTTATTTCTTCATTTACTATATTTATAACTGTCGGTTGTATTTATTATTTTTCAAACATTTTCTGGGCTATTCAGGGATTTATATTTATGATTATATTTATTTATTTTTTTAATCTCTGTGGAAGAGGCATATATTTTAAATAAAACTGATTAAATTTCTTATCTAATCAATATGATGAAGAATGCCTGTAACAAATTTTTAAAAGTGCAATGCAATTTACAAATTAGTTTTATTTTATTGTTTGTTTTATTATTATTTATTACATTTTTATTTTGGTTTTGTCTGTTTCCTTTTGTTCTGTTTATACAAATACATCAAATAACTTCTATTTCTATTTTGTTACAGTATTCCTAGGCCTGAACCTAGCTTATCAAGCAATACCAGCTCTGCTCAAAGTATATACAGCGCACCTGTTCCTCCACCCAGGTAGGATATTTTTTCGCTAATTAAATTATTACAATTCATTAATTAATACTATAGCTAACAATCGCGGTATCATCTTATTTACTGATTTTTAAGGCTGTTCAATAGCTACATCATGAAAAAGTTATACAATTTCAAATTAAAAGGAAGTTAGGTGGGAGACCTGGGTTCGTGTCCCGGTTCTGGTCATATCTTTTCTTTTCAAATAAAATATTTTTAAAAAAAAATTATATCATATAACAATAAAATAAATTATAATAATATTAATGACTTAAAGTCAACTAGATCCAAAAATAAATTAATGTTCAATTAACATTCTCCCCGTGTATACATCGCAAAATTGCAAGAACACAGAGATATAGGATCAGTGAAAGAAGAGATATAAAAGGAAGTTAGGTATTATGTAATGTTAACAACAGTTTTCAATTAATTTATACTTGAAATTTCAACCTGAACAGAATATTTAATTTTTAATATTAAAATGTATGACAATTTTAATGGGTAACCAACAGTAGAGCGACTGATTTACTTGGCTCTGTCTGTTTCATTGAATTTTTTTACCACAAATTTACTTTATTAATGCAAATTGATGTTGCACCTATTGTAGAAGTTACATCTCAAAATTTGAATGGTTATGAAATCATATTTAAGGTTTTTGCTGTTTTGTTGTCATATTTAAGGTTTTAAGGCATTCCTAAAGGTCGAACAATACTGAAAGCTCTATAAAATTATCTTAAATATCTCGATATTAGAACTACATAACAGTTCCTTTGTTGAATGCTTTGGCCAACTGAAAGATCATTGTTTTTTAGTTATATCTTTACTTCAGCATGTGATATATTAGTGTGGAAATGAAAAAAGAAATCTCAAGATAATTGTAAACACTTAAGCTCTCGGGGTAATAAAATTTGTTCCCCTGTTCCTCATTGGTGTTGTTAAATAATAATAGTAAACCTTACATGTTGAAGAAGAAAATACTTTAGGTATGAATTAACCCATACCTTTCTGAATGGGATGTAGGAAATTTCAGTATCACTGATAGGGTAATAAACAAAAATAATAATATTTAAACTTATTTTACCCACTTAATTAAGAAACCTATTGACTTTGTTAAAGCTTATAAAATATTAGTTTTGTTTTCTGTTATCATTCACATCTATCATGGTTAAATTTCTACTTAAATATTCTTTACTTTTTAGGCCGTCTCTTGTTAAACAAGACAGTGGTCCAAAAGAACACATCATTCCAATACAAATTGAGAAGAGAGATGATAAACCTCTACCTGTGTCTAAACAGACATCAGTGTCATCTAGAGCCAGTTCTTCGAGGTAAGCTATTGGTCATTATTTTATTAATGATAAATATGTTCCTCAACACCACAATTCAAATAATTTAAGTTGCTAGGTTACTTACTGTTGAATGGGACAACTCAAAAATATTAACTTAAACAACTATGAACTCAGAATCGGTTGGAATAATTCAAAATGATGTCTTATCTTTTATCTACGAAACATTACAATAATTTTATTTGTTCAAGAAAATAAAACAATAATAACTATGATAAAATGAATAAACCTTGATTTAACCATAAGTGTGTATCAGCTAAAGCGCATATGTATCCTGTTTCAAAAATGAAATTAAAATGATTAATTTAGGTGGATTTAATTCATTTTTAGTAGAGGGGTTTAAATGGAAATTTATTCTTATTATTTATTTATTAGCTATATTTTTATTCTATGTTAGCCTGGGAAGACAAGATTCCGACTCGAGTACTACAACTGTCAACTCTCCCTGTGAACCTATTAGGAAGTCCCCAAGAGAAGTTATAATTCCGATTGCTGTCGAAGGAGGTGGCTATGTTACACCTAGTGCTTCTACACTCTCTAAAATGAGGTATTTCATACTTTTTTTTCAACTAACAGAATAAATGAAAAAGTTTCAAGCATTCAAATTAGGTCTGACTTATGGTTTTTATCTGAATTATTCAATATGAATCTATTCAATATCGTAATGAAATACCAATTAGGACCAGTTTAAGGCATTAGGTACTTTTGGCACTGCGACCATAATTAAAATAATATTTTGAAATGTTTAACTATTGAAGTATTGAATATGTAGAAATTGAAATCAGTGAAATTAAACACAGAAATAAGTATAACCTATTATTTATTGGGTTAATTATTTATTCTTTGGTGATGCACTGTTGATGTTGTTTTTATTTGTCTCAGCCCTGATGATGTTCTTACATTTTGGCCAAAATGTCAGCAATTTCATTTCATTTGCCGCATCTCTAATCAATGTGAACAAACTAGCTGTAATTTAAGTCTTAGTACCAAAGTTGGTAATACCAATACCAATCATTTATAATTATCTGAAATTTGAATTTACTAGTAACAATATGATTTTATTATAAATTACTCAGAATCATTCATTATCTTGATGAAAAATACCATTGACTGAAATTTTCCTACTAATTGATTTTTTATCTTTTCAGTTCTGTGTCTGAAAGTGAAGAAGAAACTGCTGGCCCGATGAGAGGATTTGGTCTTCATAGTACCAGAAAAAGGGTTGAGGCTACAGATTCACTATCCTCTGATGAGGAAGATGATAATTTTGAAATGTTAACTGCTGAAAATTTATTTTCCACTCTTCTTTCTAGGGTAATTATTAGAAAGATTAAATTAATTTTCTTTTGAATAGAATGATAATGGTAGAGGTATCATTCACCGTAGAACTGATAAATAATAGAAAAAGGATTATCTAAATTTATTTTATTTTTTATAATCATTATAATTTTTATATATTTTTATTTTGAAGAGAAAAGATTTGTCCAGGACCGGGATCCCAAACAAATCTTTTTCTTTTATCGGTTCTGGACAAATGTTTTCTCTTCAAAATAAAAATGTTTAAAGATTATCTAAATTGTTTTTGTTTTCTTCAGTGACTGGACTAACCAACCAAGTTCCACCTTCTATTTTTACATTATATTATTTGAAATGTTGAGACATCCTTTGATGTAATTCAAAATTATTTATTTTGTACAAAGTACAATATGAGTACGTACACCCTTTAAGTAATAGAGAGATGATAACAGAGATGATAGCTGCAATTTGTCCTCCCTGATTATACTCATCACTGTTATGTTTTTTCTTTACTCGATTTAGACACTTTTTCTTGTTATACTCTAGTTATTGACTTTTACTTAAAATGACACTTAAGTTAAAAACAGGAATGTTTAATAGTATATATGATTTCCAATAGTTCATTTTTCATAACTTTTTTTTTCCAAATTTTGACACTACAAATCAAGCAGCCTTGAGTAAAGATCAATTTATTCTGATTCTGTTAACCTAACCTGTTTTCAATGTATACGGGACATTTTAGCCTATTACCTATTGCCTATTACTTTTTTAGCCATTACTTTCAATAGGCATTTACGATAATTTTCATGGCAACTCAATTGTCACACCTTTACAAAATCAATTTAAATAGTTTTAATTAGAATCAATGAACATTAAATATAAAATAACTTACTTTTCCTATTTCAATTTTATTTCGAGTCTCTATAGATTCTATAACTATATAAATAGATATTAATTTCATATATTTATTTATAATATTCATTTGGGTTTTTAATATCTTTGAAGGTGCGAAATCTTACTCATAGGCTTAATGTTGATGAAGGAAGGCCAACTTTTCCTAGACTGTTTAACCACTCTATATTCGATACCCCTGCGTAAGTATTAATATTTTAAAAACTAATTTCAAATTACCTTCACCCTTTGTCCTAAACCTATGAATTCCTGCCCTACTGTATCCTTTAATAATATTCCACTGACCCCTGTCGAACAGATATGTTACCTAGGACTCCATCTGGACAAATGTCTCACTTGGAATCCTCATTCAAGACTGTAAAGACAAGAAACTGCTCGACGTTTTTACCTACTTCAACATTTACTTGACAAATGCTCTAAGCTCCCAATTAATAAAAAAGACTCATTTACATGACAGTTATCAGACCTATTTGGACATACGGAGTTGAGCTTTGGGGCTCTACTAAACCATCCAATTCATCTTGTATCCAATCCTTACAATCCAAAATCCTTCGTAAAATACTGAATGCTCCTTATTATGTATCAAATAAACTCATGCATCATGATCTTAATATCCCATATGTTGCTGATTTGGCCCAAAATAAATACTTATCCTTCCATGAAAAGCTCCATACACACTTGAATCCGCTAGTCTCTCAACTTGCTTCCCATACTATTCCTGATAACCTTCAGAGGCATCTGAAGTCTATAGAACTTTATTGGAGTTCTATCAATGGGTAGTTTCTCTAGTGTTTTTTTCATGTCCTTTGTTAATACAGCAGATTTAATTGTTGTAATATTATTACAGTTGTAAATATCAATAAATTAATCTAAAAAAAAAACCTCATTTGGAAATTATAATTTCTCTTTGTCGTTGTTATATTTAGAGATGGATGTTTTTAAATTAAGTTATTAATTTTAGGAGGAGGTTGACCGAAACTAAATCTTTTACTGAACATGACCCAACTCCTTGGAGGAGAAAACGAGAGAATGCTTCTTCTTCTACATTACCGAGAGGTTTGTATTTTGTAGGAAAGAATTAAATTGAACATCATATGCAATTGGAGCTTAATTTCTGTTTATTTTATTAAAACTATTGGCAGGACATGCCATCCCAAAGCCAAAGTTGTGTATTTGCACATTTTGCCATTTTATTATATTGGTTAATATGGTTGGCTTGGTTGCATTTTTGGTATAGGGACGAGGATATCTGTCAATCATGTCTCATCTATATTATTAATTTATAATATCAGTAAAATTTCCTTCATGTTTTGTTTTAGGTTCATTTTTTGTATAATTTATTATAAAATTGAACTAATATCACAATGTGGTTAGGAGTGTTACATCATACTTAAATCTTCTGGAGAATGGCCGAAATAGTTCTTATGTACTATTTTAATTAAGAAATTTTATTTTAGTTTTAATACTTTTTATTTAAAGTTTATCAGTTTTAGGTTCCATTGAATTTGATCAACTAAAATGGATTAAGGGATAAGCCCTAACTACTGTCCTAAATTAGAGTTAAGTTTTTCTTTAACAGGAGGCAGTTTTTTTGTTGGTTTTCATGAGTATCTGAATACTCGATACTAATTAAATACTTTTTAAAGCAATTAAATAGTTAATTATTAAATAATATTTATGTTGCTATACTATTTTGTAGATAGTTATTTATTAATGAGAAATTTTATTGGATAAAAGGCTGTTATTTGAAAAAAAAATGAAGATTTCTTTAAAATAATGCTTATGTAGGGGACCTCCAAAAACTTCTGTTATAAAACTACTAAATTGCTAATGAAAGTTGCCAGGATTATTCATTTTTTATCAATGATTAATGAAAAAGTTTAAAAAAACAAAAACAAAACTGTGCGAGTGAGTTACAGTTGAGAAAATGATATAGCTCTATATGGCCACTAACACAGTCCCAAGCTGATAAACTTAAACTTGCATAAGCATATAGAAATTATTGTGAGGTTTTGATCTGTACAAAATCTGTTTGTCCGGCATATTCAAAGTTATGATGAAGTTAAAAAGATGCTTCTTTTTTTTTAATACGACTTTATTACAACAATTGTCATATGTCGTAAGCTGCCAATGATTTTTTCCACTTTTCCCGGTTCTGGCAGCCCTCCTCTATAAGCCCCCTGGCTGCCATTTCTTCCTGCAATCCATCGTACCATTCTCCTCCTCTCCTTAGGAACATAATTTATTATTCTCTTGGGCCATCGATTTTCTGACATTCTCATTACATGACCGTACCAGCTCAGCTTTTTGGTTTCGATAGTGTACAAGATATTGTGGGGTTCCTGTACTTTTTCTCTGATCACATGATTAGGGATGTGCTGGAGTTTTGATATGCCACTACTACGTCTCCAGAAGTCCATCTCCATCGCTAGGAGTTTCTTTTCTAAGCTGGTAGTGATGGCCCATGTTTCTGAGCCATATAATGCACACTTTTGACAAAGGAGTGGTAAAGTTTTTTCTTTGTAGACAATTAAACTTCCTTAGTCCATAATATACAATTTAAAGTTCTTATTGTCTTTCTTCCTTTAGTGACCTTTTCCCTTATGTCAAGATCGCAGCAAGTTCTAGTGGAGAGCCACCTACCAAGATATTTAAAATTTTCACTTTGGGTAAGACTCCAATTTTCTAGTGTGAGGGAAGCATTATCTATATTCAAAGCCAAATATTCTGTTTTTTGTTCGCTGATTTCTAGGCCTCCCAAATTTATGCTACTAACAGTTTTCTTATCATATAGGAAGCATCCTCCTCATCATTGGCTCTTACCACTTGATCATCAGCAAACTGAAGATTATAAAGGCATTCATTTCCTACCATGATTCCCATCTTCTGGCATTTCCTTTTCCACTCACACAGTACACTTTCAACATATAAATTGAAAAGTGTGGGGACTTTAAGGAGCAACCCTGTTTAAGTCCTTTGTTTTGTTCAAATGCTTTTGATAAACCATTCTTGAGTTTTACTCTGACTTTGGAACCCTTATACATCCCTTTTATTGCATTGATAATATATCCGCTCACTCCTAATTTTTTCAGAGCATCCCAAAGATTACTTTGGGGTACCTTGTATGCTTTCTGTAGGTCGACAAATACTAATACAACTTCTCCATTGCAAGCTTTCTTCTTTTCAAGAAGCTGTGTAAGAGTAAAGATGTGGTCCATACAGAATCTACCTGTTCGAAAACCGGCTTGTTCTTCCGGTAACACCTCTTTACACTCTTCCATTAGTCTTCTGGTTAGTACTCTGCCATATAACCTACTTATACTGCTCGCTACAGAGATTCCTCTGTAGTTAGAACAATCCTTTTTATTTCCTTTTTTATAAATGGGAATGATATGAGCTTCCTTCCATTCCTTGGGAATTGTGCCTTGCTCCATACTCCTTTTCATTTGTCACAGCTTTGTTCAATTCGACTGGACCATGCTTGATCAGCTCAATTGGTATATCACCAGGACCAAGCGACTTTCCATTTTCCATTATTTTTAAGGCTGCTGTTAATTCTTCAACAGAATTAACAAAAGGGAGATATGGCGGGTTCAAATGCAGTAATTCTGGTCGGTCCTCCTGCAGTAATTTGGCAAAATATTCCACTCATTGATTTTCATGTATTAGAGGTAGGTTTATTTTTTCCTTCTTCGGATTCTTAATGGACCTAAGCTGCTTCCAAGCCTCAGTGGATTTTTGACCATGCATACATCTATCAATGTGCTTGCATTTTTTCATCCAATAGCCATTTATGTTTTTTTTTTTCTCTTTTTCTTCTCTTGTATTCTTGCAATGCATTGGGATCATAGGTCGAGAGCCACTTATGGTAAGCTTTTTTCTTTTCTTCCACTGCTACTTCCATTTCTTCATTCCACTAACATTTATTTTCCGCCCTTTTTCTTCCATTTTCCCCAGTGCTTCTTTGGCAGTTCGATGAATGAGCTCTTTTATTTCTTCATATTGTTCTTCCAAACATTTAGAATTGATAGTTGGATTTTCCTCTAATTTGATTTTCAATCTATTTTGATATAACAGTTTTACAGATTCATCCCGCAGCCTGTCTAATATATATTTGTCTGCTTGTGTAGTTGTTCAATTTTCCATTTGCATTGTTCCATTGGTGAAGGCATTTGCTTTAGCCTTGAATCTAATATAACTACATAAAAGATGATGATCAGTTCCACATTCAATACCCATCATAACTCTCACATCTTGTGGTATGACCATATTATTTTTCCTTAATATGATATTGTCTATTATTGACTTAAGATTTCTTGTTGGTTGATTCCAGGTATACTTATGAATGTCTTTATGTTTGAAGAATCCATTTAATATACGCATATCCATTTCTTCACATAAATCGATCAACCTAGTCCCATTTCCATTTATTATATTTTCTCCATGTCTTCCTACCGTCCAACTGTTTGCTTTTTTACCAACCTTTGCATTGAGATCTCCTATCCAGAGTAATATCTTCCGGTCAGCTACACCCTCAGATATTTTCCTCAAACTGTTAAAAAACTTTTCTTTATCTGAGGCAAGTGCATCATCGTTTGGGCCGTACGCTCCAACAATAACCATTGGATATCCACGGATTTGTACTTCTAGCTTTATTAATCTTTCATTTATACATTCATAATTATTTCATTCTTCCATCTTTTCCTGATAAGAATAGATACTCCAGCCTTTGCTCTCTCACTTTTCTCCACCCCACTAAAAAAGTGAATATAATCATTGTAGATTTCATTTCCTTTTCCCTTTATTTTGGTTTCGGATAATATTATATCCATTTTTAGCTTTTTTAGTCCTTCTCTAACTTCTTTTCTCTTTGTTCTAATTCCCTGTACATTCCAAGTTCCTATTCGTATAGTCCGTTTCCGTAGCCGTTGTCGTATTCCATTTGACCGTTTTTCCGAGGCTGTTTTGTCAGTTTTGAAAGCAGGTTTCTATCTTTTATGATGATGAGGTGCTGGCCCAACATCAAACCCCAACCTGGAGGACCAGGGATCTTGATTTTGGGGTACTCTACCCAGAGACGGGTGGCCTTCACTGCGGCTAGGAGTCCCATCTGCCCCCGAAATGCTATTTCCTGCACTTCCTGATGGTTATACCGTCATGGCTCAGTACCGCCTCCGTTAGCGTTAACCAGGGAGTCTCACGTGGAGGTGGAGATAGGATTTTACTCCCCCAGATGCTTCTTTCATTCTTTCAAATATCCCAATTTTTTAAATTTTATTAAAACAAAAATTAATTATACAAAACGAAAATTGCCTCTGGGTAGATAAAATTAAACTAGCGTCAGCTTTAGAACTAGAAAATATGTTATTTAAACAAGGCTGAGGAATTGACACTCAAAACTCAAGCATGGCTCCTTAATGGAAGAAACGTGACATCCAAAGTATAATTACTCCCAGCAACTTCTAAGATTCATTCTCTCAGCATGTATAATTGATTACAATCTGTACAAGCATGCAAGAACCAAAAATCGAATCAACAAACAAGATAGCAGAGTTAATCAGAAAGGACCCCAAATTTCATATCCAAATTCATTTAATTATTGTTATCAAAGTATTATTTAAATACTATTAGTAATTAGATAATAATTGATTCCTTAATTTGTAATGTTTTTTAAATAAAGTTTTATCCATTTAATGTGTTTTTATAATATTAATTTTAAAAGTATATTATAATATGTTGTATTTATAAATATTTTTCACATGTATAATAAATAATGTCGTTGTCGTTAAACAATTTAAAAAAAATGAGGAATCCTGTTGTATTTGTATGAATAATGAAATTCACTTGGTAGATTTTATTTGATTTAATGATTATATGTTAAGTGAGGTGCAAAAATGTTAATCCTGTCCTTTTGTCATCAAAATTAATTATATTCACCACAATATAGAAAACTCTATAGATTGCATTCCTCTAGCACTTTGTACCTTATACTCAGGAAGGTAAATAGTTGCTTCAAAGTTTTAAAGATATATAAATCTTTTGATGTTTGCAAAATACTTTTTAAAGTAGTCATTTTAATAATCTTTGCATGATAGGTGCATGTTTTTGTGTTTTTTTTTTTAATTTGTTATTTTATTTTTTGTAAAGCAATAAGGACTTACATAAAATTCTGCAATTTTTTAGATATTTTTTTATTTATTTTGAAATTAAGGTATTTTATGAGCCATTTAATACCTGCCATTACCCTTTTTTTTACTGTAGATTTTGTTTTTTATCTTTTTTGTTTTTGTTTTTTTTGTTACTCATTTGAACCCTAGCACTCCATTTATAAATTTAGAAGTTGATGAAATCATTTTTAACTTAATTTTTCTAAAAACATCAATTGAGATTAAAAATAAACAGTGTACAATACATTTATTTTTCTCATATTTTCATGGACTACTTTGATGTATGTTTTGTTTAAATTTAGAATAATACATAAATCTAGAAATGGAAGCTGAAATACATACATGCAAAGGAAAAGCCATAATATATTAGAAAACAAGTTTTCAAACAATTAAAGTAAAGAAATATTTGTTGTTTATGACTGTAATATGATTATTTTCTAAAAGACATAAAATTAACTTAGAATGGTTTCTCCCCTTCTAAGAAGTTTCCAGTGCTTTCTATCTAAGTTATTATTTTTTTTTAATGTCAACAGTTTTCTTTTAATATGTATGGGTGGGATATTTTGATAGGATTTGAAGAATAGAGTGCCTTTAGATGAGAAATAAATGAACAGATACTAGTCCTGATTTTTTTATATTGTTTAAACAGTTTAGGAACTGATTTTTCCCTTTACTTCTCAAAGGAGAGTGATCTCAATCAAATCTCTTCCTTGCATACCAGTTGGCCCAGAAACTAATCAGTCCTTACTGAGTACTGAACCCAAAATATTCCATGGGTTGTAGGAGTCCAACATTTCTGCATCTCAAGTAATATATTATAAAGTAGTTAGCAAATGAAATGCTTTATAAATTCAAATTAATGATAATTGAAATCAACTAATTGTTATGCTAAGAATAAACATGAACGCGGATTTAAAATAATTTTCTATTTATATAAATTAAATATACGTATGAATAAAATAGTTTGTACTCAGGTTTTTGAAATCAAAATTCTCTTACAGAGACTGAAAAGTTGGATGCTAGGCATAAAATGGCTCTCCATTCTTGGACCTAACTCTACTCTCCTTATGGCCATAATTGTTGCCTAGTCTAATAAATGTTCTCAAAACACACCTGCTTCTTTTTAATATTCAATATATTTTCAAAAATCATCTTGAATAATATGTGATATCAGCATTTTTTTAATTGTCCAATTTTGAATCATGCATTGATAATATCCTCGCTTTTTGATAATATTTTTCAATTTTTTATTGATTAAATTTACCATATTAGTAAATATGAAATAATAGTGAATTGGTGTAGGCGTAATGAATTAAATGTTCTAAAACTTTATTTATTAATTTCCAACTAGATTAAGAACTGAGTGTCGCCTATACGTTGACAAATATTGACATTGTACGTAATCTGATAATAATTAAAGTTACAATTCAGTATCTAGCAATGTTTTCTTCATTTTAAAGAAATATATGAGTGTTTTTTACATTAGATTTATTTAAGATATTAAGTTTTATAAAAATATTTTCTTACACAATGGTGGGTTTGCTTTTAATTTTGTCAAGAATGTAAAGCTATATCCTAAAATATTTTTTTCCCTTCCCTTTTTCTATTAACATGCCAGATGTGTGTATTCTGCATATATATATATATATATATATATATATATATATATATATATATATATATATATATAGAGAGAGAGAGAGAGAGAGAGAGAGAGAGAGAGTTAAAACTTTAAATATTCCTGTAGGGCAATAGGCATCATAAATTCATTTTGATAAATGATATCCTTATAGTATCTCAATAATTGTACCCATCTGCTTTAAAATGGAAATATAATTATATAATTCAAAAAGAATGATTAATACATTAAAATCAATAATTGTTAGTAATGATTCAAAAACCAATAATAAATTGAAATCTATTATTTATTAAATACATCTAAGAATTACCCTTAAATGTCATATCCCACATAACATTTATTGAACCTCGCTCATTTGTCCCATTTAATTAGTTCATAAATAAATTTATTTTTGACCAGTCTTATAATGATTTCTTTATTTAGCTTTTAGTTTTATTTGATCAGCTTTTTTTCTTCTTTTTTTTTTTGGTAGTATGCATGGCCGTTTGTAGGCTATTTGTTGTCATTGGAAATTTAATTAATTTCATGTCATAAAGTGTGATTATGACACTTAAGAAAATACTTAAATAACAAATATATTTATTGTCTATTTTTTTTATATATTAATATTTATTTATTATTTTACTGTAATTTTCCATTAACTTTATTTCTTATCTTCTCTGGAGTGGTAGGGTTGAGAAAAAAAAAAACCATAGCTTGCCTCTGTGTTTCATGTCGCCTGTGTGTCTGTTACAGCTCGTGTTACAGTGCATGTGCCCGTCGTTGTTGAGAAAACACAAAACGACTAATCCACACGCTAGGTAACACATTTTTTTTTCTATTTTACTTATATATTTGCTTTCTTTAATCAACTCACTATCTATAGTTCTTGTTGTTTTTTTAATCAACTAATAGTATTAATGGTTCAAATATATATGTTTAAATATACTCATGAATATTATCTGAAAAAAAATTGTATTCTCAAATTCAGGAAACTATTGTTTTTAGTTTTATATGATTGTATGTCAATCATACAATTCCAAACAACCAACTCCCCGCATACTAGCAGTAAATTGATGCAGAACTGAATTACAGTATTACTAAAAAAGAATTTTTGTTATTTTTTTTTAGTGTAAACAACTAAAAATCAATTTGTAATCGTATCCTTATTTCTTCAGTTATAGATATTATAACTCACATTAATAATGAGTTATAATACATCTCAACACTTATTGAATTAAATACACATCCAATTTTAAACAAAATCTAATAGCTCTGTAGTTAAAACTATAGGAACTAAAGCTGTGAAATTTACCAAAATGAAGTGGAGAGATTTTCATTGCTTATCAATGATATCTTGTAAATTCTGTGAACATGGGTACTTTTTCAGTTGACTATATATGTAATCATTAAAAACAAATATTTTTAAAAAGTTTATGTAGGTTCTCCTATAATTAAAATGATTTAGATGTGTGTATTCATCCAAAAATATTCCAAATAACAACAGGTTCAACTGCACCTACCATAAATCTATAAATTTTGAAAGTAGATGGTTGGGGTTCTGATTGGTATTAAAACACACAGTCTATCCCCAGTTTTAACTAATTAAATAAATTTGAACATTTAAACCTGGGACCTTCAGCATGGCAACTCAGCATTCTACCACTGATATAGCCTTCTCTCTCTTCATCATAGGTCACACATAAAACTAAGAAAATAAAAAATTTAATTTTTTTTTATTTTGAAGAGAAAAGATCTGTCCAGGGCCAGGATTCGAACTCGGGTCTCCCACATCTCCATCATGGTGCTCTTACCAACTGGGCTAGCCTGGCTCGTACCACCGTCAGAAAAATCCATTCTCTTCACCGATCCCAAATCCCCGTCTTCTCGCAATTTTGTGATGTATAAAAGGGGAAGAATGTTAATTGAACATTTCTTTAATTAGGATCTTGTTGACTTATGTCATTATATTTATAATTTATTTTATTTCATTTTTTATTAATTGTTATAATTTTTAAATAAAATCTTCAATAACAATCTTCAAAATAAAAATATTTAAAAATTATAACAATTAATAAAAAGATGTAACAAAATAAATTATAAAAAATTTAATGTGTGTTTAATTAGTGATTAAACCTCCTCTATTCCCTGGATTTGATCAACAGCCTACTTTAACTTCAGAATTATGAATTTCAAAGATATTTGGACTTATGTAATTTGTTTCATTATTCGTTAACTATCCAATGCCTGATTTTAGTTAAATTAAAAAGTTCCACTTTACTGTTATCATTTAATTTATTTTAACCGAATGGAGCCTATTAAAGTTTCTAATTTTTTTTCTAATTTTTCAGGTTATTCAGCTAAACCATTCCGGAGGACTTTGACTGGAGGAGAAGAAAATAAAAGGGATGGTCGGCCTCCTAGAAGCCGAAGACGTTCAGAAGACGAAGTGGTGGAAGATTTCCTCGCAACTGGAAAATTGAGTAGTCTTGATAGAGTTAGAAACTATTTAGAGGATCTTAGAAAAACTAGCATTGAAGGTGCCCATCCTCTTCGGAGGTACTATAGTTCTGAAATGCAAAGACCCGATTATCCACCTCTTCCTAGGCATAGAATTTCTAGTTTAGATGAATCAGTTAAGAAGAACAGAGACCGTACATTCTGCTATAATATGGATCGGCCTATGTTTACTGAGAGTAAAAAAAAAATTAATTTTGAAAGTAATAGATTGATCAATTCTTCTGAAATGAGAAACCATATTCGCAACAAAAATGAATCAAAAGATTATGATTACGCAGAACAAAACCATCTAGTTCCTTCAACTTCCGATAAATGTGTGCAGTCTGATTTCCCTAATAAAGAGTGTTCCACTAGTTCAGAAGAAACAAAAAATGTCTCTAATAACTGTGAAAAATCAAAACAAGATAATAAGAATGTCGAAAAGAATAATAAAAAAGATAAAAATGGTTCTAGGGTAAATAAAGCAATAAACTCTCTGAGAAAAAAAAGTGAAATATATGAAAATCAATTCTCTGAGAGTAAGTTATTAAAGAGGGCTGTCTCATTGGAGGATGTTAAGACTGAATTAGCTAGAAATATGCGAGCTTCCTCGTTGAAACCTGAAGAGACTTTCGACAAGCAGGATAACTCCAAGGGGAAAGGAGGTTCTTTTTTTGACTTTCATAATAAAAAAAAGGAGGACAGAGAAGCACGGATTGCGAATCTGAAACGACTAGATCTTGGAAGGGGTTCTGAAGTATCCACTGAGAGTACTCCTACTGGAGACAATGATGAAGGCAGTATGATTTCGGCAACTGATAATTCAGACACTTGGTCTAGCTGTGATATGGGAGAACGATTTCTTGACCCATCTGCTGAAGAGTGTGTATCGGAGAGAATTAGAAGGAAAAGTTTCTATCATCGTTTCAATACACCTAAGCGACAAACCTACCATCGTTCCACTAGCAATTTGGAGAGGAAAAGATATTATTGATTTGGTATCTGATATCTTTTGGTTTCTTAATTATGTATCTTGATTATTTACGTATTTAGTGAATTAATAATGAATAGCATTCATGGCAAGCCTAATTTAAATTGGAAAAATCAAGAGTACATGAGTGTGTTTTTTATTAATGATTCTATAGCTTTCGTTAAAATATCTGATGAAATAATTTTCATCCCTCATAATAAGAACTGTTTGAAATTAAAAACTTCCCTGCTTTGACATTATTTTCTGAGATATCTTATTAGAAACAGTTACAGAAGTTCATTATGATTATTCTTTATTTATTTATAGATCTCATTTTTTTATTGTATTTTTACTATGATTAATTTTACATGACTATTAATGAAAATATATTGCCCCTGGAATAGTTTTTACAATCCCATCTGAAAAATAGCTTATTTATAGTTTTTATTAATGACTATCATTCTGGTTTGTTTTGTTGCAATTTTATCAATCAAATAACAGTAATTTTTTATGTTTCTAACTAGTTATTTGCATTTTTATTTATATTTAACTCTAACTTGTCTTGATTATTATATTTAAATATGTTTTAAAACTCAAAGAAGTTATTTAATTTTATATGGCTAAATATAGTTCAAAATGAGCCGTTATAATTGTAGTCATTAATGATGATGAGATACCTTTTATAAAGACTGAAAAGTCTGATTGTAATTTATAATAGTTCTCCCCTTCAAGAAATTTTATTCAACTTGAATAGTTAAAATGCCATGAAAACTAATATTTCTGACTAATTTCTTTAATCAAAATCTCTAGTTTTAACTGTTAAACTTACCTATCTTTTTAATTTATTTTTCTCTATGTATGAATTATATTGCTTAAAATTCATCTAAATTATTAAGTCTGATTAAAAATTGTGTTGAAGGCCCCACTTTCAATTTTAGATTATTGAATATTAATTTTTAACAAAAAAATAAATTAATTTTCTCATTAAAACCTATTATCTGCTTGAAAACAAACCAATCAAAACACTTGTTGCATCGCTTATGGAAAGCTAATGTTTTGATCTGTTTTTGTTAAATAATAACAATAATAATTGCCAGGTCTTATAAATGCATAGCCTTGACATGAATAATTTTAACCATAAAATTTGATTCCTAAAACCCTAAATTTTACTTGTTTAATAATAGTCAATTTATTTCACCACAGTAAACTTTAAATTATTTTTAGTAAATAGTATATTTATCCAGAATTAGAGATAGTGAATCTTATTTAAAAACAAATAAACTGTTGAAATGGCCTCTATTGTCTAGGCACTCAAGGTTGTGCCTAATATTGCGAACGATCCTTTACTGTGGATTTATAAACTGAATTATATGGAGCATAATTCGTGATAGTAATTATTTTCAAGTTATTTTTGTATTGCCCATGACAAATTCAATTGTATATATGCAGAGCAGTGTGATTTTTTAAAAATACAGGATTTAACATATTGCATTTAAAGATGAATTATTTTCTTTTCCCTATTAGAAGCAATCTTATTTTAAAATATTTTATTGTATGTAGTTATTCTTAACTTTTTATTTCTTCCTTCAAATTTTTAAGGAACTGCTGTCTAGTCTTCTTTGTTATTTTAAATAATTTGAATAACAATCTATGTTATTTTTATCTTGCTAATAAGTTTTAATTATTTAAAAAATAATTATCAAACATAAAACTTTTTCTCTTCCTTTTTTGAAGCAATGGACTACATTTACACTGCCAAAAATAGTGTGCCAAGCTTTGTTACCAGTGATTTTGTTTTAAAACAAAATTTAAAAAATAAAAAAATGATTCTACCTCTAGTCAAATTCATTTGAGTTATTTTTAGTCAATACTTTTATTTTAACTAACGTTTATTCCAAATTATAGACTATTTATTAAATGTTTGAATAGTAGTGTATTTTCTGTTTCTATTTATTTTGATGGAAAGTTTTTCTTTAGTTAAAAAAAAAAGAAAGAAAAAAATGTGATCAATTTATGCCTTTTAAAAATGTATCTAATGACCAATAAATAAATTAATGATATAAATTATCAGCTTGTATGGATGATTTGTTATTGTGAAAATGAGATTATTTATTTAAATATATTTATTATTGTTCTATTGTCATTTTATCACCCTTTATAGTATTATGTCATTTTTTTCGTCAATATCAAAATACAAACTAAATATGCTAAGACAGTATGCGAAAGTTTTCAGGATTAATCTCACTTAAAATTTTGAAAAACTGATTCTAATAAAGAAATCAAGATTAAATTGGATAATTAATTTTTTTTTTCATTTCCAAAATTAAAACTTGAATAAATTAAATGAAAAAGGATTATTCTAAAGAAGTATAATATATATTGATCTTTTATAGTTACACAAAATAAAATATATTTTATATTCATATGTATAAATAATTGGTGTATTATGGTATATATATATAATTCTGTGTTACATCAATATAAAGACATCTATGAAATTTATATTCTTTAATAATATGATATTGCACTCAAAATAATAAATATAAAATTTACTTTATATATAAATATATCCCAATATAAATAAATCACCTTACAGCTGTTGATAATCAGATATACACAATTTGATAACATCAGTTTTTTCAGATTGCTAATAATAGTATACAATCACTAGGGAATGTTAAGGATTATCTTAAGTTAATCAAAATCAATAATCATAGGAATAATTATTAAAGACTAAATGGAGAATAGAAATGAACATGAATGCGTCAATATAGACTTTCTTAGAGCTAAAACTCATTGAGACATTTTCTTGCCACTACAATTGCTAAACTAATAATTGTATTAAAGCCGCTTATAATAAATTTTATAATTAAAAACAAAACAAAAACTTTAAATATTGAAAAATAAAAAGAGACCTTACATAAATGTTAAGACCGTGGAAAAATTCCAACGAAAAGCCCTTAGTCTCCAAACTAAAACAGAAATTGAAATTATCAGTCCAATATTTCGCCCAATGTGTTGGTTTTCTTTTCAATTCAATCTTACTTTCATTTTTTCATATGGTGTTTTGTCCTATGTTTTGGTGTTGTTTACAGTTATTTATTTTTTCCTGTTGTGCTTTTTGTAGTTTGGGGAGTGTATGTTGAATTTTCAAATTCTCCAGTATTTATCAGATGTTTAAAAAAAAAGATGGGCGAAATATTGGAAAGATAATTTCAATTTCTGTTTTAGTTTGGAGACTAAGGGCCTTTCGTTGGACAAAACAAAAACTATTTAAGTGATTCATAGAGATGATAATATAAGACATCTTAATGCCAATAAGGTGAAAAGATTTTGTAATAGAAACTAAAAACAGTAATAAATAAAAATCCATACTTTTTTAAACAATAAATAAAACATGTTTCCAGGAGAATAGTACATTAGGTAGAGAAATCATACAAGATACAAATTTTAAAACAAAATAGGAAGGCTATGATTTTCTTGTAGGAAGAACTTATCCAACTATACAGGCACTTTTTATCAACGATGAATGCTCAAAATGGAAAAACTATCATGCCTAGAGATTTAAAATCCTACATCATATTTCAAAATTAAAGCCTTCACGAAAATGATGAATAAGAAACAAATATATTTTCGAACACTGATCTAAAAGAGTACACTATCAACAAGTCATTTTAATGGCCTATTGATCATGCCATGCTTATTTAATTATGTGTATCCTCAAATAAATATAAATTAAACATAAAATTTATAAGTTTTAGTATAATAATAAATAATTTCTATATTATAACATTATACTTATAATACATATTAATCACAGAACATTGGTAATATTTGTGTCTAGATACTCGCTAGCTAGGAATGTCAGTATTACAATTCCCATGATATATTTTAATGGGAGAAGGACATGAAAAAAATTTATGAAATGTTTCTGAATACCCATGTTTACTCCACCAGGTGCACAGTTGTCTATTCCATCCGCAATCAAGAAGGTGCAGCAAATTAATGTGTTCAAGTCCAATTAAAGTGTAAAAGTCTTGATCACCTAAATGACCCTGTGGCAAAACAAAAGTAAAAATAAATGATTTCTATCATTCAATGCACAAATAAAAAAATATTCTTAAATAACAGCATACTGTATATTAAAGATTTTTAATTTTTACAAAGTGGGTCATATTATAATTTTTTCCCTATAATTATAGCTTGTCAATCATAAGTCACCAGTCACGTAACAACAGTTCTATGTCGCTTTGGTCATATGTCACTTGGGAGGTGATAAGTCAGAACCTGCTAAAGATTCTTATACTACTGAACATTTTTCGCATGTGTTTGATAGAGAATGAATATTTCTACAACCCTATATCTACTAACTAGCACTAAGCCCAAATGGCTAACATCAATTATTTTATATTATAACTAAAAAAAAGTTTTGAGTTAATGTATCAAACACATTTTTTTCAAACGCAGTGCAGTGCTGTTATTAGCAATAGAAAGATAACCGATATATACATATATATATATATATATATATATATATATATATATATATATATATAATTTAATAGCATTGGTGCGAGAGGACAACATTTTGAGCAATATTTACATTAAAAAGAACATAACATAAATATAAATGTAAATAAATAAGTATAAAAATGAAAGTTAGAGAAGAATTGGTTGACTGTAACTTCTAATATAAGGAAGAAATAGTTGGGGGTGCAGTCAATAAAAACACCTTAATAAGTGTAACTTATTTATTGTGTGCCGACGTTTCGGCCTACAATGTAGGCCATCTTCAGGGCAAACATACCACGCGGCGGCGAGAACGATCAACCATCGTTCAACATTGGTTTTCAGTTGTATGTTGAACGTCTTGGTGGTGGGGTGCTGTCTCATGTTTGGAGCCTGTTTGGGCTGATGATCGTTGGGATGAATTGCACCTTTTTTTTCCAGATGTGATTCACATAACCCATTTTTGTTTTTGTGTCTTGATAATGCCTGAATAGGCGAAACGTCGACTGGTAAGTGGGTGTATTTTTGAAACATAAGGCTTTGCATTGTGGTTTTTCCCAATTGCATTATAATTTTATATATATATGGACACAATATAATATAACATATGGCATGGTTTTTTTCTCCTCTGTAAAATCGCCCAAAGTGTACAGAGGCGGAATTGTTTTGACAGCGACATTATGTTATTGTAGAAAATGGTCCGGATAGAGGTCAGAAATTTTTTTTCTAAAATAGGGTTAAACTATTCATTTGAATTCCGTTTTGAACCATATTGCAGATCTTTAGGGCTAGATATACAGGTTCTCCTATCCCATTGTTTTAATTCATATAATTCAATCAAACAATCTTTATTTTATCCTATAATTTAAATCATCTCCACTTTTTTATTGTTTTGCTATTTTTTTTCTCCAATATCATGATGTCTATATTTTACTTGTATTCTGTACAAAGTATCAATTTAATCTTGTACATCTAGCCCTAAAGTAAACCTGCAATGTAGTTAAAAAAATTGGCGTTCAAATAAATAGTTCAACCCTATTTTAGAAAAAAATTTCCGACATCCACATGGACTATTTTCTTCCACATATATATATATAAGGTCAACTAATATAATTCAATATTGTAATACCTTAAAAAAGTATTTTTTTGTCAACTTGTCAAGGGATTTCTCAGTCAAGAGTTCTTCGAAAAGCTTTGAGGATCTGAGTCGGTCCAAGTCCAGAGCAAGTACTCCCGAGTTCACTCCTGGAAAGCCTCCTTCTGAGGAAGCCATGCCTAACTTGGTTTTTTTGTGCTGCTGTCTATATCTGTATAAAATATGATGATAAACTGGACTCAACTCTGGCGCAATGCCTATGATACTCTCATTTGAAAACCTAAGGAAAACAATTCTTAATTAATAAATAAAGTAGAGAATTTAAAAAAAAACTTTATTATTATTTAAAATTAAATCTATAAACAGAAATACTTCTGTGCTCTAACACTTTCTTTCAGATGAATGCGACAAAATGCATTAAATGTTGAGAAAATATAATTATAAAGTGTAGTGAGCCTTTCCTATACACCTTTCCAATAGCAGAAATATTGAACCAGATGGCATGAATATATTGAAAAAATAAACAAAATAAAAAAGGAATAAGAAGAAATAATAAAGTACTAAGAAGCATCAGGTATCTGAAAAGGTATGTTGTGTAATTGATGGATAAGGATACATCTACAATGAAAGACAATTTTAATATGGATAAAATCTCTCATACAAAAATCTAGGATATCTTGTATTTATGGAAAACAAACTTTTTTTAAAATTTAATTTATTGATATTTACAACTGTAATAATATTACATCAAGTAAATTTGCTGATATGAACAAATGATATGAAAACAAAAAACACTTGTGGAGAAACTACCTATCAGTAGCACTCCAATAAAGTTCTATAGTAGAATGTCTCGAGGCCATCTATTCTTTTCAGACGCCTCGGAGGGTTATCAGGAATATTATGGGAAGCAAGTTGAGAGACTAGCGGATTCAAGTGTGTATGGAGCTTGTCATGGAAGGATAGGTATCTAGTTTGGACCAAATCAGCAACATATGGGATATTAAGATCATGATGGATGAGTTTGTTTGTGACATAATAAGGAGCGTTGAGGATTTTACGAAGGATTTTGGATTGTAAGGATTGGATACGAGATGAATTGGATGGTTTAGTAGACCCCCAAAGCTCAACTCCGTATGTCCAAATAGGATGACAACTGTCATGTAAATGAGTCTTTTGTAATTAATTGGGAGCGGAAAACAAACTTAAAAATAAAAGATCCGGTTATGCTCTCTTTTAGCAAAAAGTTCATAATTATTTTAAAAGTGACTCATAATATCAACATTTTTATTGAATATCTGTTACTCAATAAGTTTTTATTAACGCACATCTATTGATATTCTGCACTTATGAATATCCAAGAGGAAATTTCATGTAACCAGAGGGATAATATATCTATGAGTAAACCAGAGAAGGCCAATAAATAATTAATGTTCAGTTTTTAAGATGGCAGGGTATTTGTCTGGATTATATGTTTAAGGCTTCCATTACTGCTTAGTGCATTCCTTAAAAAAAAAAAAAAATTCCAACCTAATAATAATCATTGAAAGTCCTCATCGGTTTTTTAATACCCTATTAACAATAGGTCTTTAACAGCCAGACATGGAAAAAGGCTGAAAAAAATCCCGACAAAATTTTGAATTCAGTTCAAAACTGTCTGAAGCATCATTGGGTAAAACTCCTAGGTTACTCATCATTTTAAAGGTAAACTCCATCAATTCATTTTTAAAAGCCTTTTAATTTGATTTTTGTCTGAGAACCATCAGAATGTACATGTTAATGCTTTGAATAGAGAATATAGAAGCTGGGTTTAAAAAACAAAACAAAAGAATGATAACACTGCCAACTTACTTGGAAAATTCATTAAAAAGTTCTGTAATATCAACTTTTATCACTGTATCTACATCAATTAAAATTACTTTATGCTGGTTAACAGCAATCTTGTGAAGAACCAAAGAAACAAAAAATAATGGGTCACTGTAATAAGCTCCAGGTTGAGAGCTGAAGTATTTCCGCATTAAATAAACAATATTTCCAATCTTATTAGTAATTACATTGACGTCATGATATGAAACCTGTAAAATAAAACAATAAATAAGAATAAAAATTAGAAAAAACTTATATTGCTATGATTAAATAAGCTATCAAAGGAACTAAATAAAAACATTGTTCCTTTAATGTATAGGAATCATCAATGCTTCAATTGACACATATAGGAAACATTGATGTTTTAAAACATCTACCTGTAAAGTTTTTCTCCAATAGTCTAGTTTCCAGCCAAAAAGTTTGGAGACCCCTTAATTTTACATAAATTTGAGATTTATTCCCATCGTAATAGTCCAAAAAAAAAACAACAGTTTTTTGGCAGTCTACAGATACTAAAGTTTGAGTATATAGTAGTTAACAAATACTCCAAAAAGGAATTGTTTCGAAAATGTCCTCACCACTTGAGTATACTTTAAACATCAGGGTTCATTGGCATTGGCTAAATGTCATTAAGAATTAAAGTAACTAAAGAAATTAAAAATTTAAAGTGTAATGAGGTAGAGAACAAGATTAGAAAACAACTTGAAACAAATGCAGGTAGAACACATAATCAACCATCGATTATCATAAGAAACCAATAACTACAATTTTTCACAGATATTTGTAACAAACCTTCAGATCTTTTCCTGTAGAATTTTTTATATTCAATATAATATCTTTGGCAACTATTCTACTTGAACTGTCAGTGATGAGATTCAGGGTTAGCACAGATGAAGTGGTGTTGAGAAGAGATAATAGCATTCTGTTAAATCTTTCCTTAATGACTTTATGTGATCGAACTTTGGTAAAGATACACCAAACGTTATAATCTTCATTTTCACGATTTAAAAATTCTTTTTTGAATGGAGTACCACCAGAATAATTCCTTTGTAATTCAATAAAAAGTGAGTACAAACAAATTAAAAATAAAACCGAACATACTAGAATTGATAGTGATTTGTAGTAAAGACGCATTAAGGCAGAAATAACATATTAAAATAAAAGTACTAAAACAATACTTTTCCTAGAACATTGTTTGAAGCCCTACTAATGTTTGGCTTTAAAATGCCTCGAGCCGTAAACTTTCGATCACTAACGATTCGATCATAACACCTAAGTAGCTTCTCCTTCAATGCTGGATTATCTACAATCCAGTCAATTTTGTGCCCGTGCCACCGGAAATACCCGACCCTTACTTTTCTTCTCTTTCTACCAGGATTCAGTTTTTTAGATAAAAACCATCGTTTGTGGTAGAGCTCTACATTATGATTAATTTAAATTGGAAGTCGCCCTGTGTCCATAGTCCGCATATTCGATAGTTCATCTACAGAAATTCATTCAAAATCTACAATGTTTTATCTGAATTGTAGAATGTAAACCAACTTTCCTTTTCGCTCTGAAACTAAACCCGGCGAGGAGAGTTAGTCTAGGCGGCTCCATTTGATGGCCAAGTTTACAGCAGACTGCTATACTCGTGTATGAACCTTTAGGAAGTCTATTGTATAAAAGATAGACTTTGGGTTATTTTGAACGCCCTCCTTTGTTAAGAACTACAACTCGTTATCCAATCCTAATTTCGATGTTGATCTATTGTACTTACTTATTGGGTTTTAACACCTGTGTATCCAGCCAGTGACACTTTAGGTGGACCGAGGATACTCGGTAGACTTCCTTTCTACAAATTGGTCTGTAGCAAGTTCATAGTCCACGAACTTGTTCCTAGTCATGTTTTGTCTTTTTTTTAATATTTATTTCTAATATAATTTCCTACAATTCACAAAAGTAATATGCTATACCAAACAGACCAGTCTCAAACTTCAAAAACTTGGACAAATTTAAATGCATCTATAAAGAATCACATATACAATGAAAGAAGAAAAATATTAAAAAAAACAGAGAGAAAAGAAAGAAAAATTAATAATCAAAATAAATAAAAATTCCATCTATACATTCTTAATAACTTATATACATCTATATGAACAATAACAACAATATAAAATAAAGTGGTATCCTACAATAATAAATGCTTTGTTCTTTTATGTACATTGATATATTTTTTGTGTAGTTCCCAATATTTTTTTATAAGTGGGTTTTTATTGATAAATACAGTAATACACGGTATACATAATTCTTTATGCATAATTTTAACCGCATAATTTCCAGCAATTCTTAGGCATTTGTTTTTGAAATATTTGTAGTCATGTTTTGTCTAAAAAAAAAAAAAACAGGTGAGAAGGAACAAGCTACCAAAGTAATTCCTACTCCCATCCCTTCTGTCACCATAACATTTTCATTTTGTTCTTGGCTGATCTAGCAGCTACAATTTGGTTAATAAGAACAGGCACCTGTACTATCCTAGCGGCCAAGAGTATCATTCTTCTTTTTTCTTTGTACCCTCTGAAAACACGTCCCAAACAGCAAGGGCGGATCCAGGATTTTTCTGGGGGAGGGCACAACGGACAGACGGGCAAAAAAATCAACAATGAGTTAGAAATAAACTTGTAGTATTTATGGAAAGGTTTATTAAAATATCTAAACAATAGTTTCACTCATGTTATTTCTGTTAGTTTATACAGATATTTTAACAACTATCATCAAATGATTTGCCTATAAGTATGTACTGTAATGGATTCTCCACAGTACACAAAAAACCCTCTGGGGGGCACGTGTCCTCCGTGCCTCTCTCCCCCTGGATCCGCCTATGTCAAACAGTATTATAAGGCAACTGTTAGAGGAGAGATGACCAAAAACAATCTTTGACTAGCATCACCCTACAGAAAGAGGGAGACCCTAAAAAAGATGTTAGCAGGAAGTGGGGGGAGCATTGCAGAGAGAAATGGAGATTGGCTCGACCGAGATGGTTGGCGAGAACTTTTGGGAATGATAAACAGCTAAGTTGTAAAAAAAAAAAGTTAAATAAAAAATCCCTTTGAAATAATCATCTCTTTAAACCTATCAATAGATGTAGGGTCTGTACCCAGTACAACTACAACCCGTCAGTACATGGTAGAGACTGTACCGTTTCATGGACAACGGTTCTTCAAGGAGGTGACTTAAGATATGTAGGGTCTGTACCACCAATTTCATTGAGGTTGTGATAGATTGACGACATCCAGGATGTTACACTCATCTATTTCCTTTGTAGAAAGAATGCAGTTCCTAATCCTAGTGGGAATGTCTAAAAAATAAAAAAAATTACTATCTGTATATCAATTAATATAAATAACTAGAATTGTTTTTGCAAGTATTTCGCATTCAGATTTGTTCCCATAATCGATCAACCCATAGGAAATCATACATCATTCATGTAATGTCTTATATCAGACTTTTCGTAATTTCTATAACCATATCACGACCTATAAAACGTAAATGAATATCGGTAACATTTACTAGTTTGTGTCATATTTTTGGCTTGGTATGGAAGTAAATATTGGACAAACATGGGTTGTGATAATAAGGGCAGTGAATGGAGTCCTTCAGCTGTGTGAGTAGTAAGATGTAAAGCTGCTGGCGGGACGCCCCGTTGGCAGTAAGATATGATATTACCAAGTGTCAGCGAGGCCGGTTGAGATGGAAAACCAAGAATCGGCCTCTGATGAAAATGACAGGTCGAGGAAGAGGAGTGTTGTCTACATTCCTCAACCACCTCAGGAGTTTGGTGATAACAAAGGTGGCCTCCTCAACTGTAGGGCATTCTTTTTTCTCATTCTATGGTATTTTTTTAGTGGATGCACATTGTTCATGAATAAATACATTCTTGAATACATGGAAGCTGACCCTACACTTCTAGGTAATGATATCAATGCTCATTATTAATAGGAATACTTAATTCTGTTCTTGATCATGTTAATAAATGATGTCAGTCTCAAACTGAATAATTACACTCATTTACTGTATGCATCATCAATAAAGCAGTAATTTTATGCAGTTTTAATTAAATATTGATACATAGTTATCATCTGAAATCATAAGCTTAAGTTTCTGCCATATGAAATTATTCTGACTAGATTTGTGTTTTGTGAATTATTCCAAGTATTGATTTGTTATATTGATGCTAGTATTAATATATTTATATAAGGATTTGTTATTACAAACTTAAGTGTCATTATTTCATATCGTATTTATTAATATTTTTATTAATAAGTCAGCCTTTGAAATTTGAAGTTTGTTTAGTTTAAATGGTGTTAGGAAATTATTCTTTGTATTGTAACTTATTATATGAATTGGAAACCATTAAACAAACAGGGTTATCCTTCAATGTTTTCTCTGTTTGGTGATTCCCTAATTATAATATTTAATAATTAAATCAATTTCAATTAAATGATTACTTATTAAGCAAAAATAAAGTTTTATTTATAAATATTTTGTTTATGAAAACTGCATAAATTATCATTTGCAATTTATACATATTTTTATGCAGTCAAATTTTAAAGTATTGTTTTCTTCTGAATTATTATCATTATCAAGTTACTTTGGGAAGAGGAGTCAACTTGTTTTAATTCTTATTATTATTTCTCATGTAAATAAAAATCTGATAAGTGTAAATCACATAACTTTCACTTTCTACTCTACCTTGAGCTGAAATTAATATTTGTTGAAGATGTGTCAGCTAAAGTTATGAGATATTTCACCATTGTATACATATATAATTATTGTTCATGATGACTTACTTCTTACTAATTTTGATACAATTTATATATTCTTGAAATTCATAGTGAGACTTCTGTTGTAACATTCCAGATATATACTTACCTTCAATACATAATTTATATTTTATACAATTTCCATATTTTTGAATTATGCTGCTCAATCAATTGAATCAAGAGGGACCTTAAAATGTATGTTCTTATTACATGGGTTGGGAATTTTTTTACAATTGCCAGACTTCCCCACGTGGGGACAAGTGGAAGTAAATCCATTTAGGAAAAAAGAGTTTTTCTCTCAGTTATTGACTATGTTAAAATGTCTTGTTTGTTAGATTGTTTTTTCATTTTCATCACTATGGTGCTATGGCTTATTGGAGGATGCTACAGTGGGAGCTCTAAATTTTGCCTATCCATGTATTATTAGGATAGGGATCTTTAATGATCTTTTAAACTTTAGGCTTTCTTTTACATGGTTTTTCTAACTATATCCAATTATTGTTTTACCACTCAAATTTTCAAATAAAGTTTAATTAATTTGTTTAAATTAAAAGGTGATTTGTCATTCTTCTTGTATGCAATTTTACAATTGTTTAAAGATTGTCCTATTGAGTCTTATAATTACCTAATGTTTTACAAGCTTAGATAAATTTTCATTCATGAAGTGAAAAAATTTTTTTCTTAAGAATCTAAAATTTCCTCCCAAAGTTTTAAACTGTCTGTCTGTGCATCTGTAGCAAAATGATTTGACAAAAACTACTACCACTTAGTTAAAAATGATGAAATTTTCAGGGATGGGACTATAAAATTTCATCTACGATTATTCTAACTAATGTGCAAAAGGTTTTCCATTAGCGTACCTATACTTGGTACAATGAAGGAGGCATTTAATATAAAAGTTGCGCAAAAAATATTTAAATATTTTATTGATTAATAGCATTTTTAGTCTTAACTTTATTAGTGTCCCCAATCCTATTGTCACCCTCAAAGTTCTCTAAAAAATACCTCGTGATCCGTAACTGCCTTATTAGTCAGACTAGATATACATGGTATCAGCTCCGCAGGTTGTCACTTTGAGTTGAGTATACAACAAGCTTTAACTGTTTATATTATTATGTAACATATCTAATAATATGTATTACAGGTTTTGAAAACATTTTTATATGTATGAATCTCCAACCTTGAAAAAAAAATCTCCATTCTTCCTTCCTTTGAAATTCCTTTAATTCTTTCTTCTTTAGAGTCTTCATTTACCTCTGTCTAATAAATTGTTTTTCTTGAAATAATTATTTTAATATTAAAAAAAAATTAAGTTGGCATTTAAAAATTGAAAGCAATTTTTTTTTATTTGCAGGTACATTCCAGATGTTAATGACTGGTATTTGTGGTTTTATACAGCTTTATTTTCCCTGCGGGATGTATAAACATCACCAGCGTCTGTCAAGGCCTCCTGGTTTTTATCGACATATGGTCTTGGTTGGTTGTACAAGGTTCGATCAACTTCTATATCCTATATATTATATTTTATTATTTTTTTTTAAATATTGAATATTGTTGGTATTTACTTTTTGCTAAAAAGATAGCCGATCTTTCGCAAGCTGATTAACTATGATAAAAGCTGTTGTTGCAACGTATGTTTATATGGATGGTTGGATTCTAATTGCTTGATGATGCTCTGGATATTGACCATTTTCCTTTTACATGGAGCATCATACATTTATCAGGGCTGAAAGACTTATCAATGTTGCAAGTGAAGGATGACAGGGTTACCCTTACTTTATAATTCTTGTTTACTATTTCCATATAGTTTAAGATGATCCATATAACATTTACATGACACTGTTGTTGTTTTGTCTTTGATAATGGTCCTGTAGCCTACCTAATTCCTTTTAAGTAACTAAGGCATATTCTCTCAAAAGTATATTTTATGTTGGTTATTATGCAATGAACCAAGTGCTAGGCTCTCCTCATGTTATACTAAAATAGTTTTAACTATTCCAAAATGTATTTCTTGCTCAATTTCCTTTTATACATGCTCTAATCTACTGATAGAATGTAGTGTGCTCTCCTGGATTAACCCATTACGGTCGATAATAAAAAAAAGATAGCTCTTCAATCTATAAATTTGTTTTAGACTGTCATTGTCAGTTATGGTGATACAAGTAAATCTAATAATAATTGAGTGACAAAATAGAAAGAGGATTGAGTGTCAGGCTTTTAATAATAAAAATCTGATAAACTTCCCTCATAACAATTGCTGTCATTGGTTATATTATACTAATACTACCAATACTATTGTAAATACCAATACTACAACCTCCTAAATCCAACCACAGCTAGTCAGATAATTTCTTTTTCACTGTAGTTTTTAGGAGATTTCTGTCGTGCTTAGCCTATTCCGTGATCCAGCAGTTTTTTTCTTGGTATTCCAAGGCAATAGACAGCCAACTCGGTTCTTCAGAAACTCCTCATGTGAAACCTTAATTAAAAATCTTTTTCTTATAGTTTTTTCATAAGTAATTTAGTTACGCTTAGTGTTAAATGTTTGTTACAAAAATCAATAATTCATCATTTAAAAAAAAAATAAATAAAAAAATAAACCTGTACCACTACAACCCATGAAGGGTCTGGGGTTCAGTACATGGTAGATACTGTACTGTTCCATGGACAACGGTTCTGAAATGAGGTGCCTTGTCCTAGGTCACGCTCAACCGCCAGATTTTCCCCTCTTATTTTGGGTACCCTGTATTTATAATATTTTTATAGAGACTGGGTGGTTCCTAGGAGGGTCCTAGATCCTATATGATCCATCTCCCGCTGCAAACAGACTAAATAAAAGTGGGATTTGAACCACAGCCTGTAGTAGAATTTGAACCAACAGCCTGTAGTGGGATTTGAACCAGGATTTCCGGCAGGCACCTCGGTGCTCTACCACTGAGCCATTTAATCCTCATCATGTAATAGATTATATAAAAAGGAAAAACACATAAATGAATGTTCTGGTTGTGCATCTCAAGTAATGCTAGGAACCATGCTCTGCGTTGGCACCTCATATACACATCATGATGGGTAACCAGCTATTAAATAAATATATCAGTATACTAATGACCTACTTAGAGATATTTTAAGGTATGTTTGCTGTTGGTACATAGAAATGAATATTCATAAATGTGAAAACTGTGTGACCTTCAAAAATTAAAATCATTGCTAAACAAAATTTCCTTATCAGGGTGAAACATTTTTTAAAATGCTTTTTTAGATATAATGTGATTTTTTAAATTTAATTTATATATTTATGTAATTTATATTTGTAGTTCATATTAAATCCTCTAAGAGTATCAGTTATCAGTATGATGAGGCGCTGTTCTAAATCTTTATTATTAATTCATAATTTTTATTTAAAGATATAATTTTGTACATTTTTAGATCAAGATTTTGTATTTATTCAATAAATATTTCTTTCAGGTTCATGACAGTGATTCTTGGTTTAGTATCACTAAATTATGTTGCTGTTAGCTTCACCGAAACCATTAAGAGTTCTGCTCCGATTTTTACTGTTGCTATATCCAGAGTGTTACTTGGTAAGTTATTTTCTCCATTATTTTGTTTCAGTAAGCCCTTATTATAATTATTGTTATTAAATATATGATTTGAATATTTTATAAATTATACAAAGCGATTTATAAGTTGACTAAACAAACATTTTTTGTAGTGGTTATTACAAAACTATTGTGTAATTATATTAATAGGTCACATTTGTTTTTTGGATTACAAAAAAAAAATTAGCCTGCTTAAAAATTGTTCTTACTGATTGAGACTCTAATTTTCTCATAATTTAATTTCTCTAGGTGAAGTTACTACTTTATGGATAAATTTGTCGTTGATCCCAGTGATGGGTGGGCTGGCTCTATGCTCCGTCAATGAACTCTCATTCAATACTAAAGGTTTCATTGCTGCCATGGCTACCAATTTTACTGAATGGTAAGGAATTCATTAAAAGTATTTTAACTAACAAAAATTATTTAATTTTATTCATTTTAATAAATATTAGCAGTTTGTTGCAAAAATAAACTATTAGCTGCTAACAATTCCATTGATTGGCCATAGTCAAGTTTCTTATGGGTGATATATAATTGAATTAATCAAGCAAGCACACTAGGTTTTTGGTCTCTTGAATCACTCATTGAATAATTTTTTAGTCGATTATTCCAAACTTCTTGGACATTTGAAATTACAAAAAAAAAAATTTAAATTGGGTATTCTTATCTGAGAAAATGTTTCAAAACATTTTGTTAATAAAATATGATTGTGGGGAAAAAAATCGAGTTTCAGTTTTAAATTATTGTTACATGAGTTCACCCTTGAGTTTCCAACTAACTGGATGAGCTAATTATAGCTATGTATGTAATATTATAGTATATAATAAAATATAATTTTGACAGATTGTAAATATAATTCTTAGATTAAATTTTATTTTTTTAAAAACATTATTTGTTACTAATGTGATTTTTAAATTTTTTTCAGCTTGCAAAATGTTTATTCTAAAATGCTCATTAGTGGAGATAAATTCAAGTATACGTAAGTAATTATAAAAAAATAAATAAATTTTCCTTATAAATTATTTATTTTATTGTTGCCAGTGATTGATATGCTGCAATATCATTTCTGAAGTAAAACCTTAGGTTCTGTAATTGAATTACTTTTAGTTCTAAGTATTTTTCAGTGGAAGTTAATTCTAAAGTCTGGTTTGATCCACAATTCAACTTTAAGAAGTCCAAATTAATATGAGTTTTTTCACTAATGAATACAAACTGAAAAAAAAAATTTACATGGAATAATTGATGATATAACATTTATGTTATTCTCTATAATAGTAAATTTATCCCTTATTAAATATTAGGATTTAAAAAAGTGTTTATTATCTTTTAAAATAGTAATTATTAACTATAAATAATATTTATTATTATTTAAATAAAAAATGACAACATAAATTAAGTAATGTATAAGATTCATAATTGAACTGTGATGTTTATATTTTAATTTTTAGGCCTGCTGAACTGCAGTTTTATACCTCACTTGCATCCGTAGCGTTGCAGGTTCCAGCTTCACTATTCTATTTGCAGTCAGGATCTACTTCTCCGGTTGGACTAAATGTAATATTTGCATTCATCTTGAATGGGATCTTCTTTCATTTCCAAAGTATTACAGCTTATGTTCTCATGGACTATACTAGTCCTGTCACTCACAGGTAAATTATTTAAATTTTCACTGTTTAATTTATCATTGTGCAATCAGAGTAATTGGTTTTCACTACTTTTGGTTACTCTTATTTATTTATTTTTTTAATATTTAAGAACCTTAAGAGCTCAAAGTAGAATTAAGAAGGGAGACTGAAATCACCGATTATTGAAATTTACGTAGTTTTATCAAACTGAAGTTGAGAAATTAATAATTCATTAAAATATTGTGAACTGATTGAATGCCTTTTTAAAAATTCATTCATTATTTTGTTCAACATGTTACAACCTTAAATTATTAACCTTCTAAATTCTTTCTTTGTCTATATTGGTCATGATTAGTTGAATATGAGCAGCCATGTTTGCATGCCATCCAAAATTGGTATCAATTCCGCTGGTTTTTGTCTCGAATTTTTCTCCTGAAATGCAAATAATCATGAGCTTTGGCTTTGGTATGGAGAATAGAATATAAATATATTTCGGTAATCACTTCATCAATAAATGAATGTTTCAACAAATATATATCATCATCTATACTACGAAATGTTGAAACATCAATTTCTTGATGAACCGATTATCAAAATTTGTTTTCATACTAAAACTCATGATTATTTATTTTTATTTTTGAGAATATTAAAAAGGGAAACAAATGAAAAGTTAAAACTTGTTGTGACTCAGCTCGAAGTGACAACCTGCAGAACTGATACCTTATAACTATCTTTGGATTTATATGTTGTCTTTACAACCCATGTGTCCATCGGAAAGTACTGCCCTGTGATTTTTTTAGTTTTTTTTTTGCATTCCTTCAAAAGCTTGTAGATTCTACCTCATTAATTCCTTCAGATCCTGTTTATATTGGAAGTGTTTTACTTTGATAATAGAGAGTAGCGTTTTTCAAGAGGGATGTTAAGTATTCTTGATTGTTATGATTTTGATTGGGTAGCTTTTCTTAATTAGAAGATTCCACAAATCAGAGAATATTGAGGCAAATATTTAATTACATATACTTTTACTTTTCAGAGGACCTTATTATGAATTCTTCTTTGTGCAATAAAATTTTTATTGAATCCATTCATCAAGCATTTCTTCTGGTTTCGACCATGTCTTCAAAGCTTCTTCAGGGCTTAATCTGAGACAGAGACTGTCTAGCAAAACGTTGACAAAGAATTTTACAACACGGTTGAGACCAGAAGAAATACTTGATGAATGGATTAAATATATTGGTCGTGACAGACACCAATGTCTAAATATAAATATCCTATTATAACATAATTGTACTATATATCTAAAAGGTGTGATTCCATTTATATCAACTATTATTTGTATTTAATATATGTTTCTTAATCTATTTTTGTTTGTTTTTCACCTATTTTATTACATTATGAATGTCTAGTTATTAATACTACTAGTAATTAACTACTTAACAGTTAATTAATTTCTATTTGAAACACTAACTTAAAGATTTTCTGTATTTTTTTTTTTACTTGTTCTCTAGTAAATGATAGATGATTCAATGATTCTATTGAAAATTAACCACAGTTGCTATTTAAAGAATTGGGCCTATTGTAACTATTGAGTTTATTTATTCACTTTTTTTTCCTTTAAAGTGTTGTGAATACACTAAAGAGAGCTCTTCTTATATGGGTGAGCGTTCTACTGTTCGGGAATGAGGTTACAGCCTTGTCAGCTCTTGGAACCGGTCTTGTCTTTGGCGGTGTTCTGCTTTATAACAGAGCAGTGCATCTTGGAGGAGTGAGGTACTTATAATTTTATAGTTAATAGTTTTGTTGATAAAAAAGTGTTGTCAAATAAGTCTTGTAACACTTACTTTAAAGTTTTCTATAATATTTGTTTGTTTTTTCTTTTAGGAAACCAATGAGGGAAGTTACTGTAAGGTAAGCATATACAGGAAGATATCCTGTTTCATACATCCCTAATTACTGTATAGCTCAAATATTTTTTAATGTGATACCCTATTTATTGTAATTAGATTATTATTTGAGTGTGATATTTAGGCCAGTTTTAGTAGTCATTTGTCCGCTTTAATTATAAGTTATCATATTTTTCTCTTTGTATATTTTGTAAATAAATTTATATTTCAAAATATGTTTATAGTGGTAATGTAAATATTAAACAAAATTATGAAATGAATTAGTAATATTTATTTTCTGTCGACCTTTGAATGAAAAAAGACTTGTTTTCAGTGATTTATTTTTTCCATTCTGTTTTAAAGTTTTATAGAATAGTTACAAATCTAATGACATTTATGGAAAAGCATGTGTTTAAGACAAGGGATTAAGGCTGAAGTAGGTATTTATTCTTAATTTGTTATTTCCATGAGTTTCATAAAATGTTTATTCTAATGTGATGTGTCTTAATCATCACTAAAATATCTCAATTTATTTGATATTATTATTTTCCATTTAAAATTATTTCGCCCCATCAATTCATTATCACTTTAATATACTAAATTTTTGGTGGTTTAAAATCAATATGGTCATTATGGTGACATCAGTAAACAGTATATATTATAAATCTTGTTTTTGAAAATTTTCATTGCTTTATATCTGCAATGTGTTGTATATAAAAACAAATGCTAGAGTCAATATTACTGGAACAGACTTAATTTTCTTATGTATCCCTGTATGCTTCAATTCTACATATAAGTATATAAAACATTTACAGTTTAATTTATTAAGAATAAATGAATGCATTATGTACATATTTAATCTTAGCTTTATTTCATTCAAGAGGACTGAAAAGATTTAACTATTGTAATAGCAGTTATTGGCTCATAATTTTAAAAAAAGAAAAGAAATTAAACATGAAAATTTATATGTGTTTTTATTGGCCTGTGAACAATTGATACAAACCATTAATTTGTTTCTATAGTGAAGGTAATCCAAAAATGCTTTGCGATATATTTTGGGATTGCAACTTCGAATTTCAATTTGTTCAGATGAGGGAAGAATTGAGTAGCAATTTTTAATTTGTTTTGACATAGAAAAGCTACGAGTCTTAGCTTTTTAGTTGTAATACATAGCTCTCCTCTAAATGTAAACTATTTTGTGAGAAAAAATACTCATTTGGAGCAGTTGGAATGAAGTTAAATAGGTTTAAAGTTCCAAATAGAACCGAAAAAATGTAGTTGGTAAGATTACAATTTCACAGCTGTCATTTTGATATATAAGGATGCTTGATTTCAATATGATTTAATTATAAGCAGTTGTAGGAAATCATGACTATGCAAGTGCATGAGATTGCTTCTGGATCGTAGAGACATCAATTAAATGAATATGATCATTGATCATTAAAAATTTTTTCTTCTGTTAATTCTAAGAGAGGTTAATTTGGTAATTTAATATTCAATAAAATATTGAAATGTTTATTAGCAGCGTTCACAACATAATCAAATCTCTGCTTATGATTATTCAATTTTTTTTTTTTAATTACTTTTCATGTTTTGATTGTTCAAAATTCAACTGAGATGTTAAGATAAATAAATATGTACGCTTGTATAAAGAAAGAATAACAGTAAGTATGTTTTTTCCTCCATTCTTTCTGTTATTAGGTATGCCTAACAGCATTAAGGAGATTGAAAATTAGAAAATAAAGGTTTAATTTTACATTATGATATGACGACTTATGAGTTGCCTTAAAATTCAGGTTTTTTTTACGTTTAAATGTAAAGTCGAACCACTGGGGCTTGTATGAGGTTTTGACCACGGAAGACGAATATACAAATATTTTTTACTATCATTAATAATGATACAACCAATGGGGTAGGGTTAGTAAATTCAACGCAATATCACTTAAACATTTTTATTACCAAATAGAAAAATGAGTTGAAATAACAAATAGAATTTCTATATAAAAATTTATCTTCTCTATTTATAAGTACAAATCAATCAATCAGAAGACATCGAATATAACCATAATCAGATTTTGAGATATCATCTAGTACATGATCTACAGATTTTATTTTTTAGACAATTTCATAATATAAAATGTTATACATTTGTTAAAAACATCGGTTTAAAGTATAATGACTAGATAGGCAAGGAATATGAGGTAACGAGTTAACAGCATCTGTGATGAAAGATATATTCTGTATACCACCTTAAACTAATAATTTTGCTATGCATTATATAAATATAAAATATCATAATCTCTTTTAAATAAAAATCTTAACCTATTATTACAATGATCTTTCGGATAATACTTCATGCATCCACTTGGAAAGAATAAACCATTCCTTTGAGGAATACAAGATCAGCACAAAGGATCTCACAAATATTTATATGCGTGGAGCAAATAATAATTGTTTTAAAATAAGTTATACTCCATTATATAACATAAATGCATTAACTCTCAAAAATGTATCACAATAACACAGCTAGAATTTAACTATATTTAATAAAATACATTTTGTACATTTTCTAGATAATTCATAGCACTTAACAACAATAAGTGCCACCTAAAATATTTATTCAATATAAAAATCAGGAAGTAGGCCATTAAAAATAGAATCCTAAAATTATTATATACAGATGAAGGGAAAACATGCTCAATTACTACTTTGGTAATAAAATCTTAATCTCTTTATATTAAATACCTGATTTCATTAATAAATTGGAGAAAATAGTTCGAATGACAGATTTGGCCATTCAATAATTAAGTACATGGGAGCCAGTACACTAATATAGATTAATCTTTTTTGTAATTGTTTTTCTACACATATGACAAGAACGCAGTGGAGCAGCACACTTATCACAAGCTCCATGACCGCAAAGAAAGGCAACATTTCTTCGCCTTTCCATGCAGATAGAACATGAGTGTGTTTCTTCGATTTCAGCTATTTTGGTTTCTAAGTATCGTAAGCATTCAGCAGTTGGTTGACGAGATCTATAAGAGATTACACGACCATCTGAAAAAAAAGAAACATTTAAAATATAATTTATTCTTACGTGGTATTCTAAACTAATTAGTTCTGCAATTTTCTAATGAGGTGACTAAAGTGGGATTAATGTTAGTATACAATAAAATAAATAAAAACGCTTCATTTAATAGCAGAGAATCGTTTTTAGGCACTATTGAAGCTTTAAAGGAAAAAAATCAAATTTCAACAGGTCTTATTCTGATAAAGGTTGTTTCAGGTATCATATCATCATGGTATACCTTAAAATCAACTTTGTTAATTCAAAATATTTTATTTGAAAAGAAAAGATATGACCAGGACTGGGTCTCGAACCCGGGACTTTCACCTCTCCGTGGTGACGCCTCAACCATCTCGGCCACCCTGGCACGTTTCTCGGCCAGCCCTATCAATTCTTTTCACTGATCCTATATCTCCGTGTTCTCGCAATTGGCAATGGAAACACAGAGAGAATGTTAATTGAACATTATTTTTGGATCTTGTTGACTTTAAATAATTAATATAATTATAATTTATTTAATTGTTATATGATATATATATATTTTTTAAATAATACTTACTTTTCAAATAAAATATTTAAAAAAATTATATCATATAACAATTAAATAAATTATAATAATATTAATGACTTAAAGTCAACAAGATCCAAAAACAAAGTAATGTTCAATTAACATTCTCCCCTTGTATACAACGCAAAGCGAAAACAAGGAGATATAGGATCGGTGAAAAGAATTGATAGGGCTGGCCGAGAAACGTGCCAGGATGGCCAAGATGGTTGAGGTGTCACCACGGCGAGGTGAAATACCCGGGTTCGAGTCCCGGTCCTGGCCATATCTTTTCTTTTCAAATAAAATATTTAAAAAAATTATATCATATAACAATTAAATAAATTATAATATTTGCTGTGTGATGTCTCTGTTTTAATGAAACTACAGTATAGGTGATAGATATGAAGTAAATTTTAAAAAACGAAGAGTCCTACCTTCTGGCAACTAAAATACATCAATTTGGTGAGGGGCATTAACCTGAGAAGAGAAACTCACCGAGAAATATGGGATGCACTTTTTCTCCAAGTCTGTTACGAGATGCATACATAGTATATTCCTGTCAGGTAAGTGGAACGAGGGCATTGAAAGCCATTGACCGAGCTAAAATTATCAAGAAGCCCTTAAAAAATTTCTAATAAAATGTAAATAGTATCTAAACAAAATTTCTAGAAAAGAAGAGGATTAATATTATCCATTTTCAGGAGATCTACCAGAACCCTCTTCAATAAAGAAAGATTCATCAATAGAGGCTGGTAAGCTTTTAGAAGAAACAATTTCACAGGACAAAACAAGGGAGGAATATTGACAATGATTTGCAATATTTTCCCAGCTTGAGAAATATTTTCAATCTAAGATCCACAAAACATAGAAAATGGGGCATAGAGGACCACCGACTATAAATGTTAACTCTATTATTGAAGAAATAAGTCTCTATTCCTTCAAGCCTTTAGATTCCTGGAGAGTTGTGTTCTTGAACACACACTTGCCACCATAGGGATACTATCTATAAATACAACAGAAGAAGAGGCTGGCCAATATTGATTTAGAAGTCACACAGATCTCTCAACTTTCAAGAAGGTCAACCGGGAAAACTTTAAATTCACCTCTCATAACTTGAAAGCCTTAAAGAAAAAAAACCCTCAAAGCCAAGCAGTTCAATGAGGCTATTATTCTCAAAGGTGCTAAAGAAAGCAATCCCAGTGGAAGTACAAACACTGCATTCTAATGTACTATCTCAATTAATTTCTTATATTGCTTTTAAAAGCTAGTACTTACCATTTGAAAGGCGGCGATTAATAATTGTTGAGCATTTAATACATTTTTTAAGCCGAGCTGAACAGTCTTCACAAGCAATCCTGTGACCGCAGGGATCGAGGCGAACATTTTCCTCACTAAGTTCAGAGCACACCCCACATTCAACTGGCCTCTTTTCTTTCTTTTTCTTATCTTCCCTGTGAAGCAATAAGGAATACAAATTAATCCATAACAAAATTAAATGAAGATATTTTTATTTTAAAAATAAGTTTAACGAAAAATTACTCACTTTGAACCATTGTTAACATAATGTTCAAGAATGGGACCTATCTCAGTTCCCTCAACAATGTCTAATGGTGTTTTATTTTTGCTATTCTTTAACATTGGACAACCTTCCTGAACCAGATAGCAGGCAATTGCAATAGCAACACTTTCATTTGTCAATTGAGGATTGTTTTCTCTCACTTCCTCCCAAATCTTTAATAACAAAAATAAATAAATATTTACAAAAAATGTATAGCTAATGAAGAATTTGATTAATATTTATATTAAGCACTATGTATTTTTTTTTTGTGTAAATTTATTGATATTTACAACTGTATTACAATAATACAACAAGTAAATAGGATAAGAGATACATAATGACATGATGACAAGTAGAGAAACTACCCACTGGTAGTACTCAAATCAAAGTTCAACAAAGAAGGTCACGTGGCCATCTTCTTTTCAGATGCCTCGGAGGATTATCGGGAATGAAAGAGGAAGCTAGGTTTGAAACTAGAGGTTTTGAGTGGTAATGAAGTTTGTTATGAAAGGACAGGTACGGGGTTAGGGCCAAATCAGCAACAAAAGGGACATTAAGGTCGTTATGGATGACTTTATTCTTAACAAAATAAGGAGTGTTAGGGCGTCGTAAGGGTAACAGGGATTGCAGCCTTGAACAACCTTTCCTTATTGTACTGAAAAAACTGATAGGCTGCTGCCTTAATCTGATCAAACAATTTTCTTTACAGAAAATTATCTGATATATTATCCATTTAAAAAAAAAATTATATTTGAATTGTAAGTTCAAATGAATAAATGGGATGTCAAATAATACCGAATGCTTATTTTTTTTGAAACGTTATATTGATAAATAAACATAAATCATATTACTTAAAACAAAAGAACAATTAATTAAATTAAAATACAATTATTGTTTCTTACAATGAATAATTAAATAATAAACGAAAATTAAACCCTTTTGATTTGGTACAATATAAAAAAAAAAATAAACAAGTAAATTAAATCAAAATAAGCAGTTGAGTGAAATGAATAAAGTTACTAAACAAAATAATTCGAAGATGAAACAAAATAAATGATATTTTTCAAATGAACTAATAGATGGTTATTTAATTGCGCAATTAAAATAAATAAATGTCTAAATACCCTGTAGATTAGATGTGCTGGAGCGAAGTCGACAAAGAAAACAAAGTCATGATGATTTATGGTTAAAGATGGACAACAATGGTCGCACAAAAAAAACGATAACACTGACTGCCGTAAGGTCGGTCCTGAAGGTACGCTGGCCAAGACGATAGTAGTGATGTTAAAGAAGACCGCTCGGGCCACTAACGAAGACTAGACTGTACTCATGAAAAACTGTGAAAAACAGATGGACCGCTCGAGCCGCTATCGAAAACTAGACTGGCACTCACGAAAAACTGAAAAACAGATGGACCGCTCGGGCCGCTATCGAAAACTCGACTGGAACTGCTGGACGATGTTCACTTGACTCACACCGACAAAAGTTTGAAAACAGCTGTTTCACTGTCATACACTGCGCAATTTACAACCATTTATTTTCTAATGAAAATTAAAATAATAAAAAATACCGACTAATTGAGAAAAAAAAATATCTACTATGAACATACATTTTTTTTATTTTTATAATTACAACTGAGCAGCCGTAACAAGGAGCATTGAGGATTTTACGAAGGATTTTGGATTGTAAGGATTGGATACGAGAGGAATTCGATGGCTTAGTGGAGCCCCAAAGATCTACTCCGTAAGTCTAAATAGGTCGTATGATGGTCATGTAGATGAGTCTTTTGTAGTTAATTGGGAGCTTAGAGCGTTTGTCTAGTAAGTGTTGAAGTAACCTGAAACGTCGAGCGGTTTCTTGTCTTTTCAGTCTTGTATGAGAATTCCAGGTTAATCGTTTGTCAAGGCGCAACCCTAAGTATCGGATCTATTCTACAGGCACCAATGGGATATTATTAAAGGATACTGAAGGGCAGGAAGAAGCACTATGTTATTTCAGATTAAAGCAATATTCTAAAACTATAATAGTGCAGGGGTTAGAATTAAAAGAAAAACCTGGTGGATGTATCACACAACTTTTCTATACCTTTCTACTTGAAATCAATTTAAAATTTTTCACAGAAGAAATTCCACTTATTTTCCATGAAAGCATTTTTGTTAAAATCAATAATATAACTATTTATACAATTGGAAAAATAAAAAATACAAAGCTTATGTTGCAAAAACACTTAGAGACTTTAGGCTTTGTTATATTTAATTTTCCCAATTGCATTCTAGTAATTAATTAATATTTCTCCCCTCTCTCCCATTTTTTCTCATTGTTGCACACTGGCTAAATCAGGAGACAATTTTATTGATTAATAATATAAGAATAGAAATTATTATCTGTTTTTAACACGCGGACTACAAGCCTATTTTCAAAATTTATAAACATCGATCATATAATAAATAGGAACATAAATAGACTAATTATAGATAAAAAAAATGTCTTAATAATCAAAGTCTCATGAAATTGATTATTTTTACTTAGTAAGGGAAAAACTTCTATTGTGTACAAACTTATTTTTTGAAGCACAGCATAATTAAAAAATTTCATGACTGCCTAATTCCTATAAATCATTCCTTCACTCTGAACTACCATAATAAGATTTTTTTCTATCTATATTTTATTTCATAATTTTACTATTTATTATTTTCATAAATGCTCTTTTATAATTAATTAATAATTTTTTGTAAGACAGTAATAGTTCATTTTTGTTTTTATCTTGTTCATTTAGCCTTGATGGAAACCTAAGGGTTGAAATCGTTGGTTTTCAGTATATATATATATATATATATTTTTTTTTTGCTATTTCTTTTAACTGCCACTTCGCCTCCATAAAAAATTCATAAGGAAGAAAAAAAAATTAAAATACAACTTTAAAAATGGCATACCCCAAAAATGGTTGGCGCCTCTGCTTCTGGTATAGGTGCAGTTATAGTTGATCTCCGCATAAGTACAAAATGAAGACAAGTATCTCCATCTTCATCCATAAGAGCGAGATTGGAACCAGAACCAACTAAAAACTCAATGACGGCACTATGACCCTGTTTAGTGAAACAAATATAATAAACAATTAACAAAGATAGAATTTCCAATCTGAAAATCTTTCAATACCCAGCTAAATTTAAAAATCATAAATTACACTCTAATAATCTTTAAATCAACATGGCTTGTGAAATAACAATAAAAACAACTTAAATATTCTATAAAATTAGGTATATGAGAGGCTTCTTTTTGAAACCTTTAAGGGTGTTTAGAGTCAACTATAATAAAAATAAATAGCAACATAAATTTATGCTAAAAAATTAGAATGATTACCTGAGAAACAGCCAACATAAGAGGTGTTTGTTTTCTGTAAGTTACGAGGTCTAGAGTTGCTTTCCCATCAGTTACAAGACTTTCAACAACAGTTCGGTGGCCATTAAAAGCTGCTAAATGAAGCGCGGCAAAGCCATCATCTTTTTTTACGTCAACCAATTGCCGTGCACGACTAATCAGTTTATCTGTAGCACTACAATTATAGCATGTTATTTAAATACCATAGCACTTTGTAAAATGGTATTCAAAATTATAGATATCTTAAATATACTAACAACAAATTTCCTTTCAAAGCAGCATGATGAAGAGGGTTGAAACCACGTTTGTTCTTAAGAGATAAATCTAACCCGGGTGTAGAACAAAGCAGTTCAACAGCTTCATTAACTTCATTACCTATGGCATCATGTAACACTGTATCGCCATAAGAATCCTGAAAATTTTTAAGTTATAGTAGCTTCAATACAATATTGAACGAGCAAACTAGTTGAATACTTAATATTACAGGTGGAACATCAATATAACAATTTAATAATCAGTCTTAGTGAACCAGAAGCAGGTAACACTAACTAATCAACAAACTTTGTGCTCACAACTTCCTTAAAAATTAACTGGTTTGGAATCAAAAAAGATTTTTATGATATTAGTTTAAGGATTGGCTATACTTAAAATCTATTGCAATAACAGAAGGTTCAAACCAGCTAAATCCATTATTTTTTATAGTTTTGAGAAATAATCAACAAAAAGTATTATATTATATTGTCATTAGCAAGTTAAAGTATATAAGAAATTTTCACCACGGAGAGGTAGGAGACCCGGGTTCGAGTCCCGGTCCTGGTCATATCTTTTCTTTTCAAATAAAATATAAGAAATTTCCTTTGTAAAAACGTGTTATTATAAATATTTTCAAACAGAAAGCTCTTGTGAGATTGGAAAATATAAGGTAATTTGAACTTAAACAGAAGCTCGATTAGTCATGAGGATAAGTGGCTGTTAAGCAGATAAAGTGTAAAATAAAGAGTTTCTGTAATTTCTTCAATCTATCGATTTCACATGCATAAAGAATATTGTGTTCTTAGTCAGCTAATAATTGTGAGATTGTTAATTTAAGATTTTATTATTTACCTGAAGATTAACGTTTGCTTTTGCATTAAGAAGAGCCTTGATGCACGGTAAATTTTGCCTGCTTACAGCTACATGGAGGGGCGAGCTAAGACTGTTGTTCACAGCATTGGGATCAGCTCCAGCCTTCAGTAATATAGCAATTACTTCAGCCTGTTCACTAAAAAAGTAAATATGATTAAATAAATAAAGTTTAACTTTTGTGGTTGCATGATACAAGAAAATGAGAGTAAAGAAAAATATTTATCTTAAATCAAAACAAATTATGCAACTGTGAGGTTCAAAATAAAACTGTCAATGAAACGTTTTGGAAACAAGATAATTAGATTTCATTTCAAAACAATGTTCCTCGGAAGACTACCCCTCAGGCAACCTGCTAAACATTTCTTTCAGTTTTCAGTTTTGTAGACATGAACTTTAAATATTAATCAAGGCAAGAAGATGCCACTGATATTCAAGAGGCACCAGTCCTGTTCAAATGTCATGCCAAATCAATCTTGAACTTCTCACTCTAGCTGCAATAGGTTGTCAACATGTAAGAATAACCTATTTGGTAAGTTTTAATTCTATATTTTGAACTTAATAATTATTTTAAGGGGCTTCATGGCAGAATAAAATTATTTTTCTTACAATTAATACAATCAGCAATATTTGTCTTTTCTTTTATACAATAAAACACATCAATTGATATATTACCTTAAAATTCAGGCAGAGCAAAGACAGAAATGGAGGAAATCATATAAAAATAAAAGTTTTATTGAAAGTAGTGATGCTAAGTTTGCAACATTCCCTTGAGGGTAAATTGTGTTATGTTTCAAGAAATGCATAAGTTCAATTTTTAATACAAGGAGCGGGATAGCTCAGTGGTTGAGTGCTGAAGGTTTCGGGTTCAAATTTGGCTATCACAGATAAATTATTTAATCTGTAAAGTCACAGATAGACCCTGTGGAATCTGGAGACCCTCCTGGGACTAATTCAGCCTCTGTAAAGTGGATGAAAAACCTGTTGGTTGAGCGTGATCTCGGATAAACCACCTCCTAGTACAACCGTTGACCTAGAAATAGTACAGTCTCTACTGTGCACTGAACTTAAGATCTTTCAATAGTGGTAAAAGCTGCAGTACTACTGAGCATCATATCTTATAATGTTTCTAAATAAGTACAATTTTAAATTCCAGGGTTATAGATTTATTTTTCAGGATATATTCAATCAAACAAGTTATAGGACAATTTTTTGACTGACAACAGAAAAAATAATAATTATGACTCACCCAAAAGCTGCATAGTGAAGAGCCTTATCACCTTCATCATCAGATAGGTTGAAGTCGGCTCCTAGAGCAAGAAGGGATGTGACTAGCCCGACATGGCCTTGATGGCTTGCTACTTGGAGACATGTTTTGTTATTTAATTTTCCATCAACCTGTTATAAAATATCAAATTATGTTAAAATAATTCAATAAATTTTGTATTTATTGAAAATAAACTAAAACATGTTTCATCTAAAAACATCTAAAATCCCATTCGGAAATTCACATTTACTTCCTGACTCAAACCAATAAACCAGCAAGTACTCACCAAATGAGGATGGGATTTCATAAAATCTAAGACAACTTGGGAATTTCCTTTGGCAGCTTCTTTAACAATACTTTCAATTGATGGACCAGTATCTAATTCCAGTTTATTCTCCATTAAACTTGAAAGTAAGGAAGACACAGAATCTAAAAATAAAATTCAATTATGAGTAAATCAATATAGTAATATATCTATATAGTAAACAATATGGCAGAAGAATATAATAGAAATATAGAAATGAATATGATAATTCGTCAAACATTTGTTGATTTCCATGCATCCAAAAAAATTCTTTTTAAAAATTCTGTTGATTCATATGCTTCTTTCCTCCTTCTCTCTGAACACGATAAAACCTTTCAATTAATTCAATCAAACTAGAGCTGAATATAACTATTAAAAATAATAAAATTATTTGGAGCAAAACATTGATAGTTAAACTACATTCAACTGAATAACAATAACTTGACTGATTTTAAATAGATCTCATCAAGTAACTCTTATTTTATGTTAACTTTATAATAGTTATTATAATATGTTAGGCACTATTGGACAATATTTGTGTTATGGTATCTGAATTACTTGAAAAAATTTAAATAATTATAATTTTATTTTGACACTTCTTTCCCCCAAGCCCTCAGGTTTATCAGGATACACAAAAAAAAAACCACAAATAAAAATTCAGATAAAATGTAGCATTATTCTGTGTTGTATTTTTTTTTACTTCTCCTATACGATTTCAGAATTTATTTCAACATGGTACCCACAAGTGGTACTTTAGTTGAAGGACTTAATAGATAAAATAAAAATGGATTAATTTTAAAGCTCTTAATTGACCATACATTTCTTTCTGTCTGTTTACAGATATGTTATGTATAATACAGTATGTTTACAGTGAAACTTCTGGAGACCCAGACAAATGATTTGAATATTGTAAAAACCCGAAATTTTCAATGCAGTGATATTTATGATTTTTCCCTTGACTTTAAATTAACTTAATTGGTTTAAAGCTCAAAAATAACATCATAAAATGTAATGCAATATTATTTTATATGTTTTTTGATATTTAAAAAAAAATACAGTTATTGTTTCCTTGTTTCGACATAAAAAATAATAATATAATTATAAATTTTGAACCATCCCTTAACATTACTACCAGGAATTTTATATTCACAAAGAATCTTATTATTATCAATGCAGGAAGACCTGAATCTTTTTCAGTATTTTTGAAGGGCTGGAACTAATATAATTTTACTGGAAAACAGGCTAGTAAATGCAAACCATACCCATATATATCACTAATAAAAAGAAATTAATTTTACATAAATTAACCAGATTTGCTCAACTATTCCAAAGAAATTTCAATAACTTAATAAAATAAAAAAAATACTAAATTAAAATAAAAAAAAAAACTGATATACCTCCATGATGTCGAGGGCTCGGTGTGTTAGTATTAACACATTCTGACACAGGTTCTACATTATTTGGGTTTAGCGTCCATGTTTGGCCTTCCACAGTGACTCTTAAATCGCCATCTTTATACACTTGAACTATCTTACCCAATTTACCCAATATCTGTAAATCCATAAAACTAATTATGCATATTTTAAAGAGGATCAGCTGTAAAATTTAAGGCACGCTTCAACGGAGTATTAACAAGTTAGACTGAGCATAAAATGTATATCTGTTTAAAAAAAAGCTGATTGAAGAAGGCTTTTAGAAAGATATGGTGAGGTAAATGACTACCTTAACTGTAAATGATTATATAAATTCAATAATCATCAATGTCTATATGAATACAAATACTAACTGATGTCATTGCTGATATCCACTCTCCATGCCCTGCTTGAAACAACTCGACTTTTCTTCGGTCATTTAAAATCCTTACTTTGTCTCCAACAGAATGAGGACGGCCAACCTTCTTTAAAACACTTGGGTTCAAAGTCCATCGGCAATCCAATGTGGGATAATATACACGAATATCGCCCTTTTCTGTAAATCTGTGCACGATTCCAATTTCACCAACAATCTAATAAATTACATTGAAGTACCATGTTAATTAATTAAAGTATATTTATTAGTTAACTACAAACTCTCAAAACTCAATTGATCAAAAAGAGTTGTCTTTGATAAAGAATTTCTATTAATAAATCGATAAAAGATGGATAATGGAGGATGGAAATATGGAGGTTTAGGACCTACATTTATTTATTAAACAACTATGGTTCTATACAAGATTGAAATCTTAACTACGTCTGATACCGATCAATAACAAGGGTTTTCAGAGTGAGTCACACCAAGAAACAGTAGTCATTGACAAGAATTGGGCCCTAGAGAAGAATAATAAATTTTTTTTTTAATGCTAACTACTTTTTATGCACAGAAATATTTTTTACATGACTTGATAAAACTTTGATCCTTGTTTTATCAAGTTGCAAACACCTTAATTGAGGTGTTGGCATGAAAAAGTACCAAAAGGTAACAAGTCATGAATCGGTAATTTTAAACAAGTATGAAACTGGTTTGACAATTAAAAATGAAAGTTTCAGATGGAAAATAGTACCTAAACCGTTTAAGAAACTAAATACTCCCAGTTTTGATATACTCTTCTTTCTATCCTATTGGCATGATTAGCTACCCTTTCAATGAAAAATCTGAAAAATTATTTTTTTTAACTTACTAACTTTTCCGTGTCAATGTCTCAATTATCAAATCTAGTAACCCCATATAAATTTTTTTTTCAGTGCTAAGCTAGTTTTGAATAGTTGTCATGTTTTTGTAACAATATAATAAAACTGATAATTTTCAAGAAAATAAACTCACCTGAGACATACGTGGATTCCATCCACCATGCCCTTCCTGCATTTTTTTTAGAGCCTCCACATCCACAGTCACACTTACACTCTCACCAACTATAAAAGTCAGATTTGAATCTTGATGACTTTCATGTTCCTCAGTTTTTTCACCTAAAAGCAGTAATAATGTTACATTTGCAATAAAATATTGTAAACATAATTTTCAATGGAAGAATTTATTGATAAAATAACTTTATAAAAGCAATATCTCTACTGTCTTAAACCTGAGCTGATCAATTAGAATTAAATAATTTTATAAAATTAAATTAAATTACAAAAATTGACTATTTTGCATTGCTTAATCCAGGAGTTAGCATATATAAATACATATATATATATATATATATATATATATATATATATATATATATATACATATATAGTAAAACCTCCGTTTCGCGGAACCTCTGCAATAGGGAATCCTCTTGTTAACGGAAAAAATGACTGGTCCCGGACAAAACAATACAGCAAATTTACCTCTCCTAGGCGGAAACTCCAGTAAAGGAAAACGGAAAGATATTTCATCAAAATTGGTCAAACGACCTCCATTTAGCGGAAACGGGTAACGTTTCCGCCCTTGTCGACAACTGCTTTTCCTTTTCTTTGAGATTTAAATGCTTAATTTTCTTGGAACATCTTCTTCCGTTCGAGTATGTCCCAAGTTGCTCACACTTTTCAGTTCTCAAACAGTTTCCGTAAGTGGCATATCGTCGATCGGTTATTACGTATTTCAAATTTTTAAGATGCTAAGGAGTGCATTAACGCTATATGATAAAGTGAAAGTGATCGAAATGAAAGATAAATTTTCGATAAAAGATCTTGTAGTTACATTTAAGTGCGGGAAAACACAACTTTACGACATCATTAAGAACAAGGAGAAAATTATGAAAGAATGGGTGAGTAGCCAAAACTCATTAACTTGTAAAAGAATAAGTACGCCAAAATTTGATAAAATAGATGAAACATTGTACGAATGGTGTGTCAATGCAAGATCAAAAAACTTGCCAATATCTGGGCCAATTTTACAAGCCGAAGCCACACAAATAGCCAAAAAATTTAATGAACACAATTTTAAAGCTTCAAACGGGTGGCTGGAAAAATTCAAAAAACGCCATAATATTGTTTGGAAAGAAATTAGTGGAGAAGGAAATGACGTAAACAAAAATTGTGTAGAAGAGTGGAATAAGAAACTTTCAAAAATAATCGAAGGTTATCGAGAACGGGACATTTTCAATGCAGATGAAACTGGGTTATTTTACAAAGGCATTCCAACAAGATCTCTAGTAACTAAAGGTGAGTCGTGTATTGGGGGGAAAAAGGCTAAAGAAAGACTTACAGTGTTTTTGTGTGCTAATATGATCGGCGAAATAAGAAAACCATTAGTCATAGGGAAAGCAAATAAACCTCGCTGCTTTAAAAATTTAAGTGTTACGCAACTTTCAGTCATCCGGAAATTTAACAAAAAAGCCTGGATGACAAGTAGCATAATGGAGCAATGGCTATTTTACTTCAATGCAGAAATGCGTTCTGAAAATAGGCACGTTTTGTTGTTTTTGGACAATGCTACTTGCCACCCTGTCGTTCAACTATCAAATGTTAAACTTGTTATGTTGCCTCCAAACACGACCGCGGTTACCCAGCCTATGGATCAAGGCGTTTACACCTTTAAATCTCATTACAAAAAATACCTTTTACAATCTTTAATTTCTAAAATGGAAGAATCAAATTCTATTCATCAATTAGCAAAATCCATTAATGCATTGGATGCAGTCACGTGGATTGCTGAATCCTGCAAAAATATAAAGCAGGAAACTGTGCGTAACTGTTTCCACAAAGCTAGTTTTGTGAGAAAAGAAGCAATGACCGAAGATTTACCTGCTGATAACACAACACTAACAGAAATTCAGAACCTCTGTAGCCTTATTGACGTGAATGCAGAAGATTTGATACGGTTAGATGAAAACCTAGAGGTTCACCAAACATTCCACTCTGCCTCTTCATTTATCGAAGACATCGAAAATGAAGAAGAAGAAATTGAAGACGAAGCAGACGAAGAATGTGCAGTAAAAAATTTTGCAACTCCCATCAATTATTTTAAGGAACTTCAGAAATTTGCGGCATCATTGTCGAGTGAAGAGTTGCTTGATATTACGAGTAAAGCACGCCAATGTGCCGAGAGATTATCTGTAGGAAATAAAAAACAATCAATCATATCCGATTATTTCGGTGTTAAAATGTAAATAATTTTATATTTTTAAATAATTTTTTGAATCATTAGTTTGTAAGCCAGTTGTCATTTTTCAAATACATACTTTAAATAAAAACATTTTTTTTACATTGTTCTTTATTGTACTTTTCGTTTTTTAAAATAACCTCCGCATAACGGAACCTCTCGTTACGGAAGAAATTTGTTGGTCCCATGCGATTCCGTTATATAGAGGTTTTACTGTATATATTGTTGAGGTTCAAAATATGTTAGAAATAAATAAAAATAAAACTATCGATGATTTGCTTATCAATCGGACTACCGTAAAGTTGATATAGATTTATGATTAGTTTAATTAAGTAAATAAAAATAATTCCAAAACTTATAACATATTTTTTTTCTATTAAATTAATATTTGGTTTGTTCAATAAAAAACACAATTCTTATAAGTAAAACTGATTTTCAAATCATACAAATGGCATTGCCACACACTATGGACAATGCAAAGCTCCTGCCATCTTTCAAGCATTCTGCAGCGTGGGTCCTGAGGATAGGACCTTCACAGTTTTTTCAACTCTCTTCAAGAACGCCCTGAGTGAGGACTTAAGTTACATGACTTGAAGATTGGATGTCCTGAAGGTAGAATCTCTACAAGCATTTCTACCATTGAGAGTCTGCTGTAAGGATCAGTTTTCAAGTGTCAAGAGAAGCATCGGTGTCATTCGGCGTCACTGTTATGGGTGAAGAAGTTTGAAGACAATCGGATGAGATAAATGTGAGTGGTTATTATATAAAAATTGTGTTTTAATTTAAATTGTTACAACCAATCCCAAACTGTAATTATCATTAGCCCACGGAGATTAAAGATCTCAGTTTTCTTTTGCTCTTATAATAAATACATTTTGTAATAAAATTAAAATTCTTAACATTATAAAAATTTTTTTGTGATAATTTTTTAAGTATTGATGTTTTGCCTACTTTAAGTCTCTCTCTCTCTCTCTCTCTATCCATAAATCTCCGTCATTTTTTTCCTTCATTATAGCAAGCTTCTAAATCTTTATTTAGTGATAACAATCTACATCAGCATTCTTAAAATTCATAGCTTCTAGTAGCCATCTTTTCTTTTTTTCACTAGCTACCATGCACTTACAAAGCAATTTCAGTCTTTCCACCATCTATTTCAGAGTTCATTTATGCCAAGCTAATCACTCTATCTATCTTCCATAGGAAAGTTGATATCATCTGCCACAATGTTATGGGCATAAACATGTACCAATTATGAATAGCTCAGCTCTCTGAACCATAAAACAAAGCAGGAAATAAAAGATTTTAAGGACAGGAGATAAGGCTCTTGAGAAATATGGAGCCATGGGGCGACATGTGGTCTAGTAGTTAGCATAACAACCTACTGAGCTCAAGACCGCGGGTTCGTAGCCTGGCAGGTGGCCCTAGGATTTTTTAATGGGAGTACAAAATCCTTGGTTATGCCATCCTTCGGAAGGGATGTTAAATGGGGGATAAAGCCTGTACCAAATCAGGTACTTGTTAAATACCACTATCCTAATTAAAACAGGATAGGCAAAATTTAGAGCTCTCACTGTAGCATCATCCGATTAGCCATAGCAGCATAAAGTGATGTTAAATAAACAAACAATATGGAGTAATGATATCTAAATTAAGTTCAAAGTAGCTTGTTCCTTGACCAGAGATCTCAAGGAAGTTTTGGCCAGGGTTAGAATTTCTTCTAGAAGTTCTGGGTGACACATTAGGTAAGAAATATTGCATCAAAATAAATAAATAAACATTATGTACAAACTGTAGGAAAACAACTTTTAATACTTAATAAATAATTAAACTTAAACAAATTAATATAATTATGAATATTAATTAATACTATACCAAATATTGGAAGGTGTGAACGATAATAATGCCCTCCAACAGCTGGTTCAACACATAATAGATCAACTCTACCCTTGTGACCTACACTGTACATATTGGTATACCCAGAGCTCCAAGCAACATTGGCCACTGATCTCCAAGATTCATTTCCCCATCCTCGTATATCAAGAACTCTTCCTTTTTTACCTGCAATAAGAATTAATTATAAGAAAACTAAATCACATTTCAAACATTTAGAAATATGGAGAAGAAAATGGTCCGGGTGGAGGTTAAGGCCTAGTCAATCCAGAGGTTTAATGCCAATGTTGGCAAATGGAATGCATCACCAAGATCGAATCTTTACCTAATAATGTGAAAATACTTAACGATTTTCCATTAAACTGAGAGCAAACCATTATTAGAACTTAAGTAATTATTTTCATGATCTAGATCTACATTATTGTGATTCATTCCTCAGCTCAATATTTTAATGTCCCTAATAGATCCATTAAAAAGATACCCAGCACACATATGAGTTTTTAATAAGACTAATGCATAAAAACATAAATTTATGATATCGTAATGAAATATATTATTAATGAAAATTCATATTTGATCTTACCTGGTCCACCATCTTGATCCCCCCAATCCCAGTTATTACCTCGCTGAACAATGGCACCAATAAAAATTCCACGTAATAAAATCTTGGTGGATCCTTGCCGAGGAGGTAGCTCAACCCTAAAATATTACAGATTAATTGAAATTTTCAAGAAATAAAAACAAGAAATTAAATGTTTCAGTGATTATCTTTATAAACTCAAGGCTAAAGCTAAAAATTACAATTGGATACAATTGTATAAAAATAGATTGTATAGGAAGACACCTAAAAAATAATTAAAAAATTTAAAATCATGGTTACATCTTGAGAACAGAACAATTCCTTTAATATGATTCATTAAGTGGATACAAATAACATTATTGATATAACTTACCCAACAGAATTATAAGTATCGAATCTCTGGAAGACATGTGATAGGTCATGCTTGTCCGCCATATAGCAATGAAGACATAGATCAAAATCATAGCACCTGGTGCACTTGTACCTGAGCCCTGAAATACCCTTGCAATGGCATCCATCACATATGATGTTATGATGCTTCACACCTTTAAAAACCAAAAAAATATAATAATACTTAAACTCAATACCATCATATTAGATGTTGTACAAAGAGTAAAAATTTACAGTTAAGAAAGGATAGTAAATTCTTTGTTTCAGAATCATATCTGAACAGGCAGAGGTATTTCTTCATTCAATATGGGCATAAGGATTTAATAGATCTTAAATTTTCTTGAGGAGCAGAATAATTCAGAGCATAGCATAGTATCATCAACATTTAATTAAGATGGCAGATGTAGTGTCAATTATCAAATTATCTAATCATTCTATAAATATTAATTAAAACTACTCATACAAAACTATGCAATCCTATAAACATATATTAAGTGAATGAATAATATATTAATATTTCTTTAAATCAGAGGTAAACAGTAATAAGTCCAAGTTTGGTCATCGTTGTCTGCCCTAACCATAAATAAGCCTTATAAAATATGCAAAACTTCAAATATAAAAATAACTTCCACAACAAGAAGTACGTGCGATCTAGGACTTGATTTTACTCTCCCTTATATCTTTGAAAATATTACAATTTATCTCTGATTATGAAAGAAAATGTATGCTCCCTATATACAATAATTATTTGATTTTTTTGGTAGTGTATTCACTTTTTACAGGAGTTGATACTCTAATACTACTAAAGAATAGACATTCCAATAAGATGGGTGGCATGAACTTACTTAAATATCAAGTGATTATATTGTGGGAATTTTACAGGGGGAAACAGTTCATCAAATCTAGTCCCACTTAGATTCTTTCAATTCTTTCTAATAAATAAATATAATTTTACTTTATTAATTTCAGTCTCCAATAAATAAAAATGTCGTCCGTCTAAGTAAAAACAATAAAGAATAAACTAACATTAATGATATTTAATTATGAAGCAAAAAAAAAAATATTCTGCAGTCCAATTATTTATTTTTTTATTTACTATAAAGACGTTTCGACCCCTTGGGTCATTCTCAATTTCTTAAATGTCTATCATGATTCATACAATATGTCTCATATGGACGTCTATAATATAAAAATTATTAGGAGATACATTCTTCTCCATGGTCATTATTGCTCTGCCTAATTGAAGAGCAATAATGACCATGGAGAAGAATGTATCTCCTAATAATTTTTATATTATAGACGTCCATATGAGACATATTGTATGAATCATGATAGACATTTAAGAAATTGAGAATGACCCAAGGGGTCGAAACGTCTTTATAATAAATAAAAAAATAAATAATTGGACTGGAGAATGGTTTTTTTTGCTTCATAATTAAATACCATCAATTATAGTCCAGTAGAACCCATATTATAATGCACTAACATTAATTTGAGGAATCCTATCTGACAAATAAAATAAAGTAAAGTCTTAAAAAGTATCTGTTTTGCCGGTTGTTGCTTTGAATTGAGTTGCAATATGCTTTAACAGTTCATTTTCAATATTTTCCAAAAATAGAAGTTATTGTGAGCTTTACTAGGGAAAAGGGAATATAATTATAAGTAATGAGTAGATTTTGGTAACCATTTCATCAAAATATTGAAGTTTCAACTAACATTTCGAAATATAGATGATGTATGTTGGTTGGAACGTTCTACATAACATTCTAAACATTTCTGGATGTAATAACAGCACATTTCAAATATTTACATTCTACTTTCCACACTAAAATTCAAAATTATAACTTATTTTTTGGAAAATATTTAAAGAGAAACAAATGAAAATATAAAACTAGTTGTGATGCAACTCAAAGTGACCAACTTCAGACTAATTACCAACATAATTTTCTGTCTCCAATAAATAAAAATGACTTCTCTCTCAGTTAATATAATAAAGGATAAATTAACATTAATCTAATGTATCCTATCTGATAAATACAACTAACCAAAGCCTTAAAATATTACACAATTTAGTTTGAAATATGATAACACACGATTATCTGGTGAAAAATTGATAGCAGTTAGAATAAGGATGTAAATTAAGTCATTGATTTTAATAGTAATTTTCGAATTATATTACAGAAATAGTAAAAATTCTTTTCGAGTCTTCATGAGGCATTTATTTAATTTTGAATTTTAAATTGTCGGTTGAAATCAACAGGTTTGAATAAAAACTTTTAAATTAAAAAAACTATTTGTGTTCATCATTAAATAATCATAAAAGGAAAAAAAAATAATAACATGGAAAATTATTATTATTATTAAAAGTTTACATAAATAGAATAATTTATAAGGGTTTGTTTGTATGAAGACTTTAGTTTGACGAATGCTTGGTCGGTTTCTAACAATTAAAATACAAATCCGTCATGATAAAGATGACATAACGCAAGTGGTTAAATTCAGTGTAGTCTTCAAAGAAACAGCAAGGCTAGTATGAACTAATACTGTGTTTTCAATGTCTTATTACAAATTAACCATTCAGAATAATGATGAACTAACCAATTAGTCATTATTCCAGCCAATTCCTCCTAACCTTAACAATCACTATGATCTTAATTAATATCTCAAGGAAATATTGTTAAAACAGTATATGAGGAAACATGTGAAACATCAAAATAATGACAATTGTATTGACCATCTTATATAACTTTTAATAAATACAATATAGGATTAATCTTACAACAATCAAACCCTGGAAATTATGTAATAAACTGGCTCTTTCCTTGTGTATACGTCTATCTTTAATAAATAATGGATAACTAATTTTGGGATTAATGTCATTAGAAATAAAACTAAATTCATGCTTAACAGTGAAACTTAATAGATTTAAATAATATGAAGATACAGCCAACAGTCATTAGTGATATACTATTTCTTCACTCAATGAAATACCATTAAAGCACAACTTGATTTACCTTTAATAGAGACAAAATATCCAAATATCTGGAATACCAATTAATCATTCTACCACAAGATAATTTAAAGAGTTTAATTTAATTTCCCGATCAATAGATAATACGACAATGTTTTTTAAATAAAAACCTGACAGAATTTTAATTAAAATACAACCTTATTCTACCAAAGAATCAAACAACAATAATCCTATAGTGAAATAAAGTGTCTTAATTAAGTTTATGTGGATTGTCACAATAGTGTAATGAGAATAAGTAACAGTAATGATGATAATTAAAGAAGATTAAAATACCATTTAACTCACCTGCAGGGGCATTATCCAAAAGCCTGAGATCATAAGATCCATCATAGCCAACCCTATAATTGGTTTCTATTCCAGTATCCCAAATAACTACAACAGTATTCTCTGGAGAAATTGTTGATCCTGGCCTGCCAATTTTGACAACAGTCCCTACAAAGCCTTCCCCCCCGTCCTGGTTGCCCCATTCCCAATCGGGCCCCCGAACAACCCTCACTCCGAGCTCCAACATATCTCATTTCTCTGTCAAAGTTTGGCTCTCACGAATAATTGCAATTATAATAACCCCTTCTTTCAAAATTAAACCAACCAGACCGAGACCAGGTAACCCGGGACCAGCAATGAGGCCATATTGGATCAGCTGATTAATCATTGCCGCTCAAAACTGAGATTGGTTTTTTTAAAATAATTTTGATTTGGTTGAAATTATTTTATGTATTATGTATTAATCTGACTGGTTAATTTAATGTTAGGTTAATTAATGTGGTATTCGTTCTATCCTTTTTAAATATTTTAATTCTATTCGGATAAATTATGATTACATAACCTGTGATCTACGTAGATGGCTCCCTTTAAAATACTATGTTTCGGATGAATTCATTCATTCCTTACAGGGCTAAACAGTAGTGATGGGCTAAACAGTGAAATCTTAATAACACGTTATGGCATAACTGCTAACATGTAATAACGTGTTCCAGTAAAACGTTATTTGAGTAATGTTTTATTTCATTGAAGAAAATAATTACCACAATTACCGAAAATAATATATCTAATATATAAATTTACATGAGAATAGAAACAGAGTAGCCGATAATAGCTAATTGCTAAAAAAAAAAGAAAACAGATTTCATTTACAATTACTGATTGAAAAATTGACAAAAAACTCAAACTTTGCTAATTCGCACAAAAAAATGGAAAAAATATCAAGTAAATATGTTTTAAAACCCTAAAACTGCCTTAGACGTTATTCAAGTTGCGACCCCTACGTTATCTTAGACATTATCGGAACTATTAAAGTGTTCTTGGCTTCGTTGCCTGTTTTTTGCGAATATAGAAGGATTTCATTCACAATTACTGATTGAAAAATTAACAAAAAAATCAAACTTTGCTAATTCGCACAAAAAAAAAATGGAAAAAATATCAAGTAAATATGTTTTAAAACCATAAAACTGTCTTAGACGTTCTTCAAGTGGCGACTCCTACCGTATTTTTTTATAATTAATACATTATTTGGAGAAAGGTCATTACAAGTTTAAATAGTAGAATATGGTGAATAGTAAAAATATTAGAAAGGAGGATATTACATGCGTTTCCATCCAGTAATAATCTGGTTTGTCCACATTTTCCTGTAAATTTCCATGTTTGCAGAAATGTCTAGGATTTCTGAACTTTACCACTGTCTAGTATTTTTTTAAAAAGTAATAAGTTTGACATAGTGTTTTGCATTTTCAAACATTTTTTGAAGAAAGTGTAACTGACAGCCAACTTTGGAGTCAGAAGGAAAAGTGAAATTTTTCTTTCTTTCTTTTTTTTCTACTCTTTTAAGTAATTTAAATCATTTCATTGAGCATTGCATATGAATGCATCATCTCTAGACCAGTACCATAGTAATACAAGGTTTCAGTAACCATAAGTTCTCTCTCAAAAAAGTTAATAAATAAAGATGGTATAAGCATGTTGTGCTGTTTTCTCCTACATTAATTTATAAGTTTATAAAAACTATAAGAACCTTATATTTTCATAGCCTTACAAACAATTTTATCATTTGGCAGATGGCTGCATTACTAATCTTAGTTAGACTTAGTGTAAATATTCTGATATTTGATTAAAAGTTTTCTAAAAATACCCAAATATCACTCTGGCTCCAAGACCATTAGACAAATGGTTAATTCAAATATGTTAAAGCTAATAAATAAATATATACATAAATACATATTCATACTCGTTTTATTGCTAAATTATAAACTATCAACTGTGTACAATCCAAGATTATTCATAATAAAGGAATAAATCCGATTTATTTTGATTTATTATAAGAAGTGCAATAGGCTTTAGCTATAATATAAATTAGAGATTATTATAAGATTAATTTTAAAAGGCCCATCAGGAAATTGAACCCTTGTCACTTAAAATTTAAGCCTCCATCATGTCGGTTCAATATTGAGTATTCTGTGGACTGTAAGAACTTAACTTCATGGTGTTCAGTCATCATTCTCACTTTTTTTTTTTAAATAAATTAAAATCATAAAAAAAAGAAAGTATTCAGCTCTACAATGACTGTTGTTTTCTGCCTATGCTTCTCAGCAGTATTCAAGTTTTATCTCTAGTTTGCCAATAGAGATGTTAACTCCTGTTTATAAATATATATGTAAAGGTAAATATATCTATACTGGAGAATATTTATTTTACTTTGAAAGAAGCTTATTTTTTATTTCATTTTTTACTTTTTATTTTATTAAATTGTACTTTAATTGAGTATTTTTTAAATGATCAGGCATTAGAAGTATTAAGTTGTTTGTGGATTTTTTCTTTTTGGATCCTCCCATTGGCTGTATAAATTCTTTTGTTAGAACTTTGATTTCTGAATTTAACTGGCTGTCAAATTTTTCTTTTTCTTTTACAAAACTGTGCAATTTGTTCAATAGTCCAAAATTTCTTTTGATAGAATCTTTAACTATTTTTTCTCGATATCTGAAAAAATAAATGTGTAATGCAATATGAGTATTAAATTAAATAAAAAAGTAAAAATTCAAGCACTTGTAATTTTTAAATTAAAAAAAAGTACATGCAAACAAACCAAGACGTATCCTTTTACTTCTACTAATATTCATATATTCATACATTTATATATAATATTTTATAACTTATTTTTTTTAATATATTCACAATATAATATATTATAACAAAAATATATTTTAGCTGCTCTTCAGCTATCGCTTCTAATTTGTACAAGTATTTTTCAGTTAATGTCTTCTTATTTATTATTTAATACGAGGTCGCAATCATTTGGAATGGTTGACAGAGTCAGCTAAGCTTTTCAATTCTTCCGAGAATTAATATGGTTCTCTATTTTCATTGATAGTTTTCCTCCAAAAATTGCTTTATTTGCAAATTTTATAACTCACCATAAACTTGTATTAACCTTTTCTTAAGGGTCTTCTAAAGATTTTGAGGAGTTGTTAACAAAATCTGAAAATTGTTTAAGAACTTCAAATTCTTATTCAGCAACAACCACTTGAAATTGTTTACTACTAAAGCTGATATTTTATCCTTTTGTTTGGCAAATGCATTGTTCGATTCTAAGTAAAACTTTAGAGCTTCAAGAGAGAAGCTGCCTGATTAACCTCTTCTGCAAGAGGTAAAAATTCTCTGGTTTAGGCATTTTACTATGCTACTGTCATTGCTTTTGTATTATTGTTGGTTCCAATATAATAAGATTTAACAATATTTAATGAACACAATACATTGAATTACAATAGTCCATCAATCCAATAAAAATTATAAAATCAACTATAAGAAATTTTTTGAAGCAACAAAAAGTTGCTTCATGTTAGAGAAGAATTGGTCGACTGTATCTTCTAATTTAAGGAAGAAATAGTTGGGGGTGCAGTCAAAGAAAACACCAAAATAAGAAAAACTTATTTATTATGTGCCGACGTTTCGGCCTACAATGTAGGCCATCTTCAGGGCTAAGAGAGAGAAACAAACAAAAATATATAAAAACGTAGCAGTAACAAGAATATATAAAAAGTGGTACAGGAGTGAAAAAATAAAAATAGTGACTAGATATGATGAAATAGTGAAAAGATAAAATAGTGAATAGATAAAAATAGTGACTAGATATGATGAAATGGTGTATATATATATATGATAAATAAGAAAGAATATAAGACTGGTTACAGAATATAAGAAAGAATAAAGAATAAAAAAGAAAGAATATAAGACTGGTTACAGAATATAATAAACTTAAAAAAGTGATAGATAAAAATAAAATTGTAGATGATGAAAAGAAATTATAATGGTGACAGATATAAAAAACCAGAATACGAATATAAAATATAAAAAATACATGTCAAGAAAGGATAAAATGTAAACAATAATATAAAGGGAAAGAAAAATGAGGAGGTAAACGGAAAGATACAAGAAGAGAAGATTAAAATTATAGAAAAAGGGGGTTACATAGGTATGAGGGGTTACATAGGTAAAGTGTAATAATATAAGCATATATAGAAATAAAAGCTTGATAAATTTCAAAAATGAAACATTGAACATAGTGGTATTTATAACTATGCACTATGAGGAATGAAAAGAAAAAGAAAATATAAGTAAGGGAAGTTAATATGTAACTGTATACAGTAGGAAGCAGTGGCATTAATGCAAAATAAGATGTGAATATAACATAAACATGTAGAAAATAGGTAAAGAAATACAGAGGATGAAAAATATGAGGCTAAATAATAATGAACTCTATACATTAACAAATGATGGATGCCAAAAGAAGGTGTGAGAACAGGTGAGAAGAAAGGTGAATGTGAAAAGGATGGAGATCAGATAAATACCAAGGTATGTACTAACCGAATAAAACACGAGGCAGCTAGGAGAGCTCAGAATGTAGTGAGAGCAATAATACGTTATAAAAATACGTTAGGTCGGCTGGAGGAAGCGATACAGGCGATCTCTGACGGCCAAACAAATAATGACAAAGAAGGGGGAAGGAGATATGCAGATGTAGAGGCAATAAGAGACCGTAAATAATGTAAATAGCGTGAAAAATTATATGGAATTAATTAAAATTAAAAATTATATATTATATATTATATTTTATATCAATTAAAATTAAAAATAAATAAAATTAAAAAGGAGAAATGCAGATGCCTGGATATAAGTGACCGTAAATAATGTAAAATGCGTGAAAAATTAAAAGTCAATGCTCAACATGTAATTAATAAAAGAATGGTATAAAAAATTAAGAATGTAAGGTTATTTTAGTAAATTAAAAATTTGGGAGTAGGTTAGGGATAGGTGATGGGAGTCGGTCTTGGCATTAACGGTAGAGGAATCTAAATTGATGTGAATGGTTTCTGAGAGGATGCGTTTATTATAATTAGGAACGGACTGCTACGTTTATATATATTATATACTGCTACGTCTTGTTACTGCTACGTTTTTATATATTTTTGTTTGTTTCTCTCTCTTAGCCCTGAAGATGGCCTACATTGTAGGCCGAAACGTCGGCACATAATAAATAAGTTTTTCTTATTTTGGTGTTTTCTTTGACTGCACCCCCAACTATTTCTTCCTTAAAAAAGTTGCTTCTATTAATCCAGTGTGTGTTAGTGTTATTCATTGTCAGTGTTACTCTAGTGTGGTTTCCATATTCTACAAACTCTGTGTGGCTGTTAGAAATAAAAGTATAATTAGTTCTTATACGCAATAAATAATTTTATCTATTATTAGTTTATTGAAAATTTCCTGTTAACATTTTTTCCTATTGTAATTCTTCCCGACATTTGTTTCAGTTGAAGAAGGAACTGCTTATTACAATGAATGACTATTCTCTCCAGATACAAAGATCAGTAATTAAAACTAAAATTTGCTTTGGCTATGTCAAAATTTCAGTTTAAAATTTTTAGAATTTTGTTATATTTCCATTGCTTGTATTAACTGGATATTATTATATTATATTTTATAAATGATTATATATGATTTAAAATATTTAATAAAATTGTTTATACTTTTTAAATTATAGTGATTTGAAAGAAAGAATAGAAAATTTAATTTTTTAATTTTAAACTTTTTAAATGTTTCAGGAAAAATGTGACATTTGTTTCAATATAATGTAGGTTCAAGTAATTTAATTTATAATAATCAATTTAAGTTTTGAATCTATAACAAGGTTTCATTTTTAAAATGATTACTATTTATTGAGTAGACCATTTTTTGGTTGATCAAGGTACCTCAAATTTCTTAAAACTATAAAATCTAATAGTGTAGTAACTCATAAAAGGTTAAAGTGATTGTTGAATTTAGAAGTTGAAAATAATGCACACTTTTTTTAGTTTTGTTCCATACACCCTAAAGCTGAGATGTATTAGAAAATGATTATAAATTAATGAAGAGATGGAAGAGATCAACAAATAACATTCAGTGTGAGGAATGAAATTTTCTAAGTCAGCTTAAGGTTGGGTGTCGGCATTTCTCCAGTAACAATGATTACATTTATTTGACAATGTGGAAAATAAGTGAACAGCAAGGAGATTAAAGGAAGTAAAGATGAATATTAAATAAACTCTGGGTAGTCTAAGGCTTCAGGAGATGAGATTGAGAGGGAAGAACTTGGGAAACAATGAATGGCTTTTGATGGATTCCTTTGTTAATGATGATCCTATAAATTATATCTACAAAAATCTTATATAATTGTTATAAAAGCAGCATTTTTTTATCTTTTTACTAATTTCCTTGCTTACCTGCATCTTTGTTCAAGTTGCTCCAAATCACGCTTTCCTGCTTTCATTTCTGTTCTAATGTTGTTCAACCCTTCCATTTTTAGCTTATCCTCTTTGAGAAGCTCTCCAAGCATGCTGGAGATATTAAAAATTTTGTTCCCAACTTGGCTCATCGTGAAATGCCTGGTAGGCCAAAGTGGCAGGAGCTTCCCAGCTGAATCAGCTGGCAGTTTTTCAATTTCAGACTGTGTATCTCCAATAAGAGCAGGTTGTTTTCCATCATATCTATAGTGAAATTAACATTATATGGGAAATATTATTTTTCATCTCTAATCTAAAATATTAATAACAAGGCTCGTTGCCAATGAAATCAATTTCTGGTTACAAGCTTCTATACATGGATCAGAACCCAAACGCAAACCCAAACCCAGTCGGTGCAGCACAGTTATTAATATTTTAAAACAGATTAAGTCCAACAACAACCTGAATAATATTAACCAGGTGCATGCTTCACAATTCCACGTTGTGTGATCTCCTAAATTGTCTAGAGGTCCCATCCTTTTTTGAACCAAATGTTCTATACAAAACCTTATTTTTGAATACCTTAAGACGTTGTTCATCCTTCAGTGTTAGCAGTCACGTTTATCTCTAATGTGACATTGGTTAGAACACTACTTTTTTAGTTTAAAAAATCCTATTAATAGTTCTGGATCTCTAACCTGTAGTTATAATAATTATGAGATTTGTTATTTAACATAATCACCTTTTCTTAAATCTGTATTTGATTTAAGATTTTTAGGTATCAAATAACTCAGATTAAAAAAGTGGCTCAAACAAAGCCTTAAAGAAATCACAAATAATTTAACAATAAATAATAAAAAGTAATATATAAAGCAAAAACATCTTAAGAAAAACAATCACAGGATGGTTTTTTTTCTTCTCTTTTTCCCCTCCATGGTAACCCCATGAGGGACCGTTTATTAATATTAGGTTGCATAAATGAGCATATTACATGCCATTACATGTGATTTCAATAGCTCAGGTCAGTTTATAGAATTACATTAGAATACATTTTAGTATAAGTTAGCAATATAGTAAATTAAAAATTTACAGTTTGAGTAAATTGATAATTTACCTGTGAGAATAAAATTAAAATTAAATTTTAAGACCGTGGAAAAAATTCCAATGAACAGCCCTTAAGTCTCCAAACTAAAATAGAAATTGAAATTATCTGTCCAATATTCAAATTATCTGTCAAATAATTTCAATTTCTGTTTTAGTTTGGAGACTTGAGGGCTTTTCGTTGGAATTTTTTCCACGGTCTTAACATTTATGTAAGCTCTCCTTTTACTTTTCAATATTAAAATTAAATTTGTAATCATAAATTATAAAATAAACAAATAAAATTTAACAAATAAAAAAAATATGAAAAAACATTAGTATTTTGAGCACAGCAAGAAGGTTTTATAAAATAATTTATATAACTAAAAACATCAATGAATAAGTTATAAATATAGTACATTATTACAAAAGACTTTATTGGTTTTTCTGGTTTAGGTCGTATTGCTAAATTGTTTGCCAACGTTTTGTCAGCCATGCTGCTGACTTCTTCAGGGCTGAAATGAGAAAACCTGACTACGTCCCATGGACTCACTGATCAACGATGAGAATGGCCCTCCAGGTTTGCTAGGATGAACATAGTATTGAAAGCTCTACATTCCTTAATTCAAAAATACTAATCATAGATCTCTCTTATGTAAAATGCTCATATCTTTATCTTCCATGGCCTCTATCTTCTTCTACAGCCAATGAGCCTTCTTCTACAGTCAATGAGCCTTGGCCTCCTCGATATGTTTCCGGCAGTCGCCCCTGTCCAGTGCAGCGGCCTTCTAGTAAAATGCTCATACACCTGAAGTCAATTAGTCCACAAGCTGATGATACTACTTAAGAGGGCTTCTTAAGGGGATTTATGTTGAAAATTGAAAATTTGAGATTTATTTTTGAAGTTTAAGCACAGAACGTGGGTTAACGCAGTAGACAAGTTTTAATGGGTATACTTTAGATATAGATGCACTGCAAGAGGTTTGCAGATCAGGGGAAAGTTCATTAACGGACAGGTATTTATTATTTCTTTAGGAGGAAGTGGTAGTTATTATCTGTGTGATATAAGTGTAAGTGGTACAAGGTACAATTTACCAATAAAAAAAGGATTGTAAATATAAATATCCTATCTACTACAGTAAATGTAAATAATCCTTAATGCACCGAAAAATCAGCATTAGTACAATATGATGCATAAAATAGTCATGTATTTGTTTTTAAAGAATTTTAAATTTTAAACAAGTATGATTAGAACAAAAATGTTGGGAACCATAACATTTACTTAACATAACAATTGGATTAAAAAAAGCCTTTTTTATTACAACCCATAAAGTGAATTGGGTTCAGTACATAGCAGAGACTGTACTAATCCTAGGACAATGGTTTTCTAGGAAGATGATTTGTCCGAGATTTCATTCAACCGCCAGATTTTTCCCCTAATTAAGGTACCCACTTTATAGAGACTGGGTGAGCCCCAGGAGTCTTTAGATCCCACAGGGCCCATCCATGACTGATAATAGAATAAATAATTTATCGGCCATAGCCGGATTTGAACCTGATTCCTCAAACATTGTAATGAAAGAGTTATGAAAAAGAAGCTGAGATGGTATAACTTCAGTTTGATGGCTGGAAAGAAAAAAGGGGTTGGGCACCTGATGAAAGAAGAAGAAAAGGCTAGCCAGCACAGGCATGGAGCGAAAAGCTAGAGGACAAAATGTCAGCAAGTGGTTTTACAAAGTGAAGACTAGAAAGATAGATAAGTTTGGAAGGAAATGACAACTTGCGACGTACTAATTTCCGCATGAGGTTTGTATTTCTAATCGATTAAAAGTTCCCGAGCGGATTGGTGCGTGGAGGGATTATGTAAAGATTTTTTTTCTTTGTCTTAAAAGTCTTGGAAAATGTTAAAAAAAAAAAAACCCTGTACCACTACAAACCCTAAACGGGTCTGGGGTTCAGTACATGGTAGAGATTGTACTGTTTCATGGACAACGGTTCTGCAAGTAGGTGACTTGTCCTAGATCACGCTAGGGTCTTAGATCTAATATATGTAATATCCCATATGATCCCCGGCTGCAAACAGATTCAATAAAAGTCTTGGCCTTTTAAAGTTTTGAACCAGGATTTCCGGCATGGCAACTCAGTGCTCTACCACTGAGCCACTCCGCTCCCCACTCGGAAAATATTAAGTTTACCGAAAATCGAAATCTGTACTAAATAACATGATTCACGTTAATAATTTCTGTTTGTATTTATAAACAGGTATTATTCGTTTTTAGATTCGAAAAACGGAAGTATATTTCCCTTTTGTACATATTCATTGTTTTTACTTGTCTACTTGAAGGATGGAGGGATCACCTGTGGTGTAGTGATTGCATATTAAACTTCTATGCCCAACGTCCTGGGTTCGCAGCCCGGCAGGGTAGCCTTAGGACTTTTTAAAGAGAGTAAAAAATCCTTAGTTATGTCGTCCTCCGGAAGGAGGTAAAATAGATGTAAAGTGGCGATCAGAAGCCTGTACGGTGTCAGGTAACTTGTTAAAGATCTCATTTACCTGACGGTGCCAGGTAACTTGTTAAAGATCTCATTTCTAATTACACCTGAATAGGAAAAATTTCCTATCCGGTCTTCCCACTGTAGCATCGTCCGATTAGGAATAGCAGCATAAAGTGACATTGAAAGAATTAACATCAACAATAAACAAACAACTTGAAGAATGTAAATGGGATGTTATGACGTTTAAAAAAAAAATGTAAACGTAGCATGTTACAGCTAACTTTTCAGCTTGTATAGCCTCAAGAATGAACAAAATTAATGTAAATATAATATAACTTAATATTTTTTTTGTTATAGTCAATAATTTTTTATTATACCGAATACCGCATCCGAAAGTATTTTACATTAATTAAAAACTCCGAGTGAAAGCTTGAATATATACGTTGAATATATAAGTCCCTAAAAGAAATCTTAAACCTTTGACATACGTATGACTTGTATGTCAGCAATATATGACTTCGTTAGACACTAGAGATATTACCGAAGTATTAAGTAGGATCTCTGAGCAATAACTATTGTTTCTTTGTATAAACAAATGAATAATCATGTAACGTCACTGCTATGAGTAATCGAACGATGCTCCAGTAGGAGGCCTAAAGTTTGCATCTCTTCAAGCATAATTAGGATCCAGGCCTTTAACGAGTACATGCTTCCCTACAGTATCAGAACGCCGATTTTTTACGTCCCTTCCGAAGGACAGCATAATTGAGTAATAACTATTTATGAAATGAAGTTCAGGATGGGATATCTCTATAGGCTCACTTACGATTTGACTGTGGCTGCTACTGTCAGAATGACTAGAATAATCATTCATTAATCAATGGACTTGAATATTTCTCTCCAGTCATCAATGTTAGTTTTTCTGACTTGGAACTTCAATAATTAAAATTAAAAAAATACAACTATTAATGTTTGAAATAACCTTTATTTCGATAACTTTCTCATATGTTTTTTAAATTTAAATTTTAGTTTAAATTTAACTTCAGAGAAAAAAAGAGATATTGATCTCTTTTAATGAAGTAAATCAGATTTGGTAAAGAGGGTTAAAATTCATGATGTTCTGTTGATTATTGGTTGTTGATAGGCACTGATCGTGGTTCAAGTATTCCAGTGGCGTGGTGAGTAACAAAGGCCGTAAAATTTCACTGAACCGCAGACTTATATTAAATACACCACTGGAGTCCAATTTCATGTTTTGTGATGACGATGCATGTAATAAAGAGATTATTATAAAAATGGCATCTTTATATTACAAAAATGTTCTAATTGAATATCTGTAGTCAATGCCTGGATTTCCATCTCGAAACATTTTTAAGAAATATGGAAATTGGGATGGTGTTTTTTGCTTTGCAAGAAATTTTATTAGCTATTTTAAAGCGGATTTATGGGACGCACGGGGGCACGTGCCCCCCAGACAGTTTTTTATGTACTATGAAGAATGTTAACATATAGAGTAAAAAAGCGTGTTAGAGTGCAGGGAAACAACAGTACAAGTTAGTACGATACGAGCACAGATTTATTAGATATAAACACTATATATAATCATATATAGACCGAGACAATACTACACACAAGGTCCAGTCCTCACTACAAACCGACGCTAACTGAGAGACTCACAACACAATGGCTGTTGTTACAAAGATGTTATAATGCACAGCCAACATGATCTTAACTGTCACTACAGTGTTGTCTTTCTATAATACAATATGGATGATACACATTAGAGGAATTACATCAACAAAGAATTCTTTATAGTACATAATTATAGGCAAATCACATGATCATAGTTGTTAAAATAACATTAAGAACATGAGTGAAACTATTTTTCTGATATTTCAATAAACTTTTGAAATCTTTCTATAGTTACTACAAGTTTATTTGTAAGTTTTCGTTGATTTTTTTCCCGTCTGCCCGTTGTGCCCCCCACCAGGAAAAAATCCGCCCTTCCAATCAGCTGCTATTTTGAAACTTACAGGCCGATTGTAATTACGAGAATAGTCGTGGGATAATTAATACTTCGGTATCAAATTCAAAAGAAAATAGATTTAAAATATTTCTATTCCCAATTAACAACAGTTCTATCCCAGTTAACAAAACAACCCAAACACTAATTTTTATTTTTTTCCAAGTTCTTCGAAATTTAGTTGTTTGTATGAGTAAGAGGAGGGAGCGTAGTGGCTCATTGGTAGAGCACTGAGTTGCTATGCCGAAAATCATGGTTCAAATCCCGCTGTTGGTAAGACTGTTATTTAGTCTGTTAGCGGCCGGAGATGGATCAGATGGTATATAGGACACTCCTGGGGCTCACCCAGTCTCTATAAAGTGGATAACCAAAAGAAGGGAGAAAATCTAGAGGTTGAGCGTGATCTAGGACAAATCACCTTCCTGCACAACCGCTGGGCATGAAACAGTAGAGGCCCTACTATGTACTGAACCCCAGACCCAGATTTGAAAATTAAAATTCATTTAAAAGCAAAAGCAGTGGAGTGTTTCTGTTTTCAGTGGTAGAGTGTTGAGTTGCCATGCCGAAGACCGTGTTCAAATCCGGTTTTGGCAGATTTAATTTCATATGTTAATGTTAATCTTGGAGATGCTTTGGGATCTAGGCTCCTCTTAGGGCGTACTCAGTCTCTGTAAAATGGTTATCCAAAATAGGAGGAAACCTGGTGCTTGACTTCGAATAAATCAGCTCCCAACACCTACAGTCGCTACCACGTACTGAAACCAAAACTCTTCATGGTTTGTTGTGGTATATACTAAATCTCAAGATAACTTGTATACGGTATACAAGTTATCATGAGATTTAGTATGAGAAAGATAACGTATTAATGAGTAATGAGTAGATTTTGGTTCATCATTTCATCAAGAAATAAAAGTTTTAACTAACATTTCGAAGTACAGATGATATATGTTTGTTGAAACGTTCATTTATCGATGAAATGATTACCGATGTATACACATTTTCCTTAATTACATTCTTGTTTGTATAGTGAATCTCGTGATAACTTGTATCTTTGGAAAAACGAATGAAAAGTTAAAACTAGTTGTAACTCAACTCGAAGCGACAACCTGCGGAATAATTACCAGAATAAGAATTAATAAAAAACTGTTGATTTTTAATATATTATCCAATTTCGATCTAAGCTGCTTATGTTTCTTCGAGGCGCGCTAAGACAGGAAGGAAGACTAGCGGCTTCTATACTCGAATAAGCGAAGCTTATAGTTCAGGAGATGAACGATAGGTGGCAGTCCTGGAGACTTCCCGGAGTCTGGCCTACTTGAGCGCGTCCGGTGTTAGTCGCAACTCTCACTTTGCTTCGCTCGGTTGTGTCTTTTTGTGGCAATTTTGAAAGTGCGCCTTTTCGAAAGTGCCGCGAACTCCGCAAGGATGCCCGATCGGTTTTGAGATTGAACATTTCGGTATGACATCTACCCTGTCACTTATGAGGGATAAGGATAATAACATGGTAAGCAAAAAAAAAAAGAAAGAGGATATAATACATTTATCATTAAACTAACTGAGGGAGCTACACATCTTGTAATAACTATACAGTATCAGTTCCGCAGGTTGTTGTTTCGAGTTAAGCTGCAACAAATTTTAACTTTTCATTCGTTTACTTTTTGATATTCTCAAAAATATTTCGGTAATCATTTCATCAAGAAAAAGGTGATGATACTACCTAAATAGTCTAAGTCAGTTATTTAATATATATATACAGTCAGTAATACTTACTATATACAGTCAGTAATCAAATTATTTTTATTTTCGAGAATATAAAAAAGGAAACAAATAAAAAAGTTAAAACTTGATGTGTCAACTCGAAGTGACAACCTGCAGAACTGATACCAATTTTCTTTATATGAGTCTAGTTTAAAAAAAAAAGTTTCGTTTTTTTCTTCATAAAACTACATAATTTTTAATAATTATTTTTATTTAAATATTCGAAATAAATTGTCTGCTAATATGAACTTCAAACTTAAATTTGTGCTGAGATGTTATACGCCTGAACTTAAGCAAGTTTCTCGATTTGATGATTCTTTAAAATAAGGCATAACGTAAAATTTATTTCAGTGTTCTATAAAATCATCTAATTGAATAGAGAAGGATATTACCAAACACAGTTTATTGGATTTTATACACATTTCACAGATTTCAGTGAAAAAACTTTTGGAAGGTAAAAATTTCCTAAATCTGTTCATTACAGATATATTTTTTAAAATATTCAGTCTTAATAAAGCCGATAGGACGTTATTACTTCTCCATCTTCTGTTTCAAAGAGGACAGTTTTATTTTTCTGCGTTACGATTCAAATCACTTCTCTTGATAGATGGTTATTGAATGTCATGGATCATTTTTTTGTTGAGCCGAATTCGTTAAATTGCATGTTAACAGTTATTATAATGTTGCACTTCGGTAAAATCCTAAGGAAATCTGATCGACGGACGTCGCCAAAGAAATCATGTCCATCAAAATCAAGTATAATTTTTTAAATTATGAAATTATATAAATTATTTTTGTTTTCTAGGCTTGTAGATCACGATTAAAAGAACCCTCGGGCACATATATATTAATTTAAAAGATTATTATAGCAAAATATAATAAAAGTACCAAGGAATAAAGTTTCCTATAAATCTATGATGCTACTTCTGTAGTTTCCAGTTAAAAGTTTTATTAAAACTAACTGAACCGTATTAGGTTCTAAAAAAACATAATGAGGCATTAAGTGAAGTAATCTATACGAAATTTGGCTGAGTTAAACCCATTATTATATTATCCAATTGTGAAGAGCTTTTCAATAACACTCTCAAGAATGAATTAAGTGAAGAAGTGAAGACAATGTCGTTACTTTTGGTTTTAAGTAATAAAATTGTTATCTTCTTATTACTAAAAAAGAATAATTTAAAGATATTGAATTATTTCAAAATATAGCTGGGACGTAGGTGGGAGAATTGCACTAAGGGTAATCTTTAGGATTTCTGTTATCCCGAAGTCCAGGGTAGTTATCCTGGACAGAGATAAGCTATATAGTAGTTTGGTAATAAAGAAATGTGAGATCAATGTCACTTAATCTTGTTTTTTTTTCCAATGACAGGCCTTCCAGACATCATGTGGCGTCCCCCTTCTTCCTCCAAAACTTCTTCATTCTCTCTGCTTCTCCCTTCTCCCCCCTTCCATCCTCTTCCAATGGGATACTTGCTATCCCCACATGAATCGATATTCAGTATTTTATTTTTGTAATCCTCCCGATCTATGCTGTTCTCCTCTGTGATATTAAATTTCTTTATCTTCTCCTTTATCCTTACTACATGTCCTACCTGATTCTTTTCGATATTTTACTAGAAATATGTTTTTTAAGTTTTGTCTGGCTTATTCGGTCCAAATAGCCATGGAAAATCAATCTTTTGTGCCTGCTATTCCTGCCATAGATCTCTTTTTTCGATCTAAATCTACATCCTTCTTGCGTTCTTCTGGGACCATAAATTCTTCTCAAAATCCTTCTGTCTATACTGAGTTATTTCTCCATTCCAGGTACATTCGGAGTTTCCATACCATACAGTATAGAATTGCTGGTCTTACCACAGTGCTATAATATCTTAATTGATAAGCCTTTTATTATTATAGTTATTCAATTATTTAAATTTAGGCTCATGTTTCATCTAATCGTTTTTGAAACCGCATAAATTAAAATGTCGATCATAAATTAAGCAGATTCTTTAGAAAAATAAATCTTTGTATTCTGGTCTATTTTAAAACCTATATATCGCCTATTGTTCTAATATTATCTGCTGCACAATGCTTACAATGCTGTAATTAGTAATTATAAAATATAATATAGTATTTAGTTGTCTTTATGCTGAAACACTCGTGTGGCGAATGTTGGCCTTGCCGGTGCCATATTGCTCTTTTCGCCTGCCGGAACTAGCGGCCTGTCTAACTTCCGTTGGTGGTAGTCTATTCACTCTCACGTATTTATTGTTACCATAGCTTTTGACAATAAAGTTATTTATTTATTTTTTTAAGATATCATGTTTTTAGGTTAGGACTAGAATTATATATTGTTGAAGTGCGTCAGGCTGAAACATATGAACTGACAATTAATAGGATAAGAGGCAAATAAAAAAAAAAAATCATATTATTTTAAAGCAAAATATCTTTAAAATATTTTTGTAATTAAATTACCTGGTAATTGTGTGCATACATATTATTGTTATAAAAAATAAATAAAATAAAAATAGACTATGAACGTCATAATTTAAACTATTTTTATTCCTGAAATACTTTAATTAAAAATCTTTATTCCTTTAAAAATCTAACGCATTTTCTGTTGGATAAAATACAAATTTGTGTTTTGCAGGTAAAGTTTTACAACCCAAAATTATTTAAACGAAGGCTGAGTTTTTATATTTAGGATAACTATATCTCTAATTTTTTAATATTTCTAGTATTAAACCTTTTTTTTTTCTACGGTATTGTTTACAATCCGAATCAATTCATATACTAACATACGAGTAAATATAAAAACGACTGTAAACTTTTCAGTCAAAAGTACTGAGACTTATCACATGGTACGTCAATAACAAAACTTTGCATACGGACTTAAAAATACATACGAACGTACTATAAACGATTTCAAGAAAAACTATACAGACACCCAAACCTATTGACACAAAAGATGACCACGACTCTCATGCCTGAGAACACTTTTGAGGAGACTAAAAAGGACGTGGATGAGGGATCTATTACAGTAGGAAATTAAAACAAGCCAATGGAGAGGTACCGCTGTGTACTGTTCTTCTTCATGCCTTCCATGTCATTCTGTATTATTTTCCAGTCAGCCAATCCGCTTATTGTCAATTACTTGTATTTGACAGGTGTGGATGAAAATATAAAGAGGAAAAAAAAACAAAAAAAAAACAGCATAAATACAGACATTTTGCCAGGATAGGGTAGAATAATACACCTTTTTTTTCTTAGCAACTTTTGGGTTGGAAGGTTGCTAATTACAGTTTGGAAAGGATGGAAGGGATCTCTTTTACTGTTCTTTGTACATTTTAAGAGTGGGAAGAGAAACGGAAGAGGTTCTAATTTATTTTTTATATTCCTAATTCAGTTTTTCCGGTGATGGGGCTCACCTTGTCCTTTTATTTTTATTTGTTTATTTATTTTTCTTCTCAGTCTAGGCTAAGATTTTGTACCTTCCCAGGTTTGTGGCCGTCCTGTTGGGGTATAACAAACCCTAATAATTTTAATGTTCTTTAAAATTAAAAACAGTTTTAAAATGATCGGGAATGGGCAGGAAAAGAAATAAGCCCAAAATAAAATGCTAATTAAAGAATATCTACATACTAGCTTATGCCCGCGGCTTCGCTCGCGTGGAATTTGGTGTGCCACATAAAGTTCCGTGAAAGATCATTTTAAATAAATAATTTAAAATAATCTTTCAAATTAAATATAAGTACATACTCCTACATCCAAAATTTCAGATGTCCAACTTCAAAACTGAGGGATTCTATACAACCTTTGAACCCCTATTACATTAAAGGAGAAACCCTTGTGTAGAATTATCCATATTTCTTCCTTAAACTGTACAAAGAACCTATCTACAAATTTCAAGTACTAAGTTTCTTATTTGCCTTTAATTATGTACTATAACGGAGGGGGGGCATGCCTTCGTGCCCTCACATAAATCTGCTCTTGGTGTAGCCTATGATCTATAACCTATTTTACTCAGTAAGTTTCATCGAAATCCGTTCAGTAGTTTTTGCGTGAATGAGTAACAAACATAAAAACAATATTTTCACTCATGTTCTTTCTGTTACCTTAACATCTATTATCATGTCATTTGTCTTTATTTATGTCCTATAATGGATTCTCCACAGTTCCTAAATAACAATCGAGGGGGAACACGGGCCCCCGTGCGCCCCCCACTAAAACCGCGCTTGCTATAGCCTATGTGTTATTCTGATGTATGACCTATATTACTGTCAAGTTTCATCCAAATCTGTCCAGTAGTTTTTGCGTGAAAGAAAGACAAACATACAAACATTCACATTTATAATATTAGTAAGATATTACTGTAAAGTTTCATCCAAATCCGTCCAGTAGTTTTTGCGTGAAAGAAAGACAAACATACAAACATTCACATTTATAATATTAGTAAGATATTACTGTAAAGTTTCATCCAAATCCGTCCAGTAGTTTTTGCGTGAAAGAGAGACAAACATGCAAACATTCACATTTATAATATTAGTAAGATTAATAGGATATCAAAACAAATAGTTTCACTCATGTTCTTTCTGTTATTTTAACAACTATTATCATGTGATTTGCCTTTATTTATGTACGATAATGGATTCTCCACAGTACCTAAAATACTGTCGAGGGGGCAAGTGCCCCCTTGCAACCTCCCATAAATCCGCGCTTGCTATAGGCTATATGTTATTCTGATGTATAACCTATATTACTGTAAAGTTTCATCCAAATCCGTCCAGTAGTTTTTGGGTGAAAGAGAGACAAACATTCACATTTATAGTATTAGTAAGATTAGTAGGATATCAAAACAAATAGTTTCACTCATGTTCTTTCTGTTATTTTAACAACTATTATCATGTGATTTGCCTTTATTTATGTACTATAATGGATTCTCCACAGTACCTAAAATACTGTCGGGGGGAAGGGGCACGTGCTCCCTTGCACCCTCCCATAAATCCGCGCTTGCTATAGCCTATGTGTTATTCTGATGTATAACCTATATTACTGTAAAGTTTCATCCAAATCCGTCCAGTAGTTTTTGGGTGAAAGAGAGACAAACATACAAACATTCACATTTATAATATTAGTAAGATTAGTAGTATATCAAAACAAATAGTTTCACTCATGTTCTTTCTGTTATTTTAACAACTATTATCATGTGATTTCCCTTTATTTATGTACCATAATGGATTCTCCACAGTACCTAAAATACTGTCGGGGGGAGGGGGGCACGTGCCCCCTTGCACCCTCCCATAAATCCGCGCTTGCTATAGCCTATGTGTTATTCTGATATATAACCTATATTACTGTAAAGTATCATCCAAATCCATCCAGTAGTTTTTGCGTGAAAGAGAGACAAACATTCACATTTATAATATTAGTAAGATTGCTGATTCACTATATGATGAAAATTTTTCATGTACTCTGTGTAGCCCATTTTTTATTTTTAAACTTTTAAAAACTTATTTATTCAATATATCTTAATTGATGCGCCATTTTGATGAAACCCTGGTATTGGCCTTATTAATATGTTACTAATAAATATTGTTTTATTATTTTGGTATATTTTACTTTTTTCTTACAACTGATTATTTTGAACTCTAATAATTGTTAGCTTAGGGAAGGTGACGATTCGGGCGCTTATTATATGTTAGTTGATTGATTAAGATCTATCATCATATTTTGTATTTTAATGTTATTAAGTAAATAATTAAATATTCCTGTTATGGAGGGGATCACTAAAATGAATCAGAAGGTAGATAACGAAATTTACAAGTTTACAGAAGACGGCAGGTTAAACGGATGTCCTTGCAACGTTATTTGTACTCTTGCAGTGGCCCAACGACGAGCAGCATGTATAAATAATTATTTATCTTTTACGTCTAAATTACTTCATATTCTAGAGTCTTTTATCATTACATGAATCAACATAATTTTTCAAAATACACATCTTGGTTACAAAAAAAGGCTGATTCAGTTTTCGTAAACAATTTAGTAAGTTTATAAAAGTACTTATTACCAGTAATTGATTTAAAAAAAAAATGGTCTGGCAGCTATAAGTATAATTTTTTTTTCCAATATTTACAGTTATATTTTGAAGATAAGGTTATAAAAAAAACTTTTGGGCATAATTTTCAATGTTAAATTAATATATGTAAAGGAGATAGTTGGGGGGTGCAGTCAATAAGAACACCGAATAAGTGAAGTACTTATATTATGTAAGTACTTATTCGGTGTTCTTATTGACTGCACCCCCCAACTATCTCCTTTACATAAGATCATCCAGTCAACTATTTTCATCTCATACTTAAATTAATATAATTTTAAAATTTAGTTACCGATGAACTTCGAAAAAAAAAAATGTTCTGGTTAATATCCCATCAGTTGTTTAAAACAGTAGATATAACTCTAAATTAAATACCAGTTCTGCAGGTTGCCTCTTCGAGTTGTCACAACAAATTTTAACTTATTTATTCCTTTCCTTTTTAATATACTCAAAAATAAAAATAATTTATTAATAATTGTACATAATAACTGTTACTGAATGTATATAGACTAATGAACTGATTATGCCATAGTGTTTAGGTTATATCATTATATATATTGAAATGTTTCTTGGAATGTTCATTTCTTGATGAAATGTTTACCGAAATTTACACATTTCCGGCAATTACAATATTTTTTTTGAGAATTTTCAAAAGGAAACGAATGCAAATTTAAAATTGGTAATGACTTAACTCGAAGTGACAACGTACGGAACTGATACCCCAAAGTAAACTATTTAGTTTTAAATCTTCTTTTATCTGCTGGTGTTCCTCAAGGTAGTATCCTTGGCCCAATCCTTTATACAGTTTATACAGCTGACATCCCGACTCATCCTAATACTATCCTTACCACGTATGCTGATGATACATGTGTATTATCAGTCAACACCAATCCAGTTATTGTATCCCAAAGCCTCCAATTCCATATCACTGATATTGAAGAATGGTGTCAAAACTGGAGAATTAAAATAAACTATCAAAAATCGCATCGGATTAATTTTACTTTACGTCGTAAACCAATGACTTCCTGGAAACAATTAACCGGGAATCCTTATACAAGACTGAAAAGACAAGAAACCGCTCGACGTTTCAGGCTACTTCAACACCTACTAGACAAACGCTCTAAGATTCCAATTAACTACAAAAGACTCATCTACATGACTATCATACGGCCTATTTGGACTTAACGGAGTAGAGCTTGGAGGCTCCACTAAGCCATCGAATTCCTCTCTTATCCAATCTCTACAATCCAAAATCCTTCGTAAAATCATCAATGCTCCTTATTTTGTTAAGATTAAAGTCATCTATAACGACCTTAATGTCTTATATGCTGCTGATTTGGCCCGAACCCGGTATCTATCCTTCTAAAACAAACTTCATTCCCACTCAAACCCTCTAGTTTCAAACCTAGCTTCCTCTTCAATTCCCGATAATCCTCCGAGACGTCTGAAAAGAAGATGGCCACGTGACTTTCTTAGTTGAAATTTGAAGCTTTTGCCTGCGGTTTCGCCCGCGTTGATTTTGGTCTGCCATATGAAGTTTCGTAACAGATCATTTTATTTTTATAATTTAATATTTTTTAACTATAAGTTACTCGTACATCCCTATGACTAACTTCAAAACTGACGGATTACATGCAATCTTTGAACTCCTATTATATTAAAGGGGAAACCCTTGAGGGTGGAATTATCCAAATTTCTTTTTTAAATTATACAAAGAACCTATCTGCAAATTGTAAAATGCTAAGTTCCTGATTTGCCTTTAATTATATACTATAATGGATTCTCCACAGAGCACAAAAAAATATCTGGCACGTGCCCCCGTGCCCCCCTAAATCTTTCGCATATATAATATTAGTAGGAAAAGTAGATTAGATTTGCCTTTAATTATGCACTATAATGGATTCTCCATTGTACCTAAAAAACTGTCTGGAGGGCGTATTTAGGAGGCCCCCCCCATAAATTCGCCCTTGCTGTAGCCTATGTGTTATTCTAATGTATAATCTATATTACTGCAAAGTTTCATCCAAATCCGTTCAGTAGTTTTTGCGTGAAAGAGAGACAAACATACAAACTTTCACATTTATAATATTAGTAGGATTTAGCCTATTTACTTGTTGTATTATTGTAATATAGTTGTAAATATCAATAAAAAAAAAAAATCTTTCTGAAAATAATGGCTTATACTAAATATACAGCTAAGAATGTTAAATCATAATGTCCGTTCTGCAAGTAATTGTGAATAATTATTTTAATCTGAAGTAAGACCTCATTAGGTTTTTTCAAACAGTAGATTTTTTAATTTAACTAAAAATTATAATATTTGGAGTTAAATCTACTGTTTAACTACTAATAATTTAATTTAAAGATTATGCATTGTACCTTCTTGAAGCTAATTGTTCAAACTAAACCTAGAGCTAAGAATGTAAAGTCGTAACGCCTGTTCTGAAAGTTGGTAATGGCGTTCAGATTTCTGTCATTTCTATCATTTTTTATTTTTATTTTTTGCAGGAAAGCCTTCCGCGTGGAGGTAAATGTCCTTGATTATTTCTTAGGCAGGATTAATGCTTAATGATCCTGGCGCTGGTCTTACCTTTTCCTGAAACAGATATTATTGAAAAAATATCCTCGGCACTGTCAACTATTGAAACTAGATCATGTCAAGTCCGGTTCGCAATCTGGGTCATTTTTAATACTTTTCCTATCCTTGTCTTCGATATAACACGGTACTAAAATGTGGGAGATAGTTTCATGAATGTAAATTAATGTTTTCTTTACAGCATGACCTTGCTACGTCAAAATTTAGTATTCATCTATTCTCAAGTTTTTTTTTTTCTCAAAGATAACATATTTGATTTATGCCTAGATTTTGATTCAGATCCATAGCTTCGAGTTATAACTTTTTATAAGTTTGTATGTACATATGCACCATAACGCTCTTTTTTTCATACTGAAACTCACAGTTATTTTTATTTTCAAGAATAATAAAAAGGAGACGAATAAAAATTTAAAACTTGTGACTAAACTCGAAGCGAAAACCTGGAGAACTGATATCGAAATAAATTTTTGAATGATACAATCATTGATGTTTGACGATTTTGAACGTTGAAGAACATAACAAAACCCCCATATAATTTGCGCATGAACACGTCTTCTTCACAGTGATACGTCACATACAAGTTTGGCGCATCCATGGCAGACCATTACATCGAAATTTATAAAAACCTTCGAAAGTAAAAAAAAACGAACTAAAAAAAAATAGAAGTTTAACACTATAACTTCAAACATGTTTACATCGTTACTCTGATTTGATAAAAAAAAAAGAAAGAAGTGTTTAATGGTACTATAATTGTAACGAAAGGTAAATTGCTCCCCTCATCAAATCTAATCTTAACCTTTCGGTCTAAGTCAAAAGCATTTTTGAAATCGTTATTACTCCCTTTTATTTTGTATAATAAAAAATCAACTTTTATTTCCACCGTTTATACAATTTTTTAAAAAATATTCATTTAAAAACAAAACAAAGCATTGTCACAACTGAGAGGTATTGACAATGTGCTGTAATTTCTTTGCATCATACTCGAATAGTTTTATTTTTTATTTGAGAGTTGATGAAGTAGCTATTGTTATTTGAATTTTTGTATTTTTTTTTAAATAATTGATTATTTAAAAAATGATAACTGGCTAGTATTTGTTCAGCGACCATTTGCGTTCTTGGGAAATGAATAGTGATTGGAATGCATTTTATTAATAATAAAAAATACCATATATTTAAATGCACTAATATATACAATTTTAAACCGACTGAAACAATTAAATTCAAATTGAATTAAATTAAAAATGAGTTGATACCATGCCATACATATTTTTGCCAGAAAATAATACTTATTTATACGATGAACGTATTATTATTTATATATTTAATATAATATTTTTTTGAATATTTTTTTAATAAAACTTAGAAGTTTAAATGACCGATTGCAAATATTTTTGAGATTAAAAAAAAAGAGGAATACAAAAAATAATTAATAAATAACTAAGATCATCCAAATTTAGGATGATAAAAATATAAAATTGGTAATGCCAATGATGATTTTAGAAATTATAAATTTATTTAAAATAGAAATTTCAATTAGTAAATAAATATGCAATTAGTAAATTAATATGTGTAGTTTACGACAAAAATGTATTTTTTTTTTCGCTCGTTATTTATATAAATATATGGGATTAGAGTGGCACAGTGGTAGAGCACTGAGTTGCCATGCTGGAAATCCTGATTCAAATCCCACTGCAGGGCAGTACTTTTATTTAGGCTGTTTGCAAACGGAGATGGATCATATGGGATCCTAGGACCCTCCTGGGACTCATCCAGCCTCTATAAAATATTATAAAAATAGGGTACCCAAAATAAGGGGAAAAATCTTGCGGTTGAGCGTGATCTAGGACGTCACCTCCTTGCAGAACCGTTGTCCATGAAATAGTCTCTACCATCTACTGAACCCCAGACCCGTTCAAGAGTTGTAGTGGTCCGGGTTTATATATATATATATATATATATATATATATATATATATATATATATATATATATATATGTATATATCAATAAAATAGAGCCAAAAACTCAAAAAGAAACACTATTATCTATTATAATGCAATTGGAAAAAAACACAATGCAAAGCCTTATGTTTCAAATCTAGTAATACACCCACTTACCACTCGACGTTTAGCTTATTCAGGCATTATCAAGACACAAAAACCAAAAGGGTTATGTGAATCTCATCTCGAAGAAAAAGGTGCAATACATCCCAACGATCAACAGCCCAAACAGGCTCTAAACATGAGACATTACCTTCTTTTCAGTTGTATGTTGAACGTCTTGGTGGTGGGGTGCTGTCTCATGTTTAGAGCCTGTTTGGGCTGTTGATCGTTGGGATGTATTGCACCTTTTTCTTCGAGGTGTGATTCACATAACCCTTTTGGTTTTTGTGTCTTGATAATGCCTGAATAGGCGAAACGTCGACTGGTAAGTGGGTGTATTACTAGATTTGAAACATAAGGCTTTGCATTGTGGTTTTTCCCAATTGCATTATATATATATATATATATATATATATATATATATATATATATATATATATATATGTGTTTTTTACAATAAATATATTTTTGAGTTACATTTCTCGTCAAAACGTTTTTGACCTTAGGGCCCAAGAATGAAAGACCTATAGAAAAACCACTATCTTCTTCATCGTGCGACCGACTTCCTGGTAAAACCATATCTTTTTATTAAGAAAACCAGGCTACTGCAATCTCACAACTCGACCGCGAGAAAAAGAGGTCAGGACGAGACGAAACAAGAAAAAGTCTGAATTTTAGGAAATATCTACAAGTACAAGGTATTACTACAAGTGAATCATAGATATTTTGCTTATTAAATGAGAAACTGGATGCGTTTAGAAATAAAATACGATTAAGTTATTTAGTACTGCTTTTCTATGTATACTGTACACTGAATATAGGCTGAAATGAAGAAAACAGGAAAAAATCCCATAATTAATTTCATTAATTGGATAAGAGGCTTATTTAAAAATAAGATTTTCAATTTTATAAAAATCATCCGACAATGAAATTAAGGAAATAAGAAGAATAAAATGAAAATAAGAATAATTAAGAAAAAAAAGGTTTCTGTTGCGTACGTTGTCGCTACGAGTTGATAAAACAAATTTAACTGGTTATTCGCTCTATTTGTAATAATTTTCAAAAAATGTAATTTATCGTCAGCTTTATTTTGGAAAAGAAAATGTGATTATGGGTTATGAGTAGATTTAGATAGTCCACTCGAAGCGACAACCTGCGGTATTATTACCAGAAAATTTTATATAAGAATAGATCTATATTATTAAAATCTCGAAATTTGGAATGTGATATAGAAACATTTCTGAATAAATAATTATAAAATTCTGCTACCTATTTTCCTGTTATTATTATTTTACAGATGACGGGCTCATTGTAATATACAAGGCATGAATATGACATCGATAAAAAAATAAATAAATAGAAACAACAACCAATACAAATAACAATTAAGTATCTAATAAATTGTTACAATTTATTATTTACTAATAAGAAAAAAAAATAGCGGGTTCGTAGCCCGGCAGGTGGTCCTAGGATTTTTTTAAGGGAGTAAAAAATCCTTAGTTACGCCGTCCTTCGGAAGGGGCGTTAAACGGGGGTCCCGAGCCTGTACGATGTCAGGTACTCGTTAAAAATCCCTATCCTAATTAAACCTGGATAGGCAAAATTTAGAGCTCCCATTGTAGCATCGTCCGATTAGCCTTAGCAGCATAAAGTGACGTTAAATGAACAAACAAACAAACAAGAAAAAAAAATATTTCGTCACTTTAACCTTGTGGACTGACTCCTCAGAATTTTTTACGGCTCGCTTAAAAAGATGAAATAGTATCAACATGGAGCAGTATTTCTCGATCCATACGAATTCTTCCTTGTTTTTCTAAGATCTCGTCGATAATTGAAAGAAAGTTGTAGATGCCTGGTGATTGATCTATATGAGAAAGTCTTCTATTTCAGCGGAAATATTTCTTCTCCTTTTTCTATCTTCCTAGCATTTCTTTTTAAATTTCTCTTCTATCTATAGCAGTTTCAAAAATAATCTGTGATCCAGTAAGGCTATGATAATATACAATTTTAAAGTATTTATTAATCTTGTATGTATTTGTTTATTTTTATTTGGTCCCAAAAAATAATGTTGGCCTCAACTCAACATAATGGTTAATAATTTCAAAATATCTACACATTTTGCTTCATATTACTTAAAACCCGTCAAGGTACATGGTATAATAGCCAACGATTGTGCAGGGACGTTTTTTGGTCGAGGTCAGTCACTAGGTTTTTCCCAATTAAGGATTCCCATTTAATAGAGACATAGTGAGCCCATGGAAGGTCTGCAGATACCGTATTGTGGATTTTAGACAAATATCAGATAAAAGGAGTAACTTAGTGGGCAGTGCGCTAAGTTGCTATGGTGAACGTTCCGGGTTCAAATCCGGCTGTGGCAGATAAATTATATAATCAACAGCCATAAATGGACCCTTTGGGATCTTCAGAACCTCCGAGACTCACCAAACCTTTATAAAGTGGGTACTCTTAATTAGAGAAAACCTGGCGGTTTAGTGTGGTCTCGGACGACTAATCACCTCCATGCACAACCGTTGTCTTAGTAACAGTGCAGTCTCTACCATGGAACACAAGACCCTACAGGGTTTGTAGTAGTAAAGGTTTATTTATTTTATCAGATTCAATGATTATCTACCGGATTGGAACCCTGGACCTACAGCTCATCAACTCAGTTCTGTACCCACTGAGCCACTCCGCTCCCCATTAAAAAGCACATTAAAATAAAATCTAATCATGACGTAATACTATTTTTATTTTTTGTAATAGCCTATCATTATTTCCCTGAACTTACTTTTATCTCAAGTATCACTAACAAACGAAGGCTTTTACAGAATTATCTGCTTTTACTCTTTACTACTTTTTTTTCGTACAAAAAAAAACCTACTGATTATTTGTTAAAAGCATTCATCTTTATAAGATCATTTGTAATGTGAGAACAGGATGTTGTTGAGTGAGACTTACTCTTCCAATGCCATAGCATATATCAAGATAGGCTTTTCACGAAATGGAAACAACAGTGTATCCTTTTTCTTTGCTCGGCCTTATGTTTCTTCATCGAAATTTGGAATTTAAACTTTCTTCTCAATGGATAAAATATTGTCCTGCAAGCGGTGATCTATGGCATTGCGCGCTGAATTCCTTTGATTATCTTTGGGACCCTTTTATGTTCTTATAGATATATTAGATATAATTATGTATTATTTCAGTTATAAGAAAACAAGTTAAAAAATCTAAATTAGTTTGTGATTTTTTGCAATAATTTTCTCTGTTTTCAGAACTTTTAATGAATGAACATAATTATTTTTAAAAAATGCCTATTTTCTTATACTTATTTCATATTGCGCTAGTTTTAGAAAAAGAAAAAAACAACAAGTTATGACTCTATTATTGGATATATACATTCAAGTGCAAGAAAATCATCATTACTATTCGAATTTAAAGTATATTGATGATATTCCTCAAAGTTTATTTAAAGGAAAAACAAAGAAAAAAATTGAAAGAAACATTTTTACCTTTTCTATAAGTTCACATTTTCTTTCGCTTCTTACACATCTTTTTCCTTCGCTCGTCTGCCAATTGTTTTCCCTCTTTCCTCTTTTTGTCCATTACAAGGTCCTTTTGAGAAAATTCTTGATACTTCTTTGTCCTAGTATCCTTTTTCTGTAAAACTAAGTCTGATTATTTCTTCTTTCATTTGACTTCATACTAATATTTTTCTTATTGTGGAAGAAAGTGGTCAGGGTAGAGGTCAATGAATTTCTCTTAGAATTGGAGAAAAGTTTATTAAGTAGCCAACGTTTCGACCTACTTGGTAGGTCTTCTTCAGGGCTGTCGCGGGGGAGGGTGGAGGGTCCGGGGGCTTGATAGGTCCTACACAAGCTTAATTCACATACTCTTTGTGAAGTATGTGAATTAAGCTTGTGTAGGACCTATCAAGTCCCCGGACCCCCCCACCCTCCCCCGCGACAGCCCTGAAGAAGACCTACCAAGTAGGTCGAAACGTTGGCTACTTAATAAACTTTTCTCCAATTCTAAGAGAAATTCATTGACCTCTACCCGGACCACTTTCTTCCACAATTATTATCAAGGTCAACTATTATCATTCAGTATAATATTTTTCTTAGATCCATTACTTTGTTGAATATCAGTTTGTTCATCCAGTTTTCATTCATTCTTATGATCATGTATCCGAAACGATTTAAAGTCTTTTTCGTTATTGTTGTTTCCGAAACTACAGTTCCGTCATAAAGTTCTATGTTTATTTAAGGTTAGTATTCTCTTACTTGTCATGGTCCGTGGATACACCTTAAGATTTTTCTTTCAATAATTTTTATATGAATATACTTGAGTCTCGTTACAATGAATTTCGGCATGTTTTCACAATTAAAGCAGATGAAGAACAAAACCTGATCGGTTGAATATTAAAATTTTCATAAATTTTAAATAAAAATGTCAATAATTTAGAAAAAACACTTTATTGAAGCATTACAATCTGCCACTTGTGGGCAATAAGTAATGGTGCTATGTAGCTTACAATCATTCCATAACAAATCAATTATATAAACAAAATAAATGTATAAATAAATATATACAAGTGGAAAAATATATACAAAAATAAAGTAAAAAAAAATAGAATAAAAAAACATCATAATAATAAATAAAAAATAAAAGAAATATACTGTACAGATTCATACTCTATTTACAATATGCCTGGGGTCCCCGAACTGAGCTTCTTCCCCAGGAATGAGGGCAAAGAGAAATAAAAATGAAAAAAATAATATTAATAAACTAATATTAGGGCGGACGGTAGGTATGCTGTATATGACAAAAGTAGTATCAAGTACATAGTACAGTCGTACGTTGATGTAGAACAGAAACCTCAAATCACTTTGTATCTTTTATTGACATTAATATTATTATTATTATTATTAGACGCCAAATGACTCTAATGCAGATTTCTATTACAGTTCTTTTTTCTTGGCCTGAGGATTTCACTACATTTTTTTTACTGCCTGCCACAAGTACCGCGTTTTTCAGGAATTTCTAGTATTCTGTCTTATTTTCACATAAATATATCCTTTGTACTCCCGAGTCTTAGTGTTCCTGTTTGAATTTGTGCCCCATATTGACATTAATAATATTACAAAAATAGGATATGGAGATAATAAATACATATTTCTACTGAATTATCGGTTTGTTTTTGATCCGCCCATCAGTAGAATGTAAATAGGATTCGACCTTGGCGAAGGTCGGATTGAGGTTTCTTCTGCGTAGGACAATATCGTAGGCGAATTTAAAACTTGCTGGTAGTCTTCAGTCGCCTTCCTTCCTTCCAGCTATTCTTTCCATATTATCTTTATGTGATTTAATATTTTCTATTGTTAAACTATATTCCATTTATGGGACATGTGGCCGCCGAGATCGAAGCTTCGGATCTGTAATGTAAGTCTGTATATTCTAGATTCTTAATGTTTTCGTGCGTTGGTGCTATGTTTAGGCCGTTCTACCTGAACTGAAGTGAACCTTCGTATTCGCGGGGCGTTTATAATTCAATCGGTAGTTGCAGAACAACAATTTTAATTGATTATTGATTAGTATTATTTTTAATATTTTCCAAAAATGAAGTTATCGTTAGCTTTAGGATAGTAAAGAGTATGCAATTATGGATAATGAGTAAATTAATAGTTTCATAATAAAATAAAAGTTTCAACTAACATTTTGAAGTATAGATTGTTGAAACGTCCATTTCTAGATGAAATGATTACTGAAGTATTTCCATTTCCCATAATGACATTCTCTTTTCCATACTAAAGCTCATGATAACGAGTATTTTTGGAAAATATTGAAAGGGAAACGAATGATTGGTTAAAACTTGTTGTGACTCAACTCGAAGCTACAATCTACGGAATAATTACAGTTCCCTATCCTACTTATGTGGAAAATTAAAGACTCCCACTGTTGCATTGTCCTATTAGTCTTAGGAAAAAAGTTTTAACAAAATATTTAACTGAAATGAATAAATACTTAAAAAAATCTAACTGAAATGAATAAACAACTTTAAAAAAAAATTGAGTGGGAACCCAAAAGGGGGGATATCTGGCTGTTGAGCTTGATCTAGGGCAAACCATCTCCCTGTACAAACGTTGTCCGAGAAGCAGTACAGTCTCTTGCATGTGCTGAACCCCAGACCCTTCATGCGTTGTAGTGGTACAGGGCAGTATTCAAAAAGTAAAAGTTGTTGAAGAAGTAGGTAGCATTGTATACCGAAGGCGGTAATCCATAATGACCTCTGTCTCTTGAATTTTTCTCCTGAGTAGGTTCAACTTTCATCTGGAATCACCAGTTGCCGGTGAAAATCACCTTCTTTACCAGTTCTAGAAAGCCTAAGGCTCGCTTCGCTGAGGATCAATGGCTACTTGATGAAGGGGATCGCTTCCTTCTTTATCTCCTCTCATCTATCTTCAAAATAATACATCACTATTATAAAAAAAAATTTGCTAAACTAACGAATACTTGAAGCGGTCTTTAATTGTAAGATAAGTGGGTATATCTAGAAATCTGTGGTGAATTAAAGTTCTTGTGGAATTACGTACAAATACTATCTTGATTTCTTCCTGCAGTGAAAGTGTGGTAATGACTCAAGGAAAGTTTTATTTATGGTTTTAGGACCCCTGAAATAATATTAAATGGCTTCGAGAACCTCATGGCTCGATGCCCATACCACCATTTTCTTCCGAACTTCCATCCACCGACAACTTATCAAATCTCTTTTTTCCAGTTTATTAATTGAAATTTACAACTGTTTTATTACAATACAACAAAGTAAATATAATGAATGATACTAGAAGAGAAACTAACCACTTAAAAGGTTACGACGCCATCTTCTTTTCAGAGGCTTCGGAGTATTATCGGGAATGGAATAGCTATGTTTGAAACTAGTGGGTTTGAGTGGGAATAAAGTTTGTCATGAAAAAATTGATATTGGGTTCGGGCCAAATCAGATACAAATGGGACATTAACATCATTATGGATGACATTATTCGTATGGAACGTTGAGGATTTTGGATTGTGAGGATTGTACTCGAGAGGAATTCGATGGCTTACCAAAGTTCAAATTCCTTAGAATATTTTCTATGCCTCGGTCTACCTGCTCAGTGCTTATTAACTATATAGAATTTGTTCGTTACTAAGACCAACAACTTTACAAGCAAGTCATGACTTTTGCTACGCAATTACTTCGATTGGATTTATCAGATATATGCTCTGCAATTCAACGTTGTGTAAGCTCCATAATTCTCCAATATACATCTTTTTATGGACTGAATTTTCTTTGAAATAGTTAATAATTACAATCTATTGTGCTGTACTGCAAAGAAGATTCATTTTTAGTATAGTGTACATACTGGTCGACTGTACTCAAACGTTGATTTTTTAAAGAGTAATGAATGAAAAACCTATCATTTAGGTTATTTGTCTTTTATGTCTGAATATTACAGTTTTTATTTCATTTTTTCAAGAGTCGAATTTAACCTTATTGTGTCTCGCCGTTTCAGGCTACTTCCATGACATGAACTTCATGACAATCATTAGACCCATCTGGACTTACGGAATAGAGCTTTGGGACTCCACTTAGCCATCGACTTCCTCTCGTATTCAATCCTTACATTCCAAAATCCTCAATGCTTCTTACTTTGTTACTGTTACGGGCTACTGGGTATTAAAATGAATTAAACAATTCCTTAATTAAAGATACTAATATTTATTAACAAAAGTGATTAAAAAGATACAATTAAACTATTAACAATTAAATTATTGAACTAATATAAATTTATAATAACAGTATTCTAAATATTTATTATCTAGGCCTAACTCCTATTTAATTATTACAATAATATAAGATGTTACTAATTCTAGATAGCTTAACTAGTTACAATAGTTTCTATGAATATATTACACTACAATTTATAACTAATAATTAACACTTACAGTTCACTAGTGCACCGACCGTAAGATTCTTCAAGTATCACAAACTGACACACAGTAACAAACAGAAACAGTTTATTACACTCGCGAGACTGTTACAGTTCACTGATATACTTATTACACTGGCCGGTTCAACACTGACTAGTTTATCACACTGACACTCACTTATCACAGATCTTCACTGGTCTACTCTCAGGCTAAGACTGACTGACTCGAGGTGACGGAAGTCTTTTTATAGGCAAAGCCGAACATTCTAGAACACGGAGGGGCCAGACAATTCTGGAATATTCTTAATCCTTTGCCGACAAAAGGAGACGATCTAGAACCGTCCTAATCCTATTTTAACTTCTCCCGCCGACGGATTTAAGCCGCTAATCCTCTTGCTCCCGTCTTCCTGCCGGTGCCCGTAACATTACTAACAAAGTAATCCATAAAGACCTTAATTTCCCGTTTGTTGCTGGTTTGGCCCGAACCCGATATCAATCTTTTCATGACAAACTTCATTTCCACTCAAACCCACTAGTTTCAAACTTCGCAACCTCTTTATCCCTGATAATCCTCCGAGGCGTCTGAAAAGAAGATGGCCTCGTGACCTTCTAAGTTGAGTACTTTTTATTTGAGTACTACCACTGGGTAGTTTCTCTACTTGCCTTTATGTCGGGACATGATTTATCTTTCATTATATTTACTGGATGTATTCTGTATACAGTTGTAAATTTCAATAAATATATTTTAAAAAAAACCTTATTGTACTCGCAGCTTAAATTATGACCTGATTTCGGTCCTAAACATTTCAATCATCTTCAATATTTTTGTTTATCATTAGGTAAAAGTAGCTGATAACCTATATAAGTGTTTACGATTGCGCAGTTAGTGAAAGTGTCTTTCACCTCTTATCGAAATAGACGTAATATTATAAGCCTATTTTAACAAAAAAAAAAAAAAAAAATGAAACAATAATTTGCATTCGCACCGATTATTTATTATTATTAAATTTAATAAAAGCGCTGGGTTCTTAACCTCTGGAAAAACACGACACAACCCACTACGTGACGAATACAATGAAGCCTGGCCCATCCCTATTTCGCTAACGACATCCTTTCAAACGTAGGAAGATGACTCATTAACTAATCAACTAATTAACGGCGTTAATTTAAATTATGTTTTTCAAAGCTTTTTTTTTCGTAATATGAAATCATTTAAAATATCGCAATTTCTGACAATGTAAGTTATAAAACGATAATGGATATTATCCTGTATATGATAATATTATCCTGATTTATGATGGAACTTATTATTATTTTTTTTGGAATTTAATTACAAAATGATGAACCTGGCAGGTGGTCTTTGCACTTTTTATAGAGAGTGAAAATCCTCAGTTATACAGATCTTCGGATGGGGCGTGAATTGGAGGTCACGCGCCTTTGCGATGCCGGTTACTCGTTAAAGATCCCTATACTAATTAAACCGGGATTGGTATATTACTCGTATAATCTATTAGGAAACAAGACAATTTTTATTTTTTTAACTCTATTATTTTTTAAGTACTTACATTTTTTAAAATAAATTTATGCAAAAAGTTTCATTTCCAAGTACCCTCTAAGTTTTTGTATTAAAATTCTAACTTTATTTACTTTTTTTTATATATATTTGTTTAGAAAAGTTTTATACTAGTTATATTCCTATTATACATAAATGTTTGTATTCCTTTTAAGAGGTATTTAAACAATGTATATATATATATAACATATTATATTATATATTTGTTGTTATATGTATATACGTATGTAGGATAATTCTAATAAAACTTACCATTAGACCCACGCCATTTTCAAAGAAATTATTGTTAGTCTCGATTTTTAGTTTTAAAATCATTTGGAACCATCCTTATAAATCTTGTTGTTTGTTTATTTACAACTTGGAACTAATCACCAATATTAAGCTTGATGTAACTGACCTTTATTCTAAGATTTCTGATAAACTTGGTCATCAACGCAACAAGAGAGGTAACAAAGTTGGGCGCAGAAGTTCACTTGATCCGCAATGTAAGCTTAATCAAACTTCTTCTATACCTTAAATTAATCAATAAAAAAAAATCACCACAAATATGCTTAAGATAATAACGTTTCTTTTTGTTTGTGTATTTATTAAAACCTATGGTAACCTATTTTAAACAACCAGCCTAATTAAAAAATTTACACCTAGAAACTTAAATCGAAAATTTCATAATTTGATTTATTTCACCAAATAAGCAATCTCATATATAGCTTAAGTATTGTGTGCTCATACCAAGTATTATTATTTTTCTGTGGGCAATGTTCCATGGATGGTTATTTCAATGAAATCTTTGATATTATTTAAAAACATGTTGTTTTTTTTCAGTTATTAATAACACTCAATGGAGCACTTGAACTAAGTTCGTGAAACCCAACTTCGTGAAACTCGCCAAGATGGATTTGTTTTATGTCCTTGGTTTGGGCGTCCTCACATAAACCATTAAGTAACTGACAAGCCATTTCTCACCGTGAATCGGCAAAACGTTTACCAGTTTGTTATTTTTTTCTTTTTATGGAATATAAAGTATTAATTTGGAATCTTCCTAGATTCGTTCCTAGATTAATATTAAATTTTAACACTGCAACAGCATGAAGAGTCTGAGGTTAACTATAGTTTATCGATTTCTCATCTTCTGTCCAGCTAAGAAAATAAAACAAAGCCCAGGTACCAGAAATGAAAATATATTTCAAACTGGCAGGAATCCATAATTCATAAGAGGAATGTTTGCCAAAAAGAGGATCCTAAGATGAAGGCTGGAACAACGTGGTCTCCAGAGAGGAAGAAAGTTTACAGCAAGAGAATGAAAGAAGAAAGGCCAGAAAGAATCGTGAAGTGTTTTCTGTATTCCTAATTCCCATGATCTATCATTCGCAATTAAAAAGGCTCTATTGGCATATGTCTACAAGAAAACCACGTTTCTATAAAACTATAAAACCGTTAAACTAATGTTGTCAGAACTTTATGCAATTATCGTCATTATTGATGCTGTCCATCTATGTTTTGTCGGCTCTTTATAATAAAACTTTCTGTTATCGGAAATTATATGTATCATTTCTGTAATACGAAAATAATAAATGAGTTAATCTCGTGAAACAATAATACGTATCCAGTGCCGTTCTTGCTGCATAATAAATATGCCAAGCCTGTCTTAATGCTCAAGAAAATCACTTTGAACAACTTTTAATATGAATTTTAATGTTTAAATTAAATGAATAAAGTAACGAATAAAATACGTTTTATTTATTTACTATACCTTAGTAGTTCATAACAATGAAAATCTTTAGGCTTGTGCAATTATCTCCATAGGAAATTTTTTCTTGTTTTGAGTTCCTTACTTCAAATTTTCAGTTTTGCTAATCAACCCTGAAACACCCTGAATAAGAATTTAAATAGTTTTCATTATGACGTTACTTGTCATTAACCTTTTTGTTTGCTTTCTTTAATCTTACGTGAGGGAAATCTCTCTAGCCCAAAATCCCTACTTTTCCACCGTGACACGATTGGCTTACGGTCATCGGGAAGGGTCCAATGAACCCAGAGGCTCATCCGAGACCAATCCCTCGTCCTGATTGTCCACTGTCTCACCAGAGGCCATCCATTGTCTTCATCTGCTCTTCCCATCCTTGGCTGAAGGTTCCCGCGGTTAGGGTCTGCGAAATAGCGTCTCCCAAGTCACTGACATCGGCGGTTAGCTTTGTAATGGAAGGCTCTTAATATCTTGTGGTTTCTAGTTTATCGTTTTGCTGAAAATAAGAAAATCGAATGGTTACTATATATACTTATTTGTTGACTCAGTCCGGTAGTCATATCTTTTTTTTTTTGTGTAAATTGGCGTGTGCAGTTGCAACGAGACTTATGTTGTTCTGTTGAAGACTCCCAGGGAAGGATTCCCAGCGCTTATCTTGAATGAAAACACAACTCTAATTGTCTGTCTTTCAAGTTTTATCTTGAATATTTCACTGTACTCCTCTTTTCCTCTCGCACTCTCCCAATCCATGTCCCCTCGATTAAAATTTTTGATTTCGAAAAAAAATATACTTTATGATGAGAATACTGATGAAATTATGTATAAAGATTAGACATTATTAAACTACTTTTTCATATTATTACTTACTGTCGATATATTAGCAGTCCTGGTTAATAAGTAGTTAAGTCAATTTTTGCCCAGAATGAGTTTGTTGTACTAAGGGAAGCGATGACCGATCGGCGTTGTTGACCGATCGGTTTTACGCCTCAAATTTAACACAACCAACCGACTACGGGAAGCGGAATCGTATTATTCTCGGGGTGCATAAGTGATAGATTGACGCCTTGGTTCGAAATGAAGTTATCGCCTACGTTATAACTCCATTTCAAGCCGATGACAACGAGAATGACACGATTCCGCTTCCTTCATCGGGAATCAACGGGAATGAACAAAATTCGACTTGAACATTTATTCATTGGGTCTGTAGGTATAGGTATAGTAAATCTAAAATAGAAAATAAGGGTTATTTTATGGGCTACCAACTTTCAACCAGAGTGTATTAGGCACTTTAGTACGTCGTCCTGCCATGAAACTTAAGTCAACTGAAATCTTCCCAGCGAGCAAGAGCGGATATAGGCCACATTCACCCGTGACCCCCCCAGACAGTTTTTTGTGTACTGTGGAGAATGCATGGATTACAGTACATAATTATAGGCGAATCATATGATCCTAGTTGTTAAAATAACAGAAAGAACATGAGTGAAACTATTGTTTTGATATTTTAATAAACCTTTGCAATCTTTCTATACTACAAGTTTATTTCTAAGTTATTGTTGATTTTTTTCCCGTCGGCCCGTTGTGCCTCCCCCAGGAAAAAATCCTGATCCGCCCTTGCCAGTGAGGCTCCCGACTTGAGATAACTACTAATCACAACACGCTCAGCTACAGGGCATCCAGTTTAAAAGATAAGTAATCCTTTCTCGCCTTAAATCCAGAGATGGTTTGCTTGTAATTTAAAAAGCAATCGAATGCAATGATTAGGGTATTTGTGCAGAAGGTATTTGTTAGTGATGGATGTATTCGTATTACAAGCCTTCAAAATCGTGATCGATGAAAAATGGTCCTTAGAAATGCCAAGGACTGAACTTGTAAGAGGTTCAATTGACCATTCATTAAACATCGGCCCTTCCTAATAATTACGAGCTTTTCGGTGACCTGGAAAAAATGAATAAACAGCGTATAACAAATAGGTATTTCATAAGTAACAACCTTTATTTTCTAGTTATTTGAAACAACACTCCCGGTACTACAGCAGGATATTGAATAGGATTTTCACTCCACGACTTTACTCCTTATTAGTTAAAATCATTCGATTTACAGGATTTCTGCAAAGGTTCACTGGTGGTCTAGTGGTTAGCGTCTCCACGATGCCGAAGATTCGCATCGAGACATTTTTTAAAGGCAGGAATAAATCCTGTATGGTGTCAGTTACTCGTTTAAGATCCCTATCCTCATTTCTCATTTTACCTGGATAGAAAAGTTTAGGACTCGACTAGCCCCGTTCGGTTAGCCTTAACAGCATAAAGTGACCTTAAGTGAATAAACAATAAGATTTCCTATTTATTCATTAATAATTATCCTGAATTGTTTTATTTATTTTTAAACTGATGATTAATTAAAGCTCAGATGATGATCTCTGAAAGACTTTAATTACAAGGATGATCAAAGACTTAAGTGCTCAGTTGATTATTCTTGATTATTAAAAAATCATTATTGAATTATTGAACGTAATTAACATAAGTGGTATATTATTAAGACTCGTTTGCTCCATTATTACTGAAATATTTTTTTTTCTTTTTCAGGTGAGTTTCCTTTTCATGATTTTACTGCTTCGACTTGACGACTTATGGTATTGTATTGACTTGCTGGATCATGTACTTTTTTTTATATTTTTCGTTGTCAAACTTTCCTGTATGGGACAATAGTTTGCCTTTTGGTACTGTCAGCTGCAAATATTTTGTCATATCCGTCAATTTTGATATCAATGAAGGTTATTATGAAACCAGCATGCAGAGGTTTGTCGTTTACATAAAAAAGGATCTTCTGCTATTCTTCTTTCTTCGATCTTCTTTCAATACTAGTCTGATTGAAGAAATATCTACATCTTGCCGAATAGATAAAAAATGATCGCACTGTACAGATGAGAAAATGGGATAGCGTGTATGATGGTTTTCCGTTTAGTATTGTAGTACATTTGACACACTGGAGCACATAAAACTGGATCCAATCCTGAATCTGGTTTTGGGTATATAAGAATGTGACGCAATTATTTCAAAATTAAACTTTTCGATCGGTACTGGTTTGTTTCGAAAACAGGTCTTTCTATCGCTGGTCTTTTCTTTTTAGTCCGAGGTTGTTGCTTAACGCGACATTACCTATGACCATTCAGCAACTGTGGCCAGGAAGCAGAAGAGAACAGTTTTCTGACTCGGTGGTTTCCGCTCCACTAGCCTCAAGGATAAGAAGTTCCGTTAATCTTAGTACTCCGGATTTACCTTTCTCTTCTACTATTTTCTCTGAAAAAGCAACCACAAAAGCTTTTAATTGATATTTAGTAGGGCTTTGAGGAATCAGACCAAAAATTTTTAGCAGCAAACTTCCAAATGTTTAGCATTCAGCTTACTCTACGTATGGGACAGATGATCTGCTGATATACGGTCTAAATGCCGGCCTGTGTAGGTGCCAAGTGTAATGTCAATCGAGTATAAGTGAGAAGTAATAATTCTTCTCATAAAATTCACAGTACTAGATTACCTCAAATTCTATAAAATATTAAAAGAACAAAAAAGAAGTACTACTACAACCCTTCAAGGGTCTTGGATTCAGTACAGGGTAGACACTGTACTATTTCTTGGACAACATTTGTGGAGGGAAGTGATTTGTTCGAAAAACGCTGGACCGCCAGGTTTTTATCTCACAATTTAAGGTAGTCTCTTTATAGTACTGTGTTAGCCTCAGGACGTGCTGTATATCCCGTAAGATCTAGCGGAAACAGATTAATTTATGTTACAAAGCCGGATTTGAAAATAAACTATTACTGATTAACAATCATAGTTCGATAAATCGACATCAGTTGCAGGGGATATGAACAAGAAGAAGACAGGAGAAAATGAGGTAACTTGATTTGTTAAAACCGGTTTCTGATAGATTTTCGATATCAACACGATTATAGTGTGATCAAAACAGGAGAAAAACGAGTTCAAAACGTCTGAAAAAGAATGTCCGTAAATGGGAAAAACTAGTTGATCCGTACGGTACCTGGGGAAGAACGAGGGAAGGTGACTTCCTCAAGTTGCGCTTTGAACCCCTCAAAGATCTCCATCATTGCCAGAATGACTAGACCAGCAATACGGAAGGACTTCAATAAAAATAATGATAACCATTCCTATGTTTGTTTGCTTTACTGAAAATTTAGGAAAAAATATTTCAACCATTCAACATAACCATTTAAATCTCGCGATATTTTAATGATAAAGTGGACATGGCATATCTTCAGCCAAGTGAATAATTGGTTAAGTAGATTTATTCCAAAATTAGTTAATCTTACTGAGGGTATTTTTCTCGTATTATTTGGCTTGCAATGGTGTTATAATATATAGTAAAACTCCATTTCAAGTCAAAGCCTGATTTAGCAACTTATAAACTAAGAGAATGCCACGATTCCGCTTCGCTTAACCACTTCATCGGGGGCGACCTGTGGTCTAGTGGTTAGCGTAACAAACTACTAAGCCCAAGATCGCGGATTCGTCCGGCAGGTGACCCTGGGATTTTTTAATGGGAGTAAAAAATCCTTAGTTACGCCGTCCTTCGGAAGCGGCGTTAAACAGGGGTTCCGAGGCTGTACGATGTCAGGTATTCGTTAAAAATCCCTATCCTAATTAAACCTGGATAGGCAAAATTTAGAGCTCTCAATGTAGAATAAGTGAGATTAGTTCCCTGGCCGGTAATTATACTATTCATTATTGATTTCATGGTAATGAGTAATTAATTAATTTGGAAGATGACAAAGTATTGAAATTTAGGATGATGACATTCGAAAAGAAAGTTAAAATAGGACAACTTATCAGTCATCTTCGGCCTCACTTAAAATTAATTAAAGTTTACAACTTGCACAATTGATTGAAAGTAGAGATGAGTTGGAAAGTATCAATCAGTTACGTTGTCACTGATACCGATTATTAACAACTATGCAATTAAAACTGAAAGTAACAGATTCTTTTACTAGCTTATTTCTAAGTTTAAAAGTATCAGATACCGTGCCGCCATATCTGATCATTGGCAGTTACAGTAACATACTGTAACTGTGGATCAGTATTGCTAATACAAGGCAGCCCAATAATTATAACTACATCATTGTTTAAATAGAAATTCATGCAATTAGACCTATATATTGATATAATTTGTATATGTTACGTAAGATAAATATCAGAGAGTGCTATTTTGCAGAAATCAAATGAAATGTTTAAATTATGTGACGACTAGGCTGAAACGACAAGAAACTGCTCGTCGTTTCAGACCACTTCAACACTTACTCGTACTAGGCAAACGCTCCAAATTAATCACAGAAGACTCATATACATGATTATAATATGAGCTATTTGGACTTGCTGAGTAGATCTGGAGTTCCACTAAGCCATCAAATTCCTCTCGTATCCAGTCCATACAATACAAAATCCTTCGTAAAATACTCAATGTTCCTTACTTTGTTACGAAAAAAGTAATTCATAATCGATTTGTTGCTGATTTGCCCGAACCTGACATCAGTCCTTACATGACAGACTGTATTCCCATTCAGTCTCACTAGTTCCAAACCTTCCTCTTCAATTCCCGATACTTCTCTGAGGCATCTGAAAAGAAGATGACCTTTTGACCTTGTAAGTTGAATTTTTCATTAGAAGTGGGTAGTTTCTCTACTTGACTTTATTCATGTCATTATGTATCATTATTTATATTTACTTGCTGTATTGTTATAATACAGTTGTAAATGTCAATAAATAAATTGAAAAAAATATATACCACTTACAGCAGGGATCTGGAAACAACAGGTTCGATTTGGTCAGGATGTAACAGTTATAATTAAAAGACAAGAAATGGGTTGTGAATAGAGACTGTTACAGCACGCCTCTAATTGAGAAGAATTCTTAATTTGTAGAAGTAATTCGGGAAAGGTTCTTCTTTAACTTGGAGGATAATTAGGGATTTGGGGCAATAGGTCAGTCGAGATTCGCCATGCCATAGATAGCAGACTTGAGATGTTCTATAGGGATGTGTTTAAGGCCCTGTCAAAGATGAGAGCTTTATCTTACATGGAGGCCCGCTAAGCTAAAGCTTTTGAAAGTGAGTTGTTCTCCTCCGAGGGTTCTCAATGAGGACAACCCTCTGGATACGTTCTTAAGTAGTGACAGATAGTCAGGGAGTGAAGAGCTGGAGAAAGTGAGCCTCCGGCTCTATAGCCTCCTCGACCGGTTCATCTTCCTTCACCGGAGACTACCTTTTGAATGGCTCTCAATGAACATCATGCATTGACATCACTAACTCATCATTTTATAACAAAAGGTAATAGTTTTTAGGTTAGACCCAATCTAGTCCTCTGCTGGGTTTTACTTACTTTTCATTTAGGTTACAAGGGTTACAATTCTATTTCAAGCCGAAAACTACGAGAATGGCTTCTCTCAAAACAATTAATTCTCCCTCGACAATATTCGACTTAACTTTTTTTTCACCGGGGCTATAGACATTTCGCTACCTTAGTATTACAAGGTTGTAAGTTACAAAATTGAAAAATCAGAGATTTTGATATCAAATGATTCTATATGTTGAAAACTATACATATATCTTCAAAAAATCAAGACAGAGTATCATCCAGAGACAAAAAATACAAAGGTGCATGTCGTGAAGTTTTTAAATCGGAGTCATATGTTCCACATAATACCTTGTTATTCTCAAAAACGTACGACTTCGGAAGCATGTGCGTTTATAATATTGCATGCACCTATGTAACTCGTTAAATCTCCGAATGCTTACCCGCAGTACATCCGAAATGAGTAATCCATTAATTAGAGGGAAAGGAAAAACAAAGAGAAATAAAAAAACATAAATAGTTTTAATGTTTTTCCTTTTGATTATTAATCGAGTTCAGGTTTGCGAATTATTTTACACTGAATCACTAGGAATAGGCCTGAAACCCATTTATACTGTTCAAAATCATGCAACAGAAACGAATACTTTTCGAAATAAAGAAGTATACTGTAGATAAAACAGCATATTAATTTGATTCCCAAAGTTGAGAGTTATCAGCTCATCGGAGGTGATTTATCTATTCAAAAAATGTATGATATATATTATATATATATATGTAATCTTCATGGAACAGATTTCAGTCCTGCTAAATCACATGTTTATCATATTTTGCAATGAGTATAACTTTTCTTTCAATAAACCGTCGAAAGACCTATGTGATCTGTTTGCAGAAGCAGAACTTGAAAAAAGAAAAAAAAACTTTAAGTGAAGAAAATAACAGTATATTAGAGCAGCATCTAATTGGTAAGAGATGCAATGACGTGCAGGTAATGGCATTGATAGCTCAATTTACAAAATTTTAAACATGGTAATAAAAAATTCCCTTAATGGAATATTTGATATTGAGGAGTGATCGCTGTGTTCCACAAGACTGCAATAGTTTGATGAGCTTTTCCATTGCTCATGTTCTACCAGTAAGTCTAAATTTGAATGAACTCAAAATAAAAATTTCTATACCCGGACATTCATACATTTAGGAGGTGCAAATGAGAGACCAAGATTTTATGGATCTCAACTAGTATTTTTCCAAAATGCAATATATTGTAGTTCTGCTTTCAAAAGTCGTAAAAGTCGTAATCATTTTACGCAGTGAAGTACCGAACGCCCTCTGAATCTCGCTATTGATCTGTGGCAACGAAATGGGATTCTATTTCTGCTGTTCAAAGTGACTGCATAGATATAAAACTACAATATTCCATCACCTAAAGAATCCGATGGTCAGAATCTTTGACATTGTTTTTCTCATTTTCGTATATGTGTATCATAGAACTTTGTAGTACTATGGTAGCGATTTATCATTCTCTGTTTTGTTATGAATTATCGAGCCAGATTCTAAAAACAGCATATTAGTGAGAAGTAATACACTTTTTACATAAACTTATCTCTACTATCTGAAAAAAAACCTGTACCACTACAACTCATGAAGGGTCTGGGGTTCAGTACATGGTAGAGACTGCACTGTTTCATGGACAACGGTTCTGCAAGGAGGTGACTTGTCCTAGGTCACGCTCAACCGCCAGGTTTCTCCCCCTTATTTTGGGTACCCTATTTTTATAATATTTTATAGAGGCTGGGTGGAGCCTAGGAGGGTCCTAGATCCCATATGATCCATCTCTCGCTGCAAACAGACTAAATAAAAATCATGGCCTGCAGCGGGATTTGAACCAGGATTTCCGTCATGGCAACTCAGTGCTCTACCACTGAGTCACTCCGCTACTATCTGAAAACATATCTTAAATATTCTATCGAATAAAGACGTTTTGATGAATAAAATACTCTCTATACAGGTATTTTTAATAAGATAATAAATAATTAGGTATAAAGAGCGCTTTTGAAGGATCTCGATGAGGACAACCCCCTGGATACGTTCTTAAGTAGTGACAGGTAATCAGAGAATGCATAGATGAACCATGTACATGGCTTTATTTATTTGATTTATTAGTTGGTTACACTGGTCTCCTTTCAAACTGAATAAAACTTTTCTTTTACTAAAGAAAAAAAACTTTTTTAATTTATTTAAATTTTATTAACAAATTTATTTAAAAAAAATATTTAATTTTACTAAATATTGTATTCTATTTTATTCACTATTATTCAAGTATAACCTGCCTTACAGGATACAGCTTTGATTTTAAATTAAAAGTAATGTTACATTCACTTAGGTAATGCCATCAATGAACGTTAGAAAGGTGCTTTAACTGTCTTGTTAGTTCGATTGCAAAATTTAGAAGCACGTTTTAAGATATTTATTGTAGGGCCTCTTGTTCCTTATCTATTAACAAAGACAGTTTCCGGTTTTGTAAGTAGGTACGAAGATTTAGTAAACCATTCTATTCACTATGTAAATATACACCATTCTACTCTGAAAATAAATGTATACTGTGGCCTAGAACATTTAATATAACAGTCTGAGGTCAGGGTTCAATCCACATACATTATTAAATTTTTGCCTCTCCATTAAATAAAGTTTCTAGTGATGTAATCTTTTATCAGCGTCGCCTAGCAACGGATCGAAGTTTTTGTATTGCCCATTGTCGTGCTGCATCAGTTGAATTATATATATTTTTAAAAATTGGCTAATCAAAAAGCCACTGCTCCTCACTTCCGTTAACCGTTACAAATTCCTTAATAGTTTAAATCGAATTTAAAAAATTTAATAAGGTACATATTATTCTAATATTTTAGTTTTAGGACATATTTTAAAACAGAGAATGCAGTGAAATAAGATTAATACATTTTTAATAAATGATTTTTTCATCTATCCTTATTTTATTTAATTCAAAATACTCAATATGTCAAAACAATACTATGTGAGTACTTATATGTTAATAGACTCATTAAAGGGGTACAAAATAAGTGTTAAAGTGAACTTCAATTTTTAGAATAATATGGGGCACCTCTAATAAATTGTCAAATACCTACTAATAATACAATTGAATGAACAGTTTATTATAATTTGTGAAATAGGGTTTGGATTTGGATTTTATTGATTCATCGCTCGTCGCATATTTTCGTGTTAATTAAACCATAATTATTTTAAAAATATCACCGGCCTTTTAATTTTCGTCTTTTAGAGTTGTTACGGTTATTACAGTTTTTATTGTTAGAGTAATTTACACCTACAACTTTTGTTTTTTTATTTTGTTTGTTTATTCATCAAAGTCTATGCTATTCTATATACCAAAGTATATACACCAAAGTCTATACTTTATGCATCCTCATGTAATCCTCTGAGCTTAACATTATCACTTTACAATTTTGAACTTTACATTATATTCAGTTTCAAAATACATTGAAATATTCAGTCTAATTGTTAATGAATATATAGGAAATCTTGTTTATTATTATATTATTGCTATGGCTAATCGGACGATGAGGAAATTCTGCCTATCCAGGTTTGATTGAGTTAGGGATCTTTAATGAGTACTTGAAACCGATTAGGCTTGAGGCCCTGATTTTGTGTGTTTATATATTTATATCGTATGGTGTAGATTTATATATTTTTTAAATTTTTACTCCTGGAGCTCATTGCTGCGTAAACCATTTTAAGCGTAATGACAATCAAACTTAGTGGCGAATTCCTTTAAATCATTAAGCTTAAACGATTTTATAGTTTCTAATTAATGAGATGACTAAGACTATATGCCTAGAACTTTCGGCAATTCAGGTTCATAGAAGTAAATCAGTCATTCATAACCGAGTAATTTATCAATGCACGGGTCGTATCACTTGACTCCCATTAATTCTACTCTATCTATTCAACTTGAATCACCAACTAACAATGTGCTATTAATAATAGATTCTATTACAGTATTATGCGAATATCATTAGCATACTTTAAAATTATATTTGTTTTTTTATCGATAAATTTTTACAGAGCGGAATCGCTGAACTTGCATAGGGAGAAAGTAAGCCAACAGAAAAAGAATGGAAGAAGTACTTTGCGTAGTCTTAATGGGCTCATTCGCAAATAATAATAATATATACAATAACTTTACTGAAATAAGATAATGAAAAAAGACTCGAAGTACGTGTCAATATCAAGGAATAAATGATTTATAACAGAAAGAAATTGAAGAAATTGAATCCTTCATTGCTTACGACTTTTTAAAAAAGTCTACAAAAATTATATCTTACTAATGCAGCTTAATCCCGGAGTAATAAAGGAATTGACCGGTAGAACTCTCCTCGTGTCTTCTTATACGAGTAATAGCTATAACAATTATATATGAGGCCTTCTGGAACAAAAGCGGATAACTCAAAATTTCAAAAATTGACTTTTTCACATTTTTCGCTTGGTTAATCTAGCAAAAATTCAAGTTGAGAACCGGACCACACCTATGAGAAATAATGTGGCAAAGTGTCGTGTTAGACAAAATTGATTGACTAAACCAGCGGAAAATGTAAATAAGTCAATTTTAGAATTGTCCGCTTTTGATGCTGAACGCCTAATGTAGTCTGTACACTTACTTGTAAGTGGTTCGTTGAAAAATGAAATAAAATATATGTAATGAAATCTTCATTTAGTTTCTAAATGTTTAAAACCAGATGTCATCATAATCTTTTATCCTCGTCTACCATATAAACAGTAAACAGTGTGAGGAGACACTTTATAGAGCTTGATCCAGCTGTCTCTGTCCTGTACCAGCTCATTTCCTGCATTCAATTTTCATAAAAGCCTCCTTCACCCCGTCTTCTCACTCTTCTCACTTGGTCTTCTTCTCCCTATTTTGCCCGGTACTCCAGTATTGTCTGAATATTATGTTGCTTGGCAAACCTAACAGATTAAAACCAAAAGTACTGCCTGTTTTCCAAAAGAAATTAAATTAAGAATACCAAGGTTTTATTACCTCTACCTTTGGGGAGTACGAAACGACTCCCTGTAAGGGAATGCCATAGCCAGGTGTCTACTCGACTCGCTTGACTACTTGCCATTCAAAGGATATTTGCCCTAGCGGAAGTCGGAGACATTGAACTTTTACCTATCACTCCCACACACCGCAACTGTCTATTGTGCGGTCGGACCTCGAATTAACGACTCGGTGATATTGAATTTTTTTTTCTTTATTGTTATATAATTCAAAAGTTATATTGTTTCTCATAGGAGCTGTTTCCAATCGCTGAGGGCGTGTTTGTGCGTTATGTAACAGAATGTATGCCTGTTACGTGGGCTAACCTTATTAATTGGATGATAGGACAGGTCTCCTACATGTGAAATCATTGTGAAATTGGGTATTGAGTACGATTACGTGGTTCTTGAATCCAACTGGATTTATTCGTATCAAGCTTTTTACATGCTCATTTCAATATTCGCGGTTATATCTTAAATTATAAATATAAAAAAAAAGCCCGTACCATTACAACTCATGAAGGGTGCTGGGTTTAGTATATGGTAGAGACTTCTTCTAGGCAACGGTTTCGTACAAAGGTGATTCATCCGATACCACTCTCAACCGCCAGGTTTTTTTTCTCACTAATGAGTGTCTCTACAGGGTCCACCTGTGGCTGTTAACAGATGATAATTAATCTGCCTCATCAGGATTTTAACCCTGCACCTTCAACTTTGCAACTTAGCACTCTAGACACTGAGCTACCCTGCTCTCTCAATTATGCTAACCGAGTGCATAGTTTTAATTCCGCTGACAATTCTTTATTTTCGAATATCATAAGACGTTTTACTTCTTTCAAGTTTGTAGCTATGTGTTATCCGTTTACGAACAGTTAGAAGGATAATAGTTTTATAGATTCTAATTTTTATCTTTTGAATCTAAATATGAGAGTAAAAATAATTTCGAGAACAAAAATTAAAAAGAATTTCCCTCTTGTTACTTACCTGCCTTTGTACCTTGCTTAATTGTGTTTTTGTACTTAAATTTCACTGCTGTTTTAATTCATTACATTTGTTCCCCTAAATACCTCCTACAGTCCCTGGCCATATTAATGTGACCACTGGATAGATTCGTTCTTGTTACATGTTTGCATTATCTTTTCGTATGCGTTATGATGTAAATCGAGTTTAAATATTAGTTTTATGGGTAAGTTAGTTATCTGATAATGATATGAAATTGAAAAAAATTTCTTGATGGTTTTCTCTTTCTTGGTGGTCACATTAATGTGGCCAGGGACTGTATATATGTTCCAGCAAGCTTAGTGCGATTATTTTGTTTTGTTTCTGTACTGGCCATCTAAGGATCACATAATTTCAACTGTCTTTTTTGTATTTCTTCATGATATTTGCCCAGTATTCCCTCATTCGTCGCTGGTGCTGGTCCCTTCTTTCTTCCTACCATTTCTTTTCCACCTTCAGCCTTGGTTTTTCTTGGAAACCCATGTGAATATTCAATTACATCCTGAGACGGTTGCTTTCCAGAACATCCTAGTAGGTAATCTTCATTCCCTGTAAATTTTTTTCTAGTTCTTTGAACTAGGCAGGTTTGGTCTTCTTTTCTTTAAAATACGTAAAAATACATGCGGTTCTTTTATTAATCATATATTTCTTCTTATTGGCTCATACTTCGAGCCCTTTTTCAGTATCGTATTTCATCAAAATTTAGTTTTATTTTGTCTTTCCATAACTGTACTAATTCATCCGCAACCCTACGTATTCGCGACGTGGGGTTGCGGATGAATTAGTGCATGCATCCCTCCGTGCGGAAAGCAATCTATTCGAAACCAGAAACACCGCACTTAAACGAGCGAACCTTTTGCTTTGCCATACTATTTAAATTTTGTTTTTCAGCAGCGTTTGCGATCTATCTACTGTATTTAAATAATTTTTGCACCCCATATTTTTATTATATAGTTGCAACCCATCCGGAGAAAGACTGGTGGAACTTCCAACTTTTTTTGTTCTAAAAAAAATTATTATTCAAACTTCATTTGACTACGTCTTTTAATTATTTAAATGTCTGTCTGGCTTTATACATACCATTAAATAGGTAAGAAGTACCGTGGTTGACTAGCGTTGGTAGTTCTGATATCTCGTCTAGGCTACTTACAAATGATACGCAATTAATAGAACTAACTTATTAAGTAGTTTATTGTGTTGGAAAATAAATAGATTATTTTAACAATCTTGAAGCGACAAAAAATAACTGTAAATGTCTACATTACAACGTCGCTATCTTAACTAAGAGAATTTCTAAAACCGATGAATTAATATTGCTAAAGTGAACTAATTAATTAGCATATCTAAGAAGAATTTTATGTTTTTTCTTTTTGGTTTTGATGTAACTTAATCTTGAATCTTGTCTTATATTTTGTCGTACCCAATAATATTAAAAATGCAATAATTAAAAAAATTAATAACAATAATATTTCAATTTTTTTGAGGTCAGATTTATTTATAGTAATTTTTACTAGGTTTTAGGTCTCATTTTTTCTCATCACTCTGGAAGATAACGTTTGTACCTGGCTGGTGTCATTAATTTTTTTATCTTTCCATTAATTAAGCGAATCGTTCGTGCCTGCGAAGGAAACTTACTTCCGTTCTACTATTGCGGTAATAAACATTTAAGTATAATTTAACATTTTGTAATGAAAGTTTTTTCGTTTAGTTATCATTTTGTGATTAAAGTATTTAACTAACGGTATAGTTTAATATTTTATGATCTTTCAATTTTTTTTTATTGGTACATCTAAAAATAAACGAGTAGATTTTTTTTCATTTTTTATTATTCATAATTATATAACCAGTTCATTATTTTACAAGCATTTGAAAATTAGTTGATAAATTAGTTTTATGGTTATTTCTATTTCATTTGTAGGTTAATAACAGTATTTATATATAATTATTCATTGTAATGTATTAATTTATTCTTTATCATTATTTCCTCCCTCACACAGAACACGTTATCGTTTTATAATTGAACCGTTAGTTATTAATGTAACGGAACTTGTAGGTTGCTGTCAATCTTGTTTACGAAGGACATTCATTCCACTATTTTCAAGTGATCGGCATTGAACATTAGAGAGACAAATCAGGAAAAGTTATTACTGATTAATTGAAGCAAAACTGTCGAATCGAAACAGAATTCTGTAAGATTTCTTTCCTGTTCCTTGGGAGTTACGCATCTATTTCTCGTTTTTTGCATATTCAGTCAGTAATTTTTTTTTTTAGTTTATCTGGAAACTTTTATAGTTAATAAAGACCATTCAGTTGTTATTAAGTGGTGCACAGCCATGAATTTATAGAAACATATTTTCAAATATTCTACTAATAAACTGTAACACCACTGTAAAACTGCCAATTTTTGAGTTATGCCGTTGTTCTTTTGAAGGAGAGATTGTACAAATTTTTATTTACTTATTCTTGCATGTTAACTTTATTTAATTAATGGCTAAATACGTATTTTACTTTTAAAATAAGTTATCTTTCTCTTTATTAATCTTTTACATTAATTTAAAAGAATCTTTGCTTGGTTTCTATTATTTTTTATTATAAAATGTAACTAACGTAATCTTTATATATATATATATATATATATATATATATATATATATATATATATATATATATATATATATATATAAATATAGACGGTAGGTTAACTAAAACAAACAATCTCTTAAGGTAAAAAACGTTGAGCTTTCTCCAGCCGGTCTCACCGCCTGACCTCTGTCCTTGGCCTACCTACACCTGCCTAATCTTTATGCGAGCAGGTGCTTTCTTTTTTATATATATAAATATATATATATATATATATATATATATATATACACACATCTATATAATTTATTTTTATAGTCACCATTTAAATTATTTTTAGTTATAACGACATCTGTTCCGCTACTATTCCCTATAATAAGTTGGGGTAGGAATTATTGGTCTAATATATATTTAAAATCACGAATAAAGTCACGATAATTTATTTATTTGGAATAATTGGTATCAGATCCGCTGGTTGTAGCTTCGAGTTAAGTCACAATAAGCTTCAGCATTTCATTCGTTTCCTTTTTGATATCGTTGAAATATCAAATTGAAAAAATAATCGTGAGTTTTATTATGAAAAAATTATGTAACTAAGGGAAATTTGTATATTTTGGTAATCATTTTATCAATTAATGAAAGTTTCAAAACCATCATTTGGAAGTGTAGATGATATATGTTTGGTAAAACGTTCGTTTCTTGATTAGACGATTACCGTAATATACACATTTTCCACTTTTATTCATAATAATGCTCACGATTATTTGTATTTTTGGAGAATATTAAAAAGGAAATGAATAAATAGTTAATCATTTAACTCAACTTATAACATAACCTAATTTAATAATAATAAAACACAAAGTATGTGCAAGTCGATTCCTTATTCTATATACAGTCGGTAATAGTTACTATATACAGTCAATAGTAATGCAATAAAATTATTTAACTTTTATTTCATTTACTTTTTAATATTCTCAAAAATAAAAATCACTAAGTTAAAAATAGTTGTTACTTAACCCGAAGTGACAACCTGCGGAACCGATAACGAATAATTTCTTATATCATTCCCTTTTATTAATTTTCTTCTAATATTTCTGTTTTTCTATTATTATATAATAGTCATAATGATGAGAATAATTTTTATCTCGAAGATTCTCTTCAGTCTAATCTTATCTCATTCCATAAGACTACCTTAGAGTACCGTAAAATTGGTACACTGCGTTTCTGTGAGTAGGATGGTGTGCATACGATCTGTAAAAAAAGACAAAAAGACATCGAGGATAGATCAACTCTTCTTAAAGAATATAAACGAAGGGATCATTCGGAACTTGAAGGCCCTTGAATCCAAGCAATTAAGGAAATCTTTTACCGTGACATTGAGCTTCTCGGAGATACTCATTAACTATTTCGGTTCCAATGTAGTTGGTGAAGAGATGAGTAAAGACTTACGATACTTTACGCATTTCGAAGGATAAATATCTATAAAAATAATTAATTCGTTTTAAATCGGAGAAAGAGTGGAAAAGAGTCAGAAATGTTGTTCTTCTATGAGCAGAATAAGAGATACAAGGTAAGCATTGTATATATGATTTTATTCTACAACTGATTAATACTTGTCTTCAGTTGATCTAAGTTTATTTTCTATAACCCCCCCCCATTGAACCTATTGAGCGTAAAATGGTATTTTCAGTCATTGTTCGTTTTTCTTATCATGTTTTACTTAAGTTGAAAATTGTAAAATGAAAATTAAGTTGAAATGTTTATATTATCGGAAAAGCATTGACTTTAGCCCACGGAATCTTATTGCTGTTGATATTCTTATGTTTTTAATTAAAGGTACATAAAAAATGTTTTAAATATCATGATTATAGTCTTGTGAATAATGCCAATTTAAAATCAAAAGTTTCAAGCTTTAAAAAATTGTCTAATGATTATAAAAGTATTTCAATACCACCATTGCAATAGGAATGCTTTGCTTTGCCAAAACCCAATTTTTTATTTTTTAATCTAACAAGGAACTTTCAAATAGCTCGATTGAAAATTTATATTTTGCTACAGTACGAAAAATAACTGGTGTGATGAGGTCTAGTTCTGTCCGTACATTAGTAATTAATAATAAATACTTAAACTGTGTTAACCCACTTAAATCATCGAAGAAAACTGACTGTTTACTCGACTGTCATGGAGATCTGTATTTTGGATATTTATGAAGTCCACGAAATTACATCAAAGTTTTCCCCGTCTTTGAATTTATATTTTAAAATAAATGTTTCTTAATTATTTTTTTCGAAAGTAATTGGAATTTTTTCGTTCTTCTGAAGATACGGAAATTTATGAAAACAATTTAAATTACGCATTTTTTAAACTAAATTTGAATTCATTCTTTTTTAATCGTTATTGTACCGACAATGGACTAAAGTACTTTCTGTAGTGACCACATTTCATTAATAATATTGTCGCATCATCTCTGAAATGGGACAATTTCTTCATCCATATTGACTGTTCATGACTAGAACAATACCATCTGACAAGCGCATTTATCTGAGGACAAAGAGAGCTTCATGAACCGAAAACGTCTATAAATTAAGCCAAAAACAGGGAATAGTACAATAGTTATTTACAGTGGACGATTTGTAATGCAAATTCTCCTCAGCTAGGCCATTTATTTTTTCTATGTTCACGAAAAATAACTTTTCGTAAATAATTTGCGATTATTTAATTAAAAAAAAAAGAAGAGAACAAACACTTAAGATAATTCCAAGATTTAAATATCTTTAGAACATAAAATAGTAAAGTCCCTTTAATTAATAATATACGAGTACTCAGCAAATAAAATTATAAATTAATAAATAAATTTGAAAGTTTAATTATTTTATTTTTTTTTGGAAAAATAGCAAATGTTTACACCATTTTAAATAAAGTACATTTATGTTAACTATGTAACGATATTTTTAACTTTCATTTTATAAATTGAGAGTTTGTAAAAAATATAAAAAGGGAGCGGAGTGGCTCAGTGGTAGAACTGAGTTGCCATACCGGAAATCCTGGTTCAAATCCCGCTGCGGGCAAGACTTTTATTTAGACTGTTTGCAGCCGGAGAAGGGTCATATAGGATCTAGGACAATCCTGGGGCTCACCCAGCCTCTAAAAAATATTATAAAAATAGGGTACCCAAAATAAGGGGGGGGGAATCTGGCGGTTGAGCGGTGACCTCATAGTAGGACAAGTCACCTCCTTGCAGGACCGTTGTCCATGAAACAGTACAGTCTCTACCATGTATTGAACCCCAGACCCGTTTACATGCTGTAATGGTACAAGCTGAATTTTATACATTATTTATACTTATTGATATATATATATATATATATATATATATATATATATATATATATATATATATATATATAAAAGTTAAGATAAGACATACACCAGTATAGGCACTAATCCTAAGCAGTGAATGTCAACAATGTAAATACGATAAATAGAGCATTGTAACTTGAATAAAGCAGTGTTTAACTAGACTTCATGCGTGTTATTATTCTCCTAAACTTCTCTTTTTTTTTATGTTTTATGCGCCGAACGCGCTCATGCCCTTTGGTCTGAAGAACGCGCACATAACATTCCAAAAGCTAATGGACGAGTTCCTGCGTGGTCTAGACGAGAATATGTGCCAAGTATACATGGACGATCTTCTCGTTTTTAGTAGATCGGAGGCGCAGCATATTGCGGATTTGAGACAGGTCTTTCAGCGCATTAGGCAGTTTGGGCTGAAACTTTCCAGGGAAAAGTCTATGATAGGGCGGAAACAGATTAATTTCCTGGGTCACACGATATCGGAGGAAGGGGTGCGTCCGGACGGAAAGAAGGTCGAGGCGATTGCCAAGATGGCAGTTCCCACTGACGTGAAAGGAATTCGGCGACTGTTAGGAACCCTTAACTATTACCGCCGTTTCGTCCCAGAGATGGCTGAAAATCTCGTTTCGCTGAACGAGCTCCTACGAAAGGGGCGTACGATTCGGATTACTCCGGAAATGGAGGCGAAAGTTAGGAAGTGCATGGAGCAGCTGCAGACCCAACCGGTTCTGGCGTTCCCAGACTTCAATAAACCATTCTCCATTACGACGGATGCTAGTGAGTATGCGTTGGGGAGCGTGCTGTCCCAGGAGAGTGAGCAGGGGGATCGACCGATTGCGTATGCGAATAGGAGGCTCACGGACGCGGAGTCTAGGTATAGTGCCCTGGAGCGCGAGCTACTAGGCATCGTTTGGGCGGTCCAATACTTCCGGCCCTACGTGTTCGGGAAACGGTTCAAGGTCCACACAGACCATCGTCCCCTTCTGTGGGTGGGAAATTTAAAAGAGTCGTCGGCGAGAGTCACGCGGTGGAAAGAGGTCCTCAGCCAGTATAACATGGAGGTGGTCTATAAGCCGGGTAAGGACAACGTAGTGGCGGACTGGTTATCTCGCGCTCTCCAAATTAACGCCATAGAACCGGAGGTGGGTGAACCGTCGGGAGAGCTGCAGAGATTTATCCGGGAATGGACGCCAAATGGAGAAGGAGAACTTGGGACGGACAATCGTGACATTGCAGTTTCCACCGACCAGGACGGATCAGGGGAGGAGAGGTCAACGGAGATGGAAGAGCTGGACGAGCCAGTCAACGATAAAAACCGACAGATCATATGGAAATCCAGGACGACAGGACTTCTGAAAATGGAATGTTCCAAGTATGAGAAGCACAGTATCGTTACTATCTGGTCCCAGCCGGAAGTCAAAGAGGAGCAGATATGCAGGGTCTTGAAAGGTGCGTCCAAAGTTGGTGCGACCCACTACCTCTACGTCGGGAACGGGACAGTATGGGAAAAAAATCGAGGTCTATGGAGAAAAGAAAAGATAGGCATGGACCGAGCGTTTATTCGGTGTCGTCTGATGGTAGAAACATTACAGGATGCTGAGCATCAGAAGGAAGTGACATTGGCGTACCATTAGGGTAAAACGAATCATCGCGGAATTAATGAGACCATTGCAGCCCTAAAACGTAGATATTATTGGGTAGGGATGAGGAGAACGGTGGAAGATATGGTGCGGGAATGTACCGTCTGTCATACTGCGAAGTATGATCGTCATCCTCCGATTGGACTACAAACAGAGACGACTACCCCCACGGCACCGGTGACGGACCTCCAGATTGACACATTCACTTGGAGAGGTTTCAAATGGGTGACGATAGTGGATGTCTTCAGTAAGACAGCTATGGCCCATCCGGTGAAGGAGAAGTCGGCAGCGGCGGTCATTGAGGCCCTTCGAATCTGGTTCCAATTCTACGGAGTACCCGATAGAATTTCCTCGGACGGGGGAAGGGAATTTGATAATGCCCAATTGCGGAGGGAGATGCAGGAACTTGGGGTTGAATGGCATTGGAACACGCCTGGGCATCCGAAGAGTAGAGGGGGGATCGAACGTCTATATAGCACCCTAGGTGAGCATTTGCGGGTTTTTCATGCCGACAAGGGTCTGGAGGCAGATGTGGCCATGCCCCGCGCTGTAGCGGCGTACAATCATTCGATCCACATGGCCACCGGGTTTTCCCCATTTGAAGCCCTGTTCGGTCTTCGGCCTCGAAGGAGAGATGTGCGGGATACGGTCGTAGACGACACCGTGGCGGAACGCCTCGTCGCGAACAGATTAAAACTCGACCGAGTATGGGGAAAAGCGCACGCACGAATGGTCTCGGAAAAGAGTAAGAGAGTAGCCAAGGATAATTTCGGTGTCAAGGATATCATGGGGACCCTTAGGATAGGCGATATTGTGTACAGAAAGATCGTGTCAAATCGCGCAAAGGAGGTACTCAGGTACGAGGGGCCATTCAAAGTGAGCGCGATTAGGGAGCACAATCTGGTCATCGTTCAGAGTCTGGCAGAGCCCAGAAAACGTAGAACGGTGCATATTGAACAGCTGAAAATTCCAGCTGGAGACAGGAGACTGTAAATATGTACAATTACTGTTGTATGTAATTTTTTTTTTCTTCTCTCTTTTTCTTCTTAGTGTTATTATTACTTTGTATTTGTAGGTGTATGTTATAGTGGGTCAGAAGAAGATGACGTTAAGTTAAAGTGCTAATTGAGCTCTTGTACATAGTGTAAGATTTCTTTTCTGTTGTGTTTTATAAGTGCTAGATTTCTTGATTGGAAGATATTATATTTAATTTTCTTTTTATTACTTTTGGTACTCTTATGTTTTGTTTCTGTTTTTCGAGTTTACGAGAATGTTCGTAAACTGGCAGGGGGGAGTTAAGATAAGACATACACCAGTATAGACACTAATCCTAAACAGTGAATGTCAACAATGTAAATACGATAAATAGAGCATTGTAACTTGAATAAAGCAGTGTTTAACTAGACTTCATGCGTGTTATTATTCTCCTAAACTTCTCTTTTTTTTAATGTTTTATGTGCCGAAGCTCTTAAGTTATATATATATATATATATATATATATATATAAAAAAATTTGTTTTTGTAAGCGTATGACTCAATTATTTTTAGATTAAACTAGAGATATAAGTTTCGGCCTATGTTTCAATTCAGTCCATTTAATTGAAATGAAAGGAGAACGTTTACAAAATTTGATAAAATTTATAATTATGTTGTTTGTTTCTTTTGTCTGTGTGTGTGAAAGTGTTTTATTACAGATATATAGCAATCAAATGCTTTTTCAATGTCTTCGGAAATCGCAGGGCAGTATTTTTTTTTCTTAAAAGACATATTGCAGTCGCGATAAGTGACTCATCGGTGATAAGGGGTAGCCCCGTTATTATTTAGGATTTATGTGACTTAAAGTTTTTCAAATATTTTAGTTGTTATAAGCCTGGATGTATTAAGAGGAAATATAAGATTAAGTTGAAATGAAAGGAAAGCAAGTTATTGATATTGATAATAAAGAGAACAGCTTTTATGAATAAGTGGCGAAGATAATGTCAAAATCGTAGCCTGAAGCTTTTTGTATTAGGAGCTTTTTTTTTTTTGGAGAATGAAGAGAAAAAATAGAACAATAACTTCCTCTTACTATCGTATCTAGTCCTCAAGTTCTCTCCGATGTACAACAACGATTCTTTCCTAATTCAGGTCCTGGCTGCTTATGTTCATTTATCTTGGGGGTAATTGGGTTTGGAGCAGGGATATCCATTCTACTGTCAATCCAAGATGTAGATTTTCGATCTCAGGAGAAACGGAATGTTCTTTAAATTTATATCCTACGGTTTTTATGTGTAAAATTATGACGGTTTTAGATCCTACTGTTGGATGTTTTTTTTCCTAATAATTTTATAGTTAATAAACCTAATAATTATGGTTCCATAATTTAAAAAACAGGTTAATCGAATCATAATTTTCTAAGCCACGATTCAATACTTTCATTCACAAATCTTGTACTTAATTTAATTTTTCTATTCTTTAAACTTTTTCATTCAGTTGATCATTAACTTCTGTAACTTCTGTCAATATGTGGTGATAACAACGTTTATTTGAACATTCTATTTCTGCAAACTTTAAAGAACTACTTTCAAGGAGCGATGTAGATTAGTGGATATCGCACTAAGTTGCTATGTCGAAGGTTCCGGGTTCAATTCCGGCTGTGGCATATATAGTATTTAATCTGTTAACAGGACTGAGTGGAATTTGACGACCCTCTTGGGGCTCATCCTACTTCTATAAAGTGGATACTCTAAATGGGGAAAAAATCTGGTAGTTGGTTATGATCTCGGACTGTACTGAACCCAAGTTTTTTACAGATGTTAGGAGCTGTTAGGTTATTAGATATATTTACTATTATTTATATTATTATATTATATAATATATTTTTCCAGAATAATTGATCTAAAGGAAAACAAAATTATAACGTAGACTAACACTGAATTACGAATTCGAAATGCATGACTGGACATGTTTCCATTCACAGCGTTTACTCCGCAACATGTTTACTAGATAACATGTATCACAATACAACCGCGTACATAATTCCAGAGTAGGTGACACCCAATCCTTGCCCAATGGTGGCTCAACCTAGGCAACCATGTGGTCGTAGAGGCCTCACACCAGGAGCGGTTTTTTCCAATGCTATATCTGGCCGAGTGGTTACCTTATATCATTCCACTGCTTCTACTTCCAGAGAAATCTCTACTTTTCATTGCTTCGTTTGTTTAATAATGTATGAAAGTTATTTAGAAAGTTTATTAAGTTAGTGTCGGCTTTATTTGCGAGTGATATTTACAGCTTTCATAACATTCTCGCTGAAATGCTATAACTTTCTTTAAATTTCTGCTCAATTTACCAAGACCATTAATTTATCATATTACTACATGGGCTTAGAAAATGCAGAAGGGGCCTCTGGAGCTTCTTCAGTCACAAAATTATTTCGATGAGAATAATCTGTAAATGTTTAAGAATTATTAGAAAAAATTAAATTAATCGTGTTCGGTCTATTGTCACAGTAAATTATTACAAATCATTTTCAATTTTTGACTGGATAATGGTCAAGTGAAGTTTCATTTTAAGGGGGAAGAAGTAATCTTGCTCATCAAGCACAACTAAAAAGGATGCAACTTGTTAACAAATTTAAAATAATTATTAAAAATCAACTGTATAAAAAATGCAGGATCTAAATTTAAAGAAGATCTCCCTTCTCCTCGGAGATACGTCTACGGAGAACGGATACGTCTATTCTCAATTTCTTTTCCATAATATGTAATCAATCATATGCATAAATAACTTATTCTCCTACTATTTTTGTATTTTAGGGATAAATTTCCTTAATTAAAATTTATAAAGATTTTTAAGAGAGAACAGTATTTAGTTTCAGATCGTATTTTATTGCTTATGATTTATCAGAAATGCCACTTATTACAATAAACTACGGTACTTATACTCGAAAATTATGACCAGAATAATGGAATTATCAAAACAAAACAAATTGTGACGGAAATTGAAATTGTGACAGTTTTCCTTTCATATATAGTTATGTCTTGTCCATTTTTTGAAATAGTTTCATCCGAGTTATTGTTAAACATTTCAATTTAAATTGTTAGCCATTAAACCTCGCTGAAAAGATGATTTTGTAATTAATGAGATTGAGGCTAATAATATATTTTTTTGGAGAGTAAAACGGGTGGAAGCCCAAAATAATTCCTTAAATAAGGAACTGGCGTTTCGTTGCAGATCTTATTCAGTACCGGATAGACCATATACAAAAATATTTAAAACAGAAATAATCGAGTTGAGAAAATATTACATAAAAATGGGACTAATGGAACAAATAAGATCAAAACATAGAAATAATTTAATATATAAAATAAATTAATAGTATTGTTGGTTAAATTAAAAAAAATCAAATTTATTTAATAGTTAGATGTTATAATTTTAAAAAACATAAAAAAAATAAAATAAAAATAAAAATATTTAAAAAAATTAAAGTATTTAAAAGAAACGTCCGTTTCTAAAAAATAGTTTTCACTATTTAAGGAGTTGTGTTTGACCTCCATCCGAACTATTTTCTTTTTCATATTTACACGGTCAATTAATGATTATCGATGAAATTTGTTTGATATGCTCTGTTATTCTGTAGTTCCATCAGAGTGGTTATGATTTTTTTTTTCATATTCATTTTTATTAACATCAAACTCGCTATTTTTCATATTAAGTTTTGTTTAGGGTATGGATGAAATTAAAAACAATATAAAATGGATTTTTATGGTAAAAATAAACCTATGAAACGCATTGTTTCATTCGTTATGATGGAATATTGTTGCTTGACCTTCGTTCAAGGAGGTGATAGTATCTGTATCTATGCTCATCGACTACTCAATCTATCTTTGCTCAAAACACAGAAGAATCGCGTGGTTTAAAAGAATTTAATAAATATGTTGAAGAAATTGGTCCGGGTAGAGGTCACTGAATGAAATTCTCAAGTAATTTCAGAAGATATTTATTGTTAGCCAACGTTTCGACCTACGTTGTAGGTCTTCTTCAGGGCTGTGGGGGTGGGACGGGGGGTGGGTCCTCTCTGGCTATGAAACACTGACTGGACTCAGTGTCACAACGTAGGTCGAAACGTTGGCTAACAATAAATATCTTCTGAAATTACTTGAGAATTTCATTCAGTGACCTCTACCCGGACCAATTTCTTCAACATAAATTATCATAGATCAACAATTATCATCAATATAAATTTAATAAATACATGCCCATTAAAATAAGAAATAATTTAGTCGAACTTTCTTCTGAGGGTCATAAGATTTCACCATGTAATGGATATTATAATTCTTATTACTTCACAGCATTGATGTTTTAAGGTTGAATCCTTGCATTTTTATTATAATATGTGTTGTATAATTGATGAATATTGATAAATATTTCTATTTGGACAAGGGCTCGAACCCGGGTCTCCCAGCTTACCAACTAAGCTCCTTAGTTGTTAGTTGTAATCTAATGTCATCGAGTATCATTCATTCCACTCGTTGTATTATTATTATTCAGTTGTAAAAATACTGAAATAAAATAAAAAAATATAAAAACAGTTATTACCATTGTATGATATGTTAACAATAATAAGTGTTGAAAGACCAATCTCAATCTCCAATGTCTGACTAGTAACCAATGTACCTTAGTGCCCCCGATATTTGAAATTAATCGTTAAGAGTGTAGGCCAATTTTTTTCTGCCTACTTCCAGAGTTTAATGACCAGTAAGTCTTTCAGAGCACCCGCTATTTTTATTCTTCCTTCTAATATGTGTCGCCGCACTCCGATACAAGTTCTCTTCCTTCCCTAGGTAAGTATGCGTTACCTTATGTTCAATTAGCTTAATAAAATCATAATAATTGATTATCAAACCTCAATCGCTAAGAATTTTCACTGGATTCTCGCCGATTCAGGTCCATATTGAACCACAGCCTAAGATGAAAATACACTTGACACTCTCCTACCTGCTAAGAGGGAACGTTATTTTTGGCAACCCTCTTAACGTCTCATTCCGATTTATAAAGAAGTCGTTACTTAATGGAAGCCGGATGAAAACCCATTTCCATCATGCTACTCCTCTACCGCTCATGAATATGCTGTTCCAACAATGGAGTCAGTTTTCCCACGTTCGAGGGTAAAAGTAGGGGAAAAATGCGGCCCCATTTCTGTTCAACGAGCTCATTTAAGATATACACATATTTCGCACTAAGCTGTTATCTTTAGTACTTGGATTCAGTCTCTTTTTAGTGTCTTTAATGAATTCTATTTCCTTTTTGGTTTAGGAGCTGTTAGAAAGTATTGCATGATTAATTCAAACGGTCGGCTACGGACAATCTTAAAAAAAAAAATCACTATTCCTACAAAGTCTATTAGATAATAATTTTAATTTTTTAAAATTATTTCATTGAGGGTTTCCTTCAACCAAGAATTCCCTTTATTTATTTTTTCCATTTCATTCTTTCTTGCATACCTTTCTCTCAATCCTCTTGCATACCGTGCAAACTTTCCTCAACTCCTATCCACCTCTTCTATGGTCTTCCTCGCCTTTACCTTACGTAAGCATTCCAATTGAGAATTAAACTGGGTAATCAGTGCTCCCTCATTCTTCTGAGATGACTATTCCAAATGATTATAAAATTGAAATACCTCGCTCCCACTGATTGAGAAACAATTTTTAATATTATGGCATCAATTACCTTAGGTAGAGAAGTATGGATAAAGGAAACATTATTATTTTTTTATTATCTATTTAATTTACCATACAGCTTTATTATTTGAAGGCAAAGATGTACAAATGATTTATTGTACGTGCCACGTTTACTCGTTAAGACCAAAACCTAACCCGTTTAACTCATATCATTATCGGCCAAAGTTTTCAGTTTTACTGGGTATATCAGTTATTAGCTTTGCTGTAATCATTGGTTTTACAATGTAATCTAAATAAGCGGTGCGTTGTTTAACATAGCGACCTTCTTACATAAGTATTAGGTATTTAAATATAAGCATAAGAAGTAGGTATTTATACATAAGTATAAATAGATAACCTGGAGTCACCTCTTAAGCAGTGGTAATCATAACTACCTACCATGCCAAAGATTACGGGCTATTAACCCGGAAGTTGAGCATAGGATTTTTTAAAGGAAGAAAAAATTCTGTGCTTATGCCGTTCTTTGGAGGGGACGTAAAATGGTTATGCCAGGTACTTCTTAAAGATCCCTTCCCAATTATACCTGGCAACATAGCACCGTCCCATTAGTCACTGTAGCATAAAGAGACGTTAAAATAAATAATCAATAAAGCAAAAATAACACGATCTACAGCTTGTACTTTCCTTGTGATTTTTATGCTTTATTTTGACCATTTCAATAAAATCATTACCGTTTATTTAACAATTGTATTGGTGATGAGGATGCGGCTTATTGCTTTAAATTTACTTCCTCCCTTCTAACAAGGAAGAGAGTCAAAGGATCGACTATTAGTTCCAATCTATTAGTGCTTATTTTTTAAATTACGTTTAAAGATCATTAATTGCTTACTGATTATACGTTATGAAACAAGTATAAAACCATAGAACTTACCAATAAAAAAAAAAATGGATTCCTCCCATAGAAGTAAAATGAAATTGTTATTCTATTTATTAAACAAAAAATTCAATACAGACATTGAGTGCCAATCGTTAATTGGATTGTTTTTGTTCAAACAAATAATTCCATGACCAATTTTATAGTATCCTTTTCAAAGAAATAGTCCCTTCAGCTAACATTTTTTTTCACAGATTTCGAAAATAGTTTCTTTGAGAATATATCAGTAAAACTAAAGAATATGAAATACCAACTCCAGACCAAGTTGATGATGATTTCATGACTTAAAAATTAAATTAGTGATAAAAATATGAAATATATTAGATTTAGGACCAGTGCTAACGTCCGAGGTGTGGAATTTAGTCAAAGACTATTATAACTTTTGTAAATTAGAAAGTTTAGTAATTGTCCTCTTGTTTGAAACCTGTATCACTACAACCCTTGAACGGGTCTGGTGTTCAGTACATGGTAGAGACTGTACTGTTTCATGGACAACGGTCCTGTATGGAGGTGACTTGTCCTAGATCACGCTCAACCGCCAGATTCCCCCCCCCCCTTATGTTGGTTATCCTATTTTTATAACATTTTATAGAAGCTGGGTGAGCCCAAGTAGGCTTGTAAATAACATATGATTTATCTACGGCTTCAAACTGACTAAATAAAAGTCTTGCCTGCAGCGGGATTTGAACAGGAATTTTCGGCATGGTAACTCAGTGCTCTACCACTGAGCCACTCCGTTCCCTTGTCCTCTAGTTCATCGAAGTTATATTGCGGTGATAAATTAGGAGCAAATAAAATTACAATAAGTTCTCGGAATTTGATGTGTTGTGTCAAGTCTGAACTATTATAGTAGATGTATTGAAAATAGTAAAATGTGGTATGAGTGGGTTCTGAGAGTATGGAATTATTTGTTTGTTAAGATTAACTAATCTAATCTAATCTAATTTAATTATGCCATTACGTTGTGACATCAAGTTTCACTTTAACCCTTGATAAAAAACCGAAGTCAGACTAAAAAATGTGTAAACTATTTCCTCACGCATCTGGATGCTTCTCTGACCTATTGAAGAGACGGACTGTTGCTTTATAGAGTTTTCCAGAATGATTCTCAACCTACCCAGGTCTAACCGAAAGTTAAAAAGTTTTCGAAAAAACAAAAAACGATTATCATTCGATGTAACTGTGTATGCTAACAACTTAAATTTCTGCATATTGGTTTCCCATACCAATGTCAGATATGTATCTAGTAATACTGCATTTTGGGAAATTACACACACAATTGCTGTCCAAGGTGTTTCGCGGTCCACATATTTAGTTATTTTAAAGTCGGAGTTATAAATATGTGGTCGGACTTGCTTAATCCGCACTCTCAAACATGTTTCATGTTTCGACGATTGGTGTGTTTGTTCATGGTGTGGTTGTCTCTTATTCTCTCACAACAGTCACTTTCTTTATCGACCGCAGAGTCCGCTGTTATTTCGGGACTGATTGCGTTAAACTTCTTATTTTACCTTGACATGGATAATTACTTTATTTTACAGTTTTTTTATTTGTATTATGCCTCATAGAGACGTTAGCTTCGAGCATTAATGCATGCTCCTTTGTACGTATTATACTGTAAACATCAAGAGTGCGTGAAGAGTGGACACTTTCCCTTCTGTGCCTAGCAACATTTCTCTTAAAGAATCCCTGTTTTATTTATATTTGTCCAACATCGTCTCTTCGAGGTATACGTGCGCAAACGTCCTAATCCGGTGCAGCAGAACTCTCTCCTCGATATTTTCATGTTTCCGATCCATTAGTTGCAAGGCTTTTATTTGATCTAGTTAAGAATCAGAAACTGTATAGGTAGAATTTATAATTTTCATTTATGCATATTTCTCCTGCAAACAAAAATGAGTCTCATAACCGCTTACATCTCAGCCGAATCTGATATAATTGGTGTATTGAATATATTCAAGAGTAGAGTTTAGATTACTATGAAACTAATTTTCAAATGGGATTTTCTGGTCTCAATAGTTTTTATTTATATACTTGCAATGACTCTCGATTAATAACACAGGCCAACGATGAAAAAACTTTTTTAATGAAAATACCTTATTCTTATGTTGTTTAGGTTGCTGAATCCAAATATGATGCTTAAAAAGTTGTATCACCCACCATTTATTCACATTTTATAGTTAAATTCATGAAATAAAGAAATATTTTTAGAATTTAACAGCTTTTTCATAGTTAAGATAACATGAAAAAATAGGTCTAATGAACAAAGATGATGTTGGCAGCACTGCTGAAACACATGCTAAACAGCTGATGTTTTGTTTATTTTCAACATAACCTCACTTTTACGTTTCCTGTACATGTGCTCAGTGCAATGTCTCATCGCGGCTGTAAAAACTCTGCTGACAGTTTTTGTTATATTTGTGGTGAGTTTGTTATTAAAAAGCACCAAAGAAACATTACAGACTTTGTGAAAAAGGTTTATCTAGCATACTTTGGAACCAAACTTGGAGACCAGGATAAACCTTGGGCACCGCATAAGGTATGTTATGTATGTGTTGAAGACCTCAGGAAATGGTCAAAAAAAGAGAAAAAACACTTTAAATTTGCTGTTCCTATGATATGGAGGGAACCAAAAAATCATTCCGATGACTGTTACTTTTGCAGTGTAGATATTACTGGTCATAACTCTAAGAACAAGAAGGTAATAAGCTACCCTAACCTTCCGTCCGCCATCCGACCAGTAGGGCACGGTGTAGATTTGCCAATCCCGGAACCACCAGAGGACTTAAATTCTATTGAAACAGAAGTATTTTCTGATGTACAGTCGGAGTTAGATGAACACGATGAAGAATTCCAATGTGTTACAGAAAATGTAGAGCCTAAATTGTTCACTCAGGTCGAGCTTAATGACTTAGTTAGGGATCTGGGCTTAACAAAAGAAAAAGCTGAACTGCTTGGCTCTAGGCTAAAAGAAAAGAACTTGCTGGCGGCTGGAACCAGCATTCATGTGTATAGGAAGAGAGAACAACAATTTTCGAAGTATTTTGAACAAGAGGGTGATTTGGTGTACTGCTCAGACATTCATGGTTTAATGAATGAGTTTGGAATTGAATACAAAACAGAAGATTGGAGGTTGTTTATTGATTCATCCAAAAATAGTTTGAAGGCAGTTTTAGCACACAACGGTAACATGTATGCCTCTGTACCTGTCGGTCATTCTGTACATATGAAAGAGAGTTACGAAAATCTAGAAATAGTGTTAAATAAAATAGGTTATTCTGCACACGGTTGGATGATATGTGGTGATTTGAAAGTTACGTGCATGCTCCTTGGTCAGCAAGGGGGTTTTACCAAATTTCCATGTTTCTTGTGTGAATGGGACAGTAGAGCTCGGAATCAACATTGGTGCAGAAAGAACTGGCCTGCTAGGGAGTCTTTAAAGCCTGGCGAGAAGAACATTTTACGCAAAAACCTTGTAGATCCAAAAAACGTGCTCCTACCACCACTACATATTAAGTTAGGTCTCATGAAACAGTTTGTAAAGGCTTTGCCTAAAGATGGGCTTTGTTTCAAATATCTCTGTCAGAAGTTTCCACACCTTTCAGAAGCTAAACTGAAAGAAGGCGTCTTTACCGGGCCTGATATTAGAAAAATGATGTTTGACGTTAACTTTGAATCCACAATGACCTCAAATGAAAAGGAAGCATGGGTTTCATTCAAGCAAGTTGTCACCAAGTTTTTGGGAAATGAAAAAGACCCAGAATATAAGGCTATTGTTGCTAACATGTTAAAAAAATTTGAACAGTTAGGATGTTTGATGAGCCTGAAAGTTCACTTTTTGAGCAGCCACCTCGATTACTTCCCGGAAAATTTAGGAGATGTTAGTGAGGAGCAAGGTGAGCGTTTTCACCAGGACGTTAAAGTGATGGAAAAACGTTACCAGGGCCGCTGGAATACCAACATGATGGGGGATTACTGTTGGTCACTTCACCGGGAAGTTCAGCAAGCTATTCATCGCAGGAAAAGCTACACAAGAAGCTTCAAGGAAAAAAGGGAAAGAAAATATAAACCAATTCCAGTTGACAAGTGAACCTTGTATCATCACATAAAATTACTATTCCAAGTATTTTACTGTAAATACAAACCATTTTTACGATTCTACAGTGTTTCATTGATTTCCCTATATACTGTAAATGGGTATTAGACTATATAATAAAATACATTTTGCTTGGAAACTAAGGGTGATACATAAAAACTACGAGCAGATTTGGATTCAGCACATAAAAATCTATCAAGATCAGCTATTAAAATTAAAAAAGTTTTCAAAAAGGTTTTTTTTGTTGGCCTGTGTAACCCATTCTTGTTGATTGGGTGCTCAATCGTTCAACGATAATCTTAAAAAATGTCTCCTATGGCCATCTTTTAAGAAGCTTTGGTGTTGTTTTTTTTCGCTTTAGATACGCCAATTACTTATGGTGTTTGAAAAGTAACTGTTTTTAATTACTTAATAATCATCTGTTTATACCATTTTTCAATACAGAAATTATTATTCCATTCTTTTTATACTAAATATATTAACATTATTAATATATTGCTTTAATAGCATATATAAAATATATTTATGTTTCATATTATTATATACCATTCATTAGCGGTCACTATAGCTTTTGAAAAGTGAAAGGTAATTTAATTTAAGTAAATAATTAAGAACAGCTACTTTTTTACCAGTAAAAGTAACTGGTTAACCTAGGCAAAAATGATTGTTTAATAACAGCTGCAGATGTTGTATCCATCCATTGAAAACTTCCCTAAGTTTTTTATTTTTATTCTAACTTAAGAGTAAGGAAAATAACAGCTCTTATAAATATTTATAATGCGAAATGCTAAGATTTACATTCTATAATATTATTATAACTGTTACGTCAAGGCCAAGGGAGCATGCCAAGGGAGAATGCGAGTTCTCTAATACTCTGAGCTAGTCGAGGAGCTCTGGCTCCAAGAATAGTAAATGGGAATTTAACATTAGATGTATGGCTATGTTTACATCTAAGTACTACATTGTAAACTCTTGTTTATAAAAAACGCCCAACTAGTGGAAATTATTTCATAAGTTTATTGCATTTCAGAAACTTACTCTGAACATTGTACGTTTCACTATATCGGCCCAATGCCACACTCAAGTTAACTAACGGTAAACTAAATTGTAAGAATGAATTAAATTTATTGTGAAATGGAACAATACAACATAGGTATACTAAATAACCAAAGGGTTAACTTATAACCTTTGTGACTACTCTCTTTACAAACTAAGTCTAGTCGTGACATCTTCTCTACCACCAATCTCTCTGTCCCCATCTATATCTTGGAGCGGCACTAATACATATAAAATAATTGCCCTCACGAAAAGCACTGATGGAAGTCCTTCCTGGTTACAAATCCATTTTATAAACAACTAGCAGCGAACCCCGGCGTTGCTCGGGCTAAAATACATTGCATGTTTAATGGCATAAAAAATTTTTGAGGATACATTTTAACATAGATATAGATTTCTATTTTCGATATTGGGAGACTTATTCGGCCATTAAACATGCGGTGTATATAGAGTAAACTAATTAGGGAATTGACATAATTTTAAGATAAAGCTCAGTAAATGAAGAATTTATGTTTTATTTACATATTTACATACTATATTATTCATATACATATTATATGTTACATTATATATTGACATATATTATACATTTACATTTTTTATTTTAGTATTATTTTTTGTTTTGAATTTATTTTTACAACACTTGCTTATACACTACATTTATAGTTTTGTTGTTTGGACTGTAAATAAACAAATTTCGAGGTGATCCTACTCGTGAGCATGCGACATATAATTGGCCGTGTGCAAAGCATGGTTCTGTTAAGTCAACTCCACAGTACTGTAATGTTTGGCCCTGTGCTTTGTTAATAGTCACGCTGTAAGCCAATTTCACCGGGAACTGTAAGCGTTTAAAAGTAAAGGGCAATCCATTTGATATTAAAGGTATCCGTGCTATATATACTATCTTTCCTTTTTCTTTACCAGTCATTATATTATACTGGCTTCGGTGACGTTATTTTGTAGCTGTTTGATGCAGAGTCTCGTACCATTACACAGTCTCGGCGAGTTCAGATTTCGTCATAAAATAACTGGTGAACCAATTTTTAATTTAAGACAGGTAATGGCATTCCTGGAACATTAAATGAATTTAAAAATTCAGTAGGAAAATTGACCCTTGCTCATCAGTCATTGTATCAATTGACTTGTAAATTTTCTCTTCCGCCGGAATCAATTCCTGGATGATGTTGTTGATGTCGTTGACAATGTCGTTCTTAGTGGCTAGAATATTTCGGTCGCGTAACCATTCTGAATTGGTAAAATTCTCAACAATATTTGGATATACTTCATTAATAAGTTGTTCAGGTGTTTCAACAACATTACATAACTCATTAGTTAATGTTATTTGGCCAGTATATGTTATGTGGAATTTGGTCTGCCGCATGAAGTTTCGTGACAGATCATTTTATAAATAATTTAATATTTTTTTTAACTATAAGTTACTTGTACATCCAAATTTTCAGATGTCTAACTTCAAAACTGACGGATTCCATACCATCTTTGAAACCATATTATATTAAAGGGAAAACCCTTGAGGGTGGTATTATCCAAATTTTTTTCTTAAATTATACAAAGAACCTATCTGCAAATTTCAAAATGCTAAGTTTTTGATTTGCCTTTAATTATGTACTGTAATTGATTCTCCACAGAACACAAAAAACGGTCTGGGGGGCACGTGTCCCCGTGCCCCCCATAAATCCACCCTTGCTGTAGCCTATGTGTTATTCTGATGTACAACCTATATTACTGTAAAGTAATATTCATCCAACTCCGTTCAGTAGTATTTGCGTGAAAGAGAGACAAATATACAAACATTCGCATTTATAATATTAGTAGGATTAGTAAGATTAGTAGGATATCAAAACAAATAGTTTCACTCATGTTCTTTCTGTTATTTTAATTTCTGTGATCATGTGATTTGCCTTTAATTATGTACTATAGTGGATTCTCCACAGTACCTAAAAAACTGTCGGGGGCCCTTGCCCCCGTGCCCCCCCCCCATAAATCCATCCACCGCGACCAAACTCCCTTACTACCACCTGGAGACCAAGGGTTATTTACCACCCCAAAGGGAAGTTGTTTGGGGTAGGTGCTGATAGAGAAAACTGTGTCTTTACGTACTAACAAAGCATTTTATAATATATATTAGATTTACATTAGGCAATCAACCGTAACTATACGCATACTAGAGTCTTGAGGAAGCTGGTCGAACTAGTTAAGATGCTCTAAGAACTCAGATACTTTCATGTTGGTCGGGACCGATTGTTCGATAATCGAATCCTCTTAAAATATTCATATGTAGAACAATATTAGTATGGTAAAAAAATGGATGGAGGAGCGATGTGGTGTAAAGAGAGAGAGGGTATATAATTGGCCAAATCCTCGTATCATGAAGAAGAAATGGATAAGATACTGCGAGATTCCGGCAACCCATAGAGATGATATTGAAGATTTTTTTTTATATATTTCTTAAACAAAACGTATGCATATTGCATATATAATACTAATATACACTAACGCTAGCTTTTAGAAATATCATGTTCGACGCGTCTATGGGAAGAAGATTGCCAGTTCAAGTTTCAAACGAGCTGACTGTAGAAGAGAGTGGTCCGGAAATACTTCCTGAGCTAAAGATCGCCCAGCTCCCACTGGCAATACAAGGACGGGAGAAAAGAAACTAAAGACATACAGGATGATCCGATGTACACTATTATATAGAAATAACATCTATCCTACATATATAAACTTTTATTTATACATATCTGGTCTGTCAGATTTTGGTTTGCGTAGTGGTCCGTGGAAGGAACTTTCTAAGATATTGACGTCGGCATCGAGCCTTCGGGTTCGCTAAGCATAATTATTATTTACACACGTACTTATTTATGTTTAAAAAAGTTCCATTCGGATACATAAATCAATTCGTTTTTATTTTTTAAGTTTAATTCTATGCATATCTGTAGTTTTCAACATTGAGCATTTATGGTGAGTCATAATGAAAATGGAATCGATGAAGAACGTGACAAATAGGATTTCAAACTGCAAGCGGGTCCGTCTAAGTTATAATTAAATTAGAGCACTAGAAGATTTGTTATTTATGAAATAAGTGGATTACATGTACTTATTTTAATCTCAATTGTATCATTAGTTTCTGCAATTGTATCATTAATGGAAAAAACATAAATAATAAAGAAACTATTTTTTTCTTTCATATTACTATTACTTTTTTTATATGAACATTCATGATATGAGTTCATTTTGGAAGTGGCATAAGTCCATTAGGATTTTAAAAAAAGTTTTTCCTTGTAAATAGTTTAATGATTATTTCATAATAAAATCTAGATGTATAGAGTATAGAGTACATCACTCTTAGGTAAGTGCGAAGTGTAAAAAACAGCCTATATTTAAAAAAAATTAATTTAAATGATTCATGGTGGCTCATCATCAAGTCAAATCCAGCCAGCAGACTTTTATTTAATAGAATCTGGGACCCTCCTGGGGCTCACCCAGCATTTATAAAGTGGGTACCCAAAATAAGGGGAAAAATCAGTCGGTTGAGCGTGATCTAGGACAAATCACTTCCCAGCACAACCTTTTTCCAAGAAACAGTACATTGCTACCATGTAATGAACCCCTCAAGGTTTGTAGTTGTATAGGCCAAAAGCTAATCCTTAAAATATCTCGATACATGAAAAAATGTATTTTCAAAAATAACACCTAATTGTTTGTTAGTTATTTTTCTTTCACTATAGCGACACATATTCTAAAAATTGTGGGAAATTATGAGAAATATTTAGATAACGTCTTTTTGTTTAGTAATAAAGATAGGCCCACTAATTTCGTCGCTTTCTGTGATTTTCTTGAAGACGAGATATTCATAAAATAGAGATAAAAAATACTGTCATCTAAATAGAATAATTTAATGTATGCTTTTACCGAATTACATAAGCTTGTGTAGAAGTATTAAAGTTCTTAGTTATTTGCTTAAAAACACGGAACGATTTCTGATAAGCAATAACAAATAAGTGAAGACGAGTAGGGAAACTACCCACCAATAGTACTTCAATAACAGATTTAAATTAAAAGGCCTCGAGGCCATCTTGATACAGACCCCTCGGAGGATTATCAATAATGGATATAAAATTAAACTAGTGGGTCTTATTATCAATAAACTTTATCTTGAAAAGATTGATATCGGGTTCGGGACAAAACCGCTACAAATCCAACTTGAAAGATCATTTCTTTTCAGATGCCTCGGAGGATAATCGGGAATGGAAGAGGTAGGTTAGTTTGTAACTAGTTGGTTTGAGTGGGAATAAATTTTGTTGTCTAGCTGTAGCATGTGTAAAGAAGAGTTGGTCGGACGGCGCTGCCGCTTGTGCCTGTGGTCCGGTCGGGGTCCCGCGGTGGGGATGTGGTGGTGGGGGGCCGCTGGCCTGGGGAGTGGAAGGGAGCTTTAACTTATCAATAAATATCAACAACTCCATTATCCACTGGCGTTAATGACATAAGGTTGGCACGGCAAAAAAAAAAAAAAAAAAATTTTGTTGTGAAAGAATTTATATCGGTTGGGCCAAAACAGCAGCAAATGAGACTTAAAGGTCATCCATTATGTATGATTTTATTCGTAACAAAGTAGAGATTATTGAAGATTTAGGATCGAAGCTGAAGGTAAACCTATCCGACATAATCCTCTTACATACGTCTCGATCTATTTTTGCATACGAGAGGAATTCTATGGCTTTATGTGCAAAGCTCCACTCCGTAAGTCCAAATAGGTATTATAATAGTCATCTATATGAGTCTTTTTTAATTAATTGATAGCTAAGTACGTTTGTCTAATAAGTGTTGAAGTAAATAAAAAAAATACTACAAAAAATAAATAATTAAACAAATAGAAAAAGGAGCTTTCTTACAAGCTTACTTAAATTTATCTTCTTTCTTGCAAATTATAATATCTCAAAAATATTACATATTTCAATTCTAAAATATTCTAGAGAAACTACCCTCAAATTCAACTAAGAAGATCACGCGAGGCCATCTTCTTTTCAGGCCATCGGAGGATTATCGGAATTGAAGAAGTTGGTAGGTTTGAAAATAGTGGGTTGGAGTAGGAATAAAGTTTATCATGAAAAATCTGATATTGGGCTAGGTCGAAATCAGCAACAAATGGGATATTAAGGTCATTATGGTTGAATTTATCCCTAACAAAATAAGGACCGTTTCTATTCTACGACTTAGTGGAGCCCAAAGTGCTACAACGTAAGTCGAAATTGGTCTTATAATAGTCATGTAAATGAGTCTTTTGTGATTAATTGGGAGCTTAATGCGTTTGTCTAGTATGTGCAAATACGAAGGTTATAATGAATCTTGAATTTAATACAAAATTATTAATTTTTGAAATTGTTTGCAAATTTTTTTTTACGCAATAAATTGTTCAAACATTAAGGTCATTTGGGCCTTAGACTGTCTGGTTATGGAAGTGACTATTTAATTACGTCGTAATACGTAATGTAGCCAATTTTCTAGGATTACATCTTGTATCCAATGTAATATATACTTGGAGTTGTACAACCTTTTCAAGGCCTAACTTAATGGAAATTGAAAGTAAAATTAAGGGTTGTTGTTAATATCAAAATATATTATAAATGATCTCTTATAATTTTATCTTCAACAATGAACCATGTATTCAGCTATTAATAAGCTGAAATATTTCGTTGATATCTTTTAAAAGCCTCTTGATGATTTAAACAATTTTTTTTTCTTACTACCGCTAACCGACATGGCGAGGTTTTGTTGTTTTGTGCTGTAAAGTGCAACCATTGCTATGAGATAAACATTTTTAGTGAAACCTCGTTCACAGTGGGTTCCTACCTTCACAGAACCCAATTAATACCCAACATAATCCTCCTACTTACGTCTCGGTCTATTATTGCTTCACAATAAACGTTATTACTATTATATTGCTTTCTTCCTTATTCAGCTTCGTAACTATCCATGGCTATTATACTTTTGTTCTTCAACTATTCATCGGAAAACTTGTGGCATACATCTTAAGCATTGTTCAATTCTAAGGGCATGTTTAACATTATTATGAGACAAAATCGTTTTTAATTTTTTTGCTCAGGTTCCTTATTTCTTACGCTTATAAACAATAGTGACGAACAGGTGGAAACTAATAATTATTCAATAATAATTAGACTATCTTACTGTTATTAAGAATAAGTAACAAAAATTGGCGTGAAATGCAAAAGTACAGGCTAATTTTTCAGAAATATTTATTTAAACATTAGATAAAAGCAAAATTTAAAAATTACACTTTAAAAGTATAATAGTTATTATATAATTAAGTATTACAAATAAAGATTTAGAGACAGGTGTAGGTCATTATACCCCAAATGACTTGGAGTTCGTCTTACGAATCACCGTTATCTAGTTCTCGGTTTAAATAGTCGGTTCTGGTTTCGTAAATAAGGTTCAGAGCCTTCGTTTCAGTTAATTGAAACTTAGAAGGCTATTATTATTCTGAACTTGTACTATTCGCTAGAATGATGATTGTGCGGATCAAGATTAAGTGGAGAAAAAATAAATTCGCTGACTAGTTTTAATTGATAAAGTTTTTTTTTTATTTTAACAATATTCGGCAAGATTATACTAACAACAAAACATACTCGTATTATCATCATAAATAATTTGGTTTGATCAGATTCATGTTAGTTAAAATATTTTAAATAGTAGTGCTTTTGATTTTAGTATTGAAATATTTAATCCTTTTGAGATATTATAATTGCTTGCTTTTATCCATACCGTTCTGCATCTTTACTTGCTGTATTGCTATAAAACAGTTGTGAATTTCAAAAAATATGTTTTAAAAAAATGTGAGAATTATTCTGAGTTTTATACGCTACCTGCAATCTTTCCTCATTTTATAATTTGTGAATTTGGTAAAAAAAAAAAATTACGTCAAATATTATTCATAGGTCGCTCAAGGTTCTTTTCCCAATTTAACCAACACCCTTCATTCAATTAGTACATTTTTTCTATGGGAGACGGGACTGAATATATATATATATATATATATGGGAGGGTTGAAATTAATTTGTTAATTTACATTAAAAACGACGCATACAGCTATCGAAAGTTTATCGGTAGGAAGTAATGGGTAGTTTTCTATTTGAATCGTACTGTTGCTTAATGAGATGTAATCAATATAGCCAATTGAATGTGTCCCTGGGCCGTTAAGAGATTGACCAAGAAGTGGATTTGCTAAAACTGTATTTATCCATTCGAGCCGCTGACCTAATAAAAGAAGAGGAAATCGATCATTCAAAACAATTATCTATCATTATTTTCTTAATTTATTTTTGGAGTTGTTGATTAAAATTATAGGAGCAGTATAGCTCTATATGTAGAGCGCTGAACTGCTGTGCCGAAGGTCCCTTGTTCAAATCCGTGTAGGGCAGATAAATTATTGACTCTCTTAACAGCCACCGATGGACACTATGGGATCTTTAGACCCATCTGGAGCTCACCCAGCCTCTTTAATGCGGATAACCTAAATTGGGGAAAAAAATTGGGCGGTCGAGCGTGTTCTGGTACAAAGCACCTCTCTGCAATACCGTTGTCCTAATTAGGAGTACGCTTTCTACCATGTTCTGAACATCAAGACCCTTCAGGGACTGTAGTAGTATTTAAAAAAAAATATTAACAAGTTGCTTACTAGGCCTACTTAATTATTTGTATCCTTCCTAATTTTCAAGTGCCATGTATTAAGTTGGTAAAAGATTTCATAGACGTAAAAGATTACATTAATTAATATTTATTAAATAACAACTGAAGAAACGAGCTTAAAAATTAATTTATGAATTTTGAAATCATATTTCTTTACGAGTAAAATAAAAAATATAAATACAGTGTGAAATTAATAATTATCTATTTATTGACTATGGTCCATTGTAAATAAACTATTTTGCAATTTAAGCTGCTACTGATATTTCTGTCTGTATTGAAATTAGTTTTAATTGTTATTTTCTACTTTTTTTATCATTTTAAATATTATTTCTAATTTATGCTAAACAGTTTGTTTTTTTAAATTCAGAATTTGTAATTTGAATAAAAATATTTTTTGAGTTTAGAAAGAATTTCTTGGAGAGAAGTGATTCTGCTGAGGAAATTCGATTGAAATCGAATGTTTGTTAATCAGAACCAGAATTTTATTATTAGTGCTCGCTGAAATAATAAATAAATAAATAAGAAAAAAATTATAGTGTCTGGATGAAGGGACCTAATATATATGCACTACACGGTAAAGAAAGGCAATGTTGTATATATATATATATATATATATATATATATATAAGTTACGATTAGACTGAATATAAACACTAAAAAAATATATGGGTTTGGGCAGAGTAACGACACAGACAGAGATTCATTTAACAACTGAATTTATTTTCGTTTTACATCAGTACTTATAGCTACATCTTGTTTATAACTAAACATAAATAAAAGATAATCCTAAGTATTGACATAACTTAAAGGCCCCTCAAATATTCACTTAACTGTCCCCCTCCAGTTCTTTCAACCGGAGGAACTATAACAAGACAAATAAAAAATAAAATAAAAAAAAACAAAAACACATACAAATTAAACTGAGCTGAACCTTCCTGAACACTTATGACTTACAATCAAAAAATAGTGACCACCCAGATGGTACAAGAAATTAACGTAATGAACGTAAACAAGAAAATATAAACAATAACATGAATGCGTAAGAATATAAGGTTATACAAATTCACAGTATCACAGTCCTGCAAGAAGAGAAAAGATAAAAAAAAAATACATAACAACATAATAAGGGGTACTAAGTTGCAATATTATACATAACCTGTCACCCCTGGCCGCCGCACTCTGTCCCTGATGGTGACCGTAAGTGAGGTATTCGTAATTCCTCGAGGTGAACCGTACGCAGTTTAAAGGGATAATCAACGGCACGAATGGTGAATAAATTGTGTTCCCTAATCGTAACTACCTTATAGGGTCCCTCGTACCTCGCGTCCGCTTTATTCCGAGCTGTACGTAAGCGCCGATATACCACTGTTCCCAACGCCACTGGTCCCTTGCGATATACCACGTGCCTTTGATTGGCCTTTGCCACCCTCGATTGTTTTCGCGAATCAATTTGTCGCGCACCCTATCCCAACGAGTCGTACGTTCTTCGCGCCTCCGGCGAATCTCTATACCTAGTTGATTATTATTCGCCGTTAACAAATCCCCACGGTCGCGACGCTGTTGCCCGAACACAACTTCCACTGGAGTCGCCGTATGTATGGTATTGTTATAGGCGATGATTGCTCTGGCCATAGCTTCATAGGGGTCTAAATTCCGGCCTAGTTTAAGTAACCGAAGGTGCTCCCCTAATGTATTATGTAGGCGCTCCACCGCCCCTCTTCCCTTAATGTGATGGGGGTATTCAATCGCTACGTAAGTCCCAGTATTTTACTTTCTTCGCGGATTAACGCGTTATGAAATTCCCTCCCGCAGTCCGAGACAATTTCGTCTGGCACCCCGTATGTCGTATATGTAGCCATATAATATGTAATGTAGCCATGTAATATGTAGCTATCGCTAGTTTACTTAAAGAGTCAATCATAGTCACCCACTCCTGCCCCTCACTCGAGTATACATCGACCTGTATTAATCGAAGAGGTTCCATCATTGTTGGCGTAATTGCTTGTTCCGCCACCGGGGGTTGGTGATCGTATTTGGCCCGCTGGCATACTAAGCACTGCGCGATATACTCTTGCACGGTGTGTCCCATGCCTTGCCAAAAATACAACGCTTTAAGGGCCCGTAATGTTTCCTCCACTCCCCTATAGTTCGTCTTGCCCACATGGCGATCGGCCACGATTTGTCTTTGAGCGGTCTCGGTTGGAATCGTCTCTACTTGGCGTAAACATCGAACGACCGGGTACCCCACCCCAATTCGTTCTTGCCGCCACAGTCGCTGCAATTTATCCATAATAACCCGATTCCCCACATAGATGTGCCGTGCGCGATCAGGTATGCTGAACTCCTGGAAGATTCGTTCCAGCTCGGTCTCATCTGTCGTCGCCGGCATCCGCACTACAACGGTCGACAACCCTGCATACTGAGTGGTTTGCGTTTCAATCCCGCAACTCTGCTTCGTTCGGATAATCAACTGGCGTTTTTATTATTAATGATCTCGGCGGACTCGGGGAGATTCGTCGGACGTTCCGTAGACGCCACACTTTCCTCCAACAATTGCCACACTACAGGAATTTCCGGCCCGTTTTCCGCCCAATCCCTCAGATAGCGTACGACGAACGGTTCGGCGGGGGTCGTTTCGTCCTCCAATGCATTGATCACCAGCTTCCGGGATAACCAATCGGCTACAGCGTTTTCCGCACCCTTCTTATGTAACACCTGGAAATCGTAGACCGCGAGGCGCTCCTTCCATCGGGAAATCCGCGCTGACGACACTTTTAATGTCCCCAAGTGAACCAGTGGCTTATGATCGGTATAGATAATAGACGTATGGCCTAAAGTGTTCAACTGCCCGGACTACCGCCAACAACTCCCGTTCGATCGCGCTATAACGGCGTTCGGCGTCATTTAAGTTTCGACTCGCGTAAGCCAAAGGTTTTTCCCTACCCTCGGCGTTTTGGGATAACACGGCGCCGATCGCAACATCACTAGCGTCTGTCGTGACCCTAAACGTTTTCCTGAAATCAGGGAATGCTAACAAGGGCCCCGTTGTTAAAACCTCCTTGCAATTTCTGATGCTGGTCAACTGTTCCGATCCTAACCTGAACCGCTTTCCTTTCCTGAGAATATCTGTTAAGGGATGTGTCAAATTCGCTATACTTGGGATAAATTTCCGATAGTAGTTAATCATTCCCAAAAATCTCTGTCTGTGTCGTTACTCTGCCCAAACCCATATATTTTTTTAGTGTTTATATTCAGTCTAATCGTAACTGGTGCCGAAAGCCGCGACGTTCTGTGCGTGCACGCGTTTTAAAAAGTTTTTGCTTTAGTAGATTAAGCGGAAAAGTACGTTACTCGCACAATGGCCGAATCAGAAGAGTTGCTTCAGGAACAAGTATGAATTTCAGCTGGCTAAGGCGGCAGAAGAACACGCACAGCTAATGGCTCATTTTACGGAGGCGAAAAAGTCGGCACAAATTGAGGATATATATATATATATATATATATATATATATATATATATATATATATATATATATATATATATATTAAGTAATTGAGTAATATATATATTGAGTAATATATATATATTAAGTAATATATATATATATATATATATATATATATATATAAATATATATATATATAAATATGTATGTTTGTAGATATATTGTATAATGTTCTTATATTGTTATGATAAGAATAATAAACAATAAATCTATTATATAACAAACCAAGTGTAGAGAATCTCAAAGCTAATATATGAGGACACGATAAGCTTTGATCCAGATTCGAAATGTTTTTTGACATCCTGCAGAAAGTAGGTGAAGGGAACTCGCGTGCCAGAGGAATTCAGACTGCTTCCCTTTTCAGAGTCCATCTTTGCCGATCGGAGTAATGAAGAACCCATTTTCAGAGAAGATTTTCTTCGTATATATTACATCTCTGGCAAGCCATGGCGCAATACGTTAATAAAACTAGTAAATAATGTAATGTAATGGTAATTAATGTAAACGAGGGATCATTTTCAATTTCATAATAGTGAAAGTTAGGTACGGATCCGTCATTAGATACTAAAAGAAAATTTTAGAAATAAGTATCAGTTATTTATAAAATAAAATTATGACAATCGGAAAGCGTTAAGTAATTACGTGCGGGAGGCTATGTTGCGATGATCGCGAATAATTAGCTGAGAGTATCGGATAGATGATAATACAACTCTAGATTGAAGGGATGACAAAAATACTATAGAATGATTTATTATTTATTGAAACATGAAATACATGTGCTTATATTAATTTATTCTTATTGCACTTATGTATATTTTTTTTGTATTTTAGCCAATAAACACGTTCATTCATTTATACATAAAATAAGTATTATCAGTTTTATTTATAATGAAATTGCATTGCGGTATCCTCTACTTTTAAATGTTGATTTATATGTTCATCATATTTGCTTTTAATATTTCAAAACTTAAATTTTATTGAAAAAAAAATCAGAGCGTAAAAAATGTTTAGAGAAAATAAAACGAACTTTAATGTACTAATAAACAATTCCATCCTATTATATCTTGTCAATAGCATTTATAGGTAATGAGACACATAAATATACCCTTTAATAAATGGGGTTGCATAAAACCCGTTAATAGGTTTATGGTATAGTAATGCTTGTTTAGTAACTGTTTCACATGTAATGCTTCCATATTAATGAGCATTTAAGTAATATAAAAACCTATTATTATTATTACCATATTATAAATATTGTTACGAAGTGAAAATAGAAAATAGCTAAAATTAAAAATGTAACTGTGCCTCCTAATTATGTTTGCCCAATTATTAGTTTTACTTTTTGCCCTACTACAAAGAAATAGAAATTATGTATATTTGATAACTTATATGTAAGTATTTATAATTTTGTGTTAATTGTTTTAATTTTTAAATATTTTTATTTTGAAGATAAAAGATTTGCCCCTGCCGGGATTCGAACCCGGTCGTCTGTCTCTCCTTGACAGTACTCTACCAATTGAGCTATCGGAGTCGCCTCTCAACCAGGACAAATCTGTTCTCTTATCTGATCCCCTGTCTCCGTGCTCTCGCTATTTTTGCGATGTATACACGAGAACGAAAGTTCTTTGAACATTACTTTAATTTTAGGATCTTGTTGAATTACGTCATATTACTATTTATAAGTTTTTGTTAATTGTTAGTTGTTGTAAGTGTGCTGAGAGGCGACTCCGGTAGCTCAATTGGTAGAGTACTGACAAGGAGAGACAGACGACCCGGATTCGAATCCCGGCAGGGGCCAAACTTTTATCTTCAAAATAAAAATATTTAAAAATTAAAACAAATAACAAAAAATTATAAATAGTAATATGACGTAAGACAACAAGATCCTAAAATTAAAGTAATGTTCAAAGAACATTCATTCTAGTGCATACATCGCAAAAATTGCGAGACCACGGGGACATAGGATCAGATAAGAGAGCGGATTTGTCCTGGTAGAGTACTGTCACGGAGAGAAAGAAGACCCAGGTTCGAATCCCGGCCAGGCCAAATCTTTCCTTTTCAAAATAAAAATATATATCTATGTAACATGTTTGTTTCGCGATTATCACATTCTTCTTTAATTTATACATTTGTCGATACTTTTTATTTGATTTTATACTTGTTGTAACAATAGATATGAATAATACATATTCCAGTTCTAGCTAAAACAAACTGTACAACTAGAGGGCCCCAAATCTCCAAGAATCCATTCCCGGCCGCTAACAGATAAAATAAAATCTGCACAACTGGATTCGATCCCTTCAGCACAGCAACTCAGCGCTCTGCCATTGAACTGTTACGCCTCCTTTGATTCTAACTAATAATCAGCTGGAATTATCTGTCTGAGTAGCTTGCTTTTAGCGTACGAAAAGTGCGCAATCTATTACTTCCTTGAGAATGACCTTTGTGCAGACTATAATAACATTGTTTCGTGATTTATAATGCTTATATTTATATATATGGCATTGTAAACATAAAAACGTACTCTATTTTAGTCGACCTTCGTGTATATCGTGTTTACTGTCAACTATGAAAGGAAAGACGAATGAGCGAACAAGTTATGAACTTATTAAGTAAAGAATAAAAATAATTGTATAGATCTGCCAGGATAAAAAAGATATGATACGGCGGTTTATCCAATTCGAAAGCGCCATAATAAATATTAATAATACTAATAATAAGACTTAACGGGCCCGAAGGCTCGATGCCGGTACCAACAATCTCTGCTTACAACAATATTCCCAAAATTTCACCCTTTCCTGCTACTAACCATATTTTTATCCGAATTTACCTCCAGCCCTATTTCCTTACCTGAAAATTAGAAGGATAAGTTTTTAAAATTTCCTTTCTGTTATCTTCAAAACATTGTTTGATTATCTAATGGATTCTGTATGTTGAAATGAGAAAGATATATTGAAGTATATTGAAATTATTGATGTAATTGGTAGAAGGAATCCTACAATAAGCAAGTTTCTAGATTCTGGGCATCATTATAGGAAAAACAGAGGAAATTCCATTTTATTTAAAAAACTATGTTTCGATCTGAATAATGAAATTTTAAGTTTTCAGATCCTTTGGGATTAGAACTGATGCTTAAACTTGTCTTAACTCTTTGATATAGTATCATAGTGTTCATGTTGTAATCTGGTATGAATGGTTTCCCAGTTCGCATTCAACGTTACACCCAAAGATCGCCATGCTCGATCCGCTATCTGATTAAAGACTTGGGTTGGAGGGTGCGGAGACCTTGCCAGAAATGTCAAGGCTGAAGCAGGTGGATGTCCCCTTACGTAACTCCACCTGTAAACAGAATTAGTTCAGTAGTTCGCAACATCTTTCTCTTTTGTTCATAGGAAGTGTGGTGCAGGATCCATCATCAGAAGAAGTGTGGTGCATCAGTGTTTAAAATACCTTCAAAAATAGTTCATCATCTAGGGGGGAATAAAAAAAATAATCATGTTGAATATGCTAGTATAGGTACTGAGTCAAAAGTTGGTCGTGGTATATAAGATGTAGGACAACTGGATTATTTTCAAGAACTATTTAAATGTTAACTATACTTTCAAGGAACCGATCATATCGAATGTCAATAATGTTGATTTTCATAAGGAAATTTACGTGGCGTTTTAAGTTTTAAGAAGTAATACCTTTACCAATTTGCTTGGTGGTTGTAATTGATTTTATTTTATATTTTTTTCTGAAAATGGGAGTCCTCAAATCCGAAATTATGTCTTTGTATTAATATATTTATTTTTATTGAATGATATTTGTTGACCTTGATAATATATGTGGAAGAAAGTGGTCCGGGTAGAGGTCACAATGAATTTCTCTTAGAATTGGAGAAAAACTTTATTGATTAGCCAACGTTTCGATCTACTTTCTAGGTCTTCTTCAGGGCTGTGGGAGGGGGGAGCTGGGGGGTGTTAGGTCCTCACTAGCTTGAAACACATGAAGTGTTTCGTCTCATGTGTTTCAAGCTAGTGAGGACCTAACACTCCCCAGCTCCCCCCCCCCCCCCATAGCCCTGAAGAAGACTTACTAGAAGTTTTTTTTTTTCAATTTTTGTTACATTCTAATGCTATCTGTCATTGCATTAAATCTAACAAGGGATTATTTTGTGATATTAAATATGTATTAAGCAAGAAATAAGCGATTTTCGTTCTTTTAATAGTTTTAAAATTATTATCCAGAGAAATGATATGACTATCATAGTTTACATTTATTCTACTACTAAATACTATAGTATTTACCATATTAACATAATAATTAGCATAAGACAAATTATTAAAAAATGGTATGTTATATCTTATAGATTTTAAATATATTGGTGTTTTTCATGTCATATTGTACATATTAGCAGATTTACTTGTTGTAATATTATTATAGTTGTAAATATCAATAAATTAAATTAAAATATATATATATATATGTTTAAAATTCCTTTGGACCAGGAGATTTGTCTTAATATTTTAATATTTGAAGTAATATGTGGATTCTTAGAATAGTTTAGTATACTTATACGCATCACTACATTCCAGATTTTGAAAATTCCCTTTATTCATTAGTGGATCAGTGTAGATTTTGCTATGATTTATTTTTTTAACGATTTAATTTTTCAAGTTGGGTATAACGTATAAAAAATTATTTAAAAAAACTATTCCCACCAATAAAACATATTAAGACATAAAAGAAGCGAGCAATATTTATGGAGCTTCGTGCTTTGACACTTAATTGGTTCTAATCTCTTTTCACTTGTGCAGCACATTACATATATATCCTTTCAAATTTTATTTAATTTTAATAGCCCCCAGTCTAGCTTAAGCTTTGAAAGTAATTAGCCAAAAGTAATATAAAAAATATATAAATATCTAAGTAATATTGTTTCAATAATTTTATTTTGATTGTATTATGAAAAGTTTATCAATCAATAAAAACCTGCACCATTACAACCAGTGAAAAGGTGTGGGGTTCAGTACATGGTAGGGATTATACAATTTAAAGGACAACGGTTGTACTGGAAGGTGATTTGTCTTAGATCACGCTCAACCGTCAGATTTCCCTCCCCCCTTATTTTTATAGCAATTATTTCATTACCATATCAATTTTATGCCTATATTACCTATATTTTTACTATCAACCAATAAAAAAACTACAACCCGTGACCGGGTCTGGGGTTCAGTAGATGGTAGAGACTGTACTGTTTCATGGACAACGGTTCTGTAAGGAGGTGACTTGTCTTAGGTCACGCTCAACCGCCATATTTTTCCCCGTTATTTTGGGTACCCTATTTTTATAATATTTTATGGAGGCTGGGTGAGCCCCAGGAGGGTCCTAGATCCTTTATGTTCCATCACCGGCTGCAAACAGGCTAAATAAGTCTTGCCTGAAACGGGATTTGAATCAGGATTTCCGGCATGTCAACTCAGTGCTCTACCACTGAGCCACTCCGCTCCCTGTCAATGATCCCTATCCCCATTATCAATCAATAGTATTGTATAACTCACGTGGGCTAAATTTAGTGAGTAAAATTCAAGATAAGTAAAGTAAATATCACTCGAATATCGTTCTAGTTTCCCAGTTCAAGGAATTCAACCTTAAGATAAAAAACCTTAACTTCTAGTGATGGTGTAGCACCGCTGTGGATTTTTTTTATTAGGTATAGATCTTGATATGCTTATATTGTTTTGTTTTTTCAATTAATTATTTTTTTAATTCTGATAAATTTGTGAATCTAATATAGGAAAAATAAAGAATAATTTTAAAGCAGGCAGAAAAAAATGATCTCCTATTTAAAGTCTCATTGAACATCGAAATACAAAAACAAAATAAAAATGGATACAGTGCTTTTATTTAAATAAACCAATGTGCTTTCTGTTTTTTATGCAAAATATTAACATGTTCTTATTCTACAGAATCAAATTAGGTTTGTGACAAAAAAATCAAAATAAATAAATTTATTTAGACCGAATGTTAAATCCCTTTCAAATATTAATAATTTACTAAACCCAATTTTATATTTTAGATAAATAATAAGTATGTTCTCAGGTAGAAACAATTGGATATACTACGTTTTAGGAACGAAATTCATATATATTTAATTTGTCCGAAATTGCAAAGTTTTTATTTTGTTTTAAAATATTTAATGCCTGTATGCATGTTTTTTTAAATAATCAGTATTGGAAATAGTTAATAATTTGATTGTTATTATGCTTTTATTAAGAATTAAAATATAATATTTTTCCATTATATTGTATTTTGAGTTGTAATAATAATACTGCAGGGGGTCAGTATCCGTAAGTGGTACAGAGTGGGAACAGAGTACATCTCGTCTTAAAATAGATCTTGGCGGGAGCGACCGTCAGCTATTTCAGTGATGTCCGGGCTGTGGGGCTGGTGGCGTCGGGAGAGGGAAGAGACACCGGCCAAATGCGTCGAAACCGAAGCAGAAAAAGAAGAAGAGGATGGGGAAGAGAAAGACTTGACGGGTACGGAAAGTAGCGAGGCGGACTCGGAATCCCAAAAATCCGGTGATGATACTGTTATAGACAACAGGGAAGTTGCGGCAGTTGAGGACTCTCAGATCAGTACCGAAGAGCCTTCTGCTATATCGGATTACGCCGAAGTCAATGAAATATCGCTCCCTAATGAAGAAGAATTGAAAGTTGTGGTGATAGAAAATGCGGTTGAGAACGTTCTGGAGGAGCAGACAACCGAAGATCATGAGTGGTCTGACGACGAGGAGTGGGACGCAGCTCAGGTACCCACTGTCACCCTGACCCTCAGCCTGAAGCCGGAGGAAAACGTCTGCACCATGGAAGAGAGTGTCACGCCTCTCTATGAACCGCCTCTTTGCCTGTACTCGGCGGACGCCAAGCTCGCTCCCGTCTACTCCACTGTCAAGAAGGGCGAACAGAAGGAGGATCAGGTTTCTGCAGATGCCCGAAGCACGCCTGAGCCCGAGGAACAGGTCTACCAAGAACTACCGCTAGAAGAGGAAGAGCGGACTCGAACTCCGACTCCTGTTCCACCTCCCATACCCCCTCCGGACTGGGACGAGTTCAAGAAAGACGTCATCTGGAGAATCGGAAAAATTAGGAGGGTGAAGAAATGGATCGGAGGGACAAAAGTGAACAACATTCCTAATCGCCTTTCCAAGATGCTCAGTCAGGATTATCTTTGTCATCAGGTAACAGAGGAATTAGTGATTAATTTTTGTATTATATCTGTCTAAATTCCATTTATCTTAATGGCATTTATATCTTTATATCTAATCTATAAATTAATATAAAAATTATCCATTAATCTGTAATTATATCGTCTTTGATGGATATCAGGATAACGATTAATTTTTTTTAGTAATATTTTAAAACTATAAAGTAGATTTAATATTAATACAAATAAATAATGTTATTATTTAAAATTAATATTGGAATCTCGGAAAAAGGTTAAAGGTATTTAATATTTTAAATATTAAAGTTATTTAATATTTAAATGCAAAAAGTTATTTAATATTTTAATGTAATACCTACCGAATTGTGTATAAAAATGTGAATTTATTTCTACTAGCGCGTGTGTATGTAATTGTATCCCTACAAATAAATTTTTTATTTTTGGAAGTTGGACTTAAAAATAAATGAATATAATATATCAGAGCTGTGAACAATTCAGTGTTCCAACGTATTTAAACGGATTGGCTAGATGGCTAGATGGTTAGATGGTTAGATGGCTAGATGGCTAGATGGTTAGATGGCTAGATGGCTAGATGGTTAGATGGCTAGATGGTTAGATGGATGGACGCCTGATATTTTTACCAATCCATCTTTCTATTACTTACTCCTTCCTTTCTTCTCTCAGGCAAGAGTTTTTGAAAAAAATTTAAAGAATTGTTACCTCACCAAAGATAATATTATTTTTTTATGAGGTCTGCTTGGTACGTTCTAACAATTTCAATTTCCTGTACTTTCTCTTTCGTTATTTTCAATATTCTCTAATTTTTCACCCCATGAGTTTGCCTTTCTTCAGTACTTTGGATCAGGTATCCTTTGGACACTTCCCTCTCTCTGCAGAGTCCACTGCTTACATTTCTCATGTTTGAATTCTTCGTCAATCTTCTTCTACATCTTGTCAGCATTTTCCGTTATATTTTCCTTCTGAATATTTGATTTAATGGCTTTACTAAAATTCCCTCTCGGCCTGTCATAAACATCATAATGTTCCATGATGCTAAGTAATTCCCAAAAGAAGGATGATCCTTTAGAGTTTTAGAGAAAATTCAATCCCGAAAAAAGTTACTATGAACCTGGGTCTAGACAGTGAAGTCATTGCCAATTTTTTTTTGCACGTTTTTACTCAATCCATCTATAAGCGAGGTGTTTTTTTTGTTGGCTGGCTTTCAGGTCTTCGATATGTAAATGTTGAGGAGGCTCAGACTCGCATAGCGGGTTGTCGCGCCAATCATACGATGACAGTGGTTTGTAACAATTTTTTGAGCGAATTGAACAATCATTTTTAAATTCTAGTTACTTGAATTACGCGGATAGTCCCATTTTTAAAATAATGTGTGCTCAAAATACTGAAAACAAATTTCTTTATATTTCCGACTTTTTTTTTAACATTTAGTATTCTGTCATTTGTTTGCTTTTATGGTAGTGAATCACATATTAAAAATAATTAAAGAGCTGAAATCGTTAAAATAAGCATTGATATAATTAAAAGTGAAAACGTTAACATACAGATCTAAATCTCTAAACCGTTAATTCTGAAGTACGGAAGATACTCACTTATGGTAGACTATAATAGCTAATAGCTAATAGCTATTAGTGGTGCGGATCGTCTATTACTATCTGGATTCAGGAAGTAAATAAGTGCAGGCAGTGATATTTTTAGAAAGAGGGTCTTGAGTATGGAGGGATTCCAAGGATGTGAGAAAAAGAAACCCGAAGACAACAGAAGCAGCACAGCGAAAGGATGAAGGAGTATTGGAAAGAACGGGAGAGAAATCAATAGGATGGGAAGAATTGAAATTGGTAGATGGTCTGTAATAGGCCTCATCCAATAGAAGAAACAGAATACATATAGGAAAGTAGATTAAAAAAATAATTTTATTAAATAATCGCGTAAAATTTAGTTGGTCTAAGAATTCTGAAATTTTTCAAATTTCTGAACAGAGAGATATATAATTCTTTTTACCAAAAATATCGAACTCAAAAATTTTTTAAGATCTGCGAAAATTGAACTTACATCAAGAACCATTTGAACGATTCGAACCTAATTAATCGTCGATAAATATTTTTTATTTATTTTTATCCTTTATTGGAATGTTGTCTGCAAAACTTGATTTCTTTTGTAATCAAATTTTTTGCATAGCCCTTATTCTCGTGCATGATGCAAAGAAGGTGCTTTATAATTTAATCATGAAAAGAAGAAACTCTCTTTCCAAAAAAAAAAAAAAATATATATATATCTATGTATACTTAAACTAATTAAATTAATAACTATGTTTTACTTCCAGTTCTTGAGATCAGTCTATGCGTTTTATTTTTGACGATGTTTCGAAACTATATTGCTCTCATAATCATGCCAAAATTATGACAGCATGTTATTACCACATCAATCCACCAAAATACCTGTTCAATATTACCATGTATTATGTAAAAATTGTTCACAAGTTTATTTTAATAGCATAATAGCTATGTAGTTTTATAAAAACAAATTCCAGAGTGTAGCAATCAGTATAAACGAATGACCTTCGTTAGAGTTTTTTCTCCGTTCTTCTATTTGTATTATTTCTTTTCCAATTAGGTACTTTGCGCTCCTTCTCAAAAGAATGCATTCATTTTTTTCCTTAGTGAAATGAATCCTTTTTTTTTTTCAATTTGTTGTTCTAGTTTGATCGCTTAATTGTATAAATTTTCTGACTTGAACCCAATAATTGTAATCATATTTCATAGTATATTCGTACTATTTCACTTATGCAGGTCATTTTTATTCGTTTTACATAAGTATCCTTCCTATAACTGAACTTTTTCTCGCAGAAAATTTCGTGGTTAATAAACAGGTTGAAAAGGGCGAAATTCTCCATCTCAAAATTACTATATATGACCAATGAATCATAGTTAAAGTGTACGAAGGGTCAAAATATGGTCTTATTGGCTACGTTTCCCAAATATCTTCTCATTATATTGCCAAATTTTGAGGGTTAGATTATTTCTTCGGCAAACTATCTAATATTTATCATTCAAGTATTTGATATGTTTAATAAATTTTATATATTTTTTTCAAAATGATTTATATCTTGTTTTGTTTTTTCAGGTGAGTACCTTAACCAACACTGCAGAACTTATTATTAGTAAGTCTTACTACTCTTAAACTACTACTGAAATACTTGAAACCTTGCCGTATGAACTAGGCTCATTGTCCAATCAGAGCGATCTGAGTAAGTAGTTAAATTTTATGAAAGAATGCATCTTAAGTTGTTTTTTTTAAATAGTCAAAGCTACGTTAGATAAGAAAAAAATCATGTTTGAAGAAAATATTTATGTTCGATTCCAATAGATGAGGTTGGTGTCGTTTAAGTCAAGTCATCACTGACGACTCATTTACCACTACTTGACTTGCGACATTTGACTTCAGCGATATTTAAGACGTTCCCTGATTGAGAATGAATAATTATTATTGACATATATTTTAATTAGGAATATATAATCATGGATCAGTATATGACCTTGATCCATTTCCTTTGCTCTCAAGGTCTGCAAGACATGTATTCCTTACGGAGTCCAAGGCTTTTGCCAAATCGGTGATGCCAGGAGCATATAAATTGATTTGAACGATCATTAATGAACAAATTATGAAAGAAACAAATTATAATCATTAAAATTATGACATGATAGTGAAAAAACAACAAAAATCAAATCTGACACACCATTTTCAGCGAAATTACGGCAAAATTAGTTGTGTGTTAACCCCGAAATATTCATACTGCACTGAACACGACGCAGAATCGCAGTGGAAAAACACTTGCCGATATTTTGAGTGGTGTTTTAATGTTTTTAAGAAAATTGTTGCCATTATTATCCTGCAGATTTTTTTTGTTGTTATTTCGGCCACCGAGAACTCAACCCTTTAAGTTAACTCCTTTGAAATATGACTTTTAACAATAGGTCTTTATTGATATTATTTTACTGGGGAAACGGTATCGGTGCGGGGTAGCTCAGTAGTAGAGCGCTGAGTTGCGATTATATTATACGACTACAGGGGGAATAGGGAGAAAAACTGGCGGTTGAGCGTGACAAATCTCCTAGCATAACCGCTGTCCTATAAAAACTACAGACTCTACAGTATACTGAACCTAACATCCTTCATGGGTTTTAGTGGTATTTTTTAAAAGATTAACAAGGTGAGTACTAAACCTACTTAATAATTTGAATCCTTCCTATTTTTTAAGTGCCTTCATATCCAATATAAGGGAACAGAGTGGCTCAGTAGTAAAATGCTGAGTTGCAATGCCGAAGGTACCGGGTTCAAATCCCGCTCGCTGGCAGACTTTTATTTAGTCTGTTAGCGGCTAGAGATAGATTCAACAGAATCTAGGAATCTCCAACAGAATCTTCCAGGGCTCACCCAGCCTCTGTAAAGTGGTTACCCTAAACAGAGGGAAAGACCTGGGTCTGCGCGTGACCTTGGGTAGATCACTTCCCAGCAAAACCGTTGTCCTAGAAACAAGCTTTACCATGTACCAGGCCTAAGACCCCTAATGGGTTCTAGTGATACTGGTTTTAAAAAAAAAAAAGAATAACCGCCTTATGACTTCTTAACTACGGAATTGTATTCTTGTGATGACTATCTTCACAGTTGGCAGACCTGTGGGAGGTCCATGCGTGGTCCATTATACATAAAGCCCTTTGGATACAGTTAGCCAGGTTACCTACCGTTACCGAGGAGGCTTCCACCCTTTCCTGTGTCGTGATTTCCTGTATCGCTATTGTGCCTATTGCGCATGCGTCGCTCCTACGTTTCACAGCACACGAGTTCTTGGCAGTAGTTAATTATCGTTGTGAGTTGAGTGTGTGTGTGATTTCTTCAATCTGCAAAACTTTGAACGTTATAACTTGCTGTTATTCTAAAGGTTAGCTGAGTTAAAAATATATTTTTATCCCAGTTGGAGGTTAGGCATCCCGGTTTCTTGATTTTTTTTTAAAAAAAGAAAACATGTTTTTTATTGGATAATACGGTGTGTAATTTGTTTATACTTATAGATTATAACTACGTTCATATAAATGAACTAGAAAACAATAAACAAAGATTATTACATTACCTTTTAACAATTAAATCGAAGTTTAATTAATATATAGTCACGTGGTAAAACAAAGTTATTTATTACTGATCAAGAATATTCTATAATAGGAAAAAACTTGTAATAGTTTTCTTAAGTTTATATTTTAATCATTATTAATCATGTATTTACTGTTCGTATAATATGCACCGAACTACAAAACTAGGCTTGAAACCATAATTTAACCTTTAAAATGAACAGAAATGGTAACTGCGCCAGGTAAATCACTCGTTTACATTAAACTCACCTAACTTTACATCTTACTTGAAATTCTTGGCCATTTTGAGTTCTGTTATAATTTGTTATCGGTTATTATAAGGATATTGTCAAAATCCTCACTGACGTAACTATCATTCTATTTCATTTATACCCATTAAATTAACAGTTTATTCCATTCATTTTATTTTTATTAACAACGTTTTCTTAATATCATTATTAAACGCATCGTAATATAAGGCTGTATATACAGCTTTAGACAGTTATCTAAACCAATCAAAGGTACATTGGCCGATTTTTACCTTTTATAAGTGTTTATCTTACAAGCAAAAATGTCTTATCAGATAAACGCTATCGTTCAATATGTTCGGCTGTAATAATATTTTATGTTTTTATTGCATTTATTTATTTCCTGGATTATGTTCGTTGTCTTATTGAAGTTAACCGGGGATCTATTTCTATAAATGATTTGTTCGAATATCGCCTATCTCTGTGACTGGTCACGTACGGCTTCTATGGTACAATTTTAACACCTTAGAATCACATTATTGAGTATGGATTACGATCTGTTAGCTTATTTCAGAAGGATCGATTGCACACTTTATCCCAAAATTGCATAATGGAAATTATTTAGTAAAATTTGTTTAGGTTATTCTGAAATAACCTGAGCCCTTTGTTCAAGTTCAAGAGGGATCCCTCCAACATTTTTTAACCATGCAAAGAAATATTACATTAGAAAGCTAACCTGGAATGTCTTCACTTGATGGTGGTGAAATATCCGGTCTTTTTATTATGGATGATTTAATATGGATACGTGGAAGTAATTGTATTTAGAAAAATAGGTTCGAACTGAAGACGATGCAATGATATATATGATTAGTTCGGTGTTAGATAGAACTCTCACATATGTACAAATATCAAAGCATCATCAGCAAAATCAAAATGGTTCGAGATGATAGAAATCCTGATTAATATCTGTCAGTCTTCATTACTTTTTAGTAATTAAACTATATCAGGAAATGCTATTTTGGTCATTTATTGTGCTACCATACTTTTATATTGAATGTGACATTTAGCATAATACGCTATTAGATAAAAAATAAACACCCCCTCGAAGTTTTCAAATTTTTCAAATGCATTTGAAATGTTTTATTCCTGAGCAGCAAGCCATCAGTGTCATAATGGTGCCCTCCGATACTGTTTGACTGATCGAGTGTTCAGACCCAAGACTTTTTAGAAGCCTTAGATGGGTTTTAGTATTTTTTTGTTATTTTTTTTTTACATTCCTGATGCCTTTATACTGAAGCTTTTGATTTTTATCTAAAGAATTTTCTCACTTTAGAGGTGGAAGATTCCTAGGGGATACAATGCAATGACTACTATGAAACTTGTTTTTTTCTCATTAAAAATGGCAATAAGAATGTTTTATTGATGTAACACTCAGTGGAATTAGTTATAAATTCAAATTTATCAAGTTTCGGAGTTAAGTTATGTATTATCCGTAAGAAAAAATTTAATGGGTGTTTCAAAATATGAAGTCTAAAACACAAAAAATATATGGCAACAAAACCAATTAAATAACGTACGGCTACTTAAGTTTTTTAAGTTCCAGATAAAAATTATTTAAAAATTAAAATATGGTTGTGTACATGAATATTCAATGTGAGTAATTTTTTGTCGATATTTTTAAATTATAACTACATCGCAAGGTTTTATGCTACAAATCTGTGATGATTTATTACATTTTTAATTATCTATTAATGTTCATTTGTTGTTATCATGAGAAAGTTTTGAAAGTCCAATTAATCTTGAATAATAATAATTTTGCAAATTAGCAGTAATTTTCATAGAAATACAAATTGAAAATAAGTTTATGATTGTATAATATGCTGTATCTTCAATGCAAGTATTGTTCATTCATAAAATGTCCTTAACTTTTTATTTTAATGGGATATAGCCATTGTTTATTGTTTCCATCTAAGACTGTCGTTAAAAAAAAAAACCTTACATTGCATAAAACTTACTTGATTATATTTCATTGGATAAGTATCATAATCCATATGATCTTTTATTCTTAAATAAACTTGGTTAACCATTGATGGTTTCGCTTGTTCATAGGACACTAGCATAAAATTATCTTCAGTTTCATCTTATAATAATCCTGTTAGACTTGGATTAAAATTTATTTTAATGGATTAAACAGAGCTGATCAAAATTTTAGCTCATCCATCATTAGGTTTATTTTTGGTTGGAAACATTTATCAAAAGAAAGATAGAGAAGGTACTATTAACATATGTAACAGAAGTACACTAAACGTCTTTCAATTGAATGTGACTGATATGGTTACCATGGTAACAGCTGTGAGAAAAGAAACAATATTTAAAGTTAACATTTCACACACCTTTTACAAAACTGTTTAATTATCGTCGCCGTCAAAACAAAACCGCCTACTTACACTTTGGGCGATTTTACAGGAGAGAAAAAACAATGCTTGTAGTCTTGAAAATTTATAATTTATTTTTTATCTATACAATTTTGGAACTATTTCTAAAAAGATTGAAGAGAAGTATCAAAAAAATCATACTCTGCCATATTGCTGACCTAAATACGTCCTTTACCATTACTAACTCATTTTTACCAAAAGTTGTAGATAGGCGGTATTGTTTTAATAACAATACACAAATAGGAATAATCTCCCCGGTTCTTTTCTCACAGCTGTTACCATGGTAACCATATCAGTCACATTCAAATCAAAGACGTTTAGTGTGCTTCTTTTACATATACATTCATAATTTTCAGATTTTTCTTTTTTTGTTATACGAGCAGTTATATTTGAAAAAGATATAAGTATAAAAAATTGGGATCTACAAAAATCGTTTATTCTTTTATATGGTTTTAATGATTATTATTTCATAATAAAACTTAAAAGGGTTTAATTTAATATGGTTTAAAACGTCACTCTTTGCTAAGTGTTAAGCAATAAGAAGTACATATTTTTAGAGTATCTTAACTATTAAGTATAACAGCTCAGGTTAACAGTTACCAGGTTGTATATTATTTTGTTTTTTTACCTTTTAGTTCCGGCATTATTAACTAGAATCTATATATTTTATTATTTTCTAAAATACATATACTCGTATAAGATTAAAAAAAAATTTGTTTACCAATCAATTTGTTTTTTATTTTTTGTTATTAAACACTTAGATAAAACGCGCAATAGTGCTTAATAAACATGATGGAGTTGTCTTTATTTTGGAATCTTTTCGAAGATTTATTTAAATTATCTTGAATAATAAGATGACATAATGTAATATTATTAGTTAGTCGTATTTTTTTTTTTTGAAGGTGAAAACTAAGAGTAGTGATGCATGTCCTTTAAGTCGTTACTGTTCATTGAATTGTTATTTTCAATTTGTCTATTTTTATTGTAAAAACGTCTGTACGTCACTTTACGCGAACATAGTATGAAAACTAAGATGTCGGAGTTTAATATGATTTTTCAAAAATACCTAGCCTTCGATGTCTTTAACTTTTTAAAATTAGTCAATATCCTTATATTATGCCACTATAATACTAACCTTATCAATATATCAATATACCTTATACCCCATCATTCACATACATCTTTATTACCTTATCATTCATGTAGGCTTATCTCTTACACTCTTCACACGAGATTACTGACCTTTGATTTCATGCTTCCATCCGAAACAAACCTGATTTGCTAGTGTAATCATCATCACTCTGATCTGTATCGAAATAACCTAACTTGGGCTATATAAATAAATAAAATAAGTTAGAACCATTTGCGGTATCGACCCGTTAAACAATTATTATCCTTTAAACTGAATTGGCAAATAGTGACATTTTATTCAACACGACTGTAAGAATGCCCGTGATACCTTAGGGCTATATGGCAGGTTCACTTTCACATGGAACGATTTTCGAAAGGATTAGATGGGAACAATAATGTTAAACTTTACGTTTTATAGTTTTAAAATAAACTCCATTATTTATCCCTAATTAATTTTAAACAGAAAGAAAAAACACGAACCAGGCGTCTAGAAGTAGTAGGGACTAAAAAAATGATTAAAATGTGGAAATATATGGCTTAATCAGAACAAGAAATGTTATATCATATTTTTGGCAGGAAGTAAAAAAAATCCTTGCTTATTTCGTCTTTCGGACGTAAATAGAACGTCCCGAGCTTGTATGACGTTAAGTACTCGTTAAAAATCCCTATCCTAATTAAACCTGTATAGTTTTAATTATTATGCCATAACAGCATAAAAGTGACATTAAATAAACACAAAGCCAAACAATTAACTTTTTTGTTCTTTCTTAGGCAAACCATTTGATCAAAATCATGATTTAAATTTTCATTTTTTACCGTATGTATAAAACTTCTGAATTTTCAATCTTCTACTAGTCAGTTCTGGGAAAAACAAAACGATTTCTGAAAGTTACTTTTTTTAATCGTCGCTAAAAAATAAATTCGCTGTAAATGGCGTTAAACTAGGTTCGATTAGTGTGGGTTCGTTTCCGGCTTGCAAACAATTGACTTTCCTTCTTTTTCTGTTTCAATAAAAGAAGGAACACGGTGAAATGAATGAAGGCTCTAGCGACCAATATCCTTTTCGTTTCATTCCTTTGTACGTTAATCGTAAAAAGTAATCTGGATGTTTTTTAAAACCATACTGCTATTAATCTGTACTTTAACTTTACAAAAAAAGCTTAAGTAAAATAAGGAATTTTTAATTGAGTTCACTTGTATGATTTTAATGATTTTTCAGTGCTATAGACTTAATTTTCTAAACTTATTTTAATTTACACTCAACAGGGGACTGAGGACTGCAGACCCTCCTAAGGGTTAGCACAGCCCTTATAAATTGTATCCTTAATAGGGTGAAAAACCTTTCAATTGAGTGAGATCTCGACCAAAACTGCACAATAGTCGGCTTAGAAACAGTACACTCTACCGTTTTAAGGGTTGTAGTGGTATAGGTTTATTAGACCCGACATATTTTGGGACAATATTCTTTGATTATTTAACTATCTACATACCTTTATTTATCATTGACTATCAAAGATTAATATTAAGATTAAGATCAACCTTAATTATTTAGATTATACGAGGAATTCATTTTATATTTATGAATCGATATAGTTTGAAAGAGAGATTCTATTTTATTTTTATACATTTACATTGCCGCATCAGGTTTTTTTAGCTATAAATATAAAATGTAATATAAAAGAGCAATTTTAGTTTTTAAAAGTAGAATCAGATAATTTAAGGAGAGTATTTTATAACAAAACTCCATTGTCCCTAAGCAAGAGAAAGCTTATTGAAATGTTTATGGCCACTTTCAATTATTAACTCATTTTATGCTACGTAGCTTTAGTTGTAACAATGTCCTCGATAAAACAAGGTAATAATAACAAAGTGTTTTAATTTTTGTATTATAGTAGTAAAACTTATAATTGTGCAAACTTTCCTTTCGAGAATATTTATCATATCAAAATCAAATTCAAAATTTAATCTGAACACGTTTTCCCACATTTTTAATGCCACTCTTTAAATTGTAAAAACTTATTTTCGAAATTATTAAATTAAATTTGGTAACTTTTTAATATTTTCATTAAACATTTATGGGTACAAATTGTTATCTGTATTGGATATAGTAATATAATGTAATATATCACGCTCGACTCCCAGATTTCCCCCTATTTTGGATACCCAAGTATAGAGGCTGGGTAAACCCAGGAGGGTTCTAAATACCATAGGCTATTAGATTACATAAAAATCTGGCAACGAGCACGATTTGAACCCAGGAATCTCGGCTCTGCAACGCTGCGCTCGACCAGTTATTTACTCCGTTCGCCAACTTGTGATTGGCTACGCGTATAAGATTAATAAGTACTCAGAACAGCCCTTCCACCGAAATTTCGCAGTACTTAATTGCTTAAAGCTGTCATAACAATAAATTAATTTCCAATAATTATCCAGGCTTCTCATAAGCCTTTAGGGTTTTAAATAGTTTAGCGTAGGGCAAATTTCTCTGTGATCTGTCTTCCTATAGTCAATTGTGAGTTTTTATACGTTCGTTAAACAATAGGCTTGTGAAGGTCAGTCTGTTAAGTAATGTTGCGTATCAAGGTGCTTTTGTAATTGTTCTAAAGGTTTTTTCCTGAAAAATCCATGTCTGTTTATGTGTATTAGTTTATCTGAAACCTATCTGGAAGCGCAGGTCCTCACAGGTTTCTTCAATTAAAAATGCTTTCTTGTCTAATGTCTAAACAGATTTAATATCCAAATATTTGGATCCTTTTATCTATATACAAAATAATATTTATAAAGTGATTATAAACCTTGAAACAGGAAAATAAACCTAGTCATGCGATTTTAAAATATCTCTAATTTTTACTATTTTTCACTAAAGTGTTGAGCATAAATATATAAATTTAGTGAGACCAAATGAACTTTGAGAGGTCAATGATTTACTTTAGGATAAATGTTTAAGAACTTCGATGTTTTCCTGAGGGTATTCCATTCGGTTTTAATCAGTGTTGCCATTTGTCTTAAATTTTCCTATAAAATTTTCTATTTATATATATCGTCACAAATTTTAGTCTTAATATTTAATGCTTATTTCTATTATAGTATAGTGACAATTTTTTCCTTGGATAATTTGTTAGAAATAATACTAATTTTTGAAATAATACAGTATAAGTCCAGAATAACGTCTTAGATCTCAAGCAGTTTATAAATAGCCAACCAATGCAGGATCTTTAAAAAAATTTATGAAGAAATTACAAAAATGACCGTGCTTAAGCGAACTCCTATTCCAACTCGAAGGTACAGAATTAGAGTTAACTTTACGAACACATTACTGATTCTGAAAATATTTTTCTAGGTTACTTTTGTATATCCGCTTTTTTTTTTTTATCCTTAGCCCCTTTAGGTTTGAAGATTGTTAAGTAGGATTTTCAGGATATGATGGAAAGGATCTCTTGTACTGTACGATGTACATTTTAAGAGGAGGGTGAGAAAAAGGAGAACTTCTAATTTATTTATTTATATTCACTAACTATATATTTTTCCGGTAATGGGGCTCACCGTGTCCTTTTATTATTATTTAAAGGGTGAGAGTCGTGAAAACTGGGTTTGTATTGTACAGTATTTGAGGCTGTCGAACAATTTAATATGTCTCGATATGTCGAGAGTAGTGTGTAGGAGGTCCGTTTTGGTTTTATGTAATGTCGTGTGTTTTACTATGCGTCGCAGTACACCATTCTGGAATTGTTGGAGCTTTTTCTTGCTAGGGTGAGAGTCGTGAAAACTGGATTTGTACAGTATTTGCGGCTGTCGAAAAATTTAATATGTCTCGATATGTCGAGAGTAGTGTGTAGAAGTTCCGTTTTGGTTTTATGTAATGTCGGGTATTTTACTATGCGTTGCAGTACACCATTCTGGAACTGTTGGAGCTTTTTCTTGCTAGGGTGAGAGTCGTGAAAACTGGGTTTTGCACAGTATTTGCGGCTGTCGAAAAATTTAATATGTCTCGATATGTCGAGAGTAGTGTGTAGGAGTTCCGTTTTGGTTTTATGTAATGTCGGGTATTTTACTATGCGTTGCAGTACACCATTCTGGAACTGTTGGAGCTTTTTCTTGCTAGGGTGAGAGTCGTGAAAACTGGGTTTGTACAGTATTTGAGGCTGTCGAAAAATTTAATATGTCTCGGTATGTCGAGAGTAGTGTGTAGGAGGTCCGTATTGGTTTTATGTAATGTCGTGTGTTTTACTATGCGTCGCAGTACACCATTCTGGAATTGTTGGAGCTTTTTCTTGCTAGGGTGAGAGTCGTGAAAACTGGGTTTGTACAGTATTTGAGGCTGTCGAAAAATTTAATATGTCCCGGTATGTCGAGAGTAGTGTGTAGGAGGTCCGTATTGGTTTTATGTAATGGCGTGTGTTATACTATGCGTCGCAGTACACCATTCTGGAATTGTTGGAGCTTTTTCTTGCTAGGGTGAGAGTCGTGAAAACTGGGTATGTACAGTATTTGAGGCTGTCGAAAAATTTAATATGTCCCGGTATGTCGAGAGTAGTGTGTAGGAGGTCCTTTTTGGTTTTATGTAATGTCGTGTGTTTTACTATGCGTCGCAGTACACCATTCTGGAATTGTTGGAGCTTTTTCTTGCTAGGGTGAGAGTCGTGAAAACTGGGTTTGTACAGTATTTCAGGCTGTCGAAAAATTTAATATGTCCCGGTATGTCGAGAGTAGTGTGTAGGAAGTCCGTTTTGGTTTTATGTAATGTCGTGTGTTTTACTATGCGTCGCAGTACACCATTCTGGAATTGTTGGAGCTTTTTCTTGCTAGGGTGAGAGTCGTGAAAACTGGGATTGTACAGTATTTGAGGCTGTCGAAAAATTTAATATGTCTCGGTATGTCGAGCTTAGTGTGTAGGAGGTTCGTTTTGGTTTTATGTAATGTCGTGTGTTTTACTATGCGTCGCAGTACACCATTCTGGAATTGTTGGAGCTTTTTCTTGCTAGGGTGAGAGTCGTGAAAACTGGGTTTGTACAGTATTTGCGGCTGTCGAAAAATTTAATATGTCCCGGTATGTCGAGAGTAGTGTGTAGGAAGTCCGTTTTGGTTTTATGTAATGTCGTGTGTTTTACTATGCGTCGCAATACACCATTCTGGAATTGTTGGAGCTTTTTCTTGCTAGGGTGAGAGTCGTGAAAACTGGGTTTGTACAGTATTTGCGGCTGTCGAAAAATTTAATATGTCTCGGTATGTCGAGAGTAGTGTGTAGGATCGTGTGTAGGAGGTCCGTTTTGGTTTTATGTAATGTCGTGTGTTTTACCATGCGTCGCAGTTCACCATTCTGGAATTGTTGGAGCTTTTTCTTGCTAGGGTGAGAGTCGTGAAAACTGGGATTGTACAGTATTTGAGGCTGTCGAAAAATTTAATATGTCTCGGTATGTCGAGAGTAGTGTGTAGGAGGTCCGTTTTGGTTTTATGTAATGTCGTGTGTTTTACTATGCGTCGCAGTACACCATTCTGGAATAGTTGGAGGTTTTTCTTGCTAGGATGAGAGTCGTGAAAACTAGGTTTGTACAGTATTTCAGGCTGTCGAAAAATTTAATATGTCCCGGTATGTCGAGAGTAGTGTGTAGAAAGTCCGTTTTGGTTTTATGTAATGTCGTGTGTTTTACTATGCGTTGCAGTACACCATTCTGGAATTGTTGGAGCTTTTTCTTGCTAGGGTGAGAGTCGTGAAAACTGGGTTTGTACAGTATTTGCGGCTGTCGAAAAATTTAATATGTCTCGGTATGTCGAGAGTAGTGTGTAGGATCGTGTGTAGGAGGTCCGTTTTGGTTTTATGTAATGTCGTGTGTTTTACTATGCGTCGCAGTACACCATTCTGGAATTGTTGGAGCTTTTTCTTGCTAGGGTGAGAGTCGTGAAAACTGGGATTGTAAAGTATTTGAGGCTGTCGAAAAATTTAATATGTCTCGGAATGTCGAGAGTAGTGTGTAGGAGGTCCGTTTTGGTTTTATGTAATGTCGTGTGTTTTACTATGCGTCGCAGTACACCATTCTGGAATAGTTGGAGGTTTTTCTTGCTAGGATGAGAGTCGTGAAAACTGGGTTTGTACAGTATTTCAGGCTGTCGAAAAATTTAATATGTCCCGGTATGTCGAGAGTAGTGTGTAGGAAGTCCGTTTTGGTTTTATGTAATGTCGTGTGTTTTACTATGCGTCGCAGTACACCATTCTGGAATTGTTGGAGCTTTTTCTTGCTAGGGTGAGAGTCGTGAAAACTGGGATTGTACAGTATTTGGGGCTGTCGAAAAATTTAATATGTCCCGGTATGTCGAGAGTAGTGTGTAGGAAGTCCGTTTTGGTTTTATGTAATGTCGTGTGTTTTACTATGCGTCGCAGTACACCATTCTGGAATTGTTGGAGCTTTTTCTTGCTAGGGTGAGAGTCGTGAAAACTGGGTTTGTACAGTATTTGCGGCTGTCGAAAAATTTAATATGTCTCGGTATGTCGTGAGTAGTGTGTAGGATCGTGTGTAGGAGGTCCGTTTTGGTTTTATGTAATGTCGTGTGTTTTACTATGCGTCGCAGTACACCATTCTGGAATTGTTGGAGCTTTTTCTTGCTAGGGTGAGAGTCGTGAAAACTGGGATTGTACAGTATTTGAGGCTGTCGAAAAATTTAATATGTCTCGGTATGTCGAGAGTAGTGTGTAGGAGGTCCGTTTTGGTTTTATGTAATGTCGTGTGTTTTACTATGCGTCGCAGTACACCATTCTGGAATAGTTGGAGGTTTTTCTTGCTAGGGTGAGAGTCGTGAAAACTGGGTTTGTACAGTATTTCAGGCTGTCGAAAAATTTAATATGTCCCGGTATGTCGAGAGTAGTGTGTAGGAAGTCCGTTTTGGTTTTATGTAATGTCGTGTGTTTTACTATGCGTCGCAGTACACCATTCTGGAATTGTTGGAGCTTTTTCTTGCTAGGGTGAGAGTCGTGAAAACTGGGTTTGTACAGTATTTGCGGCTGTCGAAAAATTTAATATGTCTCGGTATGTCGAGAGTAGTGTGTAGGAGGTCCGTTTTGGTTTTATGTAATGTCGTGTGTTTTACCATGCGTCGCAGTTCACCATTCTGGAATTGTTGGAGCTTTTTCTTGCTAGGGTGAGAGTCGTGAAAACTGGGATTGTACAGTATTTGAGGCTGTCGAAAAATTTAATATGTCTCGGTATGTCGAGAGTAGTGTGTAGGAGGTCCGTTTTGGTTTTATGTAATGTCGTGTGTTTTACTATGCGTCGCAGTACACCATTCTGGAATAGTTGGAGGTTTTTCTTGCTAGGATGAGAGTCGTGAAAACTAGGTTTGTACAGTATTTCAGGCTGTCGAAAAATTTAATATGTCCCGGTATGTCGAGAGTAGTGTGTAGAAAGTCCGTTTTGGTTTTATGTAATGTCGTGTGTTTTACTATGCGTTGCAGTACACCATTCTGGAATTGTTGGAGCTTTTTCTTGCTAGGGTGAGAGTCGTGAAAACTGGGTTTGTACAGTATTTGCGGCTGTCGAAAAATTTAATATGTCTCGGTATGTCGAGAGTAGTGTGTAGGATCGTGTGTAGGAGGTCCGTTTTGGTTTTATGTAATGTCGTGTGTTTTACTATGCGTCGCAGTACACCATTCTGGAATTGTTGGAGCTTTTTCTTGCTAGGGTGAGAGTCGTGAAAACTGGGATTGTAAAGTATTTGAGGCTGTCGAAAAATTTAATATGTCTCGGAATGTCGAGAGTAGTGTGTAGGAGGTCCGTTTTGGTTTTATGTAATGTCGTGTGTTTTACTATGCGTCGCAGTACACCATTCTGGAATAGTTGGAGGTTTTTCTTGCTAGGATGAGAGTCGTGAAAACTGGGTTTGTACAGTATTTCAGGCTGTCGAAAAATTTAATATGTCCCGGTATGTCGAGAGTAGTGTGTAGGAAGTCCGTTTTGGTTTTATGTAATGTCGTGTGTTTTACTATGCGTCGCAGTACACCATTCTGGAATTGTTGGAGCTTTTTCTTGCTAGGGTGAGAGTCGTGAAAACTGGGATTGTACAGTATTTGGGGCTGTCGAAAAATTTAATATGTCCCGGTATGTCGAGAGTAGTGTGTAGGAAGTCCGTTTTGGTTTTATGTAATGTCGTGTGTTTTACTATGCGTCGCAGTACACCATTCTGGAATTGTTGGAGCTTTTTCTTGCTAGGGTGAGAGTCGTGAAAACTGGGTTTGTACAGTATTTGCGGCTGTCGAAAAATTTAATATGTCTCGGTATGTCGTGAGTAGTGTGTAGGATCGTGTGTAGGAGGTCCGTTTTGGTTTTATGTAATGTCGTGTGTTTTACTATGCGTCGCAGTACACCATTCTGGAATTGTTGGAGCTTTTTCTTGCTAGGGTGAGAGTCGTGAAAACTGGGATTGTACAGTATTTGAGGCTGTCGAAAAATTTAATATGTCTCGGTATGTCGAGAGTAGTGTGTAGGAGGTCCGTTTTGGTTTTATGTAATGTCGTGTGTTTTACTATGCGTCGCAGTACACCATTCTGGAATAGTTGGAGGTTTTTCTTGCTAGGGTGAGAGTCGTGAAAACTGGGTTTGTACAGTATTTCAGGCTGTCGAAAAATTTAATATGTCCCGGTATGTCGAGAGTAGTGTGTAGGAAGTCCGTTTTGGTTTTATGTAATGTCGTGTGTTTTACTATGCGTCGCAGTACACCATTCTGGAATTGTTGGAGCTTTTTCTTGCTAGGGTGAGAGTCGTGAAAACTGGGTTTGTACAGTATTTGCGGCTGTCGAAAAATTTAATATGTCTCGGTATGTCGAGAGTAGTGTGTAGGAGGTCCGTTTTGGTTTTATGTAATGTCGTGTGTTTTACTATGCGTTGCAGTACACCATTCTGGAATAGTTGGAGGTTTTTCTTGCTAGAGTGAGAGTCGTGAAAACTGGATTTGTACAGTATTTCAGGCTGTCGAAAAATTTAATATGTCCCGGTATGTCGAGAGTAGTGTGTAGGAGGTCCGTTTTGGTTTTATGTAATGTCGTGTGTTTTACTATGCGTCGCAGTACACCATTCTGGAATTGTTGGAGCTTTTTCTTGCTAGGGTGAGAGTCGTGAAAACTGGATTTGTACAGTATTTGCGGCTGTCGAAAAATTTAATATGTCTCGGTATGTCGAGAGTAGTGTGTAGGAGGTCCGTTTTGGTTTTATGTAATGTCGTGTGTTTTACTATGCGTCGCAGTACACCATTCTGGAATTGTTGGAGCTTTTTCTTGCTAGGGTGAGAGTCGTGGAAACTGGGTTTGTACAGTATTTGAGGCTGTCGAAAAATTTAATATGTCTCGGTATGTCGAGAGTAGTGTGTAGGAGGTCCGTTTTGGTTTTATGTAATGTCGTAGTAGGCTACAGGACACTGAGAAAAACGCTTCCGTGCAGTCTATGGAGATCATAGCTGTCGCTTCATTCTTGGCGGTGCACTGGCTCACTTCCGCATGCATCTTCGCCAGGTGATGATCCGGACAGAGGCAGGTCTGATAGGCGGTTTGCTCCGGTGGGATGAGTGCTATCTCTGAGCAATATGTCTTGAGATAGTTGAGTACAATTTTCTCAAAGGCTTTGCCCAGATGGGGAAGCAAGCTGATGGTCCTGTAGTCTGCTAGCTGCGATCCTAACTTCTTCGGTTTGAGTAGAGGACAAATAATAGCTCTCTTCCTACTCTCAGGAAAATATCTTACCCTGAGGCAAGTATTGTATAAATTGGTCAAATGAGCTATTCCTCTTCTTATGAGTTGCTTCAGCATATATGTATCTCGTCGTGGCCTGGTGCTTTATTCCCCTTCGTACGACGGAGAATCGCCTTCAATTGCTTCGGAGATACAAACATATAGTTGTTTCCTGTTTCTTCGGCGGGTAAGTCAGTTTGTGTTGGGTCTGTTCTTCTAGTTATGATTCCACCTTAGTGATCCGAAAACTTGGTGACTTGTTCTTTTACTGTCAACAGTTTGTCCCCGTCGTGGAGTAGTGTAAAACTTCTCTCCTTCGTGCTGGAGAGAGCTTCTTTCAAGAGCTTCCAGAATTTCCTGTAGTCGCCGTGCGTGGACATCAGTTTTTCATGCCACTGTGCTGTCCTCCATTGTTTAATGAGATTGCGAATTTCTGTGGTAAGCGAATTTACCACCAATTTCTTCTCATAATCTCTACTCCTATACCATTTATTCTTCCACTTATTGCAGGTGGCGATAAGGTTCAGAATGTGATCTGGCATATAACGTAGAGCTGGTGGAAGTGGCCTGAATTTCGTAATGGCTTCGTCTGCGGCTCTTCTGATTGTTTCTGTGAAAAGTCCACGTATGCGTCTACATCACTTCTCGTCCGGAGTGTGGGAACTGTTGACTGTGGACCTGTGCCCTGTATGTATCCCAGTCTGCTTCCTCATATTTGTATTTCGTCGCCGCTGGAAATTGTACTTCTTCGTCTATAATATAGAGCACAGGTCTGTGGTCGGAGGTAATAAAGTCCATCCGCTAAGCTCTTAGTTTCCTTTTTAGCATTTCGCTTGTATGCTTATTACATGTTTACGCATGAACGCGTAATTATTTTCTCTTGAAATTTGGCACTGATGTTATGATCCTGTTATTCCCAAGATGGCAATGTTTTTAATGAACAAAAAAAGTCGTTAGTTTTAATACTAAATTGAAACTTACTACGTTTAAGGGTTGGATATTGAAATACCCTAAAGCACTCCCATCTGAAATTTCGCATCTAAGAACTGCTGGCAGTTGTAAAGTTGTTGGGCTTACTAAAAACGAATTACTAAACATTTAATAAGTGCTGAGCCAACTGGTAAACGTCTCAGGCGTCGGTGTGAGTATTGCGTCAACGTTGATCTCACAGGTTTGGGTTTGGGAGATGTTCCGTGGATGTGTGTGTATAGTAAGGTAATACCATTTTTCAAATACAATTGAAAAATTAGGTTTTATGAATTCTGACATTATTGAAGGACCGTATATTTATGCAATTTTGCGTTCTTTGAAATAAGAAGTACCTAATTAACTTTTCCAAAAATAGTTCTTAATATACTGCTATGTTTATAAATCGTTTACTGCAACAGTACAATATATTTTTCATGTTAAATCAAATGGAACATAGAAACAATTTTAAATTTATTACTTTTTTGATAGGCAATAAATAAGAATCCTTTGTTAACTCTAAAACTTCAACGTCCGTTTGAGCCATTGTGTGGTCATGTACTCCTGTACTATGTATATTTTTTTCTCTGTAACATAAGAGTATAAAATGCATTTCTTTTCCTCTCACTAATTAAGTAGACTTTCCCCGGGTAAAAGAAAGGGAGGTTGTCGGCCGGACAGGGAACGGGGGACTGATATAGAAACTTAAATAAAAATCATCGGTTCTATCCACCTTCCAATGCTAAACAAAAATAGCACCATCAGATTCGATCTGTTTAAATACATAAGATTTTGAGTCGTAATGATCTTCTTCTTGATAAATAATACGAAATTTTATTTTATAATTCTCTAACAATACTTTATAACTTTTTAGTCCGATGGTAATATCATGACGCTGAATATTTCGCTCCTTCAATGAACAACGATATAACTCAAAATTAGGCATTTTTTTATTTAAACCTTCATTAGCAATCCTATTGGTTGAAGCTTTTTAATTCAGGAATGACACATGTGATATTCCATTACTAAGTTTTTTTTTTTTTAAATAAATTCATATTTCTAGTAGTATCATGTTTGAACTTGAGGTTCAGTGGCAATGATGACGTACGTATGTTAAAATCAAAAAAGGTACAAGCTTTTAAAAAATCTCTGCTGGCTGATAAAAGAATTTTTAAATATTGAAAACAGATGAAAATTGAAAAAATAATAATGCTTTATGTAATTATTTCTGAAGACTTGTTTTCCTTTCGCAGAATCCAAACGTTTTTCGATGAGTACGCTGCACACTACAAGTCAAAAGTTACGAATCACTATGTAACAAAAATGTATACAGCTATTTTTGTTCAATATCATCATATAATTTAAGTTTATAATCATATAATCAAGTTTTATGGAAAGCCATTTCAATTTTATATGAAGGTAATATCAAAAATATAAAATTGTAAATTATATATCAAATCCATACGACTAAAAAAAATATCTTTATATTTAATATAAAACTTTGTCATAAATTATTTAACTTACTCAATTTTGATAAAGTTTTATTTAAACATAAAGTTTAAAAAAGAACTCAATCCTCTTCAAGTTTTTTTTAAAAACCATTCGTGTATTTCTGTATGGTTACAAATTATTATAATTCTTTTTATCACTCATATAAATACTTTTTAGTATTACTCATCGGAGCTCTTTATACTCATTTATCTTTAACTAACAAATGTCACTGACTGACATTTCTAACATTAGAGGTTTATGTCATATTATTATTTTAACATTAGTGTCATACAGTATCAATTGAAATATCTATACTATTTCCTCATAATAAAAGACATAAAAATAGTTGTTTTAGTCGGATCGAAGAAGTTTGTTAAGATGTGCATTCTATGAGAAAACAAAACAATAAGAAATATTACTTTTTTCTTTTTATAGGATTTTATAATAAAATACATATTGTATTCATTTTCTGTAATAAATATTTCTAAATATTATGTTTTCTAAATTCCCGCACACTCAACCAAACTTTTTCAGTACAACGATTCAAGAGACATTAACAGTTAAGATTTTCATTAATGGAGAAACATTCGTTCATAAAGTTCTTTGAAGTGTAAAATTTAAAAAATGCTAAATTTTTATGAATTATATAGGATAAAATATATAGTTTCAACTTCATGTAATATGAATGCAGTTACCATCAAGTACTGCACTTAATCCTATGTAGCTAACACTAAACTTACGTTAATATAATCTAAATACCGTACTTTATACTTATATACTATACCACACCATAACAATGAATCTACAAAATAACTTTTTAAATATTTTTTCATTATTTTACGATCAGCCAACCTGCTGATTGTCATTGTTTTCATTTGACAGATGCGGATAAATATATAAAGAGAAAAAAAAAAATTTGTTGTATAAATTCGATATCTCTAATTTATTTAATATAAACACCATTCGCTCACATGCTACAAGGCCGACATATTTCAATCTAAAATCCGTCCTTCACAGCGTTTCCTAAGAAGGCAAACCAGTTTTTTATTATGTCGTCTTGTGGTGAGCCTGTATAAACCACCGAAATAATGTATTCAACAGGAAAATTGAGAATAGGTAGAGGACTTGTAATATAATGAGTTTATATTCCAACATTAAATAAATGGAGGTATAGTTAGTTAGGTTATCCTTAATTCTATTTTTATTTTAATATAATTATATTTATGAATGAGCATTATTCTTTAGAAATAATAATTTTTAGAATACGGTAGAACTCCAGAATCCATGATAAAATCCATGAATCTCCATTAGAATATAAATAAACAGTCAATGCAGGAATCTTGAGTAAACAAATTTATGAAATGGTAGGAAAATGATCGAGTTTAAGCGAATGCCTATTCCAATTCAAAGGTGTTGAAATGTCGTAGCATTAATAAAGAAAAATCCGAAAAAAAGGCTGATTCTGAGAATGGTAAACAATATTTTTTTAAACTTTTTTTGTGAAATCCGCTATGCTCTTGGTTAAATATTTAACATTTTATTTGTCTATTTGTTCCGTATTTACGACAAACACGTAGTGCTGTTTGTCCATAGAAGTCAGGCAAAATGACGTAATATAGAGAACTTTATTTTTTGATTCCGTTCCAAGATGGTGATAGTTTTAATGGACTCCTATCAAATTCTTTTTGTTTTTTAGTCACGATCAAATATATTCGTTTCATATTATTATTATTATTATTAATTATTATTATTACTAGCTTATGCCCGCGGCTTCGCTCGCGCGGAATTCGGCCTGCCACATAATGTTTCGTGAAAGATAATTTTAAATAAATAATTTAATTATTTTTTTTAAATATAAGTTACTCGAACATCCGAAATTTCAGATGTCTAACTTCAAAACTGACGGATTCTATACAACCTTTGAGCCCCTATTATATTAAAGGGGAAACCCTTGGAGTGGAATTATACGAATTTCTTTCTTAAACTATACACAGGACCTAACTACAAATTTCAAGATGCTAAGTTCCTGATTTACCTTTAATTATGTACTATAACGGGGGAATCACATGTCCCCGTGCCCCCACATAGATCATCACGTGATTTGCCTTTATTTATGTACAATAATGGATTCCCCACAGTACCTAAAATACTGTCGGGAGGGGGGGGGTGCACGTGCCCCCTTGCACCCTCTTTTAACTCCGCGCTTGCTATAGCCTATGTGTTATTCTGATGTATAACCTATATTGCTGTAAAGTTTCATCCAAATCCGTCCAGTAGTTTTTGCGTGAAAGAGAGACAACCATACAAACGTTCACAATTATAATATTAGTAAGATTAGTAGGATATCAAAACAAATAGTTTCACTCATGTTCTTTCTGTTATTTTAACAACTATTATCATGTGATTTGCCTTTATTTATGTACAATAATGGATTCTCCACAGTACCTAAAATACTGTCGGGGGGAGGAGGGGGTGCACGTGCCCCCTTGCACCCTCTTATAACTCCGCGCTTGCTATAGCCTATGTGTTATTCTGATGTATAACCTATATTACTGTAAAGTTTCATCCAAATCCGTCCAGTAGTTTTTGCGTGAAAGAGAGACAAACATACAAACATTCACATTTATAATATTAGTAAGATTATTATTTAATTATTTACAAATAATTAGTGATTTTACGCCTATGTTGTTAGCCAATCAATGTTATTTCACAGCACTGTTTTTCACTCATTTTACGTTGAATTTCATTTTTTGTACAAACCATGTTCGCTTAGCAATTTTATTTTTTTTTACTCAACTTAAAGGTAGATATAAAGTAATGAAATTTAATGTTTTTTACGTGCATAGAATTTAAAAAACAATAAAAATCTTACATTATTCCAACTGTTATACTCAAGTACTTCCTCCTTCATCGGATGATCATAGCTTTCTCTTTTTTTCTTAAGAACAATAATTAAAACTGTACCACTATGATCCCAAGAGTCTTGAGATCAGATTGTTGTAGAGGCTTTGAAATTTGTGTCCGGAGGTGATTTGTCCGAGATTACGCACAACCTGCAGGTTTTCCAACCTTTTTATGGTACCCACTTTATAGAGGCTGGGTAAGCTCCAGGAGGTTCTTCAGTTTCCAAAGGATCCATCACCGGCTGTTAACAGATTAGATAAATATTCTACCACAGCCGGATTTGAACCTGAGACCTTTGGCACGGCAACTCAGCGCTCTACCACAGAGCCACTCTGCACCTTAGAGCAACAATTAGACCCGATAAAATTTTTAATTGATCTGTTAGCGTTTTTCTGTTCTCCTTTTAAAGCGGTTTTTATATCGAGTAGGAACGGGTTTTGCCATGGTTCGTAGCGAGGGGTTTGCAATAATTACCGGTCTCTTAAGGAAACTAAATTATTTCTTTACATAATTATCCAGCGGAAGATAGACGAAATAGTTCACTAGCTTCCAATGACCCGGTTTTCCAACTATCGAGTGTCGTGCTTCAGGACTGCTGATTTGTGCTGTCATGATGTGGTCTCTCTTTCCTGTCCTAGATCGTTTTCTATCCTAGTAACCTCTTGGTAATTGTAAAAACAGTGTAATTTTACAATAGCATATTTTATTTTTATTATTTATTTTTTTAAATGGATTCATCATCAAACAAAGACAATTCTTGTTAAAATTAGCAATAGTTAAAACATTAAATATCTTAAACCATATAAGGGTTGGGAATATCAGAACAATAAATTATTATTCGTCTATAGAGCTACCTAATCCTGCTTAACGATCAAATCAACTAAAAACTAGAAATAGGTCGGAATGTTGTGGTTTAAATGGTTTCCAAAACATTTTCCTTAAACACTTTTCAGACATATCTGGAAATAAGGCGGTTATATTTGTTGATATTATAGCCTTAACCATCAACTAATTCCATTGGCATTCCACCTCAAATTAACCTTAATTATTTTAATTTGATATATTTCGCTGGACTAAGTACTTTAAAAATAATAAAGCAAGAAAAAAAACATTATCCAGTCTAACATAAAAAGTACTAAAATATCTTAGTTACATACATGCACTCGCAATCTGAATAAAGGTTTACAATCTGTATTCCCCATTTTTAGATCTAATGTTTTCTTATTGATATTGATTTGGTATCGGAACCTTTCATTAATTCCCGTTCTTTTTTTTATAATGAATAAATCAAGAATGGGTCCAGGCCAACAGAGTTTAAAAATCAATTCCATTCTATTGTACAATTATTGAGCGTTGTGTTCTTTGTCAATTGCTGGGCTCATCTGTGGTAAGAAAATGTAGAAGGTAATGTTGTTGGAGTAAGCAATGGTTAGTGGTCAATAAAAGGGTCGTGAAGTACAATGTATATTTTAAAATTATTGATTACTAGTTATACAGCAAGGTATAGGTTTTAATTTGAAATTTTAGCTACCCTGATATATCCAAAGCAATTTAAGATACTATTTATTTCATTACCAACATCAAAAGGAGACCAACAATGAATCCGGATCCCTGACAGTCACCAACTTCTCTGTCGTGGAGGGAATATGCATGACATTGAATAGGCTTTCTTGGCCGACACCATCTTTTTCTTTGAACATGCCATGCTCAGGGTAGGTTCCAGCAATATCTCGCCTTATCAACTGCAATAAAAAATAAGGTTCTTATGTCAAAAAAATTACTTTGATTAAATTAATTATTTATATTTAAAAAAAAGTAAAGTATACCCAAAAAATAAAAAAGTATGTGGGTAAATAAAAAAATCGTTTCATAGCCATTTTGCTTTTATTATAATTTTTATATTCATAAATTTCATCTAAAAATTAATTTGGGACTAAAATAAAATTCTAAAAAAGAAATTCTAAAATAAAAAGATTAAAAAAGAAACTCATGACATCTAAAATACACTCTTATAATCATATTTGCGTGGAATTCAGTCTGCCACATAAAGTTTGGTGACAGATCATTTTAAATAAATAATTTAATTTTTTTTTAACTATAATTACTCGTACATCCGAAATTTCAAATGTCTAACTTCAAAACTGACGGATTCCATACAATCTTTGAACCCCTATTATATTAAGGGGGAAGCCCTTGGGGTGGAATTATCCAAATTTCTTTCTTAAAGTATGCAAAGAACCTATCTGAAAATTTCAAGACGCTAAGTTCCTGATTAGCATTTAATTATGTACTGTAATGGAACACAAAAAACTGTCTGGGGGACACATGCCCCCCTAAATCTGCCGTTGCTGTAGCCTATGTGTTATTATGATGTATAACCTATATTACTGTAAAGTTTCATCAAAATCCGTTCAATAGTTTTTGCGTGAAAGAGAGACAAACATACAAACTTTCGCATTTATAATATTAGTAGGATTTTTCTCACAGATTTCTCTGGTACCAAATTCACATCCAGGAATCCAAAATTCAAGGAAAGTGTAAATGTTATACTGATTCAAGAATTTTCTCACAATTCTGCAGGTGTCCAAAAGAACTGCCTTTTGTGCCAATATTAATATGTCCAAATGGATACCCTCCCTTGTGCTTTTCAATATGAGACCATTCTACGAGATGACTATTTGAGTTATTAGTACTTTATTATAAATAAAATTAGAATTTACATACAATTTTAAGAACGCAAAATCATGCTTAACATTCAAAAGTGTAAGTTTAATAGTAAAGACAGTGTGGAGATATACATTTTTAGACGATCTAAAAAAAGCCAATGATATTATTAGTTTTTGAATAACATTAGTTGATCTTATAAATATGAGGAAGAAAATGGTTCGGGTGGAGGTCAGGAAAAATTCTCTTAAATTAAGATAACTATTTTAAAGTCAACGTTTCGACCAACATTGTAGATCTTCTTTAGGGCTTATAGTTGGGTAAAGGGTTAACAGTTGACTAAGTCTAGTGATGATCCTTGACCTCATTATAAGCCCTGAAGAAGATCTACAATGTGGGTCGAAACGTTGGCTTTAAAATAGTTCTCCTAATTTAAGAATTTTTTTTTTAACCTACACCCGGACCATTTTCTTCCTCTGATCTTATTATTTGTGTTTTTTTTTACTAGACCCTGGTTTAAGAACTATAATTTAACTGAAGAAATGAGCATACCTGGGGTTCAACCAGCCTATATAAAGTCGGCACCCTTGGTTGATAAACGGCAAAACCTGACAGCTAAGCATAATCTCGGGTAATTCAGCTTTCTGCATTATTTTTGCCTAGAAACATTTTTTTTTTCTTCAATATTTCATTTTATTTAACGTTATATTTGGTTTTACAACCTTCGCCCCTAAATCTAACCACCCAGTTTATGACTTCTTAGATCCTATTGGCTTACTACCAATCTCGTAATTATTGAACTGAACACTATGGATATTTAGAATTTAGTGCAGGCAATCGCTGATTCTAATTCATGACGCTTAATTGTTTCGAAGCACGTCTCTACTTTCTTTGGCGACAGGTATACCTTTAGGATTTCAATGTTAAGGTTAATTCTAAACTTCTCTTGAATTATTCGAAAACGATTCATATTAGGAGACTATACATGAGGAAATATTCGAATGAACCCTACAATCGATTTTATGATAGACAAATAAGGATCGATAAGTTTCGCAAGCCAGTCAATTTATAGTAAAAAAATAAGTTTCAAAAGTGGCCTTCGAACTACAGTATTTAATTTATAAAAATGTCTTGTCTTTATGCGTATAAACTATAAAAATCATACTAAATATATAAATTTACTAATAACTATATCCACTTATTATTTATTTAATATTTCACATAACCCTGAAGTTAGTAGACATTTTGTTGTTAGTAATACAAAACTAAATAATTTAATTAATTTTAAAGTAATATATAATAATTTTGATTAAAGTTCTTAACCACTTTAATTTTATTAGTTTTTAATTTTTAGTAAGAATTTTGGCCATGGGTATAACAGCTCTAAATAAAATGTAACATACTATTTATCACATTATACTATACTATAATAAATTATTTATTCATAAAAAAAGATGAATAGTGAATTTTATAAATAATTCTAAGAATTGAAATATAAATATGCATTTATTTGTTGTTTGATTATTTTATCATGTCTAATTTTCTTCGATTAACTATTTTATTTATTTTGTAGTGATGTATTTTAATTTTTTGTCTGGAAATAAATTATAAATTGTTATTTTTAGTGGTAACTTTAACTACAATTATTTTCTACCTAGGTCGGTTTATCCTTTTCTAAATATTCGACAAGCTGAGGGGATAAAGCCGAAACCTAATCCCTCCTAGTCTTTCAATTAAATTCATTATTAATTAATTTTCATAATTATGTGGAGATGCTTAACTGGATATATCTCAATTAATTAAAAATAATCTTAAAATTGGTTCGAAGAGTGTAAAATAGTCAGAGAGTGCAGTTAATAATTAAGACAAAATAAGTCTAACTTATTTTGTGTAATTTATTGACTGAACTCCCTGAACATTAATAAATTTTAATTTAAAACTATGTGTTATATAAATTTTCTAGCATCAACATATAATCTTCCTGTTCGCCTCACTTATTACGTTTGGTCATTATTCTGCAATCTTTTACCCCATACACTTATAAAAAAAATCTTTCTTTTCCAATCAATTGTTGTTCGTATTGAGAGACAATAATAAGACTGAGGTAATCCATGAAATTTAGTTAGAGTTTTATACGTTTCTCTTTCACTTTTGTGAAAATACTTTCTAACGACACGTCTCAATTGGCAGTATTCGCCATTAGTTGCTTTACTTGGTTTAATAGTTATGCATTTATTCAAATGCACCGGTGTGTGGGGAATAAAAGATTTTATCAGGAGCAGTCATTGTAATGGAGAAGGTTTTCGTTTTCTCTGGAATCGTTTAATTTGTTTTCTAAACTCATTGGAGTTTATAGGAATTTCGTATGGTGAATACGGTTGCCAAAGTTAAGTTAAGCTCGATATATTAGTACTTTTGCACGTAGCTATCCCGTCTCTTTTTATATAAGTATGTATGAGGGGTTCAGGATAAAAAGTGGACAACTCCGGAGTTTTTTGTGGACTTAAGAAATGTTTTTTAACCCTACACTTTTCTGCTTAATTTCTCATGGTTTTACCTCATGAATCTTCGGGAACCTCGAACATTATTTGCTTGACTTCATATATTATTATACACACAAACTATATATATTTAGATTTTTATTTATTTTTTTTTTTAAAGAGAAAAGATAGGTCCTCGACCGGGATTTGAACCCGGAACCTTTGTCTCACATGTCACGGTGAGACAAAGGTTCCGGGTTCAAATCTCGGTCGAGGGCCTATCTTTTCTCTTTAAAAAATAAAAATATTTATAACTCATAAAAAATGACCAATTATTATAAAAAAATATATATATTTTGTGTTGATGCGTATATACAATACAGATTATTATATAAAAATATACACAGGCGGTTTCAGGGTCAAGTAGCCAAACTGAAAATGTGAGCTCGAAACAAAAAAAATACTACATACGTAGGTATGTAGGTTGTCTGCAAACGCCTTGTTCAGGAGATATTTAGGCATCTATACATATTATAAAACAAAGTCGCATTTTCATGCGCTTTTCACCAATAGATAGAGTGATTCACCAGGAAGGTTTAGGTATATAATTTGTCGAGGTTTTGTGTAAATTGGTTGGAATATCGATGGGTTTCACCGTAGACGCTGCTTGCCTGAGTAACCCGTGTAATTGTCTAACGTGCAAGATAATAAATTCGTATATAAAGAAATATTTGGTTTTGTTTTTATTTTTATAATTTCTATATAATCAAGTACACTAAGATAGAGGATATTTCAAACAACTTAAGGATGTTATGGACTAAGTGGGACTAACAGACCCATATTGTTTTGACAGAGACGAATGCAGAAGAACGCTCAAGGGAATAAAGGTTCTTGTGGGAAAAAAGCGCCCCAAAAAGGATCTTGCGTAGTCTGAGCAGAGAAAACTTAGGCATGCAAAGCTCATGAAGGACATATGGGAAAGGAGGAAAGAGATGAAGAAGAAGCATTAGTTATGATATTCTCGTGGTCTTTTTTTGGACCTTTTCGTGGGGGAGGGGAATGAGTACATTAGCTGAGATGGGAAGAAAAAAAATCAAGACTCCCAAAAAGCCTAACCAATGATATTAACGTGGTCCTTAGTGGCCGATATGTAATAAAAAAAAAGACATTACACAAACAAATTATGTAGGCGTAATATGCCTTATTACCAAAAGCAAAGCTGGGGTGGGTCGCTAGTAGTAAATAAATAAAACCTATTTTATTTGTTCCAACTACTTTATTGATTAAATGTGATCATTAACATTCATATTAAACGTTGTTCAAAGTGATTTCCATGACCATTAAGATAGGCTCGGCATCTTTCTTCAACAGCAGCTGTGGCATTGAAAATAAAAATCTGTACCAATACAAACCATAAAGAGTCTTGGATTCGGTGCTTGGTAGACTGTGCTGTTACTAGAATACGGTTGTGTAGAGAGGTGACAACTCCAAGATCCCGCTCAACTGTTTCCCCCCCAATTAAGGGTACCTAATTTGTATGAGCAGGTTATATAAATCCCACAAGGTACATTATTGGCCGTTATCAGGTTAAATATTTTATCTGCCACAGGCGGTTTTGAACCCGAAGCCTTTAGCATAGCATCTCAGCTCACTACACAATAAGCTCCCCCACTCTCTGAAGACAAATAAATCGAAAAACTTGATTAAGATACAGAAAGTTACGAACAAATCTTTATATAAAGTTTACAAAGGTAACCTGTAAAAATAAGTAAATAAAAATCTCTCGTTACAAAATAATAACCTCATATTGTCTATCTATGTTATTGTTATTCCCATATATCGTAACATTCTGCAAACAACAAATAAAGTTTAAAATAAGCAAACGGAGCTCAGTGGTAGTGCGTTGAGTTGCTTTATTGAGGACCCTGGGATCGAATTCGGTTGTGACAGATTAATTATTCTGTTTACAGACCTGGGTGGACCCTGTGAGGTTGCAGACCCTCATGAGGCTCATCCGGTCTCTGTAAAGGGGGTATCCTTCATTGTGGGAAAAATTGGTGGATCTCTAACAACCTTTGACAACCCTGAACAACCTATGTCTACAGTCTTTACTGTGTACTGAACCCAAGACCAGTCATGAGTTGTAGTAGTGCAATTTTTTTTTGTAATATGTTAAGCAAACTTAACAGGTAGCTTATAATTTCAATAGACAACGCATTCAACGTGCACTCAAGAGTATCTTAACTTTCAAAAAATTGAAAACAAAATTTCTAGACTAACAATCTTTATTTAGATACTTCTACACATCAACTGCATTTTGGGCTGCGTGCCAATTGTCGAGTTGTTCATCCTCATCCTTAGCAAATTTAGATATTTCATTATTGTAGAAAGTTTATTACTGTTTGTTAGTTTTACATGCTTATTTCTTTTATATCAAGAGAACGGTTGTCAAAGTTATCTTTGCAAGTACAAGTACATCTTGTTATACTCGCTTATAAACGAAATTAATAGTTATTTCTTAGGATATATTTTGATAATTATTCCGGAGGTTGTCGCTTCGAGTTGAGTTACAACAATTTTTAACTGTTTATTCGATTCATTTTAATAGTTTCCAAAAATACAAGTTATCGTGAGCTTTAGGATGGAAAAGAGAATGTATTTATGAGAAATGTGTATTCATCGGTAATCATTTCATATATCACTTATACTTGGAAATGTTAGTCGAAACTTTTATTTTTTGATGAAATGACTACAGAAATCTGCTCATTACCCACAATTACATTCTGTTTTCCATACTAAAGCTCACGATAACTTCATCAAATTTCGTCAAATATTAAAAGTGAAACAAATGAAAAGATGAAACTTCTAACTCAACTCGAAGCGGCAACCTGCGGAACAGATACCTGTTTTTCTTGGAGTCCACTATAATAAATTCAAAATTAATATAAAAGTAACACTTTACTATAATTAGATTTAAAATAAATCTGATTAAATATAATTGTTTCTTTTTTTACGTGATTGCTTTTTTTATACTAGCCTGTATCTTGTCTGTCGGCGTTATTTATTTATTTCTTATGGTTTTAGTCCGATTCTAAACCTGAAATTTCGCATAAAGCATTGCTTGACTAAACTTGCGAAAAATATGATTTTTTTTCTTTTAATTTGGAGTTACCTCCTTTGATCCTGAACACCTCATATAATAAAAAATAGTTTTTATTTACGTACTTTAATGTTGTATCCTCAAGGGAGTAATTAAATTCTACATAAGTAAATATTAATTAAAACTAGGAGAAAGTCAGTTAAAATCCTCTCAACAGATATAATCCTCGGCTAGTAAGTTATGAGGTGGATGAATCCTCTATCTACGTTCTAACTTATGAAAATGACCGTGAAAAAATATTACACCCTAATTCGCTATAATTTCAGCAAAACTTTCTTCTGCGAGGCGTTTTGGAGAAAGCGTTCTGATGGCCCAATTGGAGCATCGCTTTTTTAAAATGCTTTAGGGCCAAAAGTATGAGGAGATTTATTGGTATTTATTTATTATAAAATATGTTTAAAAGAAAATAAATACCTCTTGCTTGACCTATCTCGTAGTGCCCTATTCCATTTTGGCGGGCAGGGAAAGAGGAAGAGAGCAAGAGAGATTGAGCGATATGTATATAAATATATATATATATATATATATATATATATATATATAGAGAGAGAGAGAGAGAGAGAGAGAGAGAGATGAGAATAGAGGGAGGGAGAGAGTGGGGCGGATAGAGGGAGAGAGAGATAGACCGAGAGAAAAACTTCACTAGAAGAGGAAAGTAAAAGGCCGGCTTTTTGGCGGGATGCCGAACGTGATTTGCTTTCTCCAGACCGTCCGAGACCTAGATTTAAATTGCCTCTTCTCTTTAATATTATTCCAGTCGTCTATTTATAAACATAGTTATTTATGTTTCACATCGCAGCAACTATATCGGTGAATTGGTTTCAGTAAACATATTTTGCAAATTTGTACTATCATTAGAAATTATCTCGGTAATAATTTAAAAAAATAAAATCGTATCCAATCCTTACAATCCAAAATTAAGGTAAAATCCTTAATGTTTCTTACTTTGTTACGAATAACGTCATCCACAATGACCTCAAAATCCTATTTGTTGCTCATACGGCCCGAACCTGATACCAGTCTTTTCATGAAAAACTGTATTCCCACTCAAACCCACTAGTTTCAAACCTTCTACTTCTCCAACTTCTGATAATCCTTCGAGGCCAATAGGTAATAATGATGATAATACAAAAGAAGATGGTCGCGTGACCTTCTAAGTTGAATTTGTTATTCGAGTACTACCACTAGGTAGATTCTCTAGTTGTCATTATCCTTGCCATTATGCATTTTTCCTGCCATTTACTTATATTGTTTATAAAAAAGAATTAAATTTCAATGAATACATTTTTTTTTAGATTATTTTATTGTTATTTACAACTGTAATAATATTACATCAAGTAAATTTGCTGATATGAACAAATGGCATGAAAACAAAAAACACTTGTAGAGAAACTACCCATGGGTAGCACTCCAATAAAGTTCTATAGTAGAACGTCTCGAGGCCATCTATTCTTTTCAGACGCCTCGGAGGGTTATCAGGAATATTATGGGAAGCAAGTTAAGAGACTTGCGGATTCAAGTGTGTATGGAGCTTGTCATGGAAGGATAGGTATCTAGTTTGGACCAAATCAGCAACATATGGGATATTAAGATCATGATGGATGAGTTTGTTTGTGACATAATAAGGAGCGCCGAGGATTTTACGAAGGATTTTGGATTGTAAGGATTGGATACGAGATGAATTGGATGGTTTAGTAGAGCCCCAAAGCTCAACTCCGTATGTCCAAATAGGTCTGATAACTCTCATGTAAATGAGTCTTTTGTAATTAATTAGGAGCTTAGAACGTTTGTCCAGTTAATGTTGAAGTAGGCGAAAACGTCGAGCAGTTTCTTGTCTTTTCAGTCTTGTATGAGGATTCCAAGTGAGACGTTTGAATGAATAAATTAATTTATAAAAAAAATAGTGAGCCTATCGGTAACTGAGGTAGCGGAGTACCACAGTGTGTAGAGTGCTTAGTTACGGGTTCAAGATGTAGGAAATTTTTTTTTTAATCTGTTAACAACACGGTAGATAGCAATAGACCCTGTGGGGTCTACAGACCCTCCTGAAGCTCACTCGGCCTTTATAAAGTGGCCAAGTTGAAGCACAAACTAAAATTCAGCCACTTTATAGAGGCTGAGTGAGTCTCAGGATGTACGTTATTTCCCCCATGGCCCATCTGTGATTCCTAACAGATTAAATAATTTACCTGCCTCAACCGGATTTCAGCACTCTGCTCACTTAGGTACACCGCTACCACAGTTTTCGTTAGGCTCACTTTTCAATTTTTTTTTTATTCTATTTTTTGTGCATTTATTATTTTAGATAATTTAAATTCGCGGACATAAACTCAAGTAAAAACTGGATAAAGATAGATGATAATTTAATAATAATAACTATTTAATTTCAAAGAATTATCACTCATATTATAAAACTTGTGTTTTCAAGATGTATAAGGGAGAATAATAAGAAAAACTGCTCCTCAGAAAATGGAATAATAGGTTCGGAAATTATATGTAGGAGTAAATATGGAGATATAGTTGTTGTGCTAATATACAATGATTGCCTGTCATCGTCGTCATTATCACTTTATTTAAAGTCACCAATCCTGTTAAAAATACTTGGAGGGGCTGGTGAAAAATAGGGGCTAGAGTTATTATTCATTTTTTCTTAAGAACCTATCAACAATAAATTATTAAATCAATTAGAATAATCTTACTAGAAAAATACTTAAGTAAGATATTTTGGAAACCGCACTAGGTATATTCTACAACATTAGGCCATGCAATTTTTTCCATTTATTTATGTTAATTATTTTTTTATCTTTGACAATATGTAGAAATTTAATTATGAGTTAAGACGTGTATGGAAATATTCCAAACAAAACGCCTTGAATCTTTCATCTATTCAAGGATCTTCGGGACAGAAAGAGAATAATTGCTATGGAAATAATTAAATACGAGCACATCCCAACCTCAAACTGTAGCTCTACCTCAAACTGTCAAACTAGTTTCACAACTAGTGAAACTATACCACCACCAAGGCCCTTGTGCAATTACTGAAACATTTAGTATTAAAAAAAAATTATTTAGTATCAAACTGTACCCAATTTATGAGATGAAAATAGTTGACTGGATGATCTAATGTAAAGGTGATAGTTGGGAGGTGTAGTCAGAAAGAACACTGAATAAGTAATAAACTTATAATTATGTGCCGACGTTTCGACCTACAGTGTAGGTAATCTTCAGGGCTATTTGGAGGGAGAAGCCTGCTGACTGCTGATAGAGTCAGCAGGCTTCTCCCTCCAAATAGCCCTGAAAATTACCTACACTGTAGGTCGAAACGTCGGCACATAATTATAAGTTTATTACTTATTCAGTATTCTTTCTGACTGCACCCCCCAACTATCAACTTTACATTGTACCCAATTTAGTATATTTGTACACAAAGGACACTTTTTGTAGATGGTTATTTTATCAAGTAACATTAAAAACAGTTAGGCTTTTTCTGTTATGGAACTTCGACTGCCAAAAATATTGTTCACAAAAAAATGATTTATACTCCTCCCAGACATCAAATTTTAAAAAATAAGTTCTATCTGGAATTGGGAACCTACTTTTGCGAGTTTCATTGGGCCAGTTGATTCTAAAGTAAGTAATATTTCAAATATTTCCATAAAAGTGCAAACATTTTTCCCTATTTGGATATAATTTACGCTACTAATTTGTTCTAGGCAACATTTTATAGTTAACTCATAAATTCATGAAGAATTGTGAAAAACGACCATATTCATACTGAAATTTGAAGGAAAAAAATTAAAATTGTAGATATCTTACTGTACACAAATCAATATTTAGCTTAAGAGTTGTATAATAAAGGACAAATAAAATTATGGCGTTAGATCAAGTGTTGGCAGTAGTACTCAAAGTAAAAGTACAGGAATGACTGAGGAAAGGTTTTCTTGGTAGAGATTAAATTGGTATATTTGAGTGAGTTTCTTTCCTGACCGCACCTTCGACCATCTTCTTTATCTGCGGTCAACGTTAGGTACATCATCGCGATTAAGTTTTTATTTATTTGTTTCAAAACCTGTGTCGTTTGTTATGCATTCGACGTTGTGGAAAACAAGTTTCAAGTACACATAATGGCTATTCAATGATACATAATTCTGTGATGAGAGTGATCTTCCTTTGAAATAATAATATCGTTAATTCGACCGACCGCAACAGTTTCTTCACGATCTGACCCTGTTCCCAGTTTATTGTGACAGAACCAAGAAGATCCTGTGACATCTCCAAATCTGGTTTCGAAGATGAGGAAAAATAACTACTATTTAAACCTTTAAGGAAATCAGATCAAACAGCTTTCATCTAAGGATTTGCTGATTCTACAATAATTGTATAAACAATAAATTAATATATTCAGCTGTGGAAATTGGAATGATTAATTAAAAAAAGTATGTATTATTTTTCAAAGTTGGTCATTACTTGATATGGTTGCAACACATTATATTCAGAACATGAATAGTTTTATTGAGATTTAGGCCTTCAGGGCTGAGAAAAAAGTTTTACTATCTTCTTGACTTCTTTCCATTCTTATTTATTTATTTATTTTTTTTTCTGATTTATTATTTCTCATCAGTTATTTTATAATTTATCTTAATTTTAGCATTTCTTTTCATTCTTATTATTTCTGTTTATATAAATTGTTATTCTTCCCTGATACTACAGTGTTTTATATAATTTGTTTTGTGTTTCTTTTTTCTCAGTCCTGAACATGGGTCCTGAATCTTACGCTGTAACAAAATAATAAACATATTTATTTGAGAAATCATACAAATGCCATTTGGCACATATTGTATTTTTGGTATTCTTCCGAAAACTTTCCCTAGGGAATTCTCTTGAAAGCGTGTATGGAGAAACATCCCATTGAAGGCACTCCTAGCGTGGTATATCCGACTATAGCAGATCCCTGCTACAGAGACGTTTCAGTCTCCTTGTCGGATTATGTGATAATGTGTCTGTCAGTAATGATTGTACCAGTAAGTTTGGATGTCCAGCTAGTGAGTCATGAATTTTTTTGTTGTTTTTCATGATTGTCAGTCACGAGTGGTATGTGGAGATCTTTGTGTAATGTTTTATTAGTAATGTTAAAGGGATTATGTGTAATATAAAGGAGGAATTTCGATTGAAAAAATTGAATGGTCTGAACGTGGGATTTTTTGCATGACCCCCACACTTAAGAGGCGTAGATCTTTATTGGTTTAAGTAGCATTTTGTATATTATAATTTTGTTTTTTATTTTTATGGTGAAGTAGTCGTCTTAGAAGTGAGAGTCGGTGATGCAATTTTTTTTTCAAATTAATTACATGTGATTTCCAAGTCAGTCTTCTATCCATATCAAGGTCCAAGTATTTGCCTGTGTTTGTCTGGGCAATGGTGTATTGTAAAGTGTTAGCGAGGGGCAGTCTGAATGTATAAGCGTAAATTTTACTTGGTTAGATTTTTGTATGTTAATTTTTATACGCCACAATTTTCTAAGGAATTTAAGTGTGTCTGTAGGTTCTGAGAAGCTATATTGGGTTTAGTACTGGTCGAAAGTATGACAGTATCGTCCGCATATGCAGCCAGTAGTGTTTCTGGCGTCTGTAGGATGTTACAGGTGTAGAATAAAGAACTGGAACTAGAATACTGCCCCGCGGTACTCCTGGGTTATTTCGGCAATAGTCGGAATGTTTACCATCCTGATTAACAATAAAGAATCTGTCTTCTAGATATGATTTTATGATCAGATAAAATACCTGCGGTAGAACTAATTTTAGTTTGTACAGGAGTCCATCGTGCCAACTTTATCGAAAGCTTGTGAAACGTCCAAGAACGCTGCTGTGCAATATTCGTTCTTTTCTAGTGCTACGGCAATGCTATCAACCTCTGTATGACATTTTTGTGTTGCAGGCCTAAACCCGCATTGGTGGTTAGAAATTAAATTATTTATTTCTAATAATGGATAAAGCAGCTTTAACACATAGTTTTTACGTTTACGCTGAAACGTAGGCAAAATAAAATAAGGCATTCTTATTTTGAGTAATCATCGACTGCACCCCCTGATAATTGATATTGATTCGCGCCTATCCTCAGGTATAAGATTTCTCGTGGTTAATTGACTCTCAAAGTAGATCGCTATTTCAGTGTTTCAAAATAGCTGAATTTATTATACTTATTATCAAAGGAAAAAAATCTGTGATTCCGGTTGTATTATAATAATAATAAAACCTAGAGAAAAAGAAGAACAAAACCTGCCTGGTTCGAAGAGGTAAAAAAGATTTACAAGAGATGGAGATACTTACGAGGATGTTCCGGAAAGCTACCGCCTCAGGATAAAGCTGAATACTCTCGCGAGTTTTCAAGAAAAACCAAAGCTGAAGACGGAAAAGAAATGGATGGAAGAAAGAAGAATGAGTACTGGGAGAATACCAAAACAAGAAAGTTGAAATAACGTGGGCCTTAGCAGACCAATACAAAAAAAAATGTTTATAACCAAACAATAACTGAGAAATAACTAAGGTAAAAAAGGTATACTATCAACAGGATTTAGCCACAAGTACTTTTGGTTAGGCTACTTATTGATTTTTAAAAAAAGCATGAAGTATTGTTCAACTTTTTTAAGCATTGGTTCCTCCAGCTCCTGAAACTTCCAGGTAACAGGGAAGGTGAAGGATAAAAATGGCAGAGAATAGGTTGTATAAAGAAGACTGAGAAAGATCTATTTAAGGAATAGTGGAAGAGTAGAGCAGAACGGAAGGAGGTCGCTTCTAACTCCTAGCGAGTAACATTTCTTATTAGGCCTTGTCCGTTAGATCCGCTACGGCACCATACACCACCGCGTCTTCTCTACTGCACTCTTCTATCTCTTGCGCTGTCCTCTTCTTCTTTACAGGAACTTGAAGAATCTTAACATTCTGGGCTTAGGAAGTACTGAATGCCGAGGTATGGGTGTTGGGGTGATCCGGCTAAGCCACTAAATGGGAGAGGATCCGGTAAAAAAAATATATATATATATCATTGTAAAATGATATAATTAAAAATGTGTATCATAAAATATTCGTTCTCCAACATTTTAATCGTCTGTAATCATTCATTCTTCACATTCCGAATTATCAAGCTGCTCTAGCAACGATAGGTTTTTTTTTTACGATCGAGTCACTACATCTGTTTCAACTTTTATTTTCTTATTTTTTTTTCATATTTGTTTCCTTCGTTCTCTGTGTTTTTGCTTCCTCTGCTGCGTCCGAATTGCGCCCGTTTTTCTTTTTGGTCTTCCTTCAAAATGCGAAGCTTCTGAAGTTCCATCCTGAGTGAAGGACGTCCTTCAATTTTACCCGGGGATACCTCAAGCTCTTCGATGTCCTTTCAATGATAGGTTTTATGAATAATTTTAAATTTGATTTCCAACAACTTCGATCTTAAGTTTTGGGCAAGCAGACTTACTTTGAAGTACCTATGAATTTCTACTAAATGAGTCTAACTAAGGGTTGAAACTAATTGATATGACACCCTCAAAGATTCAAGTAGTTACTACATTGCTTATATTAATAATAAATCATAAGCAAATGAGCAAGAATTCCCTTTATAAAATATGAGGGGATGAGGTATGAACTATTATATATGCCCATTGAGAGAATATCTTGGGGTTTAACCAGCCTCTACAAATTTGACGCTCTTATTGAGAGATTATCTTGGGATTCAACCAGCCTCTACAAATTTGACGCTCTTATTGAGAGATTATCTTGGGATTCAACCAGCCTCTATAAGTTTGACGCTCTCATTAGAGGGAAAAAACTGGTTCGAACAACTCACCTCTATTAGGCTTAGACTCAGTACAGTCTCTACCATCTACTGAATCCAAGATCTTTAATGGGTTTTAGTTGTACAGTTTTTTTTTAAGAGCTACAAAAAAGTTTATTAGAGGAAATGTGACAGAAAACCTGGAAATTTATGGGAAACACAAATTATGAAATCCAAAATTGCTTGAGAAATTTCGTAGTAAAATTAGTTATAGATAAATAATTAATATAATTAACAAATAAATAATTCAAAAGATTAATTTATTGCTACCTAGGAAATTATAAATTACCTTACTTTTTTCAAAAGTATATTTCAGTATTTGTACATATCAGTTTCAGGCCAATTAATACCTGAGGAATCTCCTGATTTTAAAATCAACAGCTAATACCCTTTGATATTTAAACAGAGGCAGATTGTAATGCTTCAATAAAGTGTTTTCTTCTTCAATATATATGATATTTAAACATACGAAACCTTCATAATTATTGCCTAGTTTCAAATGCAGAGCTGCTACTGATATGAATATTCCTAATACGTCTAATACAAAATATTCCATCCAACAATAAGACTTGGAGACAAGAACAGCGAAAAAAGAAAGTTCATTCACTAAGAGACCATTATAATTCATGAGGGTCCAAACAGCTTTTATTTCTGGAATTTTAAATCGTACCTTTGCAAGAAGGGGCCTACGTACCATTGTATTATCCGCCATTGTTTAAGGCTTTTCATTCATCCCAGTCTCAGTTTTCTTTCCTTACGTCCTACCCTCTACTTAAGTTGACGGGACCTACATATAAAAAAAAACAACTAGAAACAGAGAAAGAACACTTCTCAATACAAGTGTAAATTATCAAATAGCGGTTATATATATATACACCTTGGCTAAGGATTATGAAGTACCAAGGATAAGAATTGAAGTGTGATTCTTTCTATTCTTATTTTATAAGGTGTTTCAACATCATGTTTATAAAGCATCTATTAATATTAATAATAACTTCTTTGTATTCTCTGCTTCTTATATATAGCATTTCCAAGCTATTTGAACCTTTTTCAAGTCAACTGTAACCTTTTACAAATCAAATGCTACCATTTCCAAATCACAAGCAACCCTTTCCAATTCAAATGTAACCCTTTCCAAATGAATTGAAAACCTTTCCAAAGCAAATCTAACGCTTTACAGCTCAATTGCAACCGTTTTCATTTTAACCCTGGAAAATGTTTTGAAAATTAACCGTAGTGGTGAATTTAGGGCCTCAGAACTCGCCAGGATGACATCATCACAACCTGTTTCATCACAACTCTTGTTAGTACTAAAATGAGAGAAAAAAATCAAAAAACAAATAGTTGATTTTTTGTTTCTGAGAAAGTCTATTTAAAAGAAGTAAAAACATGCAATCTGAACTAAACAACAGTATCTTCATAGTTTTGGTAGTAAAGTAATAAACATAATAATATTCTTGTTTACAAAAAATTAAGGAAAAAATTTAAAATAAAGTTGATTTTTTTTTTCTCAAGAAGTAAATAATAAAAAAAAAAATGAAAAAAATTAAACTGAACTGAACATTATCACATTTAAAAAAAAGTGTTTATTCCTAAGGAGAAAGTAAAAAAACACTGTTCGTTTAAAATTACGTTAAATTTTCAAAACATTTTCAAGGGTGAAAATTGAAATGGAAACGGTTACATTTGCTCTGGAAAGGGTTTGAACTCATTTGGAAAGGGTAGCATTTGAATTTTAAAAGGTTATAGTTGACTTGGAAAAGGTTTAAATAGACTTGGAAATGCTATCTATACACACCGAAAAATAACCTCCGAACGGATTCAGTAAACTCAGTAGATGACCCTGACTAGGTACTCGTATTTTCATTCGATGGCCCTATCTTGGGTTCATTATTTTCATCAGAAGTAGTAGGAGTTGAATCGACTTTACGCCTTCTATTACGTTTAGGCTTAGTTGGACTATTTCTGGTAGTTGATTTTAGGGATCGGCTTGTCTTTGCATTTCCTTTTTCATCGGCTTTGCTATCTAGCATTAGATAATACCTGGTCGTAAAATTTCATTTTGATATGTTATATTTACTTGATCAGATAGGAGTAAAGAAAAGAAAATGGTAGAACAGAGAGGGTAGACAATAAATAAAAATAAAAAAGATCGTACGAGAATCTGAATACAGCACGGATCAACCTTATTTGGTGCCAGAGGCTGTACTGATAACTGATAGAGTCCTACCTTATGCTGTGGATGAGCTTGTATAATTAGAAAAGGGATCTTTAAAGAGTCCTTTCCGATGGTGGTGCAACCTATGGCCTCCTGCCGGGCCTTCTGATTGTTTTTTTTTTTCTTAAATCGCATAATGTAAGAACATTCTAGAGCAGACACAGTTCAGATACACTGAATAAGTAAGCTTAGCCTTTGGATCTACTTGGATATTAGGAAGTGCTTAACCGAGTGCCGAGTCACTTAATGATGTGTGGCAAAGGTTTCGACCAGCAATTTAGAAATCACTCGTAGTTGATGGAGCGAACGCTTTGGGCGTGCTCATCCGCTTCAAACCTTCGTATCAAATGGGTCAGGCCGTTCTTCCATGTTATGCCTGTTGGTTCTTGCTTCATAGGGACCAGTTTCTCTATGCTTATCCAACTCCTCACCTTTTACCTGAATTTATAATTGAGTTTACCTGCAATCATATTAGAAATCGAGTTGTTTCGGGCTAATGCGAGGAACTAAAATTGAAGAGTTTGAAAACTATTAAAACGTCTGGAGATTCAAATGCTTATGTTCTAAAAAAATTAAATTTCGAAGAATTTTCTTAACTGCTTCTATATTGTTTCAGTAAAACGTTTTACTTCCTGACAATAAAATTAATGTTCGAAGAACTACCCCTTTTCTGCAGCACAAGAGGACGTTCCATATATTTATTTATAAGAAAAATAATCTATTGAAAAAATAAATCTTTAGAATAATTTATTAGATGGAAAAATAATGTACCACAACAACCCATGAAGGGTCTTGTGTTCAATACATGCTGCAGACTGTGCGGTTTCTAAGCAGGGAGGTAAAATGGTTGTCATCACACTCAACTGCCAGGTTTTCCCCCAATTAAAGGTACTCCCTTCATGGAGGCCAGGTGAGTTTATAGAATAATCTTTTCGATATTATGTATAAATGTTCAAAAAGAATTTTAGAAAATTTAAGACAAACTTACATGTAAAAGGTCTTTCTTACTGACAATTTTAATTTCATATTATTTTTATATACCATCATGTTTTTCATTTTAGAGAGTACTCAACACTTGGTTTGAAGGTTTCCTAAAACGTTAAATGATAACATACTCTCATTAATGCATAATAAAATGGCATAACAGTGTTCCCAACCGACAGTGTCCCCTTCTCTTTTTTTTTTGTTAATACTCAGTGCGATGTAAAGAACATTAAGAAATTACTTGTTATATAATACAAACGATAGAGTTCATACATGGCGTTTATGCTTAAATGTTTTGAATGTTGTTCGACTTCTTTTTTTTGTTCAATTTAATATATTTCACAATTATTACATGTGGCGACATATCGCAAAGGAGACTTGATTTTCAACTTTCTAACTAATGAGAAATGTTAACGATTGCATAAAAACCAGGAAGGTTTAAAATTACAAATAGACCGTTTTATTCCTTAGCCGTTAGATTACATTTAATTTTATCTGATGTAAATTAAAAACTTCTATACTTCGTGTTTTTTTTGTTCCTTATTCCTGCACTTAGATTGGTTTGATTTTGGATAAATTTGTTGAAATTTCGCTTTCTTCTTGGAAAATACTAACCTCTTTGTTTCAAGAAACGTCTGAAAAACATCTGCATTTGTCAAAAATTAACTGTGTATTTGAGTTAATTGTTGTTTAGACTCTCTCCTCTGATGATGGCCTAAAACGTTAACCGAAACTTAGCAACATATAAAATAAATTAACTTATTTTGTATAAAATTTATCGTCTACGCTCTCTGACTATTTTACATTCTTCTATCCAGTTGGCCGTTACTATTTCTAGCTCATAATTTGTATGTTGATGAAGTTAGTCATATAGTCATAATTTTGAATTATATTGTTATTTACATTTTTCTTATTTAACTTATTTTTCATCTGACAAGGGTTGGTCATGGATGTTGCATTAGCAACTTATTTTTACGGTGGAAAACCAATAAGTCTTAGACAATTTCCTCTTGGAGCCTAGAAAAATATGCTATATAATTTGAACATTATGTTTTATTATTATTTTCAGTTTTTGTTCAGCGTTTGTTTCTTATTATGTAAAATAAGATAATAATATTATAAAAGCCGATTGAGCCAAATGAGTTGAAATGTAAATAAAATAAAATCACTAGAACCTAAAGACATTTTCGGAAAATCGGAAAGGAAAAGTCAGATTAGATCATGGTGTCCATTAAATCCCTTAAATAAGGATTTTAATGTAAATCAATTTGAAAAATATTTATTCTTGATTTTGCTTAATGATTTTATATATGCCCCAGTGCCTGTCATTTACATACGAATTAATCAGTATATTTAATCGTTATAAATTTTTATTCTTTAAATATACTTTAATTACAAATTATTCAATTGTTTAAAAAAAAAATGGTCTTGTGATTTATTTTCTGGAACTTTTTTTTCTAAATCATGCATTTTATTTTATCTTAAGTATATAAATAATAACACTTGAATTATTAATTTCATTAAATTATTTTTACAATGCATAATTTGATAAAAACAAACCAGTTTTTAAAAAATAATTTAATTAACAGTTAATTATCACCATAGAATTTTTCAACTTTAAAAACTAGTGAAATAAATAAAATTATTATTACCCTTCCTTAGTATTAATAATATTATCCATTTACTTTCGTCAATAAGTGCATACTAGAACGAAACATTAAATGACAATCAGTGTCGCAAATTGTCATGAACAAGCATAGCTGGATTTTTCACAATCTGAGTGCTCTGAACAGTCTGCACGACGTAATGTAGTGGGATATTTTTTTTGGCACCTAAAAAAAACTATTCATGAGAATTTTCTAAATAAACCAAAAATTAAAATCTTTTGAATCGAAAATCACAAAAACAAAATGTCAACCTTAGGTACTCACTCCACCTACACGAGAGTTTATTAAGTAATGTTTTTTACAAAATAAAAAAAATTGGCAAACCCATTAAACTAACAGAGAACTAGATATATAAAAAATGAAAAGTTTATGTTTTTTTTTGTTTTTATTCTACGATACTTTTTTTTCCGTATAAACATTCAGGCTGTAAATAAAGACTGCAAATTTTCCATAAAGTAAATACTTTATATTTAAATAATAAATGAAAGATTATGTTCTATAAGTTTATACACTGCTTGCCAATGTGAACTCATAAACGTTTCACGTAGTTTCCGAATTTCTTATTTCTGGGTTTAGAATAATTTTCCTCTAACAATTGTCCATAAATACTCACCGAAAAAGGTAATTAATATGAACCATAAAAATAAAAGGACTGTATAAATCAATCCTACGTGAACTAGTCTGAGAATTAGTGCAAACAAATATTTCTATTTATTATTCTTTTATTTTTAATATTAGTTATATTAATAATTAATACGCAATTTCTACCAATTAATAATATGTACCTAATAAATTATTAAAACAATTTTTTAAATAATTAAATAATGGTTTATTATTACTTGTCAGGATTTGGCCCGTACTTAATATATCTGACAGCGTTTTTTGATTTCGCTTATTTCGAAGTACTTTGTTCCATGAACTTACATTAAAGTCCTTGCAGTTAAATTAAATTAATAATATTTTTTTATAATTATTGGTCATTTTTTATGAGTTATAAATATTTTTATTTTTTAAAGAGAAAAGATAGGCCCTCGACCGGGATACCATAGATAATTGACGATCGATGTACATATGTGTCTGTATGTTTATAATTTTCGTTTATGTTTTCATTTTTGTTTATGCATTAAATTATTTTCTCTGCTAACTATTACACTATGTGTAAATTTTTACGTAAAGTCCATGCCAAATAGAAACCTGCAACTCAATAATCAAGCTTTCTTTATTTCGTTATATACATTTTATTGAAAACTTTATCTTAAAAAAATAAATAATGTAATGTGTAATAAATAAACCGTTTTCATAATAAGGTCCTCTTGGTGGAAGACGATCCCATGTAAGAGATATATTTAGTCCAATTTTTGTGAACGAGATGGCTGAAAAAAGTTACTTCGAAAGGACCAAAAGCCATCGAAGACGTCGAAGAGCCTACAACAGGGTGCTTAAGGTAATATTGTCTCTCTTAATGCTATTAAAGTATTATTACATTGTTATTATCATTATCATTATTATTATTAAAGTTGAGTTTTAATAATTTTAAAAATAAATTATCTAAAGAACCAGCTGTTTAACAAATTCTTAGCCTATGTGGAGATCATTCATCACATAAATATTTCTATTGTTCTTTTTATCTCTAGTTGTTCGGCAAACTCTTGGGATATTTGAACAATACTTGTGTGGACACCCATGTTTATTTTTTACAGTCCTGAATCAAATAAAAAATTGTTTCATATATATATATATATATATATATATATATATATGTATATATATATATATATATATATATATATATATATATATATATATAAATATATCTATATATAAATTAATTGTTGTATATATATATATTATTTTGTCTATATATATATATATATATATATATATATATATATATATATATATATATATATATATATATATATACATATATATATATATATATGAAAAAAATTAATTGTTGTATATATATATATTATTTTGTCTATTATAAAATAATAGACACGATCACTTAAAAAAAAATACTAAGTAGTGTTTTCTTGTGCATGAACACTTCCCCCGATGAGAAGAATGTATATTCTATACTAAAAATGTTTATAAAAACGGAATTTTTAAAGAGAACTTGGTTTGAAAAGGTAATTTTACAAATTAATGCCACAAGATTAACCCAGTGGTTGAGGTTAATCCTCACTTTCATTGCAGTATCTTGAGGCCACCAAGCGCGACCTTGTTGCCTTGGGAAATGGGACAAACAAAAAACAATGAGCTAAAAGTATCTGTTTCTTTATTTTTATCCCTCTCATACTTTGTTATTTTATTGTAACTTAAGTGTCGAGTTGGCTAATAATTAGTGATATTTTTTTATATGAATAGTTAGTTCATTTACTTGTTACGTTCTATTCAATCATCTAAGTTCAAATTTTGTCTGTGTTTGTTTGTATTGACATATTAAAAATGAAACGCATTAAATTGAAAAAAAAAACAACAACATAAGATTGATTATTGAAATATGGTTAACTTAATTTTTAAGGTTTTTTGAATGAGAAATTATGTTTTATAATTTTCTAGTTCTTATAGCTTACTCGCTGCTATGCCGAAGGTTTCGAGTTCAAATCTGACTGAGGTAAATAAATTATTCAATCTTTTAACGGCCACGGATGGACACTGGGACACTACAGAGCCTCCTGGGGCTCACCATCCGCCAAACTTAATTGAGGGAAAAACCTGGCGGTTGACAAATCATCTCCCTGCATAACCGTTGTTCTAGAAACAATACAGTACCATGTAGAAACATTACAGTCTCTACGCTAGACCCTTCATAGGTTGTAATGGTACAGATAGTTTGTTTGGATTTCATGTCAATTCGAGATATGTAATAAAAAAAGTAATAAAAGTGGTTACATTTTTAAATATCTGATGTTTTTTATATAAAGATTAACCTAAAATGTTATGTTGTTTCATAATAGTTTCCTAATCATCACCTTTGCAAGGAATTGTTATTTCTGAAATCGTTATTTTGTATTTATTTATTTATTATTTAATGCTTATATGTAAATGAGTGAGACTTATCATATTTTATTATATTAATTTTCCAAATCACTTTCTAGCCATACAAACATTGGCCTAGATACTTTTCAGAACCTCAAATAGTTCCAATGTTGTAGCTTTTATTATAATTATAATTACAAATTAATGCCACAAGATTAACCCAGTGGTTGAGGTTAATCCTCACTTTATTATTATTATTATTATCACTTTAATAATCGAATTATTTCTATTATTGTATGAATTTCTATTTAATCATAATTCGTTACTTTTAAAAAAAAATACTTTTCTTGAATGTCCCGTAGGATGTATTACTTTCATGTAATTCTAAAATGAAAAAAGTGTTCATGGTACCGTCATAAAAGGACTTATACTGTAACTGCTGAGATCAAATGGTAGTTTGTTGCCCCAAAACTATAAATTTATTTATCCTTTATTTAGAGTTATCCTTAGAGAAGATTTTAGAGAAATTCCATTAACTGAGCTAAGTGTTTCCCTATTATATTATTTGCTCATTGTCAATTTGTTGTACTTGACTGGTGTGAATAAATTTATAAAGAGAAAAAAAAACTTATTCTTTTAATTAAATAAAAAAGTGTAATACTTCCTAATTCTGATATACAAGAGAACAATATATATTTATTATTCAGGAATTCATTAGGATATATGCTTCTGTACCAGGAAGGTTATTTGTAACATTGAATTTTATTATATTAATTTATTATATTTCACTGTACTTACTAATGAATTATTTCAAGGTTTTTAGCGTTATACATCCGTATTATTTTCCTTCATTATAATATCGCCATTAAGTTTAAAATTATCGAATATGCAAAGTTATACTTATGAACTTTATACAAGAAATATATTTTCAAAATAAAATCTATGAAGTAAAAAGTCACTCAGGCTCAACAACCAGTTCGAATGCGGAAGCTAAAAGTAAAACTTAAAGTTCATTAGACTGGCTCCTAACAAATAGTAATACTCCCTTTCGTTGCTCATTTACTTCTTTAAAAAAAACTTCGTAATTTTGAGTATGCTCTTGTTTTTAATGGGCTTAGAATGAGTTAACGATCCCAAAGTTATGAAACGTCTTAGGAAGACACTTAAGTTACAGTTATCAGTCAGTGTACCATCTAAAAAGAAATGGTAATGACGATAATAAATATAAATGAATATGGTAATGATAGTAATAAATAAATAAATATGAAACATAATTTGGTATGTGAAAAGGGAGTAAAGAATTTAATCTTTCTTCTCGAAGTATTCGTCAATTTGAGTATACCAAAAATATTTCCAACTGTATCTGTTTTACAAATTATTCTTAATTATCTCAAAACCTACTGCTCGGAAATAGTGTTAATCCCACCGGAACAGACCGGATTCCAGGCCGGACTGTGCCCAGACCACCATCTGATGAAGCTACATGCGGAAGTAAGCAAGAACACAGTTAAGAACGAGGCACAACCACTTTGATATCCATAGACTGCACGTAGGCGTTCGACTCATGTCACATAGTCTATGTAAGACACTGCAGTACAACGAGTTTCCCGAGCAGCTCTGTGCTATTATGAGTTCCTTTCTAACACAACGTTCAATAAAATTACGAGTCGACGGAGAGCTGTCCACCCCCTTTCCACTTACGTGTGATGTACCTCAAGAGCCTGTGATATCACCGATACTATTCTCAGTTTATAAGGCGGAAATAGTTGGTGGTAAATACAAAATAGCTACTGGGGCGGTGTAAGCCGATGATATTGCCATCTATAGTAGCTCATTGAATGCAGAGAGAGTTCTACGGCAGGCGGAGGCGATTGTGAGGTTATAACTAACAAATGGGATGGACTTAACATTATGGTTAATCCTAAAAAGACCGACTGTATTATTTTCTCTTTCCAGAGGAATCAGCGCCCTCTACCTAAAACGTATAGAGTAGCCGGTACAGAAAACAAACCTGCCAATAGGATATATTTCGGTGTCACCGACACTTGACGTTATCCCAACATTGTAATAAGAAGATCAAGCCAGTTAGAACCAAATCTTACAGACTTAATCACCTTATAATCTCACCGAACTTATCACTCCGCCTCAAAGTAATGATCTATAAGACAGTTATTCGACTGGCACTCCTTTATGGGGCGCCTATGTTAAATAATATTTCGCCAACAACTTCAAAAAGGCTCCAACAATTTCAAAACCGTGTACTGAGGCATATAGTAAGGCACACTTCCCTACAAAGGACGAAATCAGACATAATACACGAGACCCTCGGACTCCCTATGGTAACGGACTTCATCACACGGAGGCATATCAAATTCTTTGATAGCCTTCAACACTACACGAACCCACTATTCAACAGACTTACACCGACAGGCCGACCTCAGCGCTGGCAAACACAAGTACAGACACTCAACATGGACTGAGTAAACTACTAACAAACTCCAATCAGAAAGATCTAGTGAGCCCCTTCACTAGACCCCCCCCCCCACTCCTACCATCTAATTAATCAAGAAAACCCTATTCACATTTTCACATTCCCTCACTTAAAATGCACCGTGTGCAGCAAAAGAGATTCTTTCTATCTTTACTATTTCATTTTCAATACAATTATAAAAGCAAAGGTATAGGGGAAAAAACTGTTTTACATATTATTGTGTTGTAATTTTAATTTAATAAAAATAAAGGAGGTTCAGAAAAAAAAAATGTTTTAAGAGAAAATAAAATAAAAATATTTTATACCACCATCAGTTGACACTTTATAAATCTAATTAATTAAGTTGCGATTGTTTACCTGTAGATGTTTATGAAACGGAGCGGAGTGGCTCAGTGGTAGAGCACTGAGTTGCCATGTCGGAAATCCTGCTTCAAATCCCGCTCTTTTATTTAGTCTGTTTGCGGCTGAAGATGGATCATATGGGATCGAGGACCCTCCTGGGGCTCATCCAGCCTCTATAAAATACTATAAAAGTAGGGTACCCAAAATAAGGGGGGCCTAGGACAAGTCACCTCCTTCAAGAACCATTGTCCATGAAGCAGTACAGTCTCTACCATGTACTGAACCCCAGACTCATTCACGGGTCTTAGTGGTTACAGGTTTTTTTCAGGATGTTTATGAAAAGGAAAATAAAATTATTTAAAATAGCATTAAAAATCAAGAACCATTGTAAAAGTATGCATTATGGAACGTCTTCATTTATATTATTCTATGTACATTAAAAACTGGAATATTAATAAACAGTTTGGATCATATTTTCTCATTAATCTTTTTATGTTTTGAACGCCTAAGCTAAAAGGTGGGATAAAAATTACTGGCGTTCTTCGTAATTTAAATATAAACAATTGAAATTCAAAATCTATTACAAATGTACATACATTTTTAATCAACTCAATTTGGCTAGGTTTCTGTGCTTATTAGTATTCTGTAGTGTATCAACTCAATTTCTTTCAGACGCAATGCTAAACTGATGACCCTGACAGTGGTTTATTATTTTAAAACAGTTCATAACTATCATACAATAATATAATAACAATTACAATGTTTTAAATGTTTTTGCTAGAGTCATTAAGTAATAAAGCCGTTAGAAATTATAAATCTTCAATAAGATATCTCTGTAGCCTCGGTGAATAAATTGTTAAGTTCATGATGCTTTTCTTATACTTAGGGATGCCGAATATTATTATTTTCTATTTTTAATCTTGTAATTTTATAACAATTTTAAAAGGCAAAATGAGACGATTCAGCTTCGCTCATTACAATTAACTGTTTCTGAACATAATTCGACTTACCCACTTAATCATCAGGGCTGCATATATATATAATAATTTTTATTAAATAGCACTGCCTATTACTTCTAATAATATCTATTATTATTTATCCCTCTTGTGTCAATAATGAATGTTCACGGATCGAAATGATTTTTTAACTATTTTGCACATAGTGTGATTCGGGAAACTCCAGTGTTAACTTCAGATTGTTTCCTTGAGGAAATTTATTTATTTACTTTTTATCTCAAGTATTATGTAATTATTCGTAATGTTTATATTCTAACATCATTGCGAGCAACCTCATATCTTGGAGAAGCAATATACTTGGATGAGTAAGCTACGTTAGAATACAATTTATGTCCAGAGTTACTTCCTCAATAATAATCGCCTTCATTTAAGATTGACAGAGTGAGAGTGAGAAATCACTGGCATGAGTTATGAGCAGCAATAACCTACTAAAATGTATACAGCCCGTGACAATGAAATTTCATTTTCGTAAAGCTAATGCTTTTGTAATTGCCTAAAGTTAATTTGTTATATATCGCCTATATAATTATAATAAAAATGTATCTAGAATAATTGCAGTGTTCAAGCTGTGATTAATGTTTTGGAAATAAATTGTGAGCAAAATTTTCCCGTTTGTATTAAACCTAGAATCAGTAAATCTTTTATGTCGGTCCTAAATTTTGACTGAAATAAAGAATCTTATCTTGCTCCTACATTGCTATATATTAGATATAATTAATCATGAAAACTCAAGGGAAATTAGTTATAAAAAATATTATTTTGGAGTGTTCCATTATCATAGCAGATATTTCTTGTTAGGTTCGAAACTTGTTTCTTATTTTAGATCAAGTTTTTTCTCAGACTTGAAGTAGAAAAAATCGAAAAACGCAGTATATTCAGGTATCGAATATCTATATGTTTTTATTACCTTAATAGTATTTATAAATAGTTTAAACTATTCTTAGTAAATTATTGTGCCTGACTTAAACTGTGCAAAAATGAATAGGAACATTGCTATTTTTGCGGTATTTACATTGGCTAGCATTTTATGTTATTTTTATTATAAGCTGAACTGCATGCATGTTTAATTGAAATGTTTTTGTATTTTAATCCTGGAAAATTTAATTAAGAAACTTTGAAGAGTTACAAAATAAAAGGTTTTAGTTGCGTGATTATTTTTATCTTTCCCGTCGTTTCTATATTTTAATCCAGTTGTATTTCCCCTTAGTCATAGGAAGATATCATCTCAGGTATGAATATTATTGTGAAAATAACCAACAGTCACAGCAACTTGACATCGCAGAGATGGTTGGCGTTTCTATGAGCGTCGTCATTCGGGCTTTGACATAATTATAAAAAAAATCTTGCACCACTACGACCATAGAAGAGTCTTGGGTACATGGAAGAAACTGTACTTTATCTATGTTGTGGAGGGAGGCGATTTTTCCGAAATCACCGCCAGGTTTTCCTATTAATTGGATACTCGCCTTAAAGAGGCTGGGTGACCACCAGGAGAGTCTAATCGATTAAATAAATTAACAGCCGTAGCCGGTTTCAAACCAGGAACCTCAGCGCTCTACCACTGAACGACATCTTACATCCGTTATCATAGTTATTCGTGTCAAGTAAGAACTTTATTTACCGTTGCTGCATTTCGTTTGCTTTTTATGTTTATTTTTAGTCATATAAATATTTAATCAGCTAATAAACATAACTGCTCATTATTAGTCTAAAGTAAACATTGTAATGTTTATATACATCATCCTCCATCAACAGGGGGAGCCATTTAAACAACAACCTTTAACTTTATTATCGGGCACAAATAGAGGACACTGCTGCCCATTTATCTGACAGAGCGTTTGAAAAGGAATTCAGGCTGTTGTTGTGCTGGGAGTGGTATAGATAAGAGACTCTGCCCTGTCAGTAGGTTCCTGGCGCTGCGATGGTTCGGACCAGGAGATACCACTTTCGGAGGAGACTAGGCTTCATCAAGTCCTTCTTAAGGATAGGGCAGAGGGATCCTTCTTCTGTAAGTAATCCAAGTAGGAACCGATCTTCTCAAGTCTATATATAGCTTCAGCAGAATACCCTTACGTTGAGTCATGATTGTTGTGATCGTCGTAAATGCATCCATCATTACGTTGTATATCGTAAACGTTCGTAATGGCAATGACCGCCTTTTCCCAATAGATTAGTTATCAAGGAGAAGGTTTTGCTACGTATGAACCATCTTTTTTTTTTTTTTTTAAACAGTTATATATTTACTAATAAACACTACCAAAGTTTCATGATTGTGCCGTTAGAATATTTATTAATTACTGCTAGATATGATTAGATATAGGTATGTAGCGCGTTTTCACGTCTGAAAACTTGTGGATAATAGAAAATTCACGTCGTAAGGATAAAACTTAGTTTAAAAAAATACTTGACCACTACATACTATGAAGTGTCTTGCGTTCAGTACATGGTAGAGACTTTACAGTTTCCAGGACAACGAATGTTATAGGAGTCATGTTAGAGAAGAATTGGTTGACTGTAACTTCTAATATAAGGAAGAAATAGTTGGGGGTGCAGTCAATAAAAACACCTTAATAAGTGTAACTTATTTATTGTGTGCCGACGTTTCGGCCTACAATGTAGGCCATCTTCCGGACTAAGAGAGAGAAACAAACAGAAAAACGTATAAAAAACGTTGCAGTAACAAGAATATGGTGACAAGTAATGTAGTAATGTGGTACAAGTGTGGAAATTAAAATAGTGACTAGATATGATGAAATAGTGAATAGATATGATAATTAAAGATAATGAATATAAAAGTGGTTACAGAATATAATAAAATTAAAATAGTGACAGATAATAATAAAATTATAGGTGATGAACAGAAATTAAAATAGTGACAGATATAATAATTAAAGAATACGAATATAAAATACAGAAAATAAATGTACAGAAAGGATAAAATGTAAACATAATATACAGAGAAAGAAAATGAGGAGGTAAACGGAAAGATACAAAATGAAGATTAAAATATAGAAAAAGGGGTGGAATATGAAGGATTTAGAAAAAACTAGTTTAATTATAGATATAAATGGTATGATACCAGACTTCTAGAGGTTCCGTAAGTAAAATGTAATAATACAAGCATATGTAGAAAGAAAAGATTGACAAATTTCTACAATTAAAAATTGAAAATAATGTTTATAGATATGAACCCTAAAGTATGAAAAGAAAATAGAAAATATAAGTAAGGGATGTTAATATTATAACTGTATGCAGTTAGAAAGAATTTGTATGTTGAATGTTATAGGAGGTTATTTGTCCGATATCAAGCTGAACCATTATTGATTTTTCCTAAATAAAGGATAGGTATACTTTATAGAATCTGGGTAAGCCCTTTGAAGTGTCGTCAGATCTCATGAAGTCCAACTATAGAATAGAATACAATAGAAAAGTAACTTTATTCTGGGACTAAATCCCTTTAGAATAACACACATGAAAAGAAAAAGAAACATAATTGATTATCTAATACTATTAATAGATTAAATAGTCTGCCAAAGCTGGATTTGAACCCAATGCAACTTACCCCTCTCCTCCCTCCAGATAATCAAAACTCCTTAAAATGAGCACTCCCAAAATTATTCCAAGAATATTGCTGTATAGCCCATAAATAAAATATATTACTAGATATGTGAGTTAAGTGGGGTCTGAAATTGTCTATAATTTATTCTTATAACGTATTTCCTTTGTATTTATATATTCATGATTGTGTTGAAATCATTTAAACGTAAACAATTTATTCTACAAAGGGTAGGATAAAACATATACTTAAAGTTGCATTCACTGAACTCTCAAAATCATTCCAAGGCTATTGTTTTATAGCTCTTCGCTAAAATCATCTTATCTCATTAGTGAAATTAAGCAAAGCCTAAAAGTTGTTACATTCTAATCTAATAAAAAAAATTGTTTAACCTCGCTGTCCAAGCACAAAATAATAAAAAAAAATGAAATAAGTAGAAAACAGAAGATTTCTTATTTCGCAACACCCTTTTGTGCGCATCACCACTTTTTACCCTAATTAAGGATAAAACTTAAAGGTAAAACCAAAATTTCTAAATTGATGCTCTTGATTCGCGTTGAAACTTTCGTGACTTACCAAAATCCAAACATATATACTTCGAAATGCTTGTTGAATTCTTTATTTCTTGATGAAATGATACAGAAATATACACATTTCCCAATATTACACTCTTTTTTTCAAATACTCAAACTCACGATTATTTTTACTGTCGAGAATATTAAAAAGGAAACGAATGCAAAGAAAAAACTTGTTTCAGCTTACCTCGAAGGGACAACCTGCGGAACTGATACACATATATAAACTGAGTGCCTTATTCCCTCTACTTTAAGTTGTGGGTTGGAAGGGGAAACAATATCTAAGTCTCATCTCGGCGCAAGTAGACCTAGCTACGCCACAAGAAGCATGCATTAAAAAATCATATATTTATTCATAATTTGAACTTGAAATTGAAATACCATTTCCTAGAATACAGACCTCCTATTTTGAGTTGGCCATAAATTTAATTTTTATTTCAATTATAATACTATAAATACGGATTTTATATAATGATCCGTAAAAAAATACTGTAATTCTGGTATCTTCAGAAAGTATCTTACTCGTTGATTAGATAAATTAGAAAGCAGTATTATCATAATAATAAACAACGTTAGTTAGGTATTAGAACTGGAATTAAAATTGCTTTAAGTACAGATAATTTTTTTATGTTATTTTTAGCTACGTAATCATTAGATCAAAATAAATAATTAAGATAGGCTTTTGAATTTTTATCGTTTGATGTCATAATCGTATCTGTTTGTCTTTTAATAAAAAGGTCAACTGTTTCTGGTCTAACGTACTTTTTGTAACGTTTTTATTTTATGCTTTGAATTTCGATAGCTTCCAATATTTCAGCAACCCAATCAGTATATGGTAGGCTTAGACGTGACCGAATTGTTGAACTGTAAGACTATAAAAACTGTATCACTACAATCCATAAAGATCATGGGTTCAGTATGTGGTATAGACTGTTCTTGGACAACGATTGAGCATGGCGGTGATTTGTTCTAGATCACGCTCAATCGCCAGATTTTCCCCTCCCTGTATTTAGAATACCCTAATAAAATCTTTAATAAAAATCAGCTAAGCTAATATTTACATAATAATCTATGAAAATTAGAATCGCTTCGCTTGTAGTTAATTTATCATTTCATCTGTAACATTAGTGAATATAAACCTGCCGATAATCACTTAAATTCTTATCATTTAGTGCAGGTGTCGTTCCTCACGTACTCAACGCTCTACTGATAGTGTATAGATAGTGATGGAAAAACGAGTGTAATTGTAGCGTAAGCTTAACTTAGTGAATTGGAGTTTTTGAGTCTCTGAGAATATCTATCAATAATATGTATCTGTCAATTAATTTCAGTATAAATTTCTTATTTCTCTATATTCTTTATCTATTCTCGGACTTAATTATGTTTCGATTCTTTGCTTATATTTTTTATTGAGAATACTGGTTTGCTCAATAATTGTTTGTTAAAATAGCAATTATTAAAAAATAATTTTTCACCCGTAAAATAGCTTCCTTACTAATTGTAATTACGATAGACATATTATTTTATTGGTCTTTTTTTTACCTGGACCACTACAACCCATGAAGGGTCTAGGGTTCAGTAAATGATAGAGGCTGTACAGTTTCTAGGACAACGGTTGTGCAAAGAAGAGATTTGGCCAAAATAACATTCAACAAGTTCTCCCCCCTCCCAATTAACAACATTGTAGAGCCTGGGTGAGCCCCAGGTGGGAGCTACCACGCTCTCTTTTTCGACAATATTTTAACAAAATTCTTATTTATTATTTAATTTTTTATTTTAACTTCTGATTCATGTTTATGGAATATTTTAAAGCATGGTTTGTAACCAATTATTATTGTTAGTTATCTACTGTTCATTAACTTTAGTTCATTACCCTGCTGATTCGATTTTCAGAATATTATGAACTCGAAGAAAAGAATGTATTGCCCAAACTTCACTTCAAAAAAAAAAAAATGTATTACTACCATCCACGAAAAGTTCAGACTTCAATGTTTCTTAGACGATGGTTGTGCTGGGGGGTGACTTGTCTGAGATAACGCTCAACCGCCACGTGTTCCCTTAATTAAGGGTATCCACTTTATAGAGGCTGATGACCACCAATTGGGTCTATAAATTCCACTGGGTACATCCGTAACTGTTAACAGATTTAATAATTTCTCTGCCACGACCGAATATGAACCAGGAACCTTCAACATAACTCAGAACTCTACAAACTCAACAGAACTTTGCTGAAACCAAAAAAAAAAATTTATTTTCGAACATATTTAAAGAAATTTCTTAGTTATTAAGTTTTTTTTTATCCTGCTAATTCAAATTTGAGAATATTTTATTCTCAATATATATATATATATATATATATATATATATATATATATATATATATATACAAGAAAATAAAGCACGAATACAAGAAAGCACGAAGTTCATATAGTCTTTCGAATTTGTTTTCTTTCTATTTGAACTGGATTTAAATCTTCAGTTAAATTTGGGAAAAATAATTTAATGTATGTGATATTCGGAAATAAGATCTCGTAAGACAAGCTTCTGGCCCATGAAGTCAGTTAAAGATAATATTAAGTTTAAAAACACAGTTAAATATAATATTAATAAGATGATATGTAACTATTTTCTATTCTTTTCGATTGTTTTAGTGTTGCTTTTATGATAGACTAGCGTTTGCCCGCGGCTTCGCTCGCATGGAATTTGGTCTGCCACATAAAGTTACGTGACAGATCATTTTAAATAAACAATTTAATTTGTTTTTTAACTATAAGTTACTCGTACATCCAAAATATCAGATGTCTAACTCCAAAACTGACGGATTCCATACAATCTTTGACCCCCTATTATATTAAGGGAGAAACCCTTGGGGGAGGAATCATACAAATTTCTTTCTTAAATTATACAAAGAACCTATCTGCAAATTTCAAGATGCTATGTTCCTCATTTGCCTTTAATTGTGGTACTATAATGGATTCTCCACAGTACCTAAAAAAGTGTCTTAGGGGGGCAAGTGCTCCCTTGCCACCCCTAAATCCGCTCTTGATATAGCCTATGTGTTATTCTGATGTATAAACTATATTACTGTAAAGTTTCACCCAAATCCGTTCAGTAGTTTTTGCGTGAAAGAGAGACAAACATACAAACTTTCACATTTATAATATTACTAGCTTATGCCCGGGGCTTCGCTCGATTGGAATTTGGTCTGCCACATAAAGTTTCGTGAAAGATCATTTTTAAGAAATAATTTAATTATTTTTTAAAAATATAAGTTACTCGCACATCCAAAATTTCAGATGTCTAACTTCAAAACTGACGGATTCTATACAACCTTTGAACTCCTATTATATTTAAGGGGAAACCCTTGGGGTGGAATTATCCAAATTTCTTTCTTAAACTATACAAAGAACCTATCTACAAATTTCAAGATGCTAAGTTCCTGATTTGCCTTTAATTATGTACTATTATAATATATTCTCCAGAGTACCTAAAATGCTGTCAGGGGGGCACGTGTCCCCGTGCCCCCATCATAAATCCGCGCTTGCTATAGCCTATGTGTTATTCTGATTTATAAACTATATTACTGTAAAGTTTCATCCAAATCAGTTCAGTAGTTTTTGTGTGAAAGAGAGACAAACATACAAACTTTCACAGTTTGTAATCAGATTAGGATTAGGATTAGGACTATATGACAATATATAATTATAATCAAATTATATGGCTCATATGTTGTGTTTAGGTTAGAATATATAGGTGCGGCATTTTAAAGTTCGACATAAGTAGATCTGCATTACAGACTTTCTATACGAATAAATCTAAATCAGGGTTCGCTAAATCAACTTTTTGTCGGTAATGAGCTGCAAGTATCGATCTTATTATTATGAATATTATTATCCCTATTGAATACGTATAGTATATGACCATGAAATGTATTTCTCACTCCCGAGGATGAAAAACATAAGAAAATGCGCAAAAAGAAATTTTTCAAAAAGATGCGTGCCCTCGTCTCTAGCAAAGTTGTTTTGTTTTTTCCTTAAATTTATTTTAATAGTTTTAAACATTTTTGAAATGATTAATAATTATTTATGCTTTCAGGGACAAAGCGGGTTCGAGGACCTCCGGAGATACATCAAGCAGGGAGGAGATTTCTGTAAAGAGTTGGCAACCATCCTTCAAGAAAGGTTAGTTTTTCTTAACTTATATTTATTTATAATTCATTCTATATGACTTAACGAGCAGCATGTATAAAATAAATGCCTCTCCAAAAAGGCCAAAATGAGGCACTACAATACAGTGCTAAGCCAGTGGATATTGTACGGGACCTAAACTGTGTTTTCCCAGTCTAGAAAACTGCTGAAAATGGAGAAAAGGATTCTTAGGAGAATTCACGGGCCCAAAATAACACCAGAAGAAATGCTAAAATCCAACAGAAAAATTAGCAGTGCAATCCCTGACTTGGAAACAGAAATGAGGATAAAAAGACTCAGGTTTTATGGACATACACGGGATGAGCGAGGAGAGATTAAACAAAAAAAATTCAGTAAAAATATCGGGCACAAATTCAACCCGATACACAGGATTTATGTGAAACTGGCACTGAATACCAGAAATTCGTGATAAAATACATTAGTTGTGGCAGACAGAAAAAAAATTAATAATTAATTAATTAAAATAGACGGAAGAAAGGAGGAAAAAGTTGCAGTGAAATATTTAAGCAAACATGGGCCTTGGCCCATTATTAGTTCTTGAAGAAAGAACTAAAAAAGAAACCTCCATCATTGTCGCGTAGTTCTTCAGGGCTGTTTTCCCCTGCAAATAAAAAAATAATTCTAAACAACTTTATTTTTATTATTTACATTAACTTCATCATTTCTTTCGTCTTTCAGTGTAAAAAATTAATCTTGAAGATGTGTTTTTTCTTATTTCATCGCTTTATGTTGAAAGCTTTGAAAGAATGTACCGTTTTAAACACCGTTTCCGATCTTCTTTGGATGATACTATGTCAAACACGTAGAATATCGACTTCTGATTTGTTCGTGTGGTCTAGTTCTATGCATACACAGATATTCGATAACTTTCCAGATGTGGATTCCAGAACTCTACGGAATCCGGAAGCTGAGAAACCGAATAAATTAAATAGGCACTGTTAGTTCTAAGATTATTGTTTATAGGTTTATAGGTTACCTATTTCTTTGAACTTAATTGAAATTCCGTCGGAAATTTTGGATGCCTAATTTATGTCTGAATTTGTATCTACACAAAAATAATTCTGTATCATTCAAATATGTTTATTCGTCATTTTATAATTTTTTTTTAGTATATCATGATTGCCTCTGCGAATGGAATAAACTAGTAACGAGTTAATAGAAAGGCCATTATAAAAGTATGTAATATTTTTTATAGTTTGTCGAATGTTAGCCTTTGAAGACTGGCAAAAATCTCCTTTGTGAAACGTTTTTGGTTTATTTGATACGTTTTGAAACAAAATATCAAACCTTCCAATCGATGTTGGTTTGGTAAGAAAGAAATCCATTCAGTGTGAAATGTCACGTGTTAACTTTACCTTCACTTTCACTGGAAAAACAAACGTAATTTATTATTATCTTAATGAATTCTCTAAAATGAAGATGTGTAGTCTTTAATTATTATGAGTTGAATTTTACACATTAAAATGTTTTGAGAATTACCTAACTTTATCAATGCCTTTTCATTCACTCGATTCTGGTTTATTGGGTTAATAAAATACAATCATTGTCTATCATTGCATCAAGGTATATCGGAAAAAAACACAATAAAAATATGATGAATAAACATATTTGAGAGATAAAATATCTATCACTCGGTAATTGATCGAGTATTCTAAGAAGATGAATAAAATAATAATAGAAAGTGAATAATATTGTTGGAATATAGCTTAAAATAGCAGAGGATTCATCTCCATGTTTGAGAGTCTATATTTACTTATTAGAAAAATGTTTTTATTGACTTATAACACAGCTGTCACATTCAAGGGCAAAATATACTATTGCTGTAAGAACCGATTGGTACCATTTTTAGAAACTTAAAAAAATGTTGTGATAAAATAAATAAATAAAATAATATATCAATTTAATACTTAAATAACATGTTAATAATAATTAAAAAGGTGTACATCACAAATAAATTAAATAATAGAATATAAGAACAAGAACCTACCTATTACCTTTTAAACAGATAGTAATTAAAAACAAAAATAAAAACTGTATAAATTATGCGTCTTTTTCTTTCATTATATTGTTCTTTTGTTTATAATGGGATTACTATATACTAGCGACCCCCTCCCCCCCCCGGCTTTGCATAGCTTGTTAGACATATTTGTGCACATGTTTTGTCTGTCTGATGTATTTTACTATGTAGATATTATAAACATAAAAACAAAATATTTCTTTATATACGAATTTATTTTCTTGCGCGTTAAGTTTTTGCGATAACCCATAAGATACTCATTTAAATTATATTGTATAAAATATTCTAATAATGCGCATGAAATGCTTTAAGGTAACTAAAGTATATAAGTTGATAGGGATTAATACTGTACTCGTCTAATTAGCTTTCCAAATACTAATCATTTTTTTAAAATATAAAATGTGTATAGTAAGCTTTCCTTAAAAGATATATATATATATATATATATATATATATATATATATATATATATATATATAGATAGATAGATAGATAGATAGATATATATGCTATCACTGACTTTGTTGTAGATCTATAAAATAGGAATATTCCACCATGCATTGTTTCGTTATATGACAAAGGCAGGGACTTCGATGAAACCTCCCAGGTGGCTATACTTTTTCCAACATTTCCGTTTATCATTATATTCCAGTCCAATTACACAAAACCTCTGCAAATTATATATCTAAACCTTCCTGATGAATCACTCTAGCCAATGGCGAAAACCGCATGAAAATACGTGCAGTAGTTATTGAGTTTCCCGCTAACAAACTTGGCCGAGGACTTTGTTTTATAAGATGTAACTATTAATTATTTTGGTAATTTTACGCAAGTTGCGGCTTCGAATTGATTCACATTTTTAACTGTTTGTTCGTTTCCCTTTTAATATTTTCCAAAAATACAAGTTATCATGAGTTTTAGTATGGAAAAGAGGATGTAATTATTGCTAATGTGTATACTTCGGTAATAATTTCATCTCGAAATGAATGCTTCAACAAACATATACCATCTTTACTTCGAAATATTACTAGAAGCTTTTATTTCTTAATGAAATGATTACCGTGATTTATATCTTTGTAATCTATTTCTTACACATAATTACATCATCTTTTCAATACCGAAGTAAGAAAGAAGCTCACGATAACTTTACATGACCATCATACGACCTATTTGGACTTACGGAGTAGAGCTTTAGGGCTTCACTAAGCCATCGAATTCCTCTCGTATCCAATCCTTACAATCCAAAATCCTTCGTAAAATCCTCAATGCTCCTTATTTTGTTAAGAATAAAGTCATCCATAACGGCCTTAATGTCCCTTTTGTTGCTGATTTGGCCGGAACCCGGTATCTATCCTTTCATAACAAACTTCATTCCCACTCAAACCCTCTAGTTTCAAACCTAGCTTCCTCTTCAATTCCCGATAATCCTCCGAGGCTTCTGAAAAAAAGATGGCCACGTGACCTTCTTAGTTGAACTTTGATTTGAGCACTACCAGTGGGTAGTTTCTATACTTGTCATTCTCATGTCATTACGTATCTCGTATCCTATTTATTTGTTGTATTATTTTAATACAGTTGTAAATATCAATAAATAAATTTAAAAAAAAAACGATAACTTTAAAATTTGAAAATATTAAAAATTAAACGAATAAAACTTGTTGCGACTAGAAGCGATAACCTCCAGGACAGATGCAGAAACTTTCTCAGTAGGAGCGAGTGACACCGTTCGTAAATGTAACTATGCGACAAGCCTAAAACCAACTGTGACAATCATGCCTGGGACTGAACGAGAAAATAACAACCGAGACTTACGAAAACTTATGTAATTTGGCCAAGGTCGTCCGTTGTAATTGATACATCACGTTAAGTAACAATTTAGTGCATCTTCGTCGGTGACATAGTATCAGAACTATTGATGTCTAGATGTCTTCGCTGTTGTGGAAGTAAGGGGGGCTCTATACTCATCCCCTCATTATGAAGATGTACCTGCTAATCGTGAGATGGTATACGCGATGGTCATAATTCACCATCATTAAGAGGAAATAGATCTTACGTAAGTCTTAGCCGGGCAGTAAGGAGGCTACGGTCCAGAGAACTAACCATACGTAACACGTGTTTGGACTACTTCGTACTCTATTAGCAAAAACCAATGTGCATTGAGATAGGACATACACCGACTAGAAGGGAACCTCTGAAATTTCAATTTAATAAAGTTTAAAAGAGTATATTAAATGGAGTATTAAAATCGTATGAATGTAGACAATTTTTCTAATGGAATAGTTGAAAAGTAGTTTATAGTCTAATAGTTGGGAAATGGAAATAATTTCATTTAACCTTTTAATTCCTTAACTTTTTTAAAAATTTATTGATTGAAATTTACAACTATATCATAACAATACAGCAATTAAATATAATGGTGATAGGCGTCGTAATGGCACGGATAATGGTAAATGGAGCAAATTAGGACTTTGATAATAAAGTCTTACAGCCAAATTTTCGGGGAAAAAATGGTAAATGGAGAAACTACACCCATTGGTAGTACTCAATTTTTTCTTAACTAATCAAAAATGTAACTGTAAGGTTGTTGTTGTTATTAACGCTAACATATTAGAACGGCGGGTTTTGTTATTGCGCGTTAAACGAAAAGATATATGAAGGCTCCTGGGGAAAAACGAAGTAAATTTTTCTCCCTCCAAAATTTGTTCACTACTGTTGTCTGATGGATTTTTCGATACCGAAAAAACAAGGAAAAACGAGTTCAGAAGACTCAAAACGGCTGTAAAAGTATGTATTTAAATCGGAAAAACTAGTTCATACGAACGGTGGCAGGGAAAGATCGAGGTAAGGTGAGTTCACCAAGTTGGGCTTCGACCATCTTGTTCATAGTCAATTGACAAGGCCAACAATCCGCATGGTGTTTGTTGTTTGTTCATTTTACGTCACTTTATGCTGCTATGGCTAATCGGACGATGCTACATTGGGAGCTCTGAATTTTGCCTATCCAGGTTTAATTAGGATAGGGATTTTTGACATTTTTGACATCGTACAGGCTCGGGACCCCTGTTTAACGCCCCTTCTGAAGGACGGCATAACTAAGGATTTTTTACACCCTTTAAAAAATCCTAGGCCTGCCGAGCTACGAACCCGCGATTTTGGGCTTAGTAGTTTGTTACGCTAACCACTAGACCACAGGTCGCCGCTGCATGGAGTTTAATAAAAATAATGATATAATGTCATATAATATACATACATATTTTTACAATATTTCCTCTGTTCGGAATATTACATGGCACAACATTCGGCGTAATGGGTGACCATACTCAGGAGCTATAGTGTAAGGGTATCTACATAAACTTTAAATGGATGCGGTCCAAACTTTAATTGATTTTATGAGAGATTCTGCCTCTATTCAGTGTACTCTAAAGTTATATAATTTCTTTTAAAACTAATCCAGTTCGGTGTTATTATTTTAAATTGATTTAATGTGAATGTTAAAGTATAAACAGTCTAAAAGTACTCTATAGTTGAAACATAATACAAAATACAATATCTTAATTATTTATTTCTATTCCCACAGGTCGGAAGCCGAGGCACAGTATGGCAAGACGCTGGTAAAACTGTCTGGAAAACTTCTGAAAGCAACGAAGGATGGAGTTGGTACGGTCAACACGGCCTGGCACAGGATAGCTGTCGAGATGGAAGCTCAGCTGATATTCACAGGTAATTATTAATTATTTCGTTTATTTGTTAAGGGAGTATGAAATTAAACAACGTTTTTAAACAAGCTAAACTAAAATATTAATACCGAATAATAATGCAGGGCCCATCAGCCAAAAGTCTAACGAAAACATTGTTTTTACGATGTATTGCCAGCGAAGTAATACGCAGTAATTATGTAAAATAAATTCTTGTGCTAAGTTCCTGTTAGAACAATGTGAAATATTAAAAAGAAATGCTGCCAAAATTAAAAAATTTTGATAACCTTATGGATTTGAAGCAAAATCTTATATGTAACTGGTAAATGTAAGAAAGTAGAATGTATGCAATGCTATATACATACTCGTATACTCATCCTCTATAAGAATTTATTTTTTCCAGCCAAATTTTCATGTATTTTCAGATAATTATGATATAAACCCGCAACGTTTAGAAATTAACATTACCTTTCTAAAAACTCCTTTCAACGTTGATTTCTATGTGAAATTATTGCACTATAGAGTTCTAAAACATAATATGCTCTTTGAATTACTCCACATAAAAATAATAAGTGCCTTTGGGTATTATTAATCTTAAGGTCATAATTCACGTCAATATTTGTTAATGGTTAATACATAAATTAACGAATGTTCGAAATGACATTTACTATTTGTAATATTACGCTCCACGATACATTATAAATTTAAATAACTCCTGAATCATTGAAAGTATATACGAGTAAATGATAGAATAGCAATTATATTATAATATATAATTATATTATATAAAATAGCAATTGTCTAATTTAAAAAACTTTGTTTAAAATAAGAACAAAAGGTGTAATTATTCCGCAGGTTGTGTCACAAGTTTTAAATTTTTATTTGTTTCCCTTCGACATTATCCTAAAATACAAGTTATCATGAGCTTTAGAAAAGAATATGGAAACGATTATGCAATTATGGGAAACGTGTACACTTTGGTAATCTTTTCATCTAGAAATGAATGTTTCAACAAACACTTCGAAATATTTATTAAACTTTTATTTCTGATGTGATGAAATGATTACCGAAATCTACCCATTACTCATTAAATCCTCTTTATCTTACTAAAGCTCGCGATAACTTGTATTTTTGGAAAATATTAAAAATAAAACGAATAAGTATTTGTTGTAAATAAACTCAAAGGGACAACCTGCGGAACAGACACCACAATAGTTGTTGTTTTGGCTGGTTCCTGAGACCGCGGTCATACTTGATTGATTAAGATCTATCATAACCATAATCTCTCTCTCTCTCTCTCTCTCTCTCTCTCTCTCTCTCTCTCTCTCTCTCTCTCTCTCTCTCTCTCTCTCTCTCTCTCTCTCTCTCTCTCTCTCTCTCTCTCTCTCTCTCTCTCTCTCTCTCTCTCTCTCTCTCTCTCTCTCTCTCTCTCTCTCTCTCTCTCTCTCTCTCTCTCTCTCTCTCTCTCTCTCTCTCTCTCTCTCACGCACGCACGCACGCACGCACGCACGCACGCACGCACGCACGCACGCACGCACGCACGCACGCGCGCGCACACACACACACACACACACACACACACACACACACACTTACCTCACTCTCTCTACCTCCCACCCTTCCCTCTTAAAAAAAAGTTCACATACACAAAAGTACCTGACCATTACCTTATATGTTATCTTAATTAACCAGCCATTTGACTTTCTCGAGTGTTAATGGAACCTTCTCTTGGGAAACTCCTCAACTCACATATGTTGAAACTACATCACGTCCTGTGTTCTGCAATAATGGCACCCGACATATTTTTTTTTTAAAGGTACCTATAAATATAAATCTGATGTGAAACATTCGCTGATTTCCCTTTCCTAATAGCACAGATCTGTGGACACATTTTTGTGGTTACCGAAACTTATGTTTCTCATAGATTTCACAAAAAATTCCATCAATACTATGTAGACATTTTTAACAAACATAGAGATGGATAATAATAAAAGCCATGTACATCATTAATACTTTTTTGGCATCTTTTAAAATCAAAATAGATGAGTAAAAAAAATTTACAACTTTCCACAGAAGCAATCCAAATTTTTCATTTGATAAAGATAAAGGTATTATTTTACCTATAATTTTCAAATGGAGATTAAGAACAATAAGGTGCCTCTAACATTAAAATATCACCTCAAGAAGATGACATTAATTTTATATTTCATCTTTCGTCTATTTCCAGGTGATGCAGAAAATCCTAAGCACGTTTTTTTTTTATTTTATTTAAACCCCTGACTTCCACTGAACTCAATATTATTTATTTAAAATTGACAATTATTAAATCTGAAGATATTGCTGGATCTGTTATTGAGGTGTCTAAGGAAATATCTCAAGGATGATCCATATGGGTGGTTAGTTTAGGAAGGCGAGGGACGAAATTGAGGAATAGGATGCTATGGAATGGTTTACAATTTTTACATATTAATAATAATTATTTATTTTATTATTACACTATCTGTGCGCTGTACTAAAATTAAACCAAACATTTGGTGGAACATTAAAGAGGGTCTCTGATGACAATCACTCCGCGTCAGATGGAACGTGGAACTATCGTTAATATAAAAATCATATCTAGAGTGGTTGATGTAGTAGGTAATAGATGGGGCTATCAACCCTAATTTACACCACGTTAAATAAAAAATCCAATCACTCCAACTCATCGTGAATGCGGAAACTGAAAGGGTAAAACAAAGAACTGCATCTTCATTTTTTATCCCGATGATACCTGAATTTCAGGAACTCAAGTGTTGATTTTCGAATACACTCATGATATTCAAACAATGATCGTACTGAATTTTTTGTTACTGCTATTAACTAACATATAATTTCTAACTAGGGATCATTAAGCACTTTCTCGTAGCGAGACACACGTACCACGCTCCCAGTGGGCCCCTATTTAAGTAAAGAAAGTGGTCTAGGAAGCGATGGTCTAGAAGATAAAGCGAGCATCTTACGGAAGCTCTTTGCGCTCCCTTAACGGCTCCCCAGATACCGACGGATAACGTCTTTCCTGCCGAGTTCAGGAAGATATTGTCCAGGAAAAGGTTTAGCGTTTAAAGTCTTCATTGTCTTTATAAAGGTTTTTAAAATCATTAACAAATTGTGATGGTAACATGTTTTTGTAACTCTTAAAAACATAACCAAGGGAGCGAAGTGGCTAAGTGGTAGAGCGTTGTGAGCTGGCGTTCCAAAGGTTCTGGGTTCAACTCCCGCTGCTTGCAGATTTTCATTGAATCTGTGAGTAACCGTAGATGGATCCTATGGGATCTAGGACTCTCCTGGAGTTCACCCAGTCTCTATAAAGTGCGTACCCAAAATAGGGGAGGGTATGGCGGTTTATCGCTGTCTAAGACTAATCATCTCCCTGCACAACCCTTGTCCAAGAAACAGTACAGTCTCTACCGCGTACAGAACCCAATCCCTTCACAGGTTGTAGTGGTACAGGTTTTTTTTTTTTTTTTTTTTAGCATAATGATGAACTTTATCTAGTTATCTTAGTAAAGATGAAGGTACTATTAAATCTTTTCTCCATACAGGCTACCTGATGACCCACTAGCCTGGAAGAAAGGCTGGTAACAAATGAACTATTACCCACCACACTAAGGAAACTTCCCACATTCGCTCTACACTCTAATTGAATAAATTATAAATATCTATGTTACTTAGTTTCCTTGCAGCTTATTTAGTTATTTCGCTTCAGTTTAATATTAAATATAAATCGTATTAAGTTAACAACAAACAATAATTCAAAATTATGTTTGTACTTTTATAATTAAAAATTATAAATTATTATTATAACTATTATAAATGACTGTTATAATTTTAATTTTTTTAGTTATGTTATTTTAAAGATTACATCATAAAAGGATTGTATTATTTTAGTCAAGATCCAGTATGTATTAAGGGGTTACAAATGAAATGCACAATGTCAAAGACATTATTTTGAGAAAATGCTGATGAAAAGGCTAATGTTCTTAGTATGAGGTGCTTCTACAGATGAAATGCATTAAGTCATATCTTTATTTATTATACTTGTTTTTTTTGTTATTTTTTTCTCCCTTTATAAATGTCTCCCTATTTTGAAAAATTTATTGACCTCCACCCGGACCATTTTCTTCAATTATTTATTTATTATATATTTTCAATGTTTCGTAATCACACTAAAATCATATTAACGGCCTAGTTTATTTCACTTATAACCCGATGATATATTAAAATATTATAAGATTTTATGATCTGATCATTAAGTATTTTCTTTTTAGTTTTGTTGCCTATACTATTTTAATACTTTTGTTTTTTCCTGACTTAAGACTCACTCAAAAAATAGGAATTGGTCAGGGGGTGCAGTCAGAGATAACACAAAATAAGTCAAATTTATTTTTTAATTGTGTCAGCGTTTTGGCCATCTTCAGGGCGAATAAGCCTAGCCTGCGGGTGTCTGGTTTGCGGTGACTCGTCAAATTTAAAAATTAACCTATAAATCTGCTCTCAATGAATAATTATTCTTAAACCCCAGATTATAAATGGCTTTGGATAAAGTTAATTTAGTTAATGGAATGGTTTATGTGTTTCAGAAACTTTGCCTCTTCGCTATCAGAAGAAGTAGTGCGGCCTCTGAAGCAACTTGTGGATTCACAGCATAGGATTAGAAAATCTGTAGAAACAGCTGTAGACAAAAGTGGTGGGTTTTTATTCTAACAATTTAAACTATGATTTTGTCTATCAAAAAAAAGTTTAAATTTTGTTTAAAGTGTGGTATTAGACATTTAGTGTTAAACCGAAAGTTTTTAAAATCAAATAGCTACCACGTTTTATTAATTTTTATTTTCTATCACACTGCCATACTTCTTTTAGGTTTTTATTTTCCTTTCAATAAAACCGCCCTATGCCCTTAAATTAATTTTCCTAAATATGAATGGTACTAAATAAGGATAATTTACTGCAGTTGATTATTTGTCATCATATTTTCAATGATATCGTCTCTGCCATCTCAAAGTATCGAATGTGAAAAACACACAGTTTTCGTTTTCGACTTACAGCAGTTGCTTCAGGATTGATAATTGATTTAAAATTCATATAGAGGCATCTATCTATCAGTCACAAAAACAATGTAAAATGAATGTCATTAATTTGACTGTAGGCACTAATTTTTATTGAACCTTGAAACTGCTTTTTTTTATTCTCCTCAAAAGTACCAATTTTCACATTTGATAGTTAGAAATGGCAGGGACGATATTATTAATCAAATAATTATTTATTCAATTATATTAATACAATAAATCAATAATAAAAATATATTATATATGTGTGTTTATATATTTGATGTATTATACAGCAAGCAAAATTTGACTTTACTATTAGTTATTAGTAACTAGCGTTATTAGTTTAGTCTATAGTAATAACAATCAGAAATAATAGTTTATTAAAGCAATTATAATTTTAATATTAGAGAGGAAAATCATTTTAATAATTCAAATGAATGTTTAACATGAATACAAAAGCAGATAATGTGCTCTAAATTGATCACTACAAGGTTTTAACTGTGAAATGTGTTTCAACAGGAAAATCCTTAAGAGCCCTTACTCTATAATAGCTATTAAAATATGTATTATAAGTAAAATTTTTAATAAAATTATGTATTATAAGCTGTTATTTTCTAATTACAATTAAAATTTTGCCTAAAGGAAAAAACCTTGCTGAATGGAGAGCAGCAGAAACTAAAGCTAAGAAAAGTAGTTTTACCTGCGCGAGAGAAAATGAGAAGCTTCGGGACTCAGCAAGTGATCAAAGGACAAGGCTCAGTTCAAGCTCGCTACATATCCCTACCAAAGTTACCCCTGAAAAGGAAACAGCTAAGGTACGTATTTTATTAGCTATAAAGTATAATATATATTTTTAAATAAATCTGAAATAAGAAAGAGTACTCTTTTGAAATCTGTAGAGCCATAAAAGAAGAAGAAGCAAATGGATTATAATTAGATATATAATTTTGATATTACTTCAAGTTAAATTATCTAAGATCAAGAACATTAAAGTATGAGACATTCATATTTTCGGGAATGAAGTATGTGAAATATCTTTGTGACTTTGAGTGAATTATATTATATATTAATTAATTGTATCAACACGATTCTAAATTCGATAAACTTCATAATTTATTGTCTTAATTCTAAATTATATTCCAGGATGAAATTTTAACAGTGGAAATATTTTTACATGCTGAGTCAAAAAATTGGTTTAGATGATACAGAAATTTCATTGTTCTATTCATATATAAAATTGTATATATTTTTACCTTATTGCAATTTATTTAACTTGAATAATATTAGTTGACCATAGGTATATGGTTATATATATATGGGGTAGAAAATGGTCCAGGAGGATGTCTTGAAATAATTTCTAAGCTTATAAAGTATAAAGCTTAAAATTTGTCATTTTTTACCTTTAAGACTTCATCCTCATTGCACTTTAGTTAAGCTTTTTATTTTCTCAAGCTATTTCAATATTACTTTGTAACAAAATATTTCTTTTTTGGGAATCTGAATAACCAGGAATAAAGATATCTAATTTTATAAGTGCATAATTGCTTGATAGTTGTGTGTTAAGTTAACATTTTTTATGTTATAAATTTTGCATTTTATGTGCAGATGGAAACCAAAAGAAAAAAAGCCGAAGAATGTGTAAAAAAGGCCGATATAGAATACTATAGTGTCTGCCTACGTGCTGAGCGGTCAAGATTGGAATGGGAATCAGCAGTTCTCCGTGGTAGCCACTGTTTTCAGGTATAAATATTATCTTGGTATACAACAGATACTAAAAATATATAAGTCTGTACCCTAAAAAAAGGGCTTTCTGCCACTGACAAACTATGTCAGGATTAAAAGCATACAATAGATCTTCTCCAGGTTAGGTGTCTTCAGCTGGTACAAAATCCATTCATTGATTTAATCAGCAGGAGAGTTCTCTTCCATTTTGATTTTATTCAATGTAGTTTTATAACAGTACATATATACTCCAATCAATTCATATGTCTTTGGATTAGTAATCAGTCTTTTAAAATTTATTTTTTACAACAGCAAAAAAATACTGTTTTTTATTCAACTAAAATGTAACTGGGTGACTTTTACGAGACTACTACAGTTGCCATTGTTCTGTGTTAGTATACAGTGAAGTATGTCTGATTAGAAGAAAATAATGTCTCAGAACTTTTAGAAATTAAAAAACAGTTAAAATTTGTGTATATAATACCAAAACTTAATAGTATAACATTTTTTAATTCCTTCCAAACAGTAAAGAAAGTACTGTTATCTTGAATATATCCATTTCACAAATTTCAAAAGATACATCCATTTCATCATATCTGAATCTATTATGACAGTTAATCCTAGATGATTTGATTTTTATGTTTTGTGAAGTTGTAAGATCTATCCCTACATATTAATTTTGGATCATTAAATGACAATCATAAGTAATGCTTTACCTGAAGGTTCTGAAATATTTTCTTCAAAACATATATTATTTTTCCCTCTGATCCTTGCTCACCTCCTCCAAACTTTCAAATATTAAATGCATTGTTCATGTTTTAAAAAAATATTAATCAACCAAAATTCAATTGTTATATCATAAACAGACCCTATACTGGACCCCCCACTGGATTTGACAATGTTATGCTTTGAGTTTTAAAATTATTTCTTTATTTTTAGGTTCTCGAAGAAGAAAGATTGAGAGGTTTAAAAGATTTAGCGAATTCTTATTTGTCTCACTTTACACACATAGGACCCAAAATAACTCATGTAAGTAGCTGAATATCTACCAAGCAAAAATATTAAATAATACATTAAAATAAAAACTATTTAATTTATTGTACTTTTCTTGTCGTGTGTAATATTTTTATACTTGGTTTTATCAGATAACTGATCGTCTAGCAGAACCAATTAATGGTTGTGATCTCACAAGAGATTTAGAGACTGTGATTAGCCTTAAATCTGCTACCGAACCATCACAAGAACAAATTTTACCAGATTTTTATCCAGAACACACAACATTAGCCATGAACCGTGAAAGGAGAAAACAGGTATTTTATTGCATATATTATTTTTATTTGTTCTCAACAGCATATAGATTAATAGAAAATATTAATTTAACAGATTAATTACTTAGCTAATTACTGATAATGGTGGAGTGATCAGGCACAACCTGCTTGAAGTATTATAACTGGCAAAATGCTGGCAAAAAATGATGTTGATGAACAGCAATTAATTTCAATGGAATTTTCCATAATTAGTTTTGATAAAAATTTTATTTATTTATGTACTACCATCTTAATTGATGGTAGGTGCAGCCCTTAACTCTTCTCAGGAATCTCATCTATGCAGCCTCTATTCTGCTATCCATATACTTAAGTGCTCGCCCAGATTTCAGCTCCATACATCAATAGAAGTGTCATCAAATTCTTGCACATTTGATTTTTTGTTTCTTTTTGTGCTATGTAATTTAATGTTCTGTTTATTGTTCCTCAAACTACCTGAAAACAATCTGGGGTTCAAACAATATTTTTGCCTCTCTTCTTGAATTTTTGAAGGAACAATCGCCTCCCTCTATCATCCCAAAATTTTCCATTTATAGAAACAGAAAATCTGTAAAAATTAACAAAATAATCAAATATGTTTTGTACAAATATATTTATAAAAAAAAAATACTATATTATAATTTTCTGTAATTTTTATGATAAAGGCTTTGGTTAAGCTGTTGGATCTCATAAGGTCGGATTTAGAACGAGAAAGGCGAGGAAAAGCAGGTGTGGAAAACCTTGCTGTGGCATTAAAGCGAACACCTACCTTTGCTTCTGAAGATTCTCAGCAAAATGTTCAGGATAAACTACATCATGTATGTTTTATACACCGTATACTATTGTTTTAAATATTATATAACACTACATACCATTAATATTAGTTAATTTTACAATTCAAGTTTATTTTTTCTGCTAAATTTACAGTTTTGTTACATAATTTACGTTACTGTTGCAGATGAGATCAATGCTGACATATCTTGAAGCAGCCAGGTACAAAGTATTGTGCGTGCTTTCAGAACTCGAAGGAAGACCTCGACCCAGCCATCCTCTAGCTGATCATATTCATGTTTCAAGGGACAGGCAAGGTTATCAACAATCAGTGTTGAAGGTAAATTAAGAAAACCAATGAAACCAATCTAATTGTATAATATTATCACTATTAAACAAATATTTATTATATATACTTATTTTAGGTACCTCCATGGATTCACAGTGAAACTGAAATAACTGATTTGGTCGACCGTGGTACAGCTGATGGAACCTCTGTCCAACCTGACTCTGACTTTGGTATGTTTCTAGTACTTCATTAAGGTGGAATTTTCTAGTTCCCAATAACCTTCCCAATTGGATCAATTATTTCAGAAATGTAAGGGGTGCATTGGTTTGACTGGCACATGTGACATTTGGAAAATAAAATATTCAGTTATAGTACTAGGTGAATTAATTTATTGATGTCACGTTTCTTTCTAACTTTGTTTATATTTGAATGAGTTTCCCATTTACTTCCTCATACTAAATCAGAAACAAACAGCATCATCCTCATTAATACAAAATTGATAGAGATGGTTGTGGAAGAAGTCATGTCCTCTCGCTACTCTGGATTTAACTACCAATTACCTCAATGGCCTAATGCCTCTATCATTCCTAGGTAACCTCTGATGATATGATTTATAATCTCTCTCTATGCCTGATATCTGACTCAGCTGGCTATAGCAGATCTCTTGCCTCCTTTGCTGCCCTATTGTTGCAATCGAGGTCTCATTGAAAAGGCACTAGCTGGCAAGCAGTTTTCTATTTTACTTCACTAATTCTTTACCAGGCATCAGTTTGTAGTACATATATTTTACTGGAATAATTGTAGGTGATCTTTACTATTCATTGAAAATTGTTAATGGAGAAATTGATTACAAAGGTAATTAACATTGATATAAATGACTATATTAATTTAACCAGGTTGATCTATTTACTTCAATAGATTTCCTTAAAATAAATCTAACCAGGCTGTGTGAAGTCTCTTATCTTTATCTAATCTAATATTTATTATGAAATGCTTTATTAATATGTAAATACCACCAAGCCCAATCAACTTCCCTTAGGGGTGGTAAATACCCCTTGGTCTCCAGGTGGTATTTACCATGTATACCATGCATGGCATTAAGGGAGTTTGGTCGCGGTTGGTGGAAGTGGGTGGTGAAAATGTAATATTATAAATGCGAAAGTTTGTATGTTTGTCTCTCTTTCACGCAAAAACTACTAAACAGATTTGGATGAAACTTTAGAGTAATATAGGTTGTACATCAGAATAACACATAGGCTACAGCAAGGGTGGATTTATGGGGGGGCACAGGGGAACGTGCCCCCTTGACAGGTTTTTATGTTCAGTGGAGAATCCATTATAGTACATAATTAAAGGCAAATCAGGAACTTAGCATCTGGAAATTTGCAGATAGGTTCTTTATATAATTTAAGAAAGAAATTTGGATAGTTCCACCCCCAAGGGTTTCCCCTTTAATATAATAGGGATTCAAATATTGTATAGAATCCGTCAGTTTTGAAGTTAGACATCTGAAATTTTGGATGTATGAGTAACTTATAGTTTAAAAAAAAAATTATTTATTTAAAATGATCTGTCATGAAACTTGATGTGGCAGAAGCGAAGCCGCGGGCAAAAGCTAGTTTATTAATAAAATATTTTAGGTCCAAACATAACCAATAAATGTATGGGATGAACCACTGGGTTCACAATATTTCTTCCACCCCCATCCCTAATAATGTTATCAATATTCTATCCTTAGGACCAAATTTTTCTGCACCCTCCTCCTCCTTCAAAAAAATTATACCCGACTTATTGACTGACTTAGAATATATCCATAATGACCCCCTCCTCAACCATTCACATGTTCAACCAGATCTTTCACGCGTCTCTGTAGCTAATATCATTTCCAATTTCCTTCAGCACCCCCATTCCACCTCTTCTAATTTCTCCCCGCAATTTTTCAAAGACCTTGCGTCCACACGTTCTTTTCTTCAATCTCATGATGACTTAATTGTCACCAAAGCTGACAAAGGTAACTCTACTGTAATTATGGACCTTTCTGATTATAACCTCAAAATTAATTCCCTTCTTTCTGATACTTCCACCTATAAACCCATACCTCGTGATCCTACTACATCTCTCCAAAAACAATTCAACCTCCACCTAAAAAGCCTTGTCAATTCAAAATTAATTACTTATCCCGTTTACAGAAACCTCATTTCCTATAATTCCTTAGCCCCACGTTTTTATGGTCTTCCCAAAATCCACAAACCCAACAACCCCCTCCGTCCGATTACAGCCAACGCCAATTCACCATCTACAAAACTTAGCAAATTCTTACTTTCATCCTTACAAGTCCTCAGCCGTAACAACCCATATGATATCCATAATTCCTTTCACCTACATGATCTTTTAACATCCCTCACCATTCCTGATCATTACATCCTCACTTCCTTCGATGTCGAAAGTCTTTTCACCAACATTCCCTTAGATAAAGCCCTTGATATAATTGATAACAACTGGTCACTAATAGAACCCCATACATCTCTTAACCGGTCCTCATTCCTTCAATCCTTAAAACTTTGCTGTGAATCCGGCTACCTTACCTTCCATGGACAGTTCTATTCCCAAATTTCTGGACTTGTCAAGGGAAATCCCTGAGCTCCTGACCTCTCTAATATTGTTCTAAATGACCTGCTAGACTCCATTCTACCACAGTTCCGTGACGATATTTGTTTCATCAAAAAATATGTAGACGACCTCCTCCTTATCATCAATCCCAACATCATTACTGATTTATTATCTTCCTTCAATTCATACCATCCCTGCCTCCATTTCACCGTTGAAGTCGAAACCAATAAGTCTCTACCTTTTCTTGACCTTCTTATCATTAAAAATTCTGACCACACCTTATCCACTGATTGGTATACTAAACCCACTTACTCTGGCCGACTTCTTAATTATTACTCCCAACATCCACACCACCTTAAAATTAAGGTCGCTAAAAATATCATTCACCGTGGCCTATCCCTCTCTGACGCCTGCTTCCATACAACCAACACCCACCGTATCAAAGAAATCCTTTTTAAAAACAATTTCCCTCCCTATATTGTTAATAAACTCATCCATGACTACTATAACCCCCCCAACCCCACCCGATCGCCACATCCACCATCTATCCCTATATACAGATCCTTGCCATATATACCCACCCTCTCTAATAACATTCAAAAATACTTACGTTCCGTTATCCCCAATTTACGTATTGCCTTCAAATCCCATAACAAACTTTCCCATATTTATACCCGTATCAAAAATCCTATTCCCTTCAAGCTTCGTTCCCATGTCGTTTATCAAATCCCTTGTTCTACTACTAATTGTAACTCTTCCTATATAGGTGAAACCAAAAACTTCCTTAAAGACCGTATTACTCAACACAAATATGCCATTTCCTCCCATAACCTTTTTTTTTTTTTTTTTTTTTTTTTTTTGCCCCCTACCTGCCATCGCTGGGGGCATGGGTTCGGCAGTGGTGGGTTGATACGTTGGGTTTACGCACGCCCACCACTGCCAAAAAACAACTCTTTATTTAAAAAAAAAATCTTATTATACAGAATAACTGGGGGGTACCATATAATTCTGGGGTACAAAACGAAAATGAAACCAAAAAATAAAAATCTGTGGTGCTGCCCGGTGCACGGATGTGCACCTTACTGATGGGGCAGCACCTTTAAGGCCTCCTGGCCGGTCTGCATCCGTCCGGTTGCCGTCCAGCCCTCCTGGTCCGCCGCATCCATCCGGTCCGCATCCGGCCAGTCCACTCCCTCAGTCCTCTCCTCCTGGGGGCTCGTCCTCCTCCGAATGCGTTGGTGTCTCCTGGTCTGGTGGCTCGCCGGGTGGCCGTATCCTGCTGATGGTGAAGTGTGCAGGACCGACCACCTCCTTCCACCCGTGGACAAACTCCCTAAAATGAGGGTAATTGTCCTCTTCGACCAAACGGGGGAAGTCTTCCTCGGCGAGGACGAAGATCCCGGTTTTTCTCGACATCCTGGCTCGGTGTCCTTCCATCGCGGTGCAGGAGAGCAACACATGCTCCGCCGTTTCTGGGACTCCACAGGTGGGGCACCGGGGGTCGACCTCTCTTCTATGCTCACTTAGCTTTCCCCGGAACCCACCGTGTCCCGTCAGCATCTGCGAGACCCAGTAGTCCGGGAGGACCCATGTCGCAGACAACCTCGACTGGACGGTGGGGAAGAACTTTCTCAACGTAGAGCCCTTCTGGCTCGTCACCCACCGTCCGTTCCACTGCTCTATCGAGTCCTCCCTCAATATCCTCTTCCACAGGTTCGGGGTCTCGCCGATCCTCTGACGGAGTCCCTCCGGAAGCGTCTCCAGCCCCTGCCTCTTCGCGTCATACTTAAGGGCATCCTCCCTCAGGAGGAGGTCCAGGGGCATGGCTCCGGCAAGCACCTGCACCGCCTCATGCGACACCGTTCTGTACGCCTTCGTGACCCGTAGCAGAGCCAGTCTCTGGATCGTCGCCAGTCTCCTCTTCTGCTGCTGCGTGAGGTTGCGGCTCCACACCGGGGATGCATACCTCAGGATACCCAAGACCACGCCTTTATAAATGGTCATCGTTGCTGGGTACCTGAGGCCCCAGAATGCACCCCCTATCCTTCCTAGTCCATTGAGTGACAGGGTCACCCTATCCTTCAGGTATCCCAGGTGAGGAGTGGCGTCGAAGTTTCTCCTAAACTTCACGCCTAGGTACGTCACCTCCTCACCTAGTCTGACCCTCTCCATCTGTATCTGCAATGTGATGGGGTGAGCCCTGTCGGTGGAGCCTCTTAGGAGTATGGCCTGGGTCTTGGCAGCGGCCATGCTCAACTTCCTCCTCACGCACCATTCCGCTACGAGACTGGCGCACCTCTCTGCTTCCATCTTCACTCTGGCTCTGCTGTTCTCGGCCACGATGACTGCCAGGTCGTCGACGTAGGCCGTGGCAAGGAAACCTTCATCTTCCAGTTCCCCCAGCAGCTGGTCAAAAACGAGTTTCCACAGGGCCGGCCCGAGGACCGACCCTTGTGGACAACCTCTCTCTATCTTTCTCTCGACCTCGTAGTAGCTACCTCTAATCCTGACACTCCTTTCACTGAGGTAGCTACTTACGAGGGAGTACAGGTTGCTGGGGGCGTCGAACTCCTGCAGTCGCTGGAGTACGCAGGGCCACCACACGCTATCGAAGGCGGAGGATATGTCAAACAGTACTAACATGACGTACTTCTCCGCCCTCTCTTCTACGTCCCTGCGCACTCTCAACAGTGCATCCGTCGTTCCCTTGCCACGGGTCGAGCCGAACTGCCGTGGATGGCTCGCCGCATCAAGGACCGGCCTTAGGCTGGTGACGATTAGACTCTCCAGGACTTTACTCATCACCGGGAGGAGGCATATCGGCCTGTACGCCTTAGGCGTCTCCTTATCCTTGCCTCCTCCCTTGTAGAGGAGTCTCAGATCCGCGATCTTCCATTGTCTCGGAAACTGCCCCTGGTCCAGGCACTCATTGAAGATGCCAAGAAGGTCATCCTCAATGAGGGGGGCGCTCCTCTTCAAGATCGCGGCTTCAATTCCGTCGAGTCCTGGAGCTCTTCCGGTCCTCTGCCTATCCACGGCAAGACAAAGGTCCCATATATCCCATGGTGGACTCAGCTCGGTACCTGGAGGGCACACCGTGGTGCGTCTTACCATCTTGTCATCTTCCGTATCCTGGGACGGATCATCCCTGGGGTATGTATAGCCTATATACATATCTGCAGACTCCTCCAGGGTGGTTGCCTGGGCATCTCCCACTCTGATAGCCGCCATCATGGTTAGCGGCTTCACCTTGCCCAGTGCCACCTTGTACGGGATTCCCCAGGGATTCTTCTCCGATTCCTGGACGATAAACTCGTCCCAGGATACCTTCTTCCGGTGACGCACGCCGTTTCGGGATGCCCTGTACCTAGCCTTAGATTCCTCTCGGAGTGCCGGTCTCCTCTCCTCTTCCCTGCACTCCTGGTACCTGCGCCTGGCCCTGTAGTACTCCCTCTTGAGGAGCGTCAGGGCAGGCGTCCACCATGGGACCGAACGCGCTCTCGCTCTGCGGCGCTGGAGGGTCATATTGGCCGCTTCCGTGATGGCCCCCGTCAGCCCCGCCACTCTGCGGTCAATGGCTGACTCGCCTTGCATCAGCGGCATCTCATCCCATTCTCTATCGACCAATATTCCCTCCAGTTCACTGGAGAAATCTCCCCAGTTCGCCGTTCGGGTCACGAAGCCTTTCTCCACTGGTAAGACTCCGCCTTCCTCCTCTACCACACTGAAGGCTATGACCCGGTGGTCGGAGCTCGTGTCAGACCGTAGGTTCCAGCCCGCAATACGCCTCGCCATGGTGGCCGTGGCGAGTGTGACATCGATCCAGCTCTCGCCCCTGGCTCCAACGAAAGTTGGGCCAAAGGGCTCGTTCAAGACCAAGAGCTGGCACCTCGCCACGGTTTCATCCACCAGTCTTCCTCTGGCGTCTGTGCGCACTGAACCCCAGGCCGTGCTCCACGAATTGGTGTCGGAACAGACCACCACACTCCTGTAACATTGTGCGATGGCCTTCACGGCGGATACATTCTCTTCTATCCTTTGCTTCGGCGGCATGTATGACGACACGAGGGCGAAGGATATCCTCCCCCATCTGACATAACATGCCGCCTGATCCGCCGTGGTGAATTGCTTCAGTTCCATAACGTCGAGGTTTGGATTCACTATCACTATAGCCGCTCTAGGCCTCCTCTCTCCACTGCCCATAGCGACTACCCTCGACGCGACACCGAATCCGGCGACCACATTTCTTTGACACCATGGCTCCTGAATAGCCATGATCTCAGCTTCCTTAGCGAGAGCTCTCAGCTCGTCCACGACCACTCGTCTTCGGCCCATGTTGACCTGCAGTATCTGCAGCCTACGCATACCGGGTCTTCTTCATCTGGATGGTCATCAGCTCCAAGTACGACGGGCACTCCCTGCTGCCCGCGCAATGGTTCAAGTCCTTCCCCTGTCTGCCCTTCACCTTGCAGTGCCTACACTGAGGTTTGGTGCCTCTAGCCTTTGCCGGGCACTCCGCAGCTTTGTGCCCGGTGTCCTGGCACCACTTGCACGCGATCTCCGCCGTGCAAGCCCTCGCCGTGTGGCCGTGCTCAAGGCACTTCAGGCAGAGCAGGGGATCGAGGTAGTCTCTGATGACCATCCCCAACCTACCGCCGCTGACGTCTTCCGGGGTGAGGCCCATCAGGGTGAGCCTCATCTTCTGGTGGACCTCCACTATCCACCTCCTTGTCAGCCCGCCCCTTGCGGGCGTGGAAAAGCAGGGCCTTAACCACGCCCTTCTGGCACTCTCCTCCTCCGGCTTCTCCAGGGGTACCTTGCCCCAGAGGTAGTTCTCCAGCACGCTCCCATCCCAATGTTTGGGGACGCCACTCAGCTCCAGACGAGGTCTTCTCGCCATCGCCAGCCTCGCCTCGAGCCCCATCTCCTTCAGGGCGTCCCACTCAATAATCTTCTTGGCCTGGTCGGCCCCTCCTGTCCTGACCAGGACGGCGCCAGTCTTGGTCACTCTGACCACTCCAGCACTGGCGCCGATCTGCTTCAGCTTCTCCTGGGATGGGAGCTGCTCCAGAATCTTCCCGGCATCCCACCCTGCCGATGTTCCCTGGAGGGTAATACAGATGGGAGCGTCATCGGGCCTCGACGGCACCGCGGGAACCCTAGCCAGGACTCCAGCGAAGGTCAGCCTCTTCCCCTTCTTCTTTTCTTCCAGGGAGGGGGGGAGAACCTCTCCTTCTTCCTGGGAGGTTGGCTGCTTCTTCTTCTTCTTCTTTTTCTGGACAACCTCCCAGTTCGATTCATCCTCCTCGCTGGAGTCCACTTCCATATTCCTAACCCGGCACATCGGGGTAGCACTGCTCCTCTGGGGCATCGGGGCCGGCATGAGGCCATCGTATTTACTTCCGCCTACCTTCTTGGGCGGAACTCCGGAAGGTCCGGCAACCGTCTTCTCTGGCTCCTTAGGGGTCTTCTCCGCCTTCTTCCTCCTCTCCTGCGCCCTAGTCACCGCGGCGTGCCTCAATACACTAGTCTCCTGGTCCTTCAACCGGAGGTCCCCGATGAGGCCCTGGACTCTATTAAGAGTGGGGGAGACCCACTCCTTCTTTTTCCGGTCATATTCGCCACCTATGGCATCGCTGATCGATGTTGCAACCATAGGGGCGATAATCTCCGAGACCTTTTTGCTATAATCCGGTGGAGCGTCTCCCCATTCAGGGCCTCGTTCACCACTTCTTCCACAATCGCGGGGACCATTCTCCATTGGGCCTGCAGTCCCACAATAATTCCGAGGATGTCCCTAACCTGGCCGTTGATATGGCTCTGGGCGTCCAGGGGAACCTTCTTCCTGACGAGGTACGCCCTCAACCTGTCAGCAATCTTTTCCCCCTTATCCGTAGGGTCTTCTTCTGAATCGTCTATGGGGGAATTGTCCTTCCGGAGCCTCTTCCTCCCCGTCTTTTCATCGACGTCCGTGTCCGCGGTATCGGACGCTGAGGTCAGAGGCCATAGCCATCTTCCTGTCTTCCCAGCGCCCTTGACCTCTTCTGTGGCCACATTTCCTCCCATAACCATACCTCCTCTAAACTTTCCGAACATGCCCTTTCTTTAAACCACACCTTTGATTTTGAAAAAACGTCTATCCTAGCTACAGCTCCTAACCATGGCAAACGCATCCTCTCTGAAACTATCCACATAAATTTAGATATCTCCTCTATCAATCTTAAGTCTGACTCACATCACCTTTCCTCTACCTACTCCCAAATTTTTAATTTACTCCAAAGACCTTAAATTCCGTTACTTCGTCATTGATGTTTCTTTTGTTATCACTCTATTGACATTCCTTTCATTGTTTTAATTTTATTTATTTTATTTATATTAATTTAATCCATTTATTCACTTTCCCCATCTTTTCCTATACTCCAGTATGGTTACCTTCTATAGTTAACATTTTGGCCACTAGAGATCGCTCCCATCTCTTCCTCCTGTCTTAACGGTCTCTTGCTCAGTACTGGCCAGCCGTTAAATCTAACGGCATCGCTCTCCAAAATCGGTATGTCTCTTCTTTATATTTTATTTATTTTAAACTTTTCTCTTTATCCTTTCTCCAATTTTAATTTTCCTATTATTTCCCCCTTATCATTTTGGCATCCATCATATGTTGGTAATCAAGAGTTCATATTTTTTAGCACCAATTTTAATTTTTCAAATTCATTAATCCTATCTACTTTTTTTCAAACAGACATTGTACACTATTGTTACTGTACAATAGTATTTCTATTATTCACATTTGTTATTGTACATATAGTTCCATACTTTTCTGTAACATGTAACATCATCAAGTCCGTTATCATACATTTTATACCTTTATTTTACTAGTTTGTCTTTATTCTTCATATTCCAACCTTTCTGTATATGTAAATATCCTCATTTTGGTTTCTTTCGTTTAACTCCTCCTTTTGATTTTCCTTTATATTATTATTTAGTACTGTACTATCCATTCTGTACATTTATTTTCTATTTTTTATTTTATATGCGTTATTTATAATTTATCATTTCTGCTCATTTTCTTTAATTTTATTAAATCTGTCTTACTTTATTATATCTGTCATTATTTTCATTTTCTTTTCATTATCAATATTTTTGTTATATCTGTCTTTATCTTAATTTTATTATATCTGTCACTATTCCATTATTATTATATCTGTCACTATTTCAATAATTTTGTTATATTTGTCTTTATCTTAATTTTATTATATCTGTCACTATTTTAATTCCTTTTCATTATCATTAATTTTTTTAAATCTGTCTATATCTTTATTTTATTATAATCTGGCACTTTTTTAATATTCGTTATCTTCTATCTTCATATCTGCCACTATTTTATTTTTCTACATTACTTGTCACCATATTATTGTTACTGTACACTTTTTTTATATTTTTTGTTCTGTTTGTTTCTCTGTTAGCCCTGAAGATGACCTACACTGTAGGTCGAAACGTCGGCACATAATATAAGTTCATTACTTATCCTGTGTTCTTATTGACTGCACCCCCCAACTATCTCTTTTACACAACACATAACCAATAAATGTTTATCTTCAATTGAGAATATCCTAAGCAAAATTTTAGTTGATCCGTGGCATCTCCCTTTTTTAATATACTTCAGTCTATGAGTCCTTGTTCTTGAAAATTAAGTTGTGTTCCAACATTTTTAATTTATAAATTCCTTATTTGATATGTACAACAAAAATAATTTTACAGATGAGTTTTCAAGTCAAGGAAGTGAAAAGGATTATGAGACTGTTGCAAGAATCGAGGCAAATGGCCCCACCAGGTGTAGAGCCTTGTATAACTATACAGCAAACCTTTATGATGAACTGAGCCTCAACCCAGGTACTTGAAAACATTTTTCAATTTCTTTTTTTTTTTTAATTACTGAATAACATTATGACTGTAAATCTTTATTTTCTTCTTTAATAATTAGTTTTCTTTAGGAATCAAAACATATGGACATCTATCTTTTTTTATATAACAACATGGTTTAGCTTACAATTGCTTTTAGTTCTGTTGAATTGGTTCTAATCAGGAACACTTATTGTTTAAGCTGTTTTATTTACTACACTTTTCAACTTTTTATTTTAAGATATATATTTTCATTAAGTTGTTTGTTCATTTAACGTCACTTTATGCTGCTATGGCTAATCGGACGATGCTATATTGGGAGCTCTAAGTTTTGCCTATCCAGGTTTAATTAGAATAGGGATTTTTAACGAGTACCTGACATCGTACAGGCTCGGGACCTTCTACGTCGAAGGACGTTTAACGTCCCTTCCAAAGGACGGCGTAGCTGAGGATTTTTTACTCCCATTTTCATTAACACTGGCAGATACAGTTTGGCACATATAAGTTTGAAAAAAGGGAACAATTTTTCTATCTGGGGTTCCTGATAACTGTGGGCAATGACATCTCCAAGGAAATTGAGAGGAGAAAAGTTATTGCTAACCGATGTAGCTTTAGACTAGGAAGACACTTGAGGAGTAAATATCTGTTATTTACAACAGTACATGATGTATGCCTCGGAGTCATGAGTAATCCGACGAGCAAAGTTTGCAGGCTTTTAAGATAATTCTGCGGTGCATTTACAAGCCTTGGAAAGTTGGTCAAACATACCTCACAGGAAGGGTTAATTAATCAATTGTTAGTAACAAAAAATAACTTTATTAGGTTTGATAATACATACTATCTAATGATAAATATAAATTAAAGCATACATCTAAACAAAATAATAGATTAACAGTTCTTTTGTAAACTTACAATGAATTATAAAAGGAAATCAGTCATCTGGTAATAAACACATCTTAACAAATATTTTATATCAAGGTTAATTAAATAAAAATATTGTTTTCAAGAGAATCTCTTAACTTTTCTCTAACAGCCCTAAACCTTAAAGAAAATCTAAAAAAATTACTACATGATGGAATGGTGAAGACCACACTGCAGTAAAACATAATAAAAACCCATAGAGGCTGTATAACCAGAATAAAACCCAGAAATGCTAGGATGAATTAACCAGAAAAAATTAACAAGCAAATAGTCAGCGATGCTAATGCAAGATTTTGTGAGCAATTCAGAACGGACATCCAGTGCAAGTTTGAAGCAACTCAGAAAAATTCAAATTGAAGCAATGTCAATGGACTAAATCAACAGCTAAAACAAAAACCGAACAAATGGGATTACATGTAAATGCAACGAAAACCGAGTGCATGACATCCGAGATTCGCACACTGGCTGATACAGTTTGGCACATATAAGTTTGAAAAAATGGAACAATTTTTCTATCTGGGGTTCCTGATAACTGTGGGCAATGACATCTCCAAGGAAATTGAGAGGAGAAAAGTTATTGCTAACCGATGTTGCTTTAGACTAGGAAGACACTTGAGGAGTAAATATCTGTTATTTACAACAGTACATGATGTATGCCTCGGAGTCATGAGTAATCCCACGAGCAAAGTTTGCAGGCTTTTGAGATAATTCTGCGGTGCATTTACAAGCCTTGGAAAGTTGGTCAAACATACCTCACAGGAAGTAATAAAGTAATGTATAACCTCCTTGGTCAACTGACGTTATAAACCATATAAGGCTGGGAGGATTGAGGTAGGCTAGCCATGTGGATAGAATTTCAGTGGATGAGATCACAAAGAAAATAATGACTGAGGCCATAGTACATACTAGGTGTAGAGGAAGACCGCCTTAGATGGATGGATGGTGTAGTGGAGGATGCCCGGAAGATCCTAGGAGGTAGGGAATGGAGATCTGAAATTATTGGAGAAGGTCCGGGACCATTAATGGTCTGTTGAGCTATTGGACCAAGAAGAAGAAAAATGTAAATGGACTAGGAGAAAGTACAGAGAAATAAGTTCAAAGTTTTCAAGATAGTATAGTGCATAATGAAAATATTCTTATAGTATGACTCCCAAACCATAATTGTAAAAGGTAGGTAAAGAAGATTTGTTGACATTCCTGGATTTGAAAGCTGTGTATTTACACATAACATAAACAGAGATTAGTTAAAGACCCTTTACTGTTCTAGGGAAGGAATTCATTGTAAAACTGTTTACATTTTTCAAGGAATTGTGAAAAAAATTTTTAGAAATGGTAATTTGATCAACTGTAAATTTTGTTGTTGATCTCATCTTTTATACTTGTTTGAGATGAATTAAATATTAAATCTCATTGTATGAATTTGTTATTTTACACTGATAGCTCAAATGTTTTTAAATATTCATATTTGTTTCAGGCGATATAATCAATATTCATGACAAGCAGCCTGATGGATGGTGGCTTGGTGAACTAAATGGAGTTGTAGGAATTTTTCCTGCCACATATGTCGAAGAAATAAAATAATATGGCAACAACTAAAGACTGTATTATAAATTAAAGGGAAATACATCCATTTTTGGGTTTTGCCTCATCTTGTTTAAATGTTGTAATTTATTAACTGTAAAGTGTTTATTGTTATTATGTTATTATATGACATCCTTTTATATACCTATTGTACAGATGTTTTTGTTAACACTGTTTCATTAAATTAATTTAAAAAAATTATGATGACTTTTTTGTTCATTGTATTTTCCTATGTTTTATTATATTTATAGATTAATTTTAAAAATTAATCTATAAATAATGAATTCCTTGAATTCAGGCAAATACTCATTTAAGAGGCATTCTAATTCTCTAAATATGTATTATCATCTTATTTGTACTTTTAGATTCATTTCTAAAAATTTAAAATGCATTTTTTAATAACAGTACAAAAAAAAACACAATCAGAAATATATTTTTCTTTGTTTTGCAATTAAATTATAGTTTAGTAATAAATAAATATAATGTGAAAAAGGTGTAAAACTGTAAGAAAAAAATATTAACTCAAATATGAATGATTTAAATATCATAGCAGAACTTTTGAAATGAAATCATCCTAGACTAGACAAACTAGAAGAGGTCACTAATCAGCAATTAAATGGGGGCAATGAACTGGATACTATGCACGAAGAAATTATGAACTCCATGTAAAATGTGTAGTACGTAAAATTCATGAAGAATAATTAGAGAATATACAGTAGGACGACCCTGGTGGAACATGCAGTTAGAGAAGTCAAGATCTAGAACCAGAATACTTTTCAATAAAGCAAAAAGGACTGGCGAATGGATCGAATATAGACACGCTCTAACTGAATATCATAACCTCATTAGGAAAGCCAAACGGAACTCATGGAGACACTTCTGTGAGGAAATTAATAATACGAATACATGCGCCCGCATGAATAAAATACTCTCTAAGAGCAACCACTGTAATACCGTGGGCTCCCTAAAGAAACCAAATGGAGATCCCATGAACATTATAGAGTCTATAACTGCTATGCTGGAATCGCACTTCCCGGGGAGCAATCTTACAACCTCGGACACGAAGGTCTACCTCCCTGAGGACAGTTGCAAACCGGACTGGATATCAGTCCGTGAAATCTTCAATACCAGCGCCATAAAATGGGCAGTTAAAAACCTCAAGCCGTACAAAACACCAGGTTTTGACGAAATTTATCCTGCCATGCTAAAAGAGGATCTTGAAATCATCTTAGGCAGGCTCTCTACTCTATTTCAGGGCTGTCTGGCCTGTAATTACATCCCAACAGCTTGGAGAGAAGTTAAGGTCACATTTATTCCCAAACCAGGGAAAGAAACATATGATGAAACTAAATCATATCACCCCATTTGTCTTTCCTCATTCTTGCTGAAGACAATGGAGAAAATTCTTGATAGAAATATCAGTGATAAACATCTCAATGATGATGAATCAGTAATGTTGCATCAATATGCATACAGAGAGGGCAAATCTTGCAACACTGCGCTGCATGCATTGGTGGACCAAATAGAAGATGCTCTACAGTGGAAACAAATAGATAGATATAGAGGGGGCATTTGATAATACCCCTACTCATATATTAACTAATGCCCTACTAAAGCATTGCTCTAAACCAAACATTGCTAATTGGGTTATTGCTATGCTAAAGAACAGGGTCATTCAAGCCAATATGGGCAATTATCACCTAAAGGTTAAGGTAGCCGCAGGCTGCCCCCAAGGAGGTGTTCTTTCCCAACTCCTATGGAACCTGCTAGTGGACGAACTACTACACCTCCTAAATGAGTCGGGTTTCCAAGCGATAGGCTATGCAGATGACATAGCAATTATCATCAAGGGCTTTGATCAGCAAACTATTTCAGACATGATGACAATGGCACAAAGAATGGTGGTGAGATGGTGCACGAAAGTAGGATTGAACATCAATCCTAATAAAACGGTAATTGGACCTTTTACCAACAAAAGGATATTGAGGGAGCTCAACCCCCCTAGGATGAAAGGGATGAGTATTCAATTCAGCAAGAAGGTTAAATACCTCGGTGTTATCATGGACAGTACATTAAACTGGAGTGAACATATCGATTATGTTACCAAGAAAGCCACAAGAATTCTGTGGACTTGTAAGAGCCTTTGTGGCATCAAGTGGGGAATTAGCCCCAAGATGGCTCGTTGGATCTGCACAGCAATAGTCAGACCTGTCCTAACCTATGGCTCAATAGCCTGGTGGCACAAAGCTGGTATCCAACAAAATAGATCAAGGTTGGAGAAGGTGCAGCGGCTTGGGTGCATCATGATCACTGGGGCCATGAGAACCACCCCTACCGCTTCACTGGAAACTATACTTGATTTAACTCCTCTTGACATTCTAATTGAAGCAGAGGCATTGAAGAAAGCCTATAGGCTAGTGAAAATAGGAGGGATTAAGAAACCCACCAACGACTTTGGACACAGAAGTGTCTTTGACATAATCCAGCGAAATGCAGATTTAAAAAAACATTCAGATTTAACGCTGAACAAATATAACTTTGATAAAAGATTTCACGTTAGTACACAGGCGATTTGTAAAAGCAAGAATGATTGCTTTAACCCACCCAATGGTCTAAACGTGTATACGGATGGATCCAAAGGGGAGTATGGTGCCGGCTCGGGATTCTGGTTCAGGGGTTGTCAGGGCATGGGTCATTACTTAGCTCTGGGCACGACACCCACTGTATTCCAAGCGGAAATATGGGCAATACTTGCAGGTGCCTATGAAGGACCACAAGAATAAGGTAATCAATTTTCTCACTGACAGTCAGGCAGCATGCAATGCATTAAAAAATGCAGTAACAAACTCTAGACTAGTGGAGGAATGCTGTCTAAGACTTAATGAATTAGCTGTACATAACAGAGTTAACATATTTTGGATCCCTGGGCATAGTAATATTGAAGGAAACGAAAGGGCCGACAAATTGGCAAGGAAAGGAGCACTTATCGCTCCAATTGGACCAGAACCATGGTGTGGGGTTCCTCTTCCCCTGGCTAAGGATACAATCAACAATCTAGCCAAGAGGAAGATAAAAACACGTTGGGATAGAGCCAAAATAAGGCATACTAAACTTTTTATAAAGGATCCCAATGATAATCTTTCTGATAAAATCAAGAAAGAAGCCGCTCACATGCCGAGAACCGACCTCAAAAGTATGGTTGAAACCATCACTGGGCACTGTAAACTCAGGAAACACATGCATCGCTTGGGCATTGAACAGGAATCTCGGTGTAGATGGTGCACAGAGGAGGACGAAACCCCCTGGCACGTTCTCTTTGAATGTATAGCACTAAGTCGAAAGGGGACATTTGACCTTGGTCCTGGAGGACACAAGGAACTCCAAGAACTGAGATTTAAAGACTATCTAAAATTTCTCAGAAGTCTAGACCTATGTTAGGGATCTTTAGGACTCAAGCACAATGGGCCTCTTCAGGCCGACGTGCATGGTAATCAAGAGTCAAACATAAATAATAATACAGTAGGACGAAACTACCTATTCATTGGGATGAGTATATTAGGAACAGGAATGAGGATGAAAGAATAGTAAAATATGCGAAAGCTCTGAGAGTTAAAAAATCAAAGCAGGAATATTAAAGATTCAACATGGAATGTGGATAACCGAGGAAAAGGAATTGCTAGGAATTCGGAGGCAGTTCTTTCAGAAAAAAACTAGTATGCCTGAACGTCAACCAGGGACAGTTATAAGTCAAGATAGTGAAATAGATAAGGAGTTTTTAAATCATATGAGGAATGCCAATGAATCACAAGAGATAAAAAACAATGAAATGTAGGAAGTGAGTAGAGAGGCTAAACATATAGTGCTGCCATATGTACTAGGAAGGTGGACAATCCTTGATAAGTTCATAAGCAAGATTGCAGTGGCTGAAAAGAGATCCCTACAAAGTTGGGCAAGACCAACAAAAACTGTTACTGAAAAACGACAGGATTGGTGAGGATCTAGGAGTATAATTGGTACATGATATCCTCGAATAGACATAGTATGGGAACATTTTCAAGATGGATGACACCCAAAAGACCAGGTAGTTCTTGAAAGGAAGATAAATTCAGACTGCATTGGAAAGAGCAGTAAGAGAGTAAGGGACAGAGATTAGTAGGCTGATTGAACTCCAACTGCAACTCCACGCTTAAGGGCTTACAGGAGATAAAGGAAGAAGAAAAATATTTATAAAACGAAATTACTTATTTAAAAACTTCAATTTCGGCGATTTTTAGTTATGAATGTTTTTATTACTTATTAGGGTATAAAAACTCCATGTTAAAACTAATAAATACGTTACCATTTCTCCGAAATTGATTTAATGCTACTGAACTAAATTTTCACACCTAACTTTTTATTATAATTAAGCGAAGGATAATCAACTTGATCGAGTAGAAATTAATTTCCTATGAGAACGAAAGTCTCAACACAAATATCGTTATAATTCTATTTTAGCCAAAATAGCCTCTTTTTTTATATTACCTGAGGATGGGGACCACCCGAAATCAAATAATATACTCCCATTGGGAGCTATGAAAGAAATAATAATAATGTTTTTAAGCAATTGATATAGTAGTAATGTCTTTAAGCAATTGATATAGTAGTAATGTCTTTAAGCAATCACAAAAGCTTTTGTATATCTTAGTTATATCTTCCTACATTTTAGAAGAAATCTGGATCGAATTGAGTGATCCTCTATGATACGACATAACCTACTATCGATTTTTATTGATTCCTGCGTTATTTTCTAAGAGCGACGCGGTTCAGCATAGTAGAGTTAAATTAGTGTTTCACCTGTTATTATCAGAAGCGATTTAAATTGAAATATCTTGGTTATAGTTACAAGAATATTTGTAATTGTGCTGCAACTGGATTATATAAGAAACATGAGGATGACAAACGCAACAACTGAAAAGAACAGCTCAGCTAGCATTTTATCAGCTGCTAATAAAATACCACCGTTTTGGATACGAAATCCTGAATTGTGGTTTTATCATGTCGAAAACGTATTTAAAAGTGAGAACATTACCAGCAGTCAGGTTAAATTTCAAATCATCATCTCCAATGTACAAATTGATGTTTTAGTACCTGCAAGAGACATCATCAAGTGCCCAGGTGATAAACCATATGATAACATTAAGTCAAGATTGGTTAGCACCTATTTAGAACCTGAAACAAAGAAAATTCTAAAATTTCTTGAGGGAAAAAATCTTGACAAGAAGCCATCCCAACTTCTGAAGCTAATGATAAAGGTAGCAGGATGTAGGACAGCATCTGGGGTTGTTAAAGCTTTATGGATAAACTCACTTCCCCAAAAAATCCATTCCATACTCATCATTTCAGGCTTAGAGGACATTAACAAGTTGGCTGAGTTAGCTGATAAACTTCATGAGGCCCTTCCATCAGAAAGGATAGATGCAGAAAATCATGAATCTTCGATCTGTTGTCCCCAAGAAGACCTCATTGATGAGAGCTTAACAGCTTCTTTAGAAGCTGAGATCAACGATCTTTCACAACAGATAGCCTTGATAAATTCAAAGTTAAAATTTAACCGAAGTAGGCACTGTAGATATAGCATCACCAGAGGAATCCTAATTAACAATGGTTACTCTGACTGTATGTGCTATTACCATTTTAAATTCAGAGAAAAAGCCCGCAAATGTGTATCCCCTTGTTCATGGAGGAATATTAATCGTTAACCCAATAAGGATTCATAAGAACAGTGTTTAAGGTAAAAATTATGTCTTATGAGTATAGCTTGTGAGAACTTATTACCAGGTTCTTTATCAGGAAAGATAAGGCACCAGTGTCTGCTGTTATTACATCTTATGACATACAAATCGATATAGTGTTTTAGTAGTAACCTCCAGGACGTTTGATACCAGACCCACCAACATAAAGAAGTCCCTAACTACTTAAAAACCAAAAAACACAACCTGGAGAAAGTGAAAGTGCCAACACGAAGTTCCTGGAATATCCAGTTCAACAATTCTTCTGTCACCTAACTGTGTCATTGAGTAGAGCTTATCTTATTGGGGTTATTGGCCGAGATTATGTATCTATTAATGGATCTTATGCATTTAGCAAAACAAACTCCTTTGCTGTTAATAACTAAGATAAGTTTCACATCCCACATCCTGAACGTTAAACGGAAAAGTTAATATTTCTAACTAAAGAAATTTGTAAGACTTTCCTGTTATCTTCAGGAGTACCCATACATGTTTATTACTATTTTAGATGTGTTTATTACCAGATCACAAACAATAGTCAATTATTGTTGCATTTAATTATTGAATAACTCATGTTTTTTTTTCTACCATGATGTTACATATATTTTGCAATGTACATTCATTGTAACCTTGTTTATATTGTGTTAATGAAAAATGTTTTTATATTTTACATGTTGGCGTTTTATAATTTAATTTTAATATCCCCTTACTTACAGTTTAACCACTGGGTTTTATTATGGTATTAATCCAATTACTGTTATTTTATCGGTATAACAATTATTGTTATTAGATCCAGAAGTAAGATTCCTCAGTAAAGGCTGCATTTTGATTTCTATAGGTCTTTCCTCTAGAAACTCCCATTATACATTAAAATGTATATAAGCCATTTATAGTTTCTAATTCTATTATGTTATTTGGCCTACAAAAAAGTAGAATACAGAACAGTATCATTCGAACCAAAGGCACTATAGAATAGAATATGTATAGGTACCATACAATAGAACACAGAATGGTATCATTTTAACTCAAGGCACCATAGAATAGAATATGTATAGGTACCATACAATAGAATGCAGAATGGTATCGTTTTAACTCAAGGCACTAATAAGAGCAACCTTTTTTAAACTAAAGTATCTAAACTTTAGTTTAAAGAATATACTGTGTCCATTATTCCTTGTTCCAAGAGGGAATACAGCACTCTCATATGGGCAGACTTCACATGGCATGGATTGCCTATAAATAGATAAAAATAAAATTATACTCATAATTAACTACAGGTAGAATGTTATATATTATTTTCTTTTTATGTTTCTTGATTGTCCATAAAATTAAAACATCTGATTATTATTTCTAATGAGATACCAGCCTTAGGTATTTTACAATGGAGTAAAAAAAAATGTACATGCTAATAAATGAAAAAGGTTTTATTGCATTTTCAGTTATAAAAAGAATTCAAATATTGTACCTTTTTTTATGTAAATATCATATTATAATGTATATTCTATAGCAGAAACACAATTAATACTAATCTCATTAATTATTAAATTATTGGATCCATGGAAAGATATGTAATTTGTATATGTTATTAATATTTTGAGGAAGCAAGCAAAAACTGTCATTTTTTTGTTGTCTTGGGAAGAGATTGTTTGAAGAAATTAAAAAAAATATGTTTGAATACTAAATAAATATAGGAGGTAATAAAAGGAATAAATAAGCAGTCAAATTTGATTTTTGTATGTACTCAAAAAGTGTAATATATTTGATGGTATCTTCTATGATAGAAACATTTCGATGTTGGTCAATTATAATCTCTTGAAAGAATGTTAGTTTTTAGAACTTAATAAAATCTTACCATACTTCATTTTAATAAATTATAGCAATATCCTTGTCCATCATCATGCTTCTTGTTCATTTTCATTGTTTTACTTTAAGATAACTGAAATCCAAAATTTGAATTAATACACACACACACACATATGTTATGTATATATATAAATAATTTATAGATATATTCAACTTAATCGATTGATGAATTACTGTATATATTCCTCACTCATATTGATGTCATTTTTAATATTATTAGATGCTATTATTTATTCACTTATTTTTCTATAGCCTATTTCTTTTTATAGATTTTTGTATTACAGTTTCTAGTTCTCTACCAAAACATACCTGCTAGTTATTTGCTTTCAAGATATTATGTAAATATTGTTTTATTATAATAATGTAGTCCTTTGGCCAGATAAATATTTATTTAATTTTATTCATTTCTGTTATTCTTAAGGGGCCTAGTCCCAGAATAAAATTATTTTTCTATTGTGTATATATATATATATATATATATATATATATATATATATATATATTTGTCTGCCTTCCACGACTTTACTTTTAGAGTACTAGGCTTATTGCTTTGGGATTTGGCAACAGAATTACAGAACTCAACATGTTGATCCACCATTTCTTTTCATAATGGCTAAAAGTCCATCAGAGATTCTTTATATCCATGTTTTATTATTTTTATTAAGGTAAAGCAAATATATTATGTTTAACTTTACTAATAGTGGTTATGGCATCTAGAACAACTTCTACCTGCTTTGTATTCAATGTCTACCTCAGCTCTTGCAAGTTATTATTAAAATCACACCAAATCCTTTTTAGTTTGGATTGGAGACATTTAGGAATTTTATTTATGACTGCTTTAGTCAGAACACAGTCCATTTCCTGTCTTAAAAGTATAAAAACTCCGTTCTTTACAGTTAAGGTCCGAATAAAATCTTAGTTTGAATAATTACTGCTCTGGGTTTAACTTTCTCATATTCAACAAGAACATAGAAAACAACAATAATTTTAAATAATATCGAATTAAAACTGGTAACAATCCAAATGAAATTTCTTATTTGAATTGTAAATTAGTTCTTGTTTTAGAATCATACAAAATGTTTAGTATCTGAAATAGGTGAGTTGATAATTTTTAATGGTGTTGGAACAATTTGTTCGGCATCCTGATGTGCGGAATACCAAAAACCAGTCTTTAAAATACTGTAAATAGTAGTACCATGCGGAAAAAATAAAACCTAAAAATGAAATAAGTTATAATAAAATGAGTTTTGAGCAAGTTTTACTAATTTATAAGGGAAGCTCAACCATAAGAATTTATAAAAATACTATAGTAGTTTTTTAATACGAACTTTATACCTGGTTTTGTGCTGGACATTTTTGAATTAAAAGTAATTCATTCACACGAATTATAAATGTTACTCAGACGCTCAATCGTGGACTGAGAACAAGGCGAAAACACTGGATTAAACGATACATGCATTATAGTTCGAACTTTGGTCTAGTTCCTAAATACACAAATAAGTATAATAATTTTAAAAAATCATCATTCGTTAAATAATCAATAAATTAAAAATAATTTAATTTTTGTATAATAATAAGTCCCTCCCTTACTGGGTGACGTAAAGTTGAACACCTTATTCATATATTTTTTTTTAGTTCATAAAATAATCATGGATTTTTGTGACGTAAAAATCCCTTGATCTGGAGGAAAACTAGCTTAGGCCAGCGGCCTGGTGTTTGAAGGTCGCAATGAATTGAAGAGAGCTGCATTTTTGATTGTTGTAAGGGCATGTCTGACTAGTGGAAATTCAAGTTTGCTATAAAACGGATATTCAAGTTACCGATAAAACGGATGGGAAAACTTTTGGTGGTGATTTAAAAAAGGCGTAAATTATCATCTATTAGACCTACAGGCCTCGGTCTGTGCTTAAATTAAAGCTAATTAAATTTATTACAGCTTCATTCCCCATGACTTTCAACGTAGGATCATTCCTTCGGCCAGTGTTCCTCACAAAAGTGGGCCAAAACTTAAAATTTGGACTTTTTTGAAAAAAATACCAATTTTCAAAGGGGCGTAACTCAGAATCTAATAGAGCTACAGAGCCGCGGTTGGCTTCAAATTGTATCAAATTTAATCTACATTAAAAATGGTAACTGATGTTTTTTTATCAAAAAGCACCAAATAGGAGATATAGGCCAAAAACTGAAATAACTCCGAAAATTTCGAGGTTTTTCGACAACCAAAAGTTTTCCCATCCGTTTTTTCGGTACCCAACTTGGATTTCCACTAGTCAGACATGCCTTTACAACATATACAAAATGCAACCTTCCTCAATTTATTGCGACCTAAAGCCCTTTTTTGTACCTGACCGCTGGCCTAGCTCTCCTTTCGGTCACTCTAGGACGGGTGCTTCAGAGGATTCATGGCGCCAGTTAGAAAATAAAGAGTCAGTTATATAAAAACGAAACTTAAACAGTTAAGTACCGAAGATATTTTAAAGTTGGTTGCACACGAATTAAAAATAAACTTTAATTATCGTGGCGCCGAGTGAGGGCTCAATAACCGGGGAGAGTTCCTTAAGGGAAGTACACTATTAGATGTGTTGGGAGCGATAAATATTATTTGATTCTGGATTTATGATTAGGAATGGAATGCTTTTCGCACTTAGGACCGAAAATAGTAATTAAATATTCAATGAAAATCTTTTGGTGGAAATATGTTTTTAACAAAGCGTTAACGGACCTACCTCCACAGGAAATTTTTTCTTGTTTTGAGGTTTTCTTAGTTCAAATTTACAGATTGGCTACGAAACCCTGAAACAGCCTGTAAATAAATTAGCTTAAAAACTAATGTAAAGGGAAGGGGAGAGATGAAGTTTAAATATTTTTTTCCAAAAACTACCCCTGGATTCATTGGCCAATAGCCTCCGATGGTTCCTAAAAAGAAGAAAGTTAAACTATTGTGTTGTTACCTCCATAATCGAGCCTTGGCATTTCCTTCCCAACCTACATTCTTCCCCAAATGAGAATAACCAGCTACCAACAGCTGATGTCTCGGGCGTTTCGCATAAGTAGAATCAATCCTAGAAGAATTATTATTAATATGTATTTTCAGTGGCATAAATTTATACATTTTAAAGGCGTCTCTTATGAAATGTAATGATTTTTTCTTTTCGGCATTTCTCCAGTGTAAATGGTGTATAATGCATAATAATGTATTTCTAGCTTTTTCTGATAAAACTGTTATATTTGGTGAGGGGGGAAGGACAATTGTTAAGAAAACAAAAAATACCATAATAAACCAGCATCATATTAGTTCTTCGAACACAAAGTATTAAGTTCTATTAGCAAGAAATAAAAAATAACTAATTGGCAATATATTTTTTAGGTTTAATTTAAAATCTAATGCACTGATACCTTTTAATTATACATGTGGCCAAATATCTACTTCTTTTTTACTAAAGGTTCTCACTTAAGAATTTTAAAACTATTTAATATTAATATAATATAATTTCTTTTTTTTTAAATTAATAAAACATTGTTAATTTTTGTAAGATGATACAATTATGTTTAAATAATTGCACGATTGTGAAACACAGAAAGAACGGCAACACTGAAATTTGTGAGCCTTTCAGTTTAAATGGCAAGATGACTTTAAAGTAAGGTAGTCAAGTTTTTAAGAGTTGTTGGACGTTTCTATTGTAGTGACGTACAATATTGTGGGCTGTGAAATATCGAGGAGTAAAAACTAATTTGGGCAGTTATAATTCTTATTGACTTTTGACTATACTCTTAAAAACAATGGACATGAGCGTTGATGAATCCGTTGTAACAAGGTATTTTTTTTTCTATTTATAGTGTCCTAAGATAGTGACGTTACAGTAAACAATAGTTCAGGCCTTAGGTTTATAATAAAGATTTTGGTGAGTTAATTTATAGTGCTGAAATTTTCAAATCGAATATCAATTAAATGTCAAATTGAATTTACAAATTCAAGAAGATTCAAATTAACTGAATTGATTATAATTTAAATTAAAGGGTGTTATGATTCTTTTGTATTATAATTATTGGTGATTCTTCAATTGCTTTAGCTTTCTCCAATTATATTGATATCCATAGAGTTTTGAATGTTGAACTCCCCCTTATAAGAATTATAAAATAAATATTAACAGGTTTTTTTAAAATTTAATTCTAATGTTTGGTTGTTTTATCTTTTTACTATCAACAAATGATTGGAATGTTCTTTTAACCTGTATAGTATTATAGTCTATAACGTTTCTGTTGTTAAAGTTTATATAACCATAGAGTGATTTACAAGTTAAATGCTCACATTGAAGTGTCACTCAAGCAGGGAGAAATGAACTCCCTTATAATTAAATATTCATGAAGTATAGCTGTAGACATCAAATTAATCAGTAAAATAATGAAGCTTTGCCACATATTTTACAAATAAGAATCTACACCTACTTTTTGTGAATTATTCCATAACAATTCACACTTACGCCCCTCAACTTTTTGAGCTTTTTAAACAGAGATTGCTGGTATAAGCATTGAACCTTTCAGATCTTAATCATAACTTTTTTGATTTACTTACCTAGTTTGTTTTTTTATAACAATGGATTTAAATTATACTTTATTCTTTTAATGCTGAACCTTACATTTGAGAAACACTTTTTACACAGATTATGAACACTGTTTCATTGGTTTATTTTCTCTTTCTCAAAGCTTATTAAAAAGAACAATATATAATTTCAATTTCACTGTCGCAAAAAATTATGTAATCCCCTTTATCTAAACATACAGTTATGTGCTGGATTAAATCACTCTTTATTTTTATAGCTTCAGCAAAGAGACTCCAACACGATATAAAGATCCTCGAAATACACTTCTCTATGCTGCCCAGAGAGGAATGTTTGAGAAACACACAAAATCACCTTGCGGATTTTCCCTATTGCCAAGGTACAGTAATTCATTAACGCCTGGTCGGAAGATTTACAATCCATTTAAAACAAATGTCGATCTGCTTGAAGGCCATACATGCAGCCCTACGGTTTTTAAAAAGACTGATTCACCAGAGGTAATTTAATATCCTTATTTTCTTGCATGTTTTGTTATGTTTTAAACCAGTGGTATTTAAACTAAACAAGCCCTCTGTTCAATATGCCTTCCAGACCCCCATCCCTCTTGCACAATAAATTGTAAATATGAAAACAAGAAATATTGCGTTGAAAACAAAACATTTAGTTTCCCTGTTGCAACATTCAAAGTTACAATGTAAGATTAAAAAAGTACTGGTAAGAGAAAAATAATTGAAATTAATTTTTCATTTCATTTTAAGTCTTTCATTTTCATCTGGATCCCCCGCCTCCCTTATCTTTTCTTCACACTCCCCAAGTTGGGAGGCACTGTTTTAAACAAAGTCATTTCAAAAACTTGGCTGGTTTTAATACATATTTTCTTCTTAAATTTGATTTACTCTTTACTTTTTTTTATATTAATGGAAAATAATACTATTGTTATATAAATTCCTTTTTCTTCTATAGAATGGTGATTTCACATGGTCTATTGATGATATATCTCGAATAAATCCAGCTCCTATTGGATCCCCTATAGAACTACCTGAAGAACAATTTGACGAGAACATGGAAATAAAGGCTCAACAAGCAATTGAAAGGTAGGGAAATTGTCTTAGGTTTTTTTTCCCCTCCTTATGATGGGTATGGTAACAATCATGAAAATCAATCCTTTCTTTACTGCATATCAGTCTCATGTTGCAGGTCTTCTACAGCACCTAGTGGCTAAATAAAAGAAACTTAAGAACCCTCATTTTAAATCTTAATGAGACTCATTTATTCTTTTAAAAGAAATACCAATATAGAATGTATTAAATTTTTATGAACCAGTATAGTCTCAATAGCTGATTGAATTTCTTTGTTACCCCTTGCTGAATATTATTAATATAGAAGTATTAAAAAACTTTTGGTGACCAATAAAATTGTGAAAAATGTTTAATTTTATTTATTTAGTAAATACTCTGCCAGAGAAACTAGTAATTTCGTTGTTTTCTATTTCCCCAGGTATTTTTCTTTTAAACATGATATCGTCTCACCCCTAGGAGCTCCAGGACAATGGTGCTCACCTGCACCTGGTACACCTGCTTCATCTTCAACCCCTTGTAATAGCAGGTCGCACAAACTTGTAGATGGTTTGTAAACTTTTATTTATTTACTGTTTATTATTATTTATGATAATTTTTTACTATTTATTATTGATTATGACAATTTATAGTAATATAAGATTGGCTCTTTATAGCATACTTACTTTAATTTAAGGAAGAAATAGTTGGGGGTGCAGTCAAAGAAAACACCAAAATAAGCATAACTTATTTATTATGTGCCGACGTTTCGGCCTACAATGTAGACCATCTTCAGGGCGAATAGAACACGCACAGCTTGGGGAGCTCAGAATCCATTCTTTTTATACTATTACCATTTTTATAACCAATGCCCTCAATCACGTCACCACTTCCAAATCTCTTAATTCTACTTTACATAATTTCTCATTAAAATTTAAGGAAGAAATAGTTGGGGGTGCAGTCAAAGAAAACACCAAAATAAGCTTAACTTATTTTGGTGTTTTCTTTGACTGCACCCCCAACTATTTCTTCCTTAAATTAGAAGATACAGACGACCAATTCTTCTCTAATACTTACTTTAAGGTTGAAATTTAATAAATGTATGTAATTTTATCAAATAATATGCTTTACCTGGGTACTTTGTAGACTAGATCAAAAGGAAATTGTCTCTGTTTCTGTAATAAATGTAAACACATTTAACGGTATTCTAGCTGAATCATTCATAAATTTGCCTTATATAACAGAAACTGAATGTTACTTTTAAAATTTATTTTTAGCTTGAAGAAACCAAATATACAGGGAAATTATTAAATGCGTACTGAAATTAGTTTATAGTTCTGTGTGGTATCACAAGTGTTTTGTGAACCACACCATATTTTTTGTGACCTGGTGATGTTGAAATGTTGACTGGCTAATTTGATACCTGTTAGTTTTTGAGATTTTAGGCTCTATGTGTGTAACCTTCCATTTATATCCTTCTAACAATTATTTTATGTCTTATATTATTGTCTTTAAATCATTAAACTCTATGCCATGTTTTTTTTTTCATTAAGGGTTTCCTCAGATTGAGGTTTCCTTCAACCAAAAATTTCCTTTAATTAATTTTTTTTTTTTCCTTCAACCAAAAATTTCCTTTAATACATTTTTTTCTATCCTATCTTCTTCCCTCAGACCATGACCGTGCATAATTTCCTCAATGCCTTCTAACCATCTTTTTCATGGTCTTCCATGCCATTTCCTCCCTTCAGCACTCCAATTGAAAATTAAATTGGGCAATCTTCTGAGATGACCATACCATTCCAATATTTTTTTCTCTATATTTTGGAGGATGTTTTATTGAGTATTTATTCTCTAATTTTGGCATTAGTCCTTCTTTCTAGTCTGGATACCCTGGCAGCTCTCCTTCAATAGTCCATCTTAGTAGCAAGTAGCTTTTTTCCTAGAGCAATGCTTATTGTCCATGTCTCTGCTCTGTATAGCAATATGTTTTCAATTATGGACTTGTGATGATGGACTTCTTGGTATGCTTCCTTGTCATTTTATTGCTCCAAAGGGCCGAGTTAAGCAGACCAGTTGCTTTGCGGGTTGTAATTATCCTTTATTTTATCTCTTTTTCTGATGTTCCATTTTTTTCTATTACAGAGCCCAAATATACTCGTTTTATAGCATTTTCTTCAACTACAAGGTCCTCCTGATCATATATGGCCATCTGTTCAGTTTTACTGAAATTTATTTTAAGGCCCCAACTATCGTAAGTCTCCCACAGTTTTCGTAGCATGTATTCTGCATCCTCATGGATGACAATTACCTGATCATCAGCGAACAGTAGACTATGGAGATGGCTGTTACCTATTATTACTCCCATTTGCTTATAGGCCAGCGACCAAAAAAGGGCTTTAGATTGCAATAAATTGAAGAGCTGCATTTTTGGCATGTTGTAAGGGCATGTTTCACTAGTGGAAATCCAAGTTTGCTACCAAAAAATTTGCAGAGTTATTTCAGTTTTTGGCCTATATCTTCTAATTGGTGCGTTTTTTATTAAAAACATTAGGTAAAAACGGATGGGAAAACTTTTGGTGGCGGAAAGACTGGGTGAGTCCTCCCCACCAGTCGGAGATACTGGGTGACTCTCCCCCTGCATAGTAGTGCCTACTAGTACTACCATTATTTTTTATAGGCAATTTACAAGTAAATATTTATACTTTACAATAAACAAGCTGTTTTAGATCGATTCGTGGTGTAAAAGGTCATTTTCTTAAAACACCTACTTTCCCCGATTTTCCTTTTTTTTTTTTTTTTTTTAATAAACAAGAGAAGTATAACACCTGTAGACCTCAGTCTGTTCTTAAATTAAAGCTACTTAAATTTACTACAACTTCATTGCCAATGACTTTCATCGTAGGATCACTCCTTCGGCCGGTGTTCCTTACGAAAGTGGGCCAAAACTTAAAATTTGGATTTTTTGGAAAAAAATACCAATTATCGTTAATCATTAATTATTCAAAGAGTTGTAACTCAGAATCTATTAGACCTACAGAGCTGCGGTTGGGTTAGAATTATAGCAAATTTAATCTACATTAAAAATGGTAATCGATGCTTTTTATCAAAAGGCACCAATTAGGAGATATAGGCCAAAAACTGAAATAACTCCGAAAATTTCGAGGTTTTTCGGCCACCAAAAGTTTTCCCATCCGTTTTTTCGATAGCAAACTTGGATTTCCACTAGTCTGACATGCCCTTACAACATGTCAAAAATGCAGCTCTCTTCAATTTATTGTTGTGACCTTCAAACACCTGGCTGCTGGCCTTTTTTTTCCCCATTCTTTTAAAGCTGTTTCAATTTAGATTTTGCATAGGGAGGATGACATGTAGCATCCTTGAAGTAAGCCTTTACTAGTCGAAAATTCTGGTGACACATTCCTATCTGTTTTAATTTGACACTGGTTGTTGCTATATATTGTTCTGATAAGGTCAATCAGCAGTCTGTTAATAGCTTTCTGTTGATGTTTATTACAATAAGAGAGCTAGAAGATTGAAAAAAAAACAATTTTCATGTATTTTATTTCTCTAATGGGCTTCATTTATTACCATTGCAGGAATTATTTGTTGACCATGGTGACATTTGATTCGGGTGCTGGCTAAGAATTATTGTTTTGGAAAGGTGAAGATATATTTTATTTGTTTCTTAAAGAATCCTCGCTTATATTGGGGTTGCTGATTTAAAGCATATATATATTAGACATTATTTCCCTTGTTTTTAATCTCAACTTCTTATTGTGTTTCGTCTTAATTATTATTTTATGATTATTAGGAATTCAGGTGTGCTGATTTAAATTAGCCTATTTGTAATATTGGGCTCATTGGCCGATTATTAGGGTCATTATAAAAACTCCCTAATGCAATTGTAAGTCCTTCACAGATTTTAATTTTTTGTTCCCTATAAAAGGTTATAGATAGAATTTATTTATTTCAATTTTTTTTTTTTCTCTTTCTGTCTCTTTAAACACATTATGGATTGTTTTTGATTATTCTTTAAAACTTTTTCATGTGTTATAGGTAAAAAATAAATATTTTTCATCACTTGCATGCATTTTCTCTCACTAACATTCCAATTATATATACTGATTTTTTAAAAAACATACTAATTATTTCTCCTAATTATCACATTGAGAAAATCTATTCAGGATTTGTTTTTAAGAACTTAATATTTTTCTCTTTTTGGACTGAAGTTAGACAAAGGAAACACCTACAGCTGACAGGCCGATGTGTTTGGTCTTTGAAATATTGGTATTGGCTAAAAATTTTGTATTGGTTGAACCCTACTAATAATTTATAATTAAATTATAATAATTATTATTACTTTAAATAATTCCATGAACTGCGATATATAAACATTTTTTTTTTTTCATTTCAGCTTGTGCCCAAACTAAGTTATCATTACCACCTAATCTTCCACCCGAAGTGGAAGCTGTATTGAAGCCTTATTTCAGAAATGATGTGAGTAAATTCTTAGTTCAATAATTTTGATAGAAAATATTAGAAGTTGCTTGCGATTCAATATGTAATGCATGAAGAATGAATAATAATAATAACAATTGTGATTTGTCTTGATGAATATAGTTCTGTAGAAAACGGCAATAAAAGGAGTATTTTTAAAAATGCATTAAAGTATATTTTGAGGCGTTATATTACCAGTTTTATTGTCTGACAGGATGAAGCTGATATTTCTGATGAATGTAACTTAAGTAATTCAACATTAAGGAGAAAACTATTCTTCAATAAAGAAGAAGAATCTCTTTCACCAGTGAAGTATGAAAATCCTTTTCCATTTTAATTAAATTTAAAAAATCATGGAGATATATTTACATTAGGTCATAAAAAGGTAAAGAAAGTAACCTTCTCTTGTTGTTCCACTGCCTTGTCGATCACTAATAAGTCTATAGCTTTTCATGACTCTGTGTATGCGTTTTGTGGTGTTTTTTTTGGTATATGAAAGAACTGATATAAAATAAGCAATGAAGGGTCATGGGTTCACTACTTGGTGAGACTGTACTGTTTCTTAGACTATGGCTGTGCAGGGAGGTGATTTGTCCTAGGTCACGCTTAATCGAAAGATTTTTCCCCTCGTTTGGTTACCCACTTAATAGAGGCTGGGTGTGCCTCAGAAGGATCCTAGATCTCTGGTGCTAACAGATTAAATAAAAGTCTGCCCGCGAGCGGGATTAGAACCAGGACTGGCACGGCAACTCAGAGCTACATATACCACTGAGCTACTTCAATCCTTTTCTATCTCATTTAAAAATTAAAATTATTAAGTACAAATTTGGCTTATATCAGAGCATACATTTTAAAATAATTTTGTTTTATATTAATTATTAACAGTTTTAGCTAATTAGTTTCACACTATTTAGAACATGGAGAAGAAATTCATAACTACTTATTTCACTTGCTCTTTGTTAACTTAATGACTTGTGCTCATCCGTCAAGCAAGTCATGGTACAATAATGGTACCAGTTTTAAACTTTCCCATGTGAATGATTTAGAGTTATTGGTCTCCAGATGAATAAATTTGGAAATTAGTATGCATGCAATACATTTACTCATTAAGTTTAATTTATTACTTATAACTTTAGAGTATCATAAGTTTGCAAGTAGTCATTAGAATGTCCATATAAATTAAGTGTTGGACTGCCTTCTCTAGAATGGTTAATGATAAATTTACTTTGATAATTGTTGTAGTAGAGTTCTCCAAATAATCTAAACAATCATTAGCAATGCCTATAAAATTACTTTGGGAAATATTATTGTAGATGAGATAGTTCACTTAGAGACAAAAGGCTAGGCCCAAACTGTAATAACAATTATTGACACATAATAATTTCCTCATACTCCTGTACCTGTCTAGCACTGTAGCCAAGTGTGCATTTTTTTCTTTCTTGTAATATTTGAATTTCAGTTGAGGAGGTTATTAGCCTTGAGGACCATACCACAGTTGTGGAGCTGCAATTTGCGGAAACCCGTGCACTCCCCCTTCCTACTTCAGCTCCCTGTTGTTCTGGGTTTACTGGTTGCCCAGACAGTTTTTTCATAATAATTTCTCCCTATAACCCAAGGAGGTTATAAAAATGAAGCAGCTTTTTGACTTTTACTTGTTTTATTATAGAATAATTAACTATTCAGAGTAATGGGTTTTGAATTCAAAACCATGGAGAGTAATAATTTTTTCTTCTTAGTTTAATGAACATTAACAATTATTAAAACTAATATTGTAATAATATTTAAGCAATAATGTCTATATCTTACAGTAATAGATTGAGTATTATGCGACTTATGCAAATACATAAATAAATTTCTTTTTTTTTTTTAGGAAAGTTTGTTACGATTATGGTTCAGAAAGTGATATTAACATGAAAGTTTCTAGGCTGGTGAGTTGTTTTTTTTTTTTAGTTAATTTTTATATAATATTTATATCCTAAGATGATAGATACATTTAAAGAGCTGGTGGCAAGAAAGTGGACAACCACTATTTAGTAGTTAATGAATATATTTTTCTTAATATAGCTAGTATTATGTTAAATTCCATAAGATAAAAGGACTATCTAATAATAGGATGTACCCAAACTAAAATTAAAAGAACTCTAAAGGGAAGAAGATAGTATTTCTTGCAAAATATTTCTTAATTAAATATTGTTGCTTATCCCAAGCTCTTCATTTATACTGCAGTCCTTATTCTGTAAATTTTATTCATTCTGAGGAACATTTCCTTATTATTATCTAATAGGATATATGAATAAGAAAGTACTTTATGGAATCACGAAATGTATAAAACATATTACTAAAAAATAATTAATCATCAAAAAGTACTCGGCAGATTTAATGTATATTGAAATTTACCTAAATTGGTTTAGGCCTTAAGTTAAGGGTGTATAAATAACTTCTTTTATAAGACCATGAAACTTGATACCTACCCGATACCTTGGAAATTAGAAGGATAGATTTGAAAAGAAAGCCTCACTAATGATAATTTAAGATATATGGGATGGGATATTTAAGATATTACAAAAAAACAAAACAATCCTTTACTATTACTTTGAGTGGAAAATAGTTGAATGGATAATTCAAATGATGGATTGAATTGGTCAGGGGGTGCAGTCAATGATTACACAAAAATTAAGCAAAACTTATTATTTTTTTGGAATATACGGCTGGATTGTTAAGCCAGCCGTTGCACCCAACGGCTTCTCTCTCCAAATCGCCCTGAAGATGACCTACACTGTAGGTCGAAACGTCGACACATAATTATAAGCATAGTACTTATTCAGTGTTTTTTTTTACTGCACCCCCAACTATCTCCTTTCTACTTATTATTTTTTATTTGTTTGTGTTATCATTGACTGCACCCACTAACCAATGCAATCCATCATCTGTACTATTACGATCTGTATAGGGTTTTGGGTTCAGTATAGTTGTGCAAGGACATGACTTGGTCAAGATCATGTTCAACTACCAGGTTTTATTAAGGCTGTCTACTTTTTAGTGGCTGGGTGGAGCCCAAGGAGGGTCTTCTGATATTTATATTCCATAAATATTTAATATCTTTATGGAATTAGAATTGTCATGACACTGTAGTTGCCAAATATACTAATTACCAAAGAGAATTAATATATATGAAATCAAAGAATTGTGTTTAGTCAAAATGATAAAATTTGGACTTAAATCTGGGAAATTGAATTGTATATTTTCATTCTGCCATACTTGACATTATTGTCCATATTAAATTACATTATTATGTGTCCCATATTTATCATAATTTTCGTAATTGTGACTAATCTATTTGTGGCACTATCTACATTGTGATTTTAACCGAATTTCTTTCAAGCTAGTAGCCCTGAAACTCAATAATCTTACATTTACTCCTTAGGATTAGGAGGCTTTTATACTCCTTGCATTAGGGTTAGAACTTGCAAGGACATATATATAGTATGTTCTTCCAAACCACTGCTTGAATAATAACATTAAAGTTAAAATTAATCTTCAGGTCATAAGTGCGTTTCTGCAGAACCGTTAATTTTGTTGGCAGGAGGCTATGGAGGAAATGCCTATTACCATGTTTGTAGTCAGAACATATTAAGGTAATGGACACCATAGAGCAACATGCTGCAAAATAAAACAATAGGTATATGGAGATTTTTCCTTATTCCCAATGAATTAGCTCTTAAAAAATACTTAAAAGTTGTTTAATTAAATTGAAATAGTTTACGGTGGGAAAGAGAACATTCAACATTTCCTTATCTTCTTTACGTATTCATTCTATGTAAGAAAATTTTCTGAACTTCTTTATTCTTAATGTAAAAAAAAAAATAATTAATTTTTAAAATTAAATGTTAATATCTTTTTTAGGACTGGACCATGAATAATCATTCCGAACCTCTATCTTCACCTGATATTTCGCCGATTAAATTTCAACCTGAGCCTATGGGTGTTTCAGGTATAATTTTATTTTCAGTTGTCATGTATTTTGCATTAGTTGTAGTAAATATAAGTTTGAAATGAATCAAATTTTATTTGAAAGTTATTTTACTGAAAATAATAAATAAAATACAATTAAATCATTTGTTTTTACTGTTATCTTCTGCTTAGTATATTATATGATAGATAATGAGCAGGGGACTGGACTGAAGAAGTGGTAACCCCCTGCCCATCAACTAGCCCTGAAGAAGACCTGCAGTATGAGTCGAAACATTGGCTTACCAATAAAAAGTTCTCCCTTTATAAGAGAATTTTCTTGACCTCTACCCGCACCATTTTCTTCCTCATATATGATAGATAGTAATAAAAAATTAACAAATTTTATTACAACAAAATTGTTATTGTTATTACATTGAACTTAATCTTTATACTTCTACTTTTTTTTTTATTATACTTACATACAATCTTGCCGAGTTGAGGTTGGTTATCTCACTATATTGCACTAAGAAATAGTAACCATCAATTTATAAAATATTTTTTTAAAGAGAAAATATGAGTATTTTTCTTTTCCTTCAAAAACAACATTTTTTTGTTTATTTATTAAAAACAATATTTGTATATGATTTTCCTTTAGCTGAGATCATATAAAATATGGCCTCGGATTTAATAAATTTTTCAATTTTAATTGGTAGCATTATAGGTTTTTAAACATAAACGTTATTTTAAAATTTATAATATATCCGAATTAGAAGGAATCGTTACCTTCTAATACCCTCCTCCCAATTAGTTTTTTTTTTCTTTTCTTTTTAGTCCCTAATAAAGATGGTCTTTTATTTTTATTTTTTCAGAGATTGGGAACGAAGGTATCTTCACATCGACAATAATCAGTGGAAGCCAGGATACTGGCTACAGTACTATGGAGCAATGGAGGTCTAGCGTTAATATAGACAGTAATTCTAAGTGATAGTTTGACGAAACGAGGCTCTACGATTATTGAGTTGTCATTTGATGTGTAATTGCTGATACTATGATCATTGTGACTCAATTTTTTCTAAGACTTTAACTGTTGACTTTTTTTAATGACTTAAGACAGACCTCACTTGAACATAAAATGTTTTGTTGTATAGTTTGAAGCTTTAATTTATTTTTTCTTCCATATAATGTATGAGGTTTGTTTGTATGAAGACTGAATTACAATTATTTAACTTAAATTTTATATTTTTATTTGTATTCCTTCCTAATTTAGCCAAAAACATTTTTTTCTTTTAAATTAAACTTTTGAGTTTTGATTTCTTTAATAACATATTTAAATATGTTAATCAGGATATTTTGTCTGATGGAGTTTTGTTGCACCCTTGTTGATTCAAGTACTTTTTAAATAATTTTGTTAAATTACCATTACCGCTTCTCTGATTTGTTGTTTAGTGCACCACCTTGTGATTTGTTTTGTTATTTCATCTCACTGGTTCAACAAATTTCTTAAATATAATTTACTATCAAACTAGAAAAGCTAAGTCAAACAAGTAATCAATGTATGCTGATTACTTTCCCGTCTTTTATAAGGAACAGTATTTGTAGATTATTTTGTCTGCTGATCTACTTACATAAATGCAAAAGATTACATTTACAAGGCCAACAGTTTGTACAAGTAACTATACTTGTTTTGGAAAAGATTTAGTCTTTATCGGCTAAAAATTAATACATAAATAATTGGTATAAAATGAATTACTTTAATTATATGAGTTATACTATACTATTGTTGTTGTGTTTTTTCTTTGCCTTGTGTCAAAGAGTAAAGAATTTTACTATAGCATTATTGTTAATTGTGTAAATTAGAAAAAAAGTTAACCAAAACTACCTAAAAATGATTAAATCTTTTAAAATTTTACTACTCAATGGTAGTTGTTTTAAATGATGTAAAAGTAATTTTGGATTTTTGACCAATTGACATTGGTTGTCTAAGCTAGACTGTAACTTTAAATGTTTTTTTTTTTTTGTTGTTATTTTCTTTTAAGGGCAAAAACCTGCTGATGATTATTATTACCCTCATTAATAGCCAAAAAGCAATTAAATATTTTATATTATACTATATGTTAATATTATATTTAAGCAATTTATTATTTCATTTTATGTACATACTATATGTTATATATATATATACATATATAATTTAGTTTATTTATTATTAAAAAATGGTTATATAGGTTTTTAGAGAAAACTGCAAAGTAAGCAAAATTATTAATGGGTTCAAAGTATTTTTAGATTAGAATATTATGTGTAAAATGTTATTAATTTATTAGTTGAATGAAAGCTGTATTTTCCCCTCAATAAGTATGGTTTCTTTTTATATTTTTATTTATAATATTTGAAAAAATATATTTAAAGTACGTGAAATTGAAAATGACATAATCATTACACAAAATTAAATTATGATAAAGCTCCAAAATAATTTTAATAATCAAAACATAAAAATGTTTTACATATTCTCAATGCTTTACTATTAATTTTGTTTTTGTGAAAAAAATTTTAATACTTTATTTTTTCATTATATTACATCAGTGTCAATAAAAATAACATTAATTTATAATGTTAGTCAACTGAAATAATCGATACGAACGTGTTCAGATTTTAGTTTATCAACCCTTTAGTGAGCATTTACAAGTCCAGGGAGCTCAATCAAGACCAGCTGACTTCCCACTTGATTGATTCCTATTTGGCAATTATTATCCTTTTTACGTTGTTTATTTGTAATTAAAAATTCCCCATCATATTTTTCCATAAAAATAAATATGTTAGATTTTTAAAATTGTTTGTTTATAAATAATTTAAAAAAAAATGAAAATATTTATTAAAACATAACGACATCTGTTGGCTGTAAACGATTTTACCGATTAAGACAAAAAACAGACTAGGATATTACTGTGAGTGACAAGAGCATGGAAAGATCAAATGAAGTTCTGTATTTGGACAATAAAAAATAATATATATATATATAAAATCGTATTGTTTTATATATATATATATATATATATATATATATATATATATATATATATATATATATATATATATATATATATATATATATATATATAAACTATTACTTCTCTTGACACTGAAAAATACTAAAATATGCTTTGAAAAATACTTTTGTGGCTCAAAGGATTTGATCGAGTAATCATCAGTGTATACAGTCTTCTGGTGCTTTAAAGGACCAGCTGATTAGTCAGTCCGCTGGCCGCAGGGATCTCATAAATCATCTTACAGTCGCTAAAGGGTTAATCTTTATAGTTAATATAATAATTTACAAATCAAACTTAATTTAAATTAGGAAGCCTATTAGCTAAGGTAAATAAATTATAGATATGTCTGACTAGGTATATGATTATGACTAGTATATGACGAGATATTCTCTGATTGAATGTTTTTAACTATGTGTTAATTTTGCTCATTAGCATTAGTTGAAAATTGAACTGATTTTATTTATGTCATCGGTGATTATTTTTCTGTAATCGATTTAGTCTGTATACTTAAGATTAACCATGATTGTGTAATTGATCTTTATATTGGACAGTTTATCCCATTTTTATGTTAATTTTTTTTAACTTATTGTAACAATATCTTTTAACATATCGCTTATAATTATATTGAATTCTCATTTCTGCTTTCATTTACTTTATCAAATGACCAAATTAATTGCAATTATAACACCGGCAATAGCAGGTAACATTCCAACTTTATTTTATTCACTAGATGTGTGTTAAATATTATAGGAGGTGTGTTCAATAAATAATACCAATTATGATATATTTAACAAAATATTTATTTTTTCCCCTTCAAAGTAATATCTATCAAATATTATACACTTGTGCCAGCACTTTTTCCAATCCTTAAAACAGTTCATAGTAGATTTTCGGCGCAGCCTTCAATTTCTTCAGCGATTCGGTTTTTATCTGCTCAACCTTGGAAAACCTCTGCCCAAAGATGGTGCTTCTTGAGTTTCGGAAATAAATAAAAAAGTCAAACAGTGCTAAATCTAGTGAATATGGAGGCTGGAGCATGATTATCGTTATGTTTTTGCCAAAATATTGACAGCGAAATCTTTCCACTACTCCGGGTGTTTTCTTCATATTGGTTCATGCAACTAGCGCATAATTTTAATTTAACATTGTTTATTTTCTCTATTTTATGAAAATTGTATTACATATGAAGATGGTTACTGGATACCCTCCTGGAGCTTACCAGTCTATAAAGTGGGTACCCTAAGGGGGGAATCTGGCAGTTGAGTGTGATCTTGGGCAAATTGCCTTCCTGCACAACTGTTGTCCAGAAATAGTACAATCTCTACCATCTACTGAATCCCAGGTCCTTCACGGGTTGTGGTGCTACAGGTTGGTTTTTATTATTGAACACACCTTGTATAGCAAATAGTATTTAAATGTATCTCTAAGGTAGAAACTCCTGGAGTTATATAGTTCTCAGTTATATAAGATCTCATCGCCACCATTTGATAGATGTGCGTTTGTGATATATAATTTATAAAACAAATACCTGAAGGAGGTAGGTAGACAAAATCTGCTTTAGCAGGACTGAATAAGTTAATTTTGAATGTTAATGAAAATGGCATGAATTTAAGATTATGTAATAATAAAAAAAAACAATACATCTGATTATTTTATTGACTGTTATTATTAAAATTTAAAAAAAAAATCAGATCTCATAAAGATTTAATTATTATTAATTAGTGAATACCTAGATTTTGTTATAATTGTGTGATTAGAGACTATACTAACTTAAATTAGTAATATAGGTTCTTACTTGTACTGTAAATTTTGTATATATAATATCATTCATAGACAAAAAACTTTTATGATTGTTAATGTACAATAAATATAAGTGGTTTTATTTATTGCAGGTCAATAAATGTTTTTCTCTAATCGAACTCTTCTGTTATGAGCGTTTCAGTTTCATTCAGAAACCATAATTTGTATTAAATTTAAGTTCTTTTTCCTTCCATTCATCTTCTACTCCTCCACTATTGCTATTTTTATTTTTTCTCTGTTTGCTTTTTGTTAGTTTATTCAATTTCACAAGATCCTCTTTTGTAACATTATAAGGGGGACAAGTTGTTATTTCACTCATTATTAAAACCCTCAAAAGTAATGCAGGAATGTTTTCATGAGAAAATTTTAAATTATTTTCTTTAAAATTGCTGTTATTTATTTATCTTTATTGCCAAATTTAGCAAATGTGTGCCTGCTCTATATTATATATTTACTGTTTTTATAAATCAGCTGTCATGACAAAATGAATTTTTTATCTATAAATAATTTGAAGAACATTACTAAATTTTAATTTTTTCTTTAGGTGTATAAAAATACAAAAAAACCTTTAGCCCAAATTCATTTGCTACAACTATTTTCTATAAATGTTTCGACCCAAATGGTCATTTTCAATATATAGGTTTCATGGTCACTCAACAACAGTATAAAAACTCTCTTTTTCTGTAGATTAATAGATGAAATATTTGAAAATAAGTTGGGTGTGTTCCATCCCGTAGTCGTTATATCAGTTGTTTTTATCCCTTTTCTATATTGCCTAACACCTCTGATGTCACTGTTCACACTTTTTTATTTATGATATTGAAAATATCTTAATTTAATATTTGAAGAGAATGTGATTATGTATCAGATCCTAATGAGAAATGATGGATCCATGAATAACTGAAATTTATTAATTTACAATGGTGGTGAAGTGAAGACAATTTACCAGTACATTTAATCATCCGATTCGAACCGAGTTTCATTCTTAGGAATTCCAAACTGATTAATTATAAGCGCTTCTAAGTATGATCTGCTTGAACTCCTCAAGTCTACAAGACCTTCGAATGACATTATAAGACTCTATAACAAAATTTTATTTTGATTATGTAGGGTAGTGTAAATTATTAATAAAAGTTAATTAAGGATTATAATAATTTTGTTACATTTATTTTTTTGTTCAAGGAGTTTCCACTATTAGTGGGTTTCCTTTACCTATTGATTCAATGGCTTCCTTCCATAATGTCCTATCTAAGGTCCATTCTTCTCTATCATGACCCATCATGAATTCCTCCACTTCGTTATCCCAGGTCCTCCTTGGTCTTCCTCATCTTCTCAATCCCACAACTTTCCATTGGTGGACCACTTTGGGTAGTCTTTCTTCAGGCATTATTGTCAAATGCCCAAACCATTTCAGGTGTTTTTTTCTCTATATCTTCCAGAATGGTTTTTTCAGCCTTCATCTTTTCTCTGATGGTCGCATTTCTTATTTTGTCCATTCTGGATATTTCCACTGCTCGTCTCCAAGAGTCCATTTCAGTAGTTAGGAGTTTTTTCCTCAGGTTGCCCTTCAGCGTCCAAGTTTCTGATCCGTATGTCATGATACTTAGTAATTTACTATTGTATATATTTTTTGTTTTGGGGATAATGTTTTTATTCCATAATTCTGAGTTGAGCAATGATATGGTCTTTTTATCATCTGAAATTCTTCTTTTTATTTTCCTATCTATCTCAATTATGGACCCAAGATATTTGAAATTTGTAACACCATTGTAGGTAAACATGAAGTAAGCAAGCAAGTTAAACTCCATGTTTTTAAAGCAGTATTTCTTCTTACGTTGATGTATGGAAGTGAGATTTGGGTTGCTAGTGATAAGAGCATCAGCCGAATCACTGAGGTAGAAATGAAATACCTACGCAGAATAGCTGGTAAAACTAGAAGAGACTGTTTACTAGAAGAACTAGAGATCACTGCATTAATGGATATCTTGCACAAGCGACAACTGAGATGGTTCGGACACGTATGCAGGACCGAGACCTGCGGAAGATGATGGAGGCCAGACTTACTGGCTCAAGACCTCCAGGAAGACCCAGGATTGCCTACAATGAATATATCCGCAAGTTGTGAGAAAAGAAGGGAAAATCTTGTTCAAATGAGAGAACTCATAGAAGATAGAGAGAAATGGATGAGATGGGTAGAGGATCCTCCACATTGAAAGGTACAAGGAGGTAGGAAAAGTAGTAGAAGATATTTGAAACGTCTAACTCTTTTTAGAACCCCTCCTGGGTTCAGTTCTAAATCCTCACTATTGGCTGTCATTTGTTCCGTTTCCTCAGCATTAATAACTATCCCCCATTGTTCATATTCTTCATTTAATTTTCTTAAAATACATCCAGCATCTTCTGTGTCTTGTGCAATGATGAACTGGTCATCCACGAAGGATAGGTTATATATGAACACATTTTCTTTCAACTGAATCCCCATGGGTACGCATTTCTTTCTCCATGCTTTTAGACAATATTTAATAGACATAATACTTTATGCTGATAAAAACTATTCATGATTATTATGGATTTAATATTTTCTTATTTTTCAATTATATCAATATATGACAACATTTGCGAATTCTAATCAACTTATGGAAGTTGAATTTAATATAGTTGGCAAAAAAACTGATCAGTTAAATTCCAAGAGAGAAAAAACGGTTCAAAAATTAATTTTTAATCTAATTGAGTTTTTTTCCTTGTTAAATTGTATGTCCTCCTTATGAATGATATGTCATTACTCTACGTAGTGTTTATTTTGATAAGCAATACACCATTGGCCAAACTATACAGGTAACATGTAAGAATAAAGATAAAACAAAAAAAAATCTCCATAAACCATGTACATTCTATGCGTGTATAAGCGTAAAGCATGTTTTAGCCAGTAGGTATATTGCTGTTTTTCAGGTAGATGGATAGGAAAATCTTAAATTTCTCTACAATCCAGACCATATCAACCTACTATATTTTAATTAAATATTTCATTTTCCCAACCCTTTTGAATATGAAGAACTCAATTACCAGTTGCAAATGTTGAATCTTAGCAAAACTTTATATATTTTTTATTTTTTTATCCAAACACAACAATTTACTTGTACTTTTAAGATCCAAATGTTTTAGCACCTTTTTTAAATTTTTTTTTTAGTAGTATCCCAAATTATTAATTTCAACTTTTTGGACTTTCAAAATATTGGGGATGTGGGAAAGGCAAAACAATGAGTTGAAACAACTTGTTCATTTTATTAAATCTCTTCTCAGTTCAAACCAAATAAAGATGAATATCTATAATTTCTAATTTGGTTTATTGAACTTCAGATTACTAATGTTTAAATAAAAAAGTGCAATGCATTCAATGCAGATACATTTATTATGATAGATGAATACATACTACATTATTGTTTACATTAAATTTAAAAGAATAGGAAATATTTACCGTATTACCACATAGATAGAAACACGGGCAATTTTTGTACTTGGGCTGTAAATCCAATTCTGCTAAATTTATGTTCTGTTAAAACTGGTTATAACTTACTTTATTATAAAACAATCTATATTTCATTGGCAATTTATAATTAATAACAGAAATTTTATACATTATCAGCTTCTTATTATTACGGTTATTTGATTAATACTAAAAGAGTGGCTTTATAATTTTATAAGCTAGATTAATTTTTTTTAAATATATTTTTTAAAGTTATGGTACTTACGTTAACTTTATCGACATATCCCAAAACATAAGATAAATCGCGTAATAACCAATGATCCCCATACGTCATGAATAATAGTATTTGCTTTGCATCTTCTGGCAATGGTATTTCTTTCCGACATCCCTTTATATCTTCTTGAGGTAACAACAGCTTAAAATAATGAAAAAAATAAATATATTAGATAATATGATATAACCTAATAGTTTAACTTCCATACTATTAATATTGATAGAACTTACTTGACCTAAAATACAAAATATAATTGCTTGTTCTTTCGTTACTGAATCAATTTTATATCGAAGCCATTTTCTTTCATCTTCCAACTAAAAAATATACATATTTATGTTTATCCATACTATCTCCAACTTAAGAGATATGAAAACAAATAATTAAAGCCTAAATTATTATTAGATATCAGATGGGTACACTTACCATCTTTTGAAATAGACTTTATATGATAATTTACCAGGAATACTTTAAACATTGATTTAAAGAAAAATGTGTACAAATTTTTGCAAACAGTAACTATTTGGAGCTTATATACCATTAGCAAATGTTAATTACATTTTCTTTTTTTAATGATCTGCTTTAGTCAAGAAGAATTTCGCAATATAGTCACAAGAAGATAATGTTGAGCCTGCAGCTCTGGAGGTGAGTGCTACCTACTTTTCTTTTAATGATTATCATGTGAAATATTCTTAACTACCCATTGAAACATTTTTCCATTATTTAGGGGAGTTTAAACAAAACTTTAATACAACAGGCCAATCAGTAAAAATGGAAGTAAATTTATTTTTCTATCCTCATTTACTATTTACTCTTAACAAATAAAAAGTTTTTTTACATGGTAATTCAGTTGCCTAGGTTCATTATTGTTATAAGGATTTTCTTTAAGTGAAAAATAAATCTCTAATAAAAAATGTGTACTTAATAATTTGGTAAAATAAGTGCAAATCTAATCTTTTACCACCTTTTACTTATTGAAAAAGTAAAATGAAAGGAACATAATTCCAACTACTGAGTTGAATTGTCATATTTTTCTATTCTTCAGAGGAATCGTTTTGAATAGTCCCTAATGACGAAAGGATCGTGAAGAATAAAGACAGGCTTGAAAAAAAATATAGTAAAATTAAATTTAACAAATAAAAATGGAACCAAGAAGAGTATAGGTCTATCTAAGTCTTTAAGTTAGGTGTATTTTAATAGTTGCTATGCCTTAGTGAATGAAAAGAAGATTATAACAAGCTTCATTATTATTGATTATGCTGATAATATTATAATAGTTAAGCTTACACATTTTTTTCTTAAGTCAGATACCGATTTATTTAGATTTTCTTCATCAGATTCAGAATTAGGACGCTTCAGTTGAGAATCATTGGAAAAAACAGATCCGAAAATTGTCGTGGTAGAAGCTGTTTCAAAGTGATCATGATCCTAAAAAAATAACATTTACTGGTCTCACAAAGATCAAGAGCGTCCCGTAAGAACATATTTATATGAAAAGTCATTAATTACATCTAAATTTAAATCCTGTTGAATCGAATCGTCAACTTTCAAGTTCATAAAACGATTTAGTAATGGATCAGCTGCAGGTGGTCCTTCTATCAGTAGAATTGGTTTTGTATCATTTTTGTTAATATCATTGTTTGCTTTGTCCATCAACATTTTTCCTTGAATGAAAAAATTAATCTCTTAATAAAAAAAATACTCTCAGCTAATTTTTAAAATTTACACATTCTGCAAATTAATTTTTATCTTAAAGTGTAATCGATATATTGAAAAATTTAAGCAGTGACGTTGGGATAATATTGGTAATAATATGAAAGTATTGTTCTGTAATATAAAAGTACTGTCTTGTTTTTTTATCAGAGTACTACTAAAAGATAAACATAATCATTTTCTGTTGTTTTTTAAATTAAACTGTTTTCATTATTTATACAGCTTCCCTTCAATGAGACCCTAATGGGTGTGTTAGTCATATGCCAAGTAAGACTACACTACTCTTAAATTAAGAAACCATTGGATTTTGATTTATATTGAATTGGATGATTATATTACATGATCTAGTAGAACAGCTGTGATCTATCTCGAGTGATGATGATATCAACTACAATTAGACAAAAAAAAAAAAAAAAAATGAAAGGAAAAGCATTTACATTGTTTTAAACATACTAAAACAGATTTATAACTTTTTATAATTATTGGTCAACTGTTTTGATTTTAAAATAAAACAGATTTACGTAGATAGTAAACCTAGGATTCTTTTTTTAACTTACTTTGTGAAATACCTATTGTTTTAATACCTAATGTGTTTTAGCATAGGGATTGATGTGGAAACTAGGAGGAGAGAATGGAGAAAACTATCACTAAACACATTCCTTTCGTAGTAGACCATCCGATGATATTCCAGTCTCCTTGTTGGATATTTTTGGTGGAGTGTTAGTAATATTTTTATGATTAAGTTTTGGTGCCTTGCAGATGAGTATAAAAATGTTTGTAAAGAAAGACCCATCAGACATTGAGTATTTAATGGTCCCAATTGTAACTAGATAATGAACCCTTCTTTGCTGGGTCAATCAATCAGTCACTTTTAAAAACGTAGACCATATTTGTTGAAATAAACTTATAAGGCCTCAGAATAAAGGGGTTGCCTAACCATAAAATATTTAAGACTCACAATCTGGAATATAAAATTACTGACAGGAAAAGAGAAATGAAGAAATAAATGAGGGACACATTAGGAAATATTAAAAGTGAAAGAAGAAAGAAAGTGGAGAGGTGGGTGATTGGTGTGCCATGATATTAGCAAGTATACCATAAGTGGGAAAATACCAAAAGTACCAGTGACCTCCATGCAATAGTTCCTCAAGAAGATAAGGGAAACTTGGATAAGGAAGTTGTCTACTTCATTATAAAAGGAGTAATTGAGAAAAGCAGAGAGAAAGGAAAGCCACTAATACTGTGAGGAGAATTAAATTCAATGAATGGGTAAAGATAATGCATGCAGTTATTACAATATTTAAAATTGAAAATAATGTACCACTACAACCCGGAACGGGTCTGGGGTTCAATACATGGCAGAAACTACTGTTTATTGGACAACGTGCAAAGAGATGATCTGACTTATATCACACTCAACCGCCAGATTTTTCCCCTCATTTGGGTACCCACTTTATAGAGGCTGGGTGAACCCCAGGAGGGTCCAAGATCCCTTGGTTCATCTCCAGCTGCTAACAGATTAAATAAAAATCTGGCCAGCAGCAGGATTTGAACACAGGACCTTCAGCATAGCGACCCAGCGCTCTACCACTGAGCCACTCCACTTTCTTTTACAATATTACTTGCCTATAACATAACATAGCGTGCTTGAACTATGTTGTATGTGTTGAACTATGTATGTATTGAATATAATCCCTTTAACCTTCCCTTGCTTTTATTTTTGATTATTATCACTTGCCAACTAATTTTGAGAAAAATCAATATTTTAACAAGGGTTATTAAAATTAACTGTTTATAATTAGAGATTAATAATACTTTCAACAGAATTTTGAGTTAGATAGGAAATTTTGTAAAATAATTATTAGAAGTGCACTTACATAGTACAATGATTGATAATTTAAAATATAAATAAAATTTTGTGATTAATAATATTCTCTTACTTATTTTATAATAGTTACGCAGGATTAAAACTAACTTTTTACATCTGATAGCTGTGAACAGTTCAGGAATTACTTATTCAGAAATGTCTCACATCATCATCATTATTTAATATACAAGTCTTCGACATTTAAAATCTTCTCCTTGATGTTCAGTGGAAAAAAGTGAAACTAAAATTTTAATCAGATCACAGTGTAGAATAAATGTGGAGTGGTGCAAGGAATTAATTCTTGACAAGAAATGTATTAATGAAGTAAAACTACTGGTTTCATTATATAAAACTACAATAAAAGTTTTAAAAATTGATAAACATATGTTAACTGTTATAAATGTATATTTTAAAAAATATTGTTTTTTATTGATGGATGAAAGAATAAAAAAACCTAAGTATTTTTGAGCATATTTTTAAAAGTTTTAAGCATTTTTATATTAATAAATTTTAGAAAAGTAAATGAAATAGGTACAGATTTGAGAATGTTAAGTAAAAAAAAAAAAAAATTGCACGCCATACCTACCACCAAATTCACTTACCGTTAGTAGTGTTAGTATCATAGCAAAAAAAAAAATTTTTTTACTCATCATTATTTACATGTTTCTCAGCATTAAAATAGTCACAGTTCCTCTTATAGTCAAAATTGTATAATCCTAAGAGGTTAGGAATAACCAAATCCTATTTGTATCGAAATCCCCAATACATTGAACCATTTTACTATTATCTCAAGAGGGCCAGATATATACATCAGGGGTTAAAGAAGTGAATTTTCAATTATAAATTACTTTTTTATTCATAAATTATATAAAGCAAATCAATAACAAACCTTTAAAAAAAAAAAATTAAAAATAATAAAAGCATAAATAGAAATTAACACTAAGATTCTTTCGATGCTTCTTGTTGCTCGAATTTAGGATATATTTCTTCTGCATGTGCCCAAGTCATTTTTCCAGATGATAGGTTTTTCACTACAGTCGGAATTTCAGATATCTAAAAAGATAAAAATAAGAAGCATTAAGGATCTCAAATTATTGTTTTTTTGCAATTTTTTTTATTTTTTGTATCATTCATACTAATGCTCATAGATCATGTACTACATATTACTCAACTGTTATGTAACGGGCAAAAGGAATTTAGACTAATTATGCAAAGACTTCCAAGAAAATTTATAAAAGAATATTTTAAATCAGTAACAAATATTAATCCGGCGCTGGGAAGTGGCGACCCCATCGCCCAGTCGTCAGATTGCACTCAGCTACTGGTCCTCCAGGTTGGGGGACAAGTACACTTACACACACACAGTATACTAACCACAGCACGCTACACTCACCCCAACACTACAGACTAAGGTCATCTACACTACACACCCTAGGGTCAGCTCCCCGCACCCGGATGGGGGAGCTAGTCAGGGAGCTCCAAGGAAGCAGCCCTCTACCTGACTCGGCAATAGCAGGCTGATACCCTGCTTCTTCTAAACAATCTTAATCAAAAAGGCTATACAAAGAAACGCCAGGCTGATCACTGAAAAACGATACAGGAACCGTCAAATGGACTACCCTTGGCCACATGGAATGTTTTATCACTATATAGACCCGGAGCACTTCAGACACTCCTGAACACCCTAACCAACTACTCAATAGACATTGCTGCCATCCAAGAAATATTGGTGTCCGCAATTGGAGGGTAGCAGCACTTGACAGAGAAAACTGGCGATCAATGCTGAAGCAGGCCAAGATTCGACTACAGGGGTCGTAGCGCCGAATAATAATAACAAAAATTAATATAAATGTTGAATTTAGTTAGTAATAGAACTTTACCTTCAACCTGATCTGCTTCATAGAGTCACGCTCTCTCAGGGTAGCTGTCTCTGAAGAAATTGTGTCAAAATCAACAGTTACCCCATAAGGAACACCTACTTCATCAGTTCTTGCATATCGCCTACCTGGAATTATTACCAATAAAAATCAATAAATAACGAAATGGCAGGCAATAAAGTTAAAACCAGAAACAAGTAAGGTTCATTAATGAGCAATATCAACATAAAAAAAAAATAACAATTTTGAATACTGTTATTGTCAATCAGTTATCTATAGAAGCAATTTAGCATTTATCGTCATATCTCAAAAATGACAATATCCATTAAGCTGATTTTTTTGAGGTAGTTACCCTTATTTTTTAGGTTTGCAACAAAACCGGGTTTTTAAAAATCAATTTTCTAACCGGAATTGGTAAAGTTTATAATTTCATTAAAACAGTAGCTGATGATTATAATAGCTTATGAATAGAATTCCCTCAAGAATAACATAAATGGATGTTTCAAGCAGCATTCATATGACTCCTTTATGTGAACTTATTGTATATTATACTAAAAGAGTAGCATAACATAAAAATATAAAACTATTATTCCTGTACACTATAACCCATAAACGGGTCTGGGGTTCAGTATATGGTAGAGGCTGTACTGTTTCATGGATAACAGTTCTGCAGGGAGGTGATTTTTCCTAGATCATGCTCAACCGCCAGACCCCACCCTATTTTTATAACACTTTATAGAGGCTGGGTGAGCCCCAGGAGGGTCCTAGATCCTATATGATCCATCTCCAGCTGCAAACACTAAATAAAAGTCTTGCCTGCAGCGGGATTTGAACCAGGATTTTCAGCATGGCAACTCAAGTACTCTACACTGAGCTACTCCGCTCCCTCATTATTTTTATTATTCAAAAACTATTATTAGCTACATAAATACAAATTTACAAAAATAAAAATGTATTTTTTAAAAGAATTATAATGATTGATTATTGAGGAGATAAATAAATAATACAAGGTTGCACGAATGATAATGAAAGCTATGTATGTGATAAGGAATATACAAAGAAGTAGGACAGGTTCTTATATCTAAGACCGTGGAAGAATGTAGGATATCATCTGGAAAATAGGGTAAGCCCCACAGAACATTGAATAGACTAGAAGCGCTAGCCGGGGATTGTCCTATGAGTGAGAATGGCACCACCTCATCTACACTCCCCCCACTCCTTTGACCCCCTCATCCCGCCTCATGCCATCGCCTTTATGTTATTAATCTTTTTATTGAGTAACAAACGATATCTATGGCACATTAAATTTATTTAGGTACAATAAAAACTAACATTTTTCTATTGCATAAGTATACTAATTCAATGTTTAATAAACAATATATGTACTCTTCAAAAAAATTAAAGAGTCAAGTTGTTACATTATGTTTTTGACAATAATGTATTTTCATATTTTTGGTTGTTTTCTATGGTGCTTTCCCATTTAGGAGAACAAGAGAACAAAAAAAAATATATGAAAATACATTAATGGCAAAAATAAATAATGTAACAACTCGATCCTTTAATTTTTTTGAGGAGCGCATAATGATTTTTATGGTTTTATATTGGGTGTAATTCGTCATATAAGTTCAAACGACAGTTTTAAATTGGGGCTTTAAATATTTAGATAACGTAGTTAATAGGTATTTTTTCAAAAAACCGTTATATCACAATTTTCATTGAACTTCATTTTCGTTTGGTACAATTAATTATTGGCCCTTAAATAAAACTAGCTTATTTGAAAAAAATCTAATTTTTTGAACGCTGTCATTATTTTTTTCGGCCAAGAAACTCTTTTTTTTAATTCTAATATGATTTTTTTCAAATCTCAATTTCTTCTGACGGTAAGCTAACCCGAAAGAATAAAATACTGAGGTCAAATTAAAAAAAAAACAACTAATTTTATAAAAACAATTTTTTCCTAAGAAATATTCCGAAAACTTTTTTTTGATACTTATAATTAAGTGTTTGCTTTGCAATTTTATTGAACCACAACAAAAATGTGAGTCGATCATTTAAATTCAACACGTATTGTTCTTTCTTTAGCATAATAACTAATAAGTAATTGTTAATGAGATCTTTTAATGTTCTTTAAATTCTAAAAGAATATTATTTGAGAAAAAATTATTTTATATAATGAAAGGAATAATAAAGTTACATGAGAAATGTTATTGGAGGTACCGCTTGTTTATGACCGCTTGTTGACTTTTTTGTACAGCATCCAAAGCAAAACAACAAGGCATATTGTAATTAAACTTATACAACAATAGTAACTCGAAAATAAATTACTAAGGAAGTAAAAAATACCGAAAGTGAATCAATAATAGAAACAAACAAGCTTACTAACAATAAGACGGCCTGATCCTGGCTAGAACTAACGTCCTAACTCCGAATGAATAGGCAATAAGGGCCCATGGGCGTCAAAGGAGAGGGGGAACAGACCTCAGAGCTGGTGCCATCCCACAGCTAGCGTTTGCCGCTTCTAGTCTATTCAATGTTCTGTGGTAAACCCTCATTTGGGGGCTGGGTTCAGAATAGCAGTAAGAACCTGTGCGCAAAGTTCTATTTTTTAAATTATTTTTAAATAAAAGATGCCGTGTACGAGTATTATTCTACAACTGAGTAATCTCCGGATATAATATTGTTTTTTACCTATGGAACCACTAGAATCATCAACACGATGGCTTACATCTTCACTCCTTAAGCCAATACCTAAACAAACATGAACACAAAGATGAATTAAACTTCAAATTACAATATTCAATAAGAAAAGTTAGTTGCAAATACCAAGAAACAAAAAATAAAGTAAGCAATAATAATTTCAAAATATTCCTATCCAGTACAGAATTTATTTTACTCTATTGCAGACCTTATTTGAAATGTTGTCTCCCAGAATGGTTAATTATTAATTTGGATAAATCATTTGAAATTATGAGTTTAAACATTGTCATGATAAATTAATGAAATCATTTCTATTATTTTAGTTTTATTTAATAACTGTTTGAATACTTAATTTGATTTTAAGTATGTGGTAATGATTGACAATTAAAATTATGAGATAATAGTACATATCCTTTTCAATTTGGCTTATCATAAGAAAAAAAAAATCTAATAAGACATCAGCAATTCAAGGGTTATAAAAAGATGTTCAAATTAACTTTAGATTTTTAAAGTTTGAAGGGTTAAATTTATTATTATTATAATCATCTTAGAGTAAAAGTAAATTTTATTATAAAACTCACAAACAAGTTGGACGAAAGGATGGAACTCTGTATTTCCGCTAAGTGGAAAAACACAACATTTCAAGGGAGCAATTGATGCAGGAAATGAGAAATACTGAAACAAAGTAGTTCATTATTCTTGATTCCAAACATGGATCAAATAATAACAGAATCATATTACATTTCTTTGTTGATCATTCTCTCTGCTCCTGAATGAATGTTCTAGAACAGAATACAAAATTCTTCCGATTCCAAACGCAGGCTCAACAACCGCGGGAGTTATTTCTTCAACATGCACAGTTTTCTGTTCTCTTTTTACTTGTACCATATCATTTGTTACTTTTCGGCTTTGGCCATCTATATTCAACTCAGATGCCCTATAAGTTATAAATACAGTTTTTAATTTACACAAAGAACTTCACAATAAAACAGTTCAATTTTTTTTGAGAAAATTTATTGAAGAGTCAGGGGTTCCATGGGTCCTAGGATAAAAACCCAAGATGGAAAAAATCACAATAAAAAATATTACACTTGCTGCGCCTTAATTATTTATGCCCCATTAGACTTACATCCAAAAATATTAAACAAGTGAAATTAATAATCTCCATAAAAAGGAAAGAATGGTATTCACCCTTTTTCTAGTAGTTCCTTCTCTAATGTATCAACATCTTCCAGTGAAAGTTTTTCTAAATAATCGATTATTCCTTTAGCTTCTTTCTTGAATTCCTTACCAAGTACACCTTTGTTTGCTACTGCTCCTGAGAAAAGTAAAGAAAAGATTTGTTAAAAATTATACCCACAAAAAACATATATATTTAATAAGATTCAGTAGAATCAAGTAGCTGGGTTGCTAATCTACTGATATACTGATCAATCCATCAAGCAGACAATATTAAAAGACATTTAGCTGAATTTGTTTTTTGGAAGTATTTTTAGATTGGAAAAGCTGTCTAATTCTGTGACCAGGAATTTCATTCTAAGATTGCCATTTAAAATTCAGGTTTCACCTCTATAAGTCATAGTGTTCAGTATTATGCTCTGAATAGGATAAATAATTATATTAAGAAAATAAAACTGCTTTTAATTATATTATAAAGGTAGTAGGGGACTTACTAGTAATTTGAACTTGTTTAGGTTGAGAAAGCTTTTTTTCTGCTACAAGCCTGATCCCAGTTGCACGAGCATGCTGTGTTAGATCATAAGCTGACCTATCAGCACATCCTACTATCTCTATCCACCCCTAGAAGAAATTGAAAAGTTAATAATTAATATATCTTGTATTTATTTCATTATAAAGAATATTATATTATAACGATAATACTATACCATATAACTAACTACCTTACAATGGTAAACATTAAGTGTAAAAGAAAAAAAAAAAAATTAGGCCGAATGAACATTTGCAATAATTAGTTATACAATAATTTGGTTGAAGTTACACAATGCTGGATCTGTATACATGTGCAATCTAATAGTTTGGTTGTTAAAAGATCACTGATTATTATTGGTCAATTTTTTGATTTTTAAATATTTTTATTTTTAAAGAGAAAAGATGGCCCTCGGCCGGGATTCGAACCCGGATCCTCTGTCTTTCAGTGACAGCACCCTACCATTTGAGCCACCTAGGCCGCCTGCCAGCCTTAAATAAAAATATTTAAAAATCAAAAAATTGACCAATAATTATAAAAAATTATAAATAGTAATATGAGGTAAGTCAATAAGATCCTAAAATTAAATTAATGCTCAAAGAACATTCCTTCTAGTGTATTCATCGCAAAAATTGTGAGAACACGAGGACATGGGATCGGATAAGAGAAAAGATTTGTCCTCTGCCGGCAGGTAGCCTTGATGGCTCAAATGGTAGGGCGCTGTCACGGAAAGAGAGGATCCGGGTTCAAATCCCGGCCGAGAGCCTATCTTTTCTCTTTAAAAATAAAAATATTAATAAATAAGTTTTAAAATGATAAACATCATGATACTGTCGACATTATATAAATCACTAAGAAACCAGATTTGATCCTAGAATAACGAAATACAAAACTCAATGAGTAGAAAGAAATTATTATCGATTAAAGTTATATATGGGCACCCTTATTCCCAAAAATTAAAGATCCAGATCATTTCTATACCAACCTATTGATAAAAATTGCAAATGGACCTATATCAATAAGAATTACCAGTGATGATTTAGAAAATTACTAAAAACACACCTTCAATTAATTTACTGTTTTTATAGAATTTAAGCAGGAACATGAAACTTCCAATTTTATTTCTTACTGTACATAATCAATAATGAAAATTACATAACAAAGAAAAATGAAAAATAATAAATTATATCTTTTATTTTATTGTTAGATGTTATAATTGTTTTAAATATTTTATTTGAAAAGAAAAGATATGACCAGGACCTGGACCCGAACGCGGATCTCCTATGTATCCGTCGCGGTACTTAGCCACCTCAGCCATTCTGGTTTGTTTCTCGGCCAGACAAATCTTTTCTTTTCACTGATCCTTTATCTCCGTGTTCTCGCAATTTGCGATGTATAGAAGGGGAGAATATTAATTAAACATTACCTTTATTTTTAGATCTTGTTGACTTACGACATTATATATTATTATATTTTATATATTTTATTTTATTGTTAGAAGTTATAATTTTTTAAATAAGTCCCAGTCCTGGTCTTCTTTTCTTGTCAAATAAAATATTTAAAAATAATAAAGTTTGTATTTAACCGCTTAAATGAAAAAGACAAACAAATTTTCATTGATAGTGAAATACTTACATAGGAGGTAAGAGCTTCAGCATCCCAACAATCACTTGCATAATGTGCCATTTCCTGAGACATATGTTGTCTAAATCTTAATCTCTCAGGATCAATTCCGACATTTAACAAATATAAATATATTCGTGCCATAAAATAACCCAATGTTTCATTTGCAACAAGACCCTAAAAACAAAATAATTAAATATATTAACTTTGTATAAATACAAAAAGTAAGTGCATTTCTAATGATTTAATAAACAATTGAAGTAACAGTTAATATGATACAATCGTAAATTAATGACTAATAAAGTAATTTTGTATAATGAAATTTATACATATTTACTGAACTAGTTCCCATCCCCAAAAAACCGAAGCAAACAACTCACTTTAACATGTACATTATGAGATCAAGAAAAATGTTTGTAAAACAGTAGCAATATAACTCATGACAAAACTACTAAAAATAACACAGATAATGTCAGAAACTTGAACCATAAAAATTCAGGCCCGCTGATAGGCTAACTTAGTAAAATTTCAAATGATTACCGAACCAACAGCTTCTCCTATAGTTTTAATAGAAGGAGATTTTCCGTCCATTTGATCACATGCCGAGTACAGTAACATTTTTGTATCTTGGAGACTTTTGAATTTAGGGTGACTTTTGTTAGATGGATCACAGAAATGTTCAATTTCAGCTAAGGTGAATTCTCTGCAAACAAAAGTATAAACATTCATGACATTAAATTGAAGTTATATTATCAAAAATAAAGGATTCAAAATAAATGAATTACCAATGTCAAAATTGATATAAATAATAATTTTTGTCCTATACATAATAAATAGTTTTTGTTATTTTTCGTGATTCCGTAATTTAATTATAGTTGATTACTTCAATTTATTTATTATCACTTATCGATTGATATTTTCTATTTGTGAAATTCCATTTCGACCAGAGTGATTACGTTGTCTAAGTAACTGCCCAAGAGAACCGTTTTTCAGTTGCATATAAATATTAAATTTTCCTCTTTTAAGATGGAAGAACACTCATCAGAAGAGTATGATTATAACTTTTGTTTCAGAACTTTATAAATTTTTTAATTATGTAAATATGTATATAGGTTGAAACAAAATTCAATCAATAGAAAAAATCAAATCAAATAAGTGGCTTGAACAGGCTAAGGCCAATTAGCCTCAACAATAGATAGTCAAAACTATTTATTTTATGAACATATTTTAAAAAGGATTAAGCCAAGAAAGGAAATAATTAATCAGAATTATATCAAATGAAAATTCTTGATGCAGAAACTAATAAACTAACCTTACTCTGATGAGGCCGGATCTAGGAGATATTTCATTACGGAAAGCATTCCCTATTTGAGCGGCAGAAAAAGGAAGCTTTCCCTGGTTGAATTCCAATAGTCGTTTAAAGTTGACAAACATACCTTGTGCTGTTTCAGGCCTCAAATATCTTTAAAAAATAATAAGATAACAATTTAACATTTCATGTATATGAAGGATGCATCTGAAACTAAATATACAAATGACTTGAATAATATATAATTTATAAAATATTGAAGATTCAGAGAGATTTAGAACACCTACTATATTCCTTTGAGAAACATCAGTTCTTTGATGCTCATTAATTAGCGAAAAATTCATAAAGCTGTAGGTTGATTACGCCATTAAGTTATATAACAGAGAAATACTCATACCGAAAGATTCTTTGTAAGGAGCACTTAATTCCTGACAGAAAATGACTAATGTTTTGTGTAAAAATTATTTGTTAATCATAGGGTTGATTTGAAGGAACCTGACAGACTTTACCAAACTAAGGAGTTAAGTCAGAAACAAGATGTTTTGAACTAATTCAATATAACTTTTATTCTTTAAAACTAATCAGTAATAATAATAGCAATAAATAAAAAAAAAACCAACCCTTTAACAAGGCCTGAGGGTCCGATCTGTGTAGAAAACATAAGATTAAACTCAATAGGTTCTGAAAGATCATTACCAGTAAGAGGAGACTTAATATTAAATCTTTTCAATAAGGCTGCCATTTCATCTTTAGTCATTCCATCAAGCTGAAAAAAAAATAAATTTAATGTGAAATAAATAATGATTAGTATTTAATTTAAATAAATTTACATTAAAAAACATCAAAATGTCTAATGTTCAATCTCCTTAACAAGAATTGTTTTCTGCACCAATAAACATTTATTTAGTCAACAAGATCCTAATGAAAGTAATGTTCAATGAACATTCTTCCCCTTGTATACATCATAAATTGCGAGAACACTGGGATATGGGATCAGTGAAGAGAATGGATTTGTCCGACCGAGATATGAACCAGGATGGCTAAGTTGGTAGAGCACCATGTCGGCAACATGGGAGACCCGGGTTCGAATCCCGGCTCTTGGACATATCTTTTCTCTTCAAAATAAAAATATTTAAAATTTTATTTGAGTGATGAGAGAGGACTCTGATATAAGGTTAAGTAATTACATAACTTTCAAACAAGACAAAAAACAACCTACCTTAACAATGATATCTGCTATTTCATTTTTTAAATCGACTGACATTTTTGGATCAGCTGATTGTTTTTCTAATGCTGATTTAATTAAATGATCAAGCCTAAAACATTCACCAGATTTCATGTCCTTTACCATCAAATCTGCAAACCGTTCTACGTGTCCAGAAGCTCTGAAATAAAACATTTTTATTTTTTAAATAAGAACTTATAACGATGAATGTAACCAATAACTATTTTGGTTTCCTGAATTATTTATTGTTAATTGGAAGCTTATCAGAGTCAGATGATTTCAGAAGACAATTTTTAAAAGGCTAGTAGATCTACATACATATAAATTTAAAGTGATTATAAAAAAGTAAATAATACTGAAGAGACAAAACCTAGACTATGATCAATTTTTGTGTTTCTGTGTTTTGTGTCCACAAAACTATTGTGTTTCTGAATAACATGGCTGATCCAACACTTTTTAACAACTTGATAACGCGAGGTGTCTCAGGGTCTCAACAAATTTCATTTCATGTTGATCACATAACAAAATTTGTTTAGTTTCATGGGGATTTGCGGTTCTTTGTAACACCTTGTATAACTGTAAGTGTTCAATTTTAATCGCGTGCCTACTTGAGGGCGCCTAGGTCACGATTGCACATAGGCGCGACATGGACTAGAGCCGGGGCTGACTACACTTATCACCTAAATTACTGAACTTATTTTCTTGTAAATTTAAGGGATTAATGAATTTAAGAAATTACATATTGTTAGTTTGTTGGAACCACTCATGGAAAGTAATTAAAATGCTTTTAACGTGAATACTTGTGACCCTAAGCTTTTATATCAGAAACTCTCATCTTAATCCAAAGTTAAAAAACAAAAAAAAAAGTAAAATAATCATTTTATATTTTTTTCTATCATTTTCCATAATTTTTCCAATAGAAATTGAGAATGATTATGCTTAAAATGGATGGGGTACAGTAGCACTCATGGAATTTTACAACTAATTCATTTATATTCTAAATCAAATTTCCATATATGTAAAACAACTATTGGTTCAGTCAACTTTATCATACTAAATAAAATAAAAAATCTTTAAAACTTAAAACTTTTAAGCCATCTAAAATAATATTGGGAAAGTGACCTCAATTGGTCAGGATAGAGATAAAAATTTCATTATTATTCATACAATGTACTCTTTTCTCTTATTGCTTTTATGGATGTCTCAGATCGCATTATCCTCCGACGAAAATATTCATTTTTTGATGTCTTTATGAAGCCTCACACAGCAGATAATGAAATAGATTTCCAGAATGATAAAGAGATACTGGTTTAAAATTACAATTAAAAGTGAGATTAAATTCTATAAGGAAATCCAAATTGTAAATTTTGTATTGGATTGTAAATTAAAATGAATAAACCACAAAAGACTCATCACAATCTAAATTTATGGCTACATCAAGCAATGTGCCAATTTGTGACAATATACAACAGTTCAACATTGACTATTTTCTTGGAAATTCATATTATAATCATTTTGTGAAAATAAAAATTGATTTTTGTTATTATTATTATTATTGCTCCACAAGGTGAAGGTATATGGGCAGCAAAGGTGAAGAAATGTTTCTCCATCTCTTAAATTTGGTATGGAAAAAGAAAAGGATGCCGAAGGACTGGGAGATTGCGGTGGTGGTGCTTATCTACAAGAAGGGAGACAATAGAATATGCAATAACCATCGAGGCATATCTCTGCTCAGTGTGCCAAGCAAGCTCTATTCAAGAATCATAGAAGCAAGGGTAAGAAGAGTTGCCGACGACCAGATCGGAGAGGAGCAGTATGGATTCAGAAACTCGAGGAGTACACAAGACCTGATTTTCACTTTGAGGCAGGGAAGTCCATCGAGAAAGGTAAAGAACTTTCTGTCTGCTTTGTGGATTTAGAAAAGGCATTTGACAAAGTCAAAACTGAGGATATAGAGCGAGCTCTGTCGGAAAAACAAGTGGGTATTGGCACGATTCTGGCAGTCAGGAGTCTCAACCGAAAAACAAGAAGCATTATAAGGACTGGCAACCACACCTCAAAGGAGTTTGAGAAGATGCAGGGAATACGCCAGGGGTGCAGCCTAAATCACTGATCATATTGGTGCTGAAGAGAGCCAAACCCAGATTGCGGCGTTTTCAACTAGGGCATAAAAATCTACAGTCTACTTTATATACAGTTCTCGCTTTTGCTGATGATCTTGTCATGTTCGCTGTGGATGACCGGGACCTATAATACAACGTTAATATCATGCAAGAAGAGTAGTCGAGCATTAAGATGGATATTAATCCAGATAAGACAAAATGCATGAGAATAGAAAGACATCCTCACCGTGGTATTGAGACTGAAGAGATCTGTCCTAGAATAGGTGCAGGATTTGAAATATCTAGGTGCCTGGATCAATGAAAGAAGTTATATCGATGGAGAGGTGACGCAAAGGCTGGGAGCAGCTGGTAGATTGTTCAACGCAATCTGGAAGGGTTTCCTCAACAAAAGAGAGGTGACGAAGAAGACGAAGATTTCCATCTACAAGTCTACATTCCTGCCCATCCTACCTTACTCCTCTGAATCATGGACACTTACCTCAAAACACAAAGGGCAGATACAGACAATGGAGATGAGATACCTAAGAAAGGTTGAAGGAAGGACTAGGAGAGATAGGATCCGCAACACTACATAAAGATCGAACCTCGAGGTACAGCCGGTAGAAACCACTCTTGAAGAAAATAGACTAAGATGGTTCGGTCACCTCCTGAGGATGAGCACAGAGGGAACGGCCAGGATAACATATGAGACGAGAGTAGACGGTTGAAGACCACAGATCACTTGGGAAGAAGGTGTGCAGGAGGCATTCAGGAAGTGATGGCTGGAGTGAAGCAGGAGAAGAGAAAGGGACACCTGGGTCAAGCTCTATTGAGGGCATCCCCACACTGCGCAGCTGTAGGGAGGGAAGGATTATGACGATAACTGCTCCATAAATCTCTTGGGAAAAGAAACATTGTATAAATCATCAAACACATAGTAAACTTAATACTATAAAGCAAAAAAATATGTTTTCATATAAAAAAATATATTTATAAATTTATTTTATATGAAATAAAACATTTCACCTTCTTTAAGAAGTATAGATAATTATAAAATTACACTATTATAAGAATCATATGATTTGGATTATAAGACTATTATAATTATTCTGATTATCTATAAAATAAAGTAATCAACATCAACTACTGGGTTATAAATATAATCGAGCATACACAAGCGACTGAAAAAATAAATATTAACGATCACCTATGAAAATATTTACATGTGTAACACTACTGATTAACTACATCAAAAGTTTAAAGATATAAATAAAATTTACAGATGATATCCTCAGGTTAGGATGAATATACTTTGTAGACAGTAAACAGCTGACATTCTAAAAATCAAACCATTAGTTTTGTTTAAATCTAAGAGATTAAATAAGAAAATTAAAATTAAGAAATGTCAAATATTATCAAGAAACGCAGTTCCTCCTCTAAATTAACGAAAGATAGGAGATTAAAAAGACAGAGAGCACGGGACCAACTAAATGCAGAACTAAAAGAGCTCATCAGTAAGGTAAAATAGAAACAATAATACAAATTCGATCTAACAATAACCACAGTGTTTACCTCATTCATTAATTTTTTAAATATTTTTATTTTTATTTTAAAGAGAAAATATATGCCCCTCTCTTTAAAATAAAAATATTTTAAAATCAAAACAGCTGACCAATAATTATAAAAAATCATTAATCTTTTAAATATTCACATTTCACAGACCATTAATTACATTCAAACTGCTAGAGATCCCAATGATTTGGTATGCATAGATTTGGTGAATAATGAAGATAACATCGATTTTAGAATTAAAAAGGTATGAAAAAAAAATTACAGTACAGAATTTTTCATATTATATGAACTACTTAAGATTTTGTCTGCTAAAACTCTATCAGCATGAAGTGATTCATATGATATATTTATTATTAATATTTGTAATTGTTTCATCTGGCATCCTAAGTGTTGATTTATTTCTAGCATCAATACATTAGATGTTCGTGTGTTTGTGAGAACGTGATTTATTACTCTCTAGGTAAATTAAGTTTTTGAAAAAAATATGCTAACTGGAAAACTTTTGAATCTATCAAGTTTCAAATATATTATTTATTTACATGTACATATATATCTTCCTATCTGAATGGTAGGCCAGCAAGTTAACACATGGTCGATAAGTTTTCTTTTTATTATAAAATTTGTTGTTATCATCGAGGTGAAAAAACTGGAAATGAGATTTCCGAAATAGCATTTAATTTTTTGTTCATTTTATTCATAATTTAGATGGCACAAGTTGCAGTAGAACATGTGCTCCAAGAAAGATCAATTCAGAAACTAGCAGATGACTTCTTGAAAAACATAAGAGACGAATCACGTGGCTCTTGAACTGATAATTTTGTCTATGTAATATTACTTTCTATTATAAAAAATAAACCATCTGATTAGTCCAACATTTTATTATTTATTTTTTTATATAGTATCAACACATATAAATATAACTTTATTAAAACTATTTAATAATTTCACTAGTAGTTTTGGCTGAATATTGATACTAATTTTATATCCACTGTTAAGTGATGGATAATTGAGGCAATTAGTTTTCAAAGCTAGCCCAATCCAATTTTTTTCACAAAAAAGTTTTAATTCACTGTTCAAAAGTTCTCATTGACTACACAATCAAACAGTCTTAGTGAAGAAAAAAGTCTCAAAATGGTTTCAACCATTTTGTTTCATGTTTTGTTGATGATGTTTGTTTTGTTGATCATGTTTTTCTTTAAATTATATTTACTGAGTTGAATCTTTGTTAGACTAGAATACCAAGGTGTATCCTTACAGAACTGGTTAGAAAGTGAAAGCTATACCAATCGAGTGCAGCTATACCTCGTCGGTAGTATCATCTTTTATTTACTTCTAGCCGGCTTCATTTCTCACATCATATGAAGAAGTTAGAATCAAAGCATTTAATTATTTTTAATCTTCCTGCTTGGTAAAATAAGTTTTAAAAAATGTTTTCTCTGGATACTCATAAGAGCACACTACTGCAAAATACAATTTATAATTATTTTTAAATTTCTCATTTCTTATAAGTTTTCAAGTCTAATAAATTTATTATAGACTGAGAGATAAAATAATTATATTAACAATTAAACAATTTAAAATATTTTTATTTTGAAGAGAAAAGATTTGTCCAGCGCTGGGATTAGAACGCGGGTCTCCCATGTACCCATCGTGATGCTCTGCCAACTGAGCTAGCCTGGTCCGTAACACAGCCAGACAAATCCGTTCTCTTCACCGATCCCATACCCCCGTGTTCACGCAATTTGCGATGTATACTGGGAGAAGAATGTTTATTTAACATTACTTTAATTAGGATCTTGTTGATTTACGTTATTATATTATTTATAATTTATTTTATTTTATTTTTTTACTAATTGTTATAATTTTTAAATATTTTTATCTTGAAGAGAAAAGATTTGTCCAGGGCCTGGATTCGAACCCGGGTCTCCCACAGCTACATCGTGGTGCTCTGCCAGGCTAGCTCAGTTGGCATAATATTAGAGCCTTTGAACCTAGAAGTGGATCTTTTTCAAACAAAGTAGTGTCACTATCTTTCAAAAATGCAAGTGATGGAAGGGAGATTCTAGAAGATGCCACAGTTCCAGAATAACTTTTTGGACTTAAATAATACAGATTTAAATTTCATGCAATACTGTTCATATTTGAAGGGTAGGGGTAGAAAATTTAACTCCATTCTTCAAAGAAAAGACTCTTTCTCGAGACCTAAAAACCCTACATGGCAGATAATAAAAAGGGCCAAAAGCAACCTTTTTGGTGAAGAATCTTAACTTTTCCACATCAGTTAAAAAGGATGTGAATCCACCCTTTTTGCATTAACAAGAGCATGAAAGGACTTTAAATTTCCGATTAATTTTTTTTTTTAATCGGAAGTTATATGTCCTTTTACTGTGACACACACACATACGTATACTTAAAAATACACATATATACATATGTGTGATTTTTCTTTATGAAGATGAAAAAAAAAAATTACTCACTTCAGAACTGGCTCAGGTGTAAGAATAGAACAATCTACTTCTAGCATGTTATCCTCCAAAACAAAAAAGTTCCTCCACAAATGAAGCATATTTGCTTTTAAAGCACATCCCATTGGGCCATAGTCGAACTGACCAGTAATACCTGAGAACAGATTTTTAATAAAGTCATGAACACTGTTATTTATTAGATAAATCAAGTATATCTTGAGCATATTCCAGGATAATACAAGCAGAGGCGAGTGATTTTTCACTGACTGCATCCCAACCAATTTTTACATAATTATTACATCTATAGTCAATAATTTTCAAATAAAAAATAAGCTATATAGTTAAAATGAGATAGAAATTCAGATATCCATATAGTTTTGATCATACACTAAATATATTTGATATTAAATATTATAACATTTAAGGATATAATAAGGTCTATACCTCCATAAATGGCAAATGACTGATCATAAAAAAATCTCCTTTTTAAAAGGTCTTCCATCAGAGCCCTATCAAATGTGGCTGGAGCCAAAGCCAACTCCTTATCTTCCAAAACTTTCTTCCTGGTTTTTAGCTCTGCGACTGCTTTTTTAACATCTAATTCTGGTGCGCCTGCTGCTTTTAAAGATCTAACCAAGTCACCCTAAACCAAAGAATATTGGTAATGATAAATTTTTCAATGATTTCCATATTAATGAGTAATGGCTAGATAATGATAGATAAAAATAGATAATGTCAATACCTGTTCTTTGACAGCTGCTCTCAGAGGAGCAAGAATTTCTTCAGTTTTAGGATCTGACATTTTATTAAAGAAAATAGGAAGCTTAACTTTCCTATGCTGCTTCTTAGAGCCCCAACTACTTTTCCTTTCACTGAAAAATGATGGTACCAACCTCAGGAGTGAATCTCGACTTTCTCTTATCTTACTGACCTTCCATAAGCAGTTTAACAACAAAGACATGAATCGTGTAACCAATAAGTGAAGGTGCAGTTCCTGTCACGTCAAACTGTAAGCCACACTAAAGAAAGGAGGTTATAACTTCCAACACTGTTGTCATTTAAAAACAATTCAATCTTTTAAAAATTTAAATTATTTTTTAATAAAAAATATAATTTTTATATCAGTTAGGGCGAGTGCAACGTACGCACGTGATTAAGGAAGGTTACAATTTTGATTACCTTCTAGGAAGGTATCTCTAAGAAATTTGAAAACGATAATTTTATGATTATATGGAATTTGTTTTAAGTTTATAAGCTGTAGGGGCATTAATTTGGTAGTTTTCTATAAACTTCGAAGTGTTAGCAGTAGCATTATATAAATAATCTTTCATAAAACTGGTATAATGCGGGTGTGGAAAAACTTGAGAGTTTTAAGTGATAGTGTGTTGGGTTTACGTTCTTACAACAAAAAGATATTTCTGGACGAGCTCCATTTATGCAACTACTGTAAAAATGCAGGTAAACTTATTTTACAATTGTATATTTTTTTTTTTAAATCGGAAGCTGAAAATTATTGTTTATAGGTGCTGAAAGTCAAGAAACTACCCCTCTGTTTTTTAATGAGAATGTTCAAGAGTTATTAAAGAAATTAACTAAACTTGATTATGACAAAATCTTTAGAGCAAAGAAATTAGAAAAGCGCCTTGCTACCCCTGAGTTCAAATTTATGACTGATGAAGAACTTGAAAAGGTATCTTCCCTACGAAATTACTTTTTGTTGTAATGTAAAGATTATACATTAAACTATATATATAACTATATTTTTATAGTTATGTCGGTTTAGTGAGTATATTGACCCTGTCTTGAAAATTTTAACTATTAAATATTATATAAAAGGTTTCAGTGTTTTTTTCTGGTTTTGATCGTGTATCTAAATTTCTTGCCCTTTCGCCAGACATGCCGCTGGCTTCCTCAGGGCTTGAAATGGGTCTCAATGGAAATGTTTGCCAAAGAAACTATGTGCTTCTTGCTAAGTATTGAACCCTAGAGTCTTCTTATGTTTTATTGGTAGTTTTTTTAAAATATATTTTAAGGAATTTCATTTAAAATCAATTGTAACAGTAAGGATTTTGAAGAGCATCTCTTATCTATAGCATTATTCTATTACTATTGGAGAATAAAAGTAACAATTCTACTGTTGACCGATGTTTATATTAATTTGATTTATCTTGATTATTAAAAGAAACCATTATTGCTAAGAGGAAGCTCTCTTATTATTAATATACATTGTATATGTATATGTATGTACTCTATTATTAAGATACATTTTGATCACTTAATTGGGAAACTTTTAGATTTTAGCCTCTTAAAATAACTATTTTTTAAACATAATCTAATTTCATTTCACATTATTGTTTATTATTTCTCATTACTCTGGTTAGTAAAGAAGTCACCATGAACCATATAACAGGTCTGATCATCAGGTTTCTTAAAGAATTTATCTAAAGGAGTTGGGTCTAGGATCATGTACATTCCAGGCTCTTACTTTGTCAAGAATTAAAAAAAGATCAATAAGTTTTTTAAAATTAGTTAGTTTACAGAAAATAATTATAAAATTTTAGATGGCATGTCTAGAGGTGGTCAAAATGTTCTTTATTATTAATTAAACTATTACTGACTGATAAAATTTTATTTAATATTTTTTATAAATTTATATATTATTAAAAAAAATATCTATATTCCACTGACAATTATATGTTTAGGCTCGAAAAAAAGCAGAATATAATGCTCTACAGAAATTACAGATGCCACCTGTTCTTCCTCCTCGTAAACAAATTGATCATGTCTATCTAGTTGACAAAAAATTGGAAGGATATTCTACTGCAAAGTATCTTTTCACTGATATTAGTTTTGGAAAAAATGATCGTGTAAGAAATAAAATTATAACTATTTTATTTTATCAAAGGATGAATTACGAGATTATAGTATTAAATGTTTTATTATTCTTTACTTGCAGAACAGACATGTAGTTCTAAGGGATGTTGATGGAACACTAAGGAAAGCTACATGGGAAGAAAGAGAAAAAGTTAATCAGATTTATTTTCCTAGGAATGGTAGGAAATTGCCAATTCCAAAGATGTTTCAGGCAGAATATTTTGAAGTAAATTGTTTATAATTATATTTTCATGTTACTATAATGAAATCATTTGATGTTTATATTTGTTTTCTTTAGCCATTTTGCTTCTTTTTTATAAAATAGCCTGGTAATATACTGTATTGGGGCAGTATTTAAGAATATGTCTTATACCCCTTTAACACAGACTAGTTGATGTTATTTACACGATTAAATTCTTCTCAATTTTTTGGTTAATTTTCTAAGATTTTGCAATTTCAACTATTTAATTTTTCTAATTCAATACGAAGATATTAGTCATTATTATAGTTTTTTTTTTTAATCAATGATTTACCTACAGGAAGTTCTTTCGAAAGGATGGTATGAGTTTATGCTTGATCGGGCTTGTGCCCAGTTTGAGCCAGATGATCCTCTTTATATTCATATAACGCAGACTACTTACGATAAAATAGCTGAAACTGGAAATTTCAATGAGCTGGAATCAACTAGACATTACGGGCCCTTAATTTACCACTTGACTGAAAAAGAAAATTTGTCATCCCTATTTATTTATTATCTAAATTCTGACAGGTTTGTAGAATTATTTATTGTTTAAATATAAGTAAATACTTTTACATGTAAGTAACAAATTAATTTTATGTTTCAGATTAGATAATGTTGTGGATGTGATAAAACTTCATGGAATAATTCATCCTAACAAAATGTGTTCTGTAAAGTTAACACCTGGTGAAGAATTTAGTCTGGTTAAGGTATTTTCTTCCTTATCATTCTTATTCCCACTTAAATTAGTTTTCTAAGTTTTAAAATATTTTTTCAACATCATTTGAAGTTAGTGGCACTAAATACTAGAATGTTCTTGGTTATAACCGAGAAATAATCATTTATTTTTCTCTTCTGTATTTAAAGCTAGTTCTCTTCCCTGGTATTGGCTCTACATTTTTCCTTTGCAATATGTTTTTCAAGTTTGTATATCTTATATATATTAAGAGAAGCAGCAGGATTTCTGTAAGGGCTAATTTTAACCAATTTTATACGGAATTTCATCAAAACCTATTGTGTTAGGCTGAGATAGAGGATATAAGATTGGTGAGAGAAATGTAGGAAAAATAAAGGTTATCATGGTCAACCTTTACGTGGCTTTGAGTTTTCCACTAATTTGAGTATGTGCTTCATTCTTATATTTATCAATTAGAGCTTTTATCATGTCCAAGTTTTAAAGTTGGCATATTACATCTGCTTTCTTCCAAATTCCCTGTAATATATGTGGTTATTATGAATGCCCAAATCTAATAAATGGAAAAAAACCTTTTTATACCACTTTAAGCTTTTACTTATTGTGGGTGCAGTTAGTATCCTGTCAGTTTTGTCGTTTGATTTCTTAAAAATATTTTTATTTTGAAGAGAAAAGATTGGTCCTGGCCGAGATTCAAACCTGGGTCTTCCGCATCTCTAGCGCAGTGCACTAACCATCTGAGCTATCAGGCCAGACAAATCCATTCTCTTTACCGATCCTATATCCCTGTGTTCTCGCAATTTTACCGATGTATACAAGGAGAAGAATATTTATTGAACATTATTTTAATTCCCGGCCAGGACAAATCTTTTCTCTTCAAAATAAAAATTAATAATTTTATTCCATATGGGCAACATTTGTTAGGAATATTTTAAGTGAAGACACTCTTAGATAAGCATTAGGCTTTCCTCTATCCATAAATTTTTATCTATAAATTTATCATGACTCCAATATGAAAGTGGAGACATATTCTGTGCATCCTCCATCTCCTCAAAACCATTATTTCCTCCCCCAGATTGAAAAATATTCGGATAATAAATTTTTTTCTTTCCACTGCAAGTTTACACGTTTTGCTGGTGATTGTCGACTTTCATCATCACTCGATGAATCGCAAGCAGCCTGGGGAAGATGGGCTATCTCAAAATTGGCTCCAAACTGGAAGATCCTTCATCATCTTCAAAATCACTTGCCATTCATTTTTTCAAGTGTAAGATATTTCAAACTCATTTTGAAAAATAATTTCCACAGTAAAATGTAAAGGATATCATAAATTAACTTTGAGCTAAGTCAGACTGATATATTCCTGCTGTTTCAAGTGCTCCTGGTACTTAACAGAGGCCTCCGTTATCAAGCCACTGATTCTATTATTTATATTTTAGAAAGAACATTTCTAGTATTTCCCTTCCTCAAGTTCCATAAAGCTTTTTCCAACAGAAAATATTTTCTCGACCTTTATTCTTAAGCTGAGCCCAATCCTGCAAAATGTTTTCTGATTTGTTTTTTGTCCCACAATTGTTTTTGCTGCAAGTTAAATATTCTTATACATATTTTGTCATCTTCAAATTTATAAAAATTTCAGCTCATTCACAATTTGTATCATATTTTTGGTTAATTTTAAAGAAATGAATTCTGGTCTAGATTAAATAAAGAATATCTTTTGTATGATTGTTCAGTTCCAATGTTTATTGCAACATGATGAAACTTTATATTTTAATATTTTTTTATTATTGAATCAAGCCAAGGGAGAGGTACCACTGGGTACTGTTCTTCTTCATGCCTCAATTGTAATTTTATATTATTTTACTGCCAGCCAATCTGCTGATTGTCATTGTTTTCATTTGACAGGTGCGGATAAATATATAAAGAGAAACAAAAAAATTGTTTGTTTTTTTTGTTCACTATCATTTATTGTTTATAAAATCATCATTTTTATGTTCTAGGCATTTATTACTGAATTCTATCCTCAGAAGCCTGATCTGATGTTAACTCTTAAGTCTTATGAAGATTATATCTCTAAACCTAAATCACAAGCTGTGGTCTGAATCTTTTAACAAACTTAGTTTTTGTAGTTTTGTTATAGATTTGTATTAAAAATGAAACATATGTATATATTTTGTAAATAAATAATTGTGTGTAATGATGACCGCTGTAAAACTTATTTCAATTTATATCAATGATGATTTATTAAGAATTAAAAGAACACAATTTTAATATGAGCCCATCTATAAGACAAATGAATGGATGTAATTTTTATTTTGGGACACCTAGTCTTGTAAGAATAAGAAAAATATAAAATTTCAGTAACTTTTATTAAGGTTATTCTGAAGGTTAGGAATTTTAAAGTACATATAAATAAATAAAAGTATTTATATTTATATTAAGATCGTCAAAGCAATTACAACCAATGTGTTAAAATATACATCATTTATGTTTTCTTTTATTTGAAAATTACGATATAAATTATAATAAAATCAATATAATGATTAAAATATTTGTTTACTGTCATAGTTATTATATTATCTGTTTAATGTAAGAAAGTAGCAAAATACAATAACTCATCATGTTCCAAGTTTTAACTCTAAATAAATGTCTATAGTTAGCCTAAATCTAATGTAGAGATAATAATTTTATATGTGCACAAAATTATGATGCATTCCAAAATGTATCGCGAATTCATTTATGATGTTCACTCCCTGCAGTAGAGGTGGAATTTATGGTTCGGCTTGGTTTGAGCGGTTTATGATGAACAATCACTTCTCAACCCTACCAAACACTCATCTTATCATAATAGGCTTTAAAACCATTTGAGAAGTTTGTCTGGGCTTTGGGCACAATCTTTTTCACACATTATTGTTGTAAGATTCACAAGCATCCATGGAATCCAAGTATGAAGCTTCTTTTGGTATCCAGTCTTCTGTAAATGGTCCAAAAATGTTTTATGGTCGATGATTAATGATGTAACAAGATCAAATACATTTGTAGGTCTACATAATTGTTTTCAATGATCGCCCGGGGAGGGCGAGGTTCCTCTTTAGCATTGAAATTTCTGGAACGGAAACAAGTAAATACATTTTGGCACGGGTTTTACCTCAAGCACTCATCATTAACACATTCCGAAGAGAGATGGTACCCTAAGAAGAATGATTAAAAAGCTGGAGGTAGGTTTTATATTTAATAAAATAAAATAACGGAAAAACAAAACAATTATATACTTTATTTACTTTAATACATATAAATACATGGTGATTTCATAGCTTAATATAAACTCGTCGAAAGAAATATATATACAATATGAAAAAAAATGACAGTCTATTTACACAAGAGTATATTCATTGAGCCATACATCATTTTCTCTTCAGTCGAGAGCAAATCCACTCCAGCCCTTGGTATAAACTAAAAGAAAAATTCAAACTGTTAGGAATTATTCATCATTAACATACTCAATTAGGAAATCTACTGATAAAGATAAAGAAAAACCATAGCCTAAACAAAAGAAATTAAAAAATAGAGTAAAATCATAATGAACAGTTCAATAAAACTATCTCCTGAGTCTGAGTTAGTTTAGTTAGGGCAGACCAGTGTAAATAGTGAAAAAATACTGAGATCAAAGAAATAAAAAATATATAAATGTTTACTTAATAATGTATAGGCTTTGTGATTACAGTATAATTGTTTATGCCCTATTATTTACTTTATTATTACCCATTATTCGACTAATGTTAGAGATAATGTTTAGCTGTTTGAAATTAAAAAGTATCAATTTCAGTAAACTACGAGCAGTTCTTGTTATCATGAGTTTTTTTTTAACCTTAAATATAAGAAAAAGTCTTGTCATACAGCTAAATAAATTGGGAGCAGAGTGGCTCAGTGGTAGATCACTGAGTTGCCATGCCGAAGGTCCTGGATTCAAATCCCACTCGCTAGCAGACTTTTATTTAAAATGTTAAGGCCCGGAGAAGGATCCCATGGGATCTAGGACCCTCCTATGGCTCACCCATCCAATAAAAGTAAGCACTCAAAACAAGGGGGAAAATTTTGGCAGTTGATTGTGATCCAGGACAAATCTTGGCCTTGCACAACCGTTGTCCTAGAAACAGTACAATCTCTACAATGTACTGACTGATACCCAAACCCTTGAGGGGTTGTACGGTTTTTTTTTTTTTTAAAGATATCCCATCCAACTTAAGCTCAAGAAAATTGGGAATTAATATTAGAATAAGCAAATGAGGCATATATTATAATAAAAGAATGAATAAAGAAAACTCATACTCTTCTTTAGTTATATGATAAGAATTTTTCTTATATTTAAGGTTTAAAAGAATTGTTCATAGTTTACTGAAATTGATATTTTTTAATTTCCAACAGCTGAACACCAAATTTACTGTTAGATGTTATAATTTTTCAAATAAAATATTTACAACTTTACTGGCGTTGAACTTGAAATATTTTAATAATTCAAAATGCTCACCCTTCTCCAGAGAGTGCACAACAAGCTTGGATATGCCACTGATGTTTTTTAATACTAGTAAGGTCAAGTTGTCTGCTTATCTCTGCAGCTGACATAGCACCCTGAAAAATAAAAAAAAAGTAAGCTTTTTAATTATTAAATATGAAATACATACAACTAAAATCACTAACACAATAGTAGATAAATAATTTATAGTAAGCCTGGAACTGTCATCTAGCAATAGATACTACAGATAAAGGAACAACAGTTTCTTGATTTTGACATAGGCCAGTCAGTAGAGACAGATTTCTACAATGCAATCATTCAGTAGCTTTTATTTTTTTTAAATTCTATATATATGTAAAAAAAAAAATGCTGAGGTTTTTTGGCTGCCACAAGGTTTCCCGAGGTATTTTAACCAGCCTTATTATTTTTTTATTTCATATGCATTTATTCTTCCTACATAAACAAAATAAAAAATAAAAGCCTTCTACCCTAACTTTTGCATTACAGAAAATTTCTACTGAATGGCAACAGTGAATTAATTTATAATGAAAAATATATCGAAAAACCTTGATACATTTTTCTTAATTTAATAGATGGATTTCTAAACATAATAATTGTTTAGTTAATTTTAATAGTTACAAATTATTTGTAATGTACTCTGCCGATGGTTATCAATATAAAATGAAATAAGAATATATAATGAATTCAATGACTTAATTCAAGCAATAAACAAACTTTAAAAACTAACATTTAACTTAGTACTTAAAAACAGACTTTTTAAAATTGTATATTGTTAATAGGAATTAATTATAATCATCAAATATCAAAAATAGAAGGAGAAATTCTAAACAATTTTGAAACATTGCAAAACTAATTATGAGCCAATATTAAGATGCAGAGAGGTATAGGCATTTGAATACTGTGATATATAAAATTTAAAAATCAAAATAATGACATTGAGTGAATTCAATATTTTCTTGTAAATCAATTTACAGCTAAATAACTATATAATGTAACTTATCCCACACAAGGCTAATGAACATTTTATACAATTACAAATTTTATGTAATAAATAATAGAAATAAATATTGTTACCTTAACATCTTGTTTATTTGCATACACTAGAACACCCGCTTTTGAAAGATCTTCGTGACCTAACATACGGTACAGTTCTTCTCTTGTTACAGACAATCTTTCTCTGTCAGTGGAGTCTATCACTAGAATTACAAACTAAAACAAAAAACAACTATTTACGATATTTATATTTATTATATTATATATTTATATTTATTCAAGCAAGCAAAATATTATTTTTATTACCAATTTACTTTTATTTTTGGTAAGCTATATTTTCTTATATTGATTCAGTAAGTAACTTGTATAACTAATAACTGTAACTATATAACTAATAACTGTAACTGAATAAGACTAATTCATCTATTTTCATTTTTTATGATAGTTGAAATTATTAAAGCTTTAGGTAAATCACAGATGTTTACCCTTAAAAGTGCTAGTGGCTCTTGGACCATATCGCTCCATAGGGAAAGCGAGCACTGAGTGCTGATTATTGCTCTGGACTGAATACTTTCCACTCATACCAGCTCTGTTATTGGATTAAAAGCTCAAGGAACGACTAATAAATTATTATAGTATTTATTTTGCATCAGATTTATAAAAGAGAAAGTTATTTTCAAGCATCAATCATGTGCTTAATATTGAAAAGTGTGAAATTTATATTGTTACAACATAAAAATAAGAAAACAATTTGTGTAGGAGTGCCTACCTTTGTAGCTATTTAGGATCTCGTGCGATTACGAACAATATATCAATAATATTCATCATAAAATGTATTAGCAATATCAGGATATTTTAGTTAGTTTAAAGTCTTTAATATTTTGAGTTACTTTTAATTTTTTTCTATAAACCTGATTGCTTCATAATCTATCTTTCTTTACTGTCTTAGCTAAAGTTATATGTACATATCTGTCTCACATAAAGTTATACGTAATACTTTAATCATAATTCCATTTAATGATTACATAAAAAAACGTAAAAGTTGAAGAATGCATGTAATCGTCCATAGTCCCTGTTGGTGACTTTCAACAGATGCATATATCCGCTCTTAGTGCCCACTGCTAGCTTTCACAAGGCACATATATGCGTCAATAGCACTTTAAGGGTCAATAAGTACTATGCCTAAGACCACTCAATGGGTAGCTTACTTACTGTACAGTGGAGCATCGATTATCCAAATGTTCAATTAACGGAAATGTTTTTTATTTTATTTTTACAAATGTAATTTTAATTAACTTGATCGATCTGATACATACAATGGATGATCTATCCGGTTACTTATTTGTACTGTTAAAATTATTGTTATATTAAATAAAATTTTAGGAAAAATAAAATGATTTTTTTCCATGAACATCGCTAACAGGCTGTCCTAATAATTTCTCGGAAACTGCAAAAAAAAAATGAATTTAGACTTCTTAACTATTTGTTTACTAACAACTGTAAACCTAATTAGGTGATATCATTTGTTTCTCTGAATCCCTCCCTATTCATTTGGTTGGTAATAGGATGCTCATCTTCAGTTTTAAATCATTCCTTGTGAGGTGTACATCGCACTTGTGATCACTTTTTGTTTTAAAATTGCAGCATGTCAACAAACAGAAAACGAGTGATTCTTTCATTAAAAGACAAATTGGAATTAAATTTTTTTTTTTTTTTTTTAGTGAATTTCGATTATCCGAACCACCCCTGACAACATTAGCTCGGATAATCGGCGCTCCACTGTACTTTAGAAGGTACAGGTTCTAAGCAACATGAATTTTGTCAAGAATCCAATAAATTAAATTATAAAAGGATGATAATCTCTTAAAACCACCAATTCTAGACCAATTGATTCTTCCCAAAGAAAATTTCACAATCAAGGTCTTCTTTGGGATAGAACTGTCAACAAATAGTTTTTTTTTTTTAAATAGGAGACAAAATATTCTTACTTCTGTGTTTGTATAATATGTTGCCCAAGCAGCTCTCAGTGATTGCTGACCTCCTAAATCCCACATAATAAAGTGGATATTCTTCCATACAACTTCTTCAACATTGGAGCCGATCGTAGGTGAGGTGGTAACCACCTCATTCATTAGGAACTGATAGAGTATTGTAGTCTTCCCAGCATTGTCAAGGCCTACTATCACGATTTTATGTTCTGGAAATATAAGAAATAATCTTTAAATTAGTTAATGGAAAAAGTATCATCATATAGTTCCTTCAGTAATAAGAATATGGCAAAAATATTAGTAATTTTTAATATAGAAAGAGTACTTCTATAAACATTATATCATCTTTTTAATTACATTACCTTTATTATAATTTAAAATAATTAATACAAACATAAAGGATAGTATGCTGAATATCAAATAGCAAATAGACACTCAATTATAAAGTACTAACTACAATAATGAAATAAAAAAAAGGCAATAAAGTACGAAAAGATCATTTAATTTCAAAATAATTTTAAATGGTGTAGCCCATGTCTTAAAGGTATAGATTCACAAACTAGAAATTTATTAACACAATTAAATACATTTTCTGTCTAAAATAATACATTATTTACCTTATACAATGCATCAATTACCTAGTAAAGTTCAATTATCTACATGATATTTTTGGACCAAAATAATCCAGTTAACAAATAACTAAAAAAATCTAAAAGGATAAAAAACAAAAGAAAAAAAAAGATAAAGACTCATAACCATAAACAATTTAAAAAATCTAAATGGACTACTGTAATCGACTCTCTATACAATATTGGCATAATAAAGGTGACATATAGTTGGTGTAATTTTTATCTACATGAAACTTAAGTTAAAAAAAAAAGTTTACCTAATTTAGACAGGAGAGTGAAATAGGTCCCAATTTTTATCAAATAACATAAGGTCTAAGCTATTTTTTTATACATCAATTATAGTAACAAACAATCTATATTTATTGATTAATTAATAAAACATAAGACAAAAGTTTGAATAATAAAATAAATAATGGCAAAATATATGAAAGGAGTATAAAACAATATTCCCAGACAAATATAAACTATTTGCGATTAAATAACTTTACAAACCTGAGTATAAATAAGAGGATGGGGAAAGAAATTTCACTTTACCCTTATCTTTGAAAAAAATTATCACCATTGGCTTCTACTATACAAAATTCACTCTTTGGTGTTACAAATGAAAAATTAAAACATATAACTAATAAACCATCTAAAAAATTATTCATACAACATTAACATGTAACATTCAGAGAAAGCTATGTAACGAGCTATTGAAATGCCTAATTATTTTCCAATTTAGTCAGGAAATTTCAATGAATATAATGGTGTTAAAATCTAGACCATCAAATTTTAAACTATGCCTATTTTATTTGTATAAAATTGATCTTAAAAATCTGTCTACATCTTGGGGATCTCCCCATCTCCAGGTCACTTCCATTTTTTCATATCCTTACTCATAGAACACTACATAAACACTACACAGTCATCCATATCCTTCCTGGTTTATTTTTTTCTCCCCCTAAATGGATGTCATTGGTAAATTCCTTACAGTCATTAATCCTTACTGTTTTACAACTGTCTTTATTCTGAATATTAATTCAGATATAAACATTGAGTAGAACTATAACATCATATAGCTATATTTATAACCTGGAGGTACTATTAAATTCTCAAATGTAGCAATTAACATGCAAAATTCTTATAAGCTTATATAAATGTAGGTGGCACTAATCTAATTAATTCCACTCAATAAATTAAGAAGGTTTGAGTGGAATGATGTAACAGAAGTAATTAAATTAAGATAATTCTTAGTACCTATTGAAATAATGCTATCTACTGAATAAAAAAAGGATAATAAAGGTACCTTCATTTCCAAATAGACTCCATAACTTCGATAATAGGAGACCCATGGCTGTAATGTCATATACTGCTTATATATCATTGGCCTGTAAATTACAACAACAATAATAATGCCAAGAAAACAATTTGTTTCACATTCTACACTACCTGTTCAAATTACTTTGTTCATCTAAATTATTTCAGTAAAAAAAAGTAACATATTTCATTTAAGACCTTTCTAAAATGTAACCTTTAAATTACTTTCATAGATAATAAATTTATCATGTCCTTAATAAGGACCTAGGAATTTAGAACAGGCAGGAGTGAGCTAATGATATCAATGAAATAAAACGAAAATGATTGTTCATAATACTATAGACTAAAAAGTAAAATTCCTTTACTTTCAAAATTTACATAATACAAGGCTGAAATTCATTGGCAGCATGACAAGTGGGCAGGTTACTTCAATATGTTATTTCAGGGGAAGACTAACAGAAGTAATAAAATTCAGGGAAAGTTGTCTAGTTTCCCACAGTTAAGTGCTCTATATAGCAAGTGGGTTAAATGACTGAAACTTGCTCAGGCATGACGAAAGCTTACCTTTTAAGATTGTGGCTGATGTCACATAAGTTGAAAGGCAGGCATTTTTAGTTAATCGAAAACAGTCTATGACATCGCTTTTAATCACACAGATTGGGATTAATTGAAGTGTAAAAGCTGGGTGACGTCAGAAACTGGTGAAAAGAATTGAAGACTTATATCCAAGCTTCAGATATCATCACTGGAAAACACGTACGACACTTGTTGAGCAGAAAGACGTGCTGCAGTCAATTGATAATAATGAAATCGTCGACTTAAGTATCAACATCTACAAGCGAAATACAAACGTGCACTAAGGGGGGAATCAAACGTGCCTTAAGATGAAACTAAAACGCGAAACGAAGTAGAAACCTTTCCTTTTGTAAAAGTGGATCAACAGCACCGCACTCTACTTCTACTTTCATGCACTACTCTACACAACTGTTCCAATATTTGGAGTAAACAAATGGACTGAAGGATATGATACGTTATCTCTTTCTGTAATTCTCTTATTAAAGATCTTGAATATTTAATTTTAAAAAAATAGTATTTCTATACCTAAATGATCTTTATACCTTATTATATAATTACTATGATTTACCTTTTTTTATTAACTATTAAATTATGAAAGTTAATACTGTTGTTAGATTTTAAATGATAACTTTAATTGTTAGATTTTAAAATTTTTGTAATTTTGAAAAATATTTTGTTAAATTGTTTGATTCAAATTAATTGTTAAATTTTAAATGATAACTTTAATTGTTAGATTAAAAATTTTTTAAAAATATTTTGTTAAATTGTTAGATTTAAAATTTTTTTAAAATATTTTGTTAAATTGTTAGATTTTAAATGATAACTTTACTTAAAAATACAAACGGTTGAGGAACACATATGAACGCACTACAAACGCTTTCAAGAAAAACTATACGGACATCCAAACCCATTGAAACAAAAAATGGCCAGGACTCTCATACCTGAGAACACTAGGACACTAAAAAGGAGGTGGAAGAGGGATCTATTACAGCAGGAAATTGAAGCAAGCCAATGGAGAGGTACCGCTGGCTACTGTTCTTCTTCATGCCTTCCATGTCATTCTGTATTATTTTCCAGTCAGACAATCTGCTGATTGCCAATTACTTGTATTTGACAGGTGTGGATGAAAATATAAAGAGAAAAAAAAATTATAACTTTGATCATTTTTTCAAGAAACCAAAATCAAGCGAACACATAACAGGTATAAATTTCTAGAAACTTGACCATCTTAAAGACACCAATAAAAACATATACATTTAATACAAACAAACGCATTCCCACATATTTAAAATTAGAGACGAGTGGATTTTGGAACTCTGAGGTCAAAGCGTTTTTCCCTTATTAATAATTCAGTGGAGAGTTCCTAATTTAAATCAACCTCTCAAAAAAAAATTGAAAATGAATATTAACGTTATTAGATTGAACTGTAAAGTAATAGCTGAACTGTGTGCCAGTGCTATTGGCGATTTTCTTATTGTTGAATATCTTGGAAACTAAAAAAAAAATCCTCCAAAGATCCATCTGGTGTTATACTGGACTCCACTAAAACATCAAATTCTTCTCGTATCCAATCCTTAAATCCAATATCCTCAATGCTCCTTACTTTGTTACGAACAAAAATAATGTCCCATTAGGTCATTATGGGACCGATTTGACCCGAATCCGATATCAATATTTTGATGACAAACTTTGTTCCCTCTCAAAACCACTAGTTTCAAACCTGGCAACCGATTCAATTCCTGGTAATCCTCTGAAGCGTCTGAAAAGAAGATGGCCTCGCGACTGTGTAAGTTGAATTTGTTATTTGAGTGCTACCATTGATTAGTATCTCTACTTGCCTTTTATTATATTTACTTGATGTATTCTATTGTATAATTGTTAATTACAATAAATAAATTTAAGAAAAATTCGAATTTCCAGGATTTATTTATCTTAAAACAGGAAATTAAAACTGTGTTGACTTTATTTTGGTTAATTTTTTAAAAACTGCCTTTTCTAAATACAAAAGGCAAAATATAAAACTAACAACAACTACAAAATAGATTTAAATAGCTTTAAGCTGTGACGTATCCGTGTCTGATAGTTCTTATGATGTCAAACTCTCATTATCGACGAACATAGCATTATGTCAAAATCGTCTAAAAATATTCTTTATGAATCTTTAAAATAATAAAATTACTTTAAATTAGTATTAACCACATCAACTATTTTAATTAATAGCCAACCATAAATTATGCAATTAAATCGTAATCGATTATTCGTTCAATTAACCACATTAAATAATTACCTACAAAGGAACACAGAAGAGTCTGAAATGAGTTATGTAAGCTATTCATTAATTCATTTAATGAAAGTTGAAGAACTGAGTTGAATACTGCTCCATTGAACACAAACAATTTAAATTCAAATTATCCTACAACTGGTATATTAGAACTATAGCAATGTCATTTGGGCTACAAAAATGAAATAATGTTGATCTTCAGGCATCTTATCTTGTGAAAAAGTGTGAAAAGAAAGTTCTTGATCTCTCCTTATTATGCGGGAAAGCATTTTCCCCTTGTTTTTTGTTTTTATTTTTATTAAAGAGGTACACTTAGCGTAAGGACGGGGTATTGTTTAAAAAATACATGCCTTTTGAGTCGTTCGCAAAAAATTACACGTTTCTCGGTATCTAGTCAGAAACCTAAATTTTTTAGAACAGTAAAAATCTATGAACCAAAGTTGTAAATCAAAATTATTTCACTTGTTTATATTTCTTAATTATATCTCTTCTGGGCTAATGCGGTAATGGCAAGAAACAAGGAGATTACTAATTTCAAAGAGCATACTTGACCAAATTTAAAAAAAATGTGATTAATAATTGGAAATTTTAATGCTATAAAACTTTTATTCTATGCAGTTTTCTCTTAGGGTAATTATTTCCATACTTCAGGCTCATGTTTTGTACTTTATCTCTGTTTTATGAAAAAATAATTCTTTATTGCCTCCGGTTTACAATCACACCAATTAAACAGATTATTATTTTATGGTACTCATTAAACTCACCGTAGGGGCAATCGTCCATGAGAAAAACGTTATCTCGCTCAGCACTTGCAGTACGGTGGTGCGAACTGGACGTAACGTGTTCTGTACTGTAACAGCGTTCCGTTTCATCTGGCTGGACGCTCTGCATAATAGGTTGAATCTCAAGAGAAGCTTGTGCGATCCGAGATTTAGCCAAGGATAAAGATGTTGAAAATATGTAATATTAATATATAATTATATAATATATTATAATAAAGGTATATATATATATATAATATATTGTTACGGGCTACTGGGTATTAAAATGAATTAAACAATGCCTTAGTTAAAGATACTAATATTTATTAACAAAATGATAAAAAGGATACAATTAAACTATTAACAATTAAATTATTGAACTAATATAAATTTATAATAACAATATTCTAAATATTATCATCTAGGCCTAACTCCTATTTAATTATTACAATAATATAAGATATTACTAATTCTAGATAGCTTAACTAGTTACAATAGTTTCTATGAATATATTACACTACAATTTATAACTAATAATTAACACTTACAGTTCACTAGTCCACCGACCGTAAGATTCTCCAAGTATCCCAAACTGACACACAGTAACAAACAGAAACAGTTTATTACACTCGCGAGACTGTCACAGTTCACTGATACACTTATTACACGGGCCGGTTCAACACTGACTAGTTTATCACACTGACACTCACTTATTACACTTATCACAGATCTTCACTGGTCTACTCTCAGGCTAAGACTGACTGACTCGAGGTGAGAGAAGCCTTTTTATAGGCAAAGCCGAACATTCTAGAACACGGTGGGGCCAGACAATTCTGGAATATTCTTAATCCTTTGCCGACAAAAGAAGACGATCTAGAACCGTCCTAATCCTATTTTAACTTCTCCCGCCGACGGATTTAAGCCGCTAATCCTCTTGCTCCCGTCTTCCTGCCGGCGCCCGTAACACTGCCCCCTCCTTAAAAGTGCTCTGCCCCAGAGCATGGTCCGGAGAAATCGGGCAGTTATGAGGTTCTGCTGATGGAGACGCACTTTCTTTCCAGGGGTTGAACGTGCACACCAATATGGCAATTTCAGAGTTGGCGAATGTCTGTTCGATCATGTCCCTGACAATCTTCCAATCCAAGCCGTCGTATCCACAGCCCAACTTCGGAATAGCGAGCTTAGTGACACGCAGTCTCAGAAGCTTACTCCGAAGGTCGTCGAGGCTTCGCCGCAGTGCGTCATATGTTGGCTTCTGATCAGTGGCCCGCTTGGTAACCAAGTAAAACAGGTGTCGTCCCTCGTGCGGCAGGTGGAGTGCCTTCCCGACACTTGGTTCTTGGCGTTCCAGCTCCTCAGTTCCGCCGAACTTCTTCCTGAAGACCGTTGCAATCCCTCGAGAAGTCCTCAGATCTTCGGCAACGCAATGGGCCAGAGAATACTCCACTGGTAACGAGAAGATATCCCTGTAGATTACCTGAGTTACTCCACGAAACCCTGGTACCTTAGTATTTGCAACTGGGTCATTATTTGTCTCCACATTGTTTAGGTACCTAACCTGCTGGTCTTCTGCCGGGCCATGGTCTCCTTTGTACGGGGCCAGTCTATTGAAATGGACTACCTTGGGTTTTCCTTTAGGCTGCTTCCTGATCCTATATACGACGTCGTTGATCCTCTTGACGATCTCAAACGGGCCGTCCCAGGAGTTCTGCAGTTTAGGTGAGTAGCCTCGCCTTCTTCGAGGATCATGTAGCCAGACCAAGTCTCCAGGTTGGTAGCCACCTTTCTCAGCCCTGATGTCGTAGCGCTCCTTCATTCTGTCACTTGCCCCCTGGATGTTTGTGCGAACCTTCTCGTGGATATTATCCATTCGCTTCCGTAGATCCGTGACGTATTCCTCTCCGGCAATTTCCTCGTCAGGCTTGAAACCGAATTTCAGATCACAAGGCAACCGAAGTTCTCTGCCGAACACCACATTTGCGGGAGTCTGCCCCGTTGCTTCACTGACTGAACTGCGGTAGGCCAGCAGGAACAGGTGAAGATACTGGTCCCAATCTCGCTGATGGTCGGAGACCACTTTGGACAAATATCGACCCATAGTCCTGTTCATGCGCTCCACCATGCCATCGGATTGAGGGTGAAGAGGTGTCGTCCTGGTCTTACGTATTCCCAGTGCTTCGCACATCCCGGAGAAGACTGCAGACTCGAAGTTTCGTCCCTGGTCAGAGTGAAGTTCCATGGGTACTCCAAACCTACTGACGAGCTGCTTCACCAGTACGTCCGCAACCGTGACTGCCTCCTGATTCGGAAGGGCGTAAGCTTCGACCCACTTGGAAAAGTAGTCCATGGCCACGAGAATATACCGGTTACCTTCATCCGTCACAGGGAAAGGGCCAGCGATGTCAATTGCTATCCTCTCAAACGGTGCTCCCACGTTGTACTTCCTCATTGGGGCCTTCTTTCTTCTTATGGGTCCGTTAGAAGCCGCACAAGTCGCACAACGCCTGCACCAGTCCAACACATCGTCCTTAAGGTTTGCCCAGTAAAAGCGTTCACGTACCTTTTCCAATGTACGGTGAACTCCAAGGTGGCCGCCAGATACTCCGTCATGAAGTTCCCCGAGTACCTCGGGCACTTTACTCTTTGGAACGATGAGCTGAAGTCTGCGCTGATCTCCTTCCATGTTCTCCAATGCCCGCTTCAGCAGTCCGTTGTCCACTAGAATGGAGTCCCATTGGGCCCAGTAAGTCTTTACATTCTTCGACATTGGAGCAACATCCTGCCAGGTTGGTCTTCCTTGCCCTGATAGTTTCCACTGCTTCATTTGTTTCAAGTCCGGGTCCTTGTCCTGCTCTTTTGACACCTCTGCATCCTGCCAACTTTTTTTTTTTTTTTTTTTTTTTTTTTTTCCCTTCCTGCCACGGGGTACGGCGGTGGTGGGTTGATACGTTGGGCTTACGCACGCCCACCACCGCCAAAAAACAACTCTTTATTTGTAATTTCTTATTCTACAGAACTTTGGGGGGTACCGTATAATCTCCTGGGTACAATTAAATAAAAAAAAAAAAATAAATAAAAATCTGTGGTGCTGCCCAGTGCACGGATGCGCACCTTACTGGTGGGGCAGCACCTTTAAGGCCTCCTGGCCGGTCTGCATCCGTCCGGTTGCCGTCCAGCCCTCCTGGTCCGCCGCATCCGTCCGCTCCGCATCCGGCCAGTCCTCTCCCTCAGTCCTCTGCTCCTGGGGGCTCGTCCTCCTCCGAATGCCTCGGTGTCTCCTGGTCTGGTGGCTCGCCGGGTGGCCGTATCCTGCTGATGGTAAAATGCGCAGGACCGACCACCTCCTTCCACCCGTAGACATACTCCCTGAAATGGGGGTAGTTGTCCTCCTCCATGAGGCGGGGGAAGTCTTCCTCGGCGAGGACGAAGATCCCGGTCTTCCTCGACAACCTGGCACGGTGTCCTTCCATCGCGATGCAGGTGAGCAACACGTGCTCCGCCGTCTCTGGGACTCCACAGGTGGGGCACCGGGGGTCGACCTCTCTTCTATGCTCACTGAGCTTTCCCCGGAACCCACCGTGTCCCGTCAGCATCTGCGAGACCCAGTAGTCCGGGAGGACCCATGTCGCAGACAACCTCGACTGGACGGTGGGGAAAAACTTTCTCAACGTAGAGCCCTTCTGGCTCGTCACCCACCGTCCATTCCACTGCTCTATCGAGTCCTCCCTCAAAATCCTCTTCCACTGGTTCGGGGTCTCGCCGATCCTCTGACGGAGTCCCTCCGGGAGCGTCTCCAGCCCCTGCCTCTTCGCCTCGTACTTGAGGGCATCCTCCTTCAGGAGGAGGTCCAGGGGCATGGCTCCGGCAAGCACCTGCACCGCCTCATGCGACACCGTTCTGTACGCCTTCGTGACCCGTAGCAGAGCCAGTCTCTGGATCGTCGCCAGTCTCCTCTTCTGCTGCTGCGTGAGGTTGCGGCTCCACACCGGGGATGCATACCTCAGGATACCCAAGACCACGCCTTTATAAATGGTCATCGTTGCCGGGTACCTGAGGCCCCAGAATGCACCCCCGATCCTTCCTAGTCCGTTGAGTGACAGGGTCACCCTATCTTTCAGGTATCCCAGGTGAGGAGTGGCGTCGAAGTTTTTCCTAAACCTCACGCCTAGGTATGTCACCTCCTCACCTAGCCTGACCCTCTCCGTCTGGATGTCCAGTGTGATAGGGTGAGCCCTGTGGGTGGAGCCTCTCAGGAGTATGGCCTGGGTCTTGGCAGCGGCCATACTCAGCTTCCTCCTCACGCACCATTCCGCTACGAGACTGGCGCACCTCTCTGCTTCCGTCTTCACTCTGGCTCTGCTGTTCGCGGCCACGATGACTGCCAGGTCGTCGACGTAGGCCGTGGCAAGGAAACCATGATCTTCCAGTTCCCCCAGCAGCTGGTCAAATACGAGTTTCCACAGGGCCGGCCCGAGGACCGAGGACAACCTCTCTCTATCTTCTTCTCAACCTCGTAGTAGCTACCTCTTATCCTGACACTCCTTTCACTGAGGTAGCCACTTACGAGGGAGTACAGGTTGCTGGGGGCGTCGAACTCCTGCAGCCGCTGGAGTACGCAGGGCCACCACACGCTATCGAAGGCGGAGGATATGTCGAACAATATCAACATGACGTACTTCTCCGCCCTCTCTTCTACGTCCCTGCGCACTCTCAACAGTGCATCGGTCGTTCCCTTGCCACGGGTCGAGCCGAACTGCCGTGGATGGCTCGCCGCATCAAGGACCGGCCTTAGGCTGGTGACGATCAGGCTCTCCAGGACTTTACTCATCACCGGGAGGAGGCATATCGGCCTGTACGCCTTCGGCGTCTCCTTATCCTTGCCTCCTCCCTTGTAGAGGAGTCTCAGATCCGCGATCTTCCACTGTCTCGGGAACCGCCCCTGGTCCAGGCACTCATTGAAGATGCCAAGAAGGTCATCCTCAATGAGGGGGGCGCTCCTCTTCAAGATCGCGGCGTCGATCCCGTCAAGTCCTGGAGCTCTTCCGGTCCTCTGCCTATCCACGGCAAGACGAAGGTCCCATAAATCCCACGGTGGACTCAGCTCGGTACCTGGAGGGCATACCGTGGTGCGTCTCACCATCTTGTCTTCCTCCGTATCCTGAGACGGATCATCCCTGGGGTATGTATAGGCTATATACATATCTGCTGTCTCCTCCAGGGTGGTTGCCTGGGCATCTCCAACTCTGATAGCCGCCATCATGGTTAGCGGCTTCACCTTGCCCAGTGCCACCCTTTACGGGATTCCCCAGGGATTCTTCTCCGATTCCTGGACGATAAACTCGTCCCAGGATACCTTCTTCCGGTGACGCACGCCGTTTCGGTATGCCCTGTACCTAGCCTTGGATTCCTCTCGGAGTGCCGGTCTCCTCTCCTCTTCCCTGCACTCCTGGAACCTGCGCCTGGCCCTGTAGTACTCCCTCTTGAGGAGCGTCAGGGCAGGCGTCCACCATGGGACCGGACGCGCTCTCGCTCTGCGGCGCTGGAGGGTCATATTGGCCGCTTCCGTGATGGCGCCCGTCAGCCCCGCCACTCTGCGGTCAACGGCTGACTCGCCTTCCATCGGCGCCATCTCTTCCCATTCTCTATCGACCAATATTCCCTCCAGTTCACTGGAGAAATCTCCCCAGTTCGCCGTTCGGGTCACGAAGCCTTTCTCCACTGGTAAGGCTCCGCCTTCCTCCTCTACCACACTGAAGGCTATGACCCGGTGGTCGGAGCTCGTGTCAGACCGTAGGGTCCAGCCCGCAATACGCCTCGCCATGGTGGCCGTGGCGAGTGTGACGTCTATCCAGCTCTCGCCCCTGGCTCCAACGAAAGTTGGGCCAGAGGGCTCGTTCAAGACCAAGAGCTGGCACCTCGCCACGGTTTCATCCACCAGTCTTCCTCTGGCGTCTGTGCGCACTGAACCCCAGGCCGTGCTCCACGAATTGGTGTCGGAACAGACCACCACACTCCTATAACGTTGTGCGATGGCCTCCACGGCGGATACATTTTCCTCTATCCTTTGCTTCGGCGGCATGTACGACGACACGAGGGCGAAGGATATCCTCCCCCATCTGACATAGCATGCCGCTTGATCCGCCGTGGTGAATTGCTTCAATTCCATAACGTCGAGGTTTGGATTAACTATCACAATAGCCGCTCTAGGCCTCCTCTCTCCACTGCCCATAGCGACTACCCTCGACGCGACACCGAATCCGGCGACCACATTTCCTTGACACCATGGCTCCTGAATAGCCATGATGTCAGCATCCTTAGCGAGAGCTCTCAGCTCGTCCGCGACCACTCGTCTTCGGCCCATGTTGACCTGCAGAATCTGCAGCCTACGCATACCGGGTCTTCTTCATCTGGATGGTCATCAGCTGAAGATACGACGGGCACTCCCTGCTGCCCGCGCAATGATTCAAATCTTTCCCCTGCCTGCCCTTCTCCTTGCAGTGCCTACACTGAGGCTTGGTGCCTCTGGCCTTTGCCGGGCACTCCGCAGCCTTGTGCCCGTTGCCCTGGCACCACTTGCACGCGATCTCCGCCGTGCAAGACCTCGCCGTGTGGCCGTGCTCAAGGCACTTCAGGCAGAGCAGGGGGTCGAGGTAATCCCTGATGACCATCCCCCACCATCCGCCGCTGACGTCTTCCGGGGTGAGCCCCATCAGGGCGAGCCTCATCTTCTGGTGGACCTCAACTATCCACCTCTTAGTCAGCCCGCCCCTCGCGGGCGTGGAGAAGCAGGGTCTTAACCACGCCCTTCTGGCGCTCTCCTCCTCCGGCTTCTCCAGGGGTACCTTGCCCCAGAGGAAGCTCTCCAGCACGCTCCCATCCCAGTGCTTGGGGACGCCACTCAGCTCCAGGCGAGGCCTTCTCGCCATCGCCAGTCTCACCTCGAGCCCCTTCTCCTTCAGGGCGTCCCACTCTATGATCTTCTTTGCCTGGTCGGCTCCTCCTGTCCTGACCAGGACGGCGCCAGACTTGGTCACTCTGACCACTCCAGCACTGGCGCCGATCTGCTTGAGCTTCTCCTGGGATGGGAGCTGCTCCAGGATCTTCCCGGCATCCCACCCTGCAGTCGTACCCTGGAGGGTAATATAGGTGGGAGCGTCCTCGGGCCTGGTCTGCGCCGCGGGAACCCTGGCCAGGACTCCAGCGAAGGTCAGTTTCTTCCCCTTCTTCTTTCCTTCCGAGGAGGGGGGTAGAGCCTCTCCTTCTACCTGGGTGGTCGGCTGCTTCTTCTTTTTCTTCTTTTTCCTCCGAACCACCTCCCAGTTCGGTTCCTCCTCCTCGCTGGAGTCCACTTCCATGTTCCTACCCCGGCACATCGGGGTAGCGCTGCTCCTCTGGGGCATCGGGGCCGGTTGGAGGCCATCGTATTTGCTCTTGCTCTTGGGCTTGGGCGGGGGTACTCCGGAAGGTCCGGCCACCGCCTTCTCCTCTGGGACCTTGGCCACCTTCTTCCTTTCCGCCGTCGCAGGCTTGGTCCTCACCGCCCGGTCACCCTCCTCTATCATACTGTCCAGGTCCTCTATCAAGCCCTGGACGTTTCTCAGTGTCGGGGAGACCCCACAAACCCCACCCATGGCGTCGCCTATGGCCGTCGCCACCATGGGGGCAATAATCTCCGACACCTTGTCTGCAATAATGCAGTGCAAGGTGTCCATAGTTAGGGCCTCCTCAACCACTCTCCTAACTATCGAGGGGACCATCCTCCATTGGGCCTGAAGGCCCACCACTACCCCCGACAGTTCCCGAACCAGGCCATTTATGTGGCTCTGGACCTCTTGGGACAATTTCTTCCGGGCCATATAGGCCCTCACCAAGTCCTGGACCTTCTCCGCCTTAACTGTAGGGGATCCTTCCTCTAACGGGGAGTCACTCTCGTCCCTGGCCCTCTTTGTCTTCCTGCTAAAGTCCTTCGAATGAGCTTTCCCGACGACCTTACCTTCTGCGTCAGTCTCTGCAGTATCTGAGGCTGACAGCTATCCTTGGATTGCCATCGGGAAGTCTTCAGTGTCGACCAACCTCTCAGCTACTTTTTGCCCCGGCGTTGAGACCTGGGCTCCTTGGAGGGAGCTCTTCTCTTCTATTCCACCGTTGAAGTCTCCGCTAGGCTGAGCGCCTTCAACGGCGTTTTCCGTCTCTCCTGACGCACTTTTATCGGAATTTTTTTTGTGCATAGTTCGTTCGGCACTTCACACTAACTAATCCGCACAAAAAATTTTCCAAAAATTTTTTCCAAAAAATTTTTTTTTGAAAAATTTTTCGGTTTTGAAAATTTTTTAAATTTTCAAAACCTCCTGTCCGTGGAGGGCACCGATTCGCTAATTAGTCCCTCGGGCCTCAACCACCAGCACACTTATTAGCCAGCACACTAAAACTGGGAACACTTGAAAAACACGTCTTACCTCAGTGATGGCTCAGCTACGACTGCTCTCTGATTTCCTCTAGAAGAGTGGGGCTAATCCCCAGGAGCTCGTCAAGCGTAGGCCCTTCCTCATCGACAGTCGGAGCGCTACTCGCATCCTGCCAACTGTCCATGACCACCGTTGTCCTCAACACTGATGCCTGCTTCTCTTCTTGTCTAGAACAATGCCCGCAGTCTTCGCCACAAGGCCTCCTTGAGAGCGCATCCGCATTTCTGTGACTCGTTCCAGCACGATGAGCAGATTCAAAGTCATATTCTTGAAGGCGCTCTATCCACCTCGCCACTTGTCCTTCTGGTGACTTGAATCGTAGCAGCCACATTAGAGCCGCGTGGTCCGTTCTCAGGAGGAATCTTCTGCCGTATAGATATTTGTGAAAATGCTCTATAGATTTCACCACTGCCAGAAGCTCCTTCCTTGTGACACAGTAGTTGCGTTCCGGAGCTGAGAGCGCTTTACTGAAATATCCAATGACCCTTTCTTCTCCATCTTGGAGCTGAGAGAGGACGCTCCCAATAGCGGTGTTGCTGGCGTCTGTATCAAGTATGAACTTGCCCTCGGGACGGGGATAGCTCAGAATAGGAGCACTACTCAATTTCTTCTTCAACTCCTCAAAGGATGCCTGACACTCGTGATCCCAAAGGAACGTCCGTTTTTCCTCGGTGAGCCTAGTAAGAGGTTTTGCAATGTTTGCAAATCCTTTCACGTACCTCCTGTAGTAGGTGCAGAGGCCGAGAAAACTTCTTATTTGGTGCTTATCTCGAGGTACTGGCCAGTCGGTGATCGCTGCAATCTTCTCTGGGTCAACGGCAACTCCGTTGTCCGACACAACATGCCCCAGATAGTTGACTTGCCTTCGGAAGAGATGACACTTCTTCGGGTTCAGTTTGAGGTTCGCTGCACGCAGTCGTTCGAAGACCTTCTCCAGATTCTTCAGATGGTGAGCGAAGGACTTTCCCAGCACAATGATGTCATCTAAGTATATCAGGCAAATTTCCCAAGAGAGACCTCTTAGCACGCTCTCCATCAGTCTCTCAAATGTTGCAGGAGCATTGCAAAGCCCGAATGGCATCACTGTAAATTGCCAGAGTCCAGTCCCAATCGAGAACGCTGTCTTCTCTTTATCTTCAGGTTTCAATCCAACCTGCCAATATCCACTGCGGAGATCCAAGGTAGAGAATAGTTCACATCCCTCTAGGGTGTCCAGGGTATCATCAATCCTGGGGAGCGGATAACTGTCTTTCTTGGTGACGTTATTCAGAAGGCGGTAGTCTACGCAGAATCTCGTTGTGCCGTCCTTGTTCTTCACCAATACAACAGGAGACATCCAGGGGCTACTCGAAGGCTCAATGACACCATCAGTCGCCATCTCCTTGATGATCTTCTCGGCGTCCTCCCGTTTGGCTAACGGCAGCCTCCGCGGGACCTGTCGGATGGGCTTAGCATCCCCGGTGTCAATTCTGTGCTGGACGATATCCGTTCTACCCCGTGGCCCTGGGCTGATCTCGAAGACGTCCTGCCATCGGATAATCATCTTCTTCACTTCCTCGCTCTGTTCAGGCGAGAGTTCCCGGCAGGATTCGTCCACAAATCCTGTTAGTTCTTCCGGCAGTCCTCGCAGCTCGGTGGGATGACGTTGCAGCTGACGAACCACTGAGGTAGCGGTTGTACATTCACCTACCGGTGTTCCTTTGTTCAGCGTTACTGGGAAGCTGTTCAGGTTCATTAGCCGAATCGGAGTGGTACGTCCGACCTTGATGAGAGACCTAGCCACCAGTACGCCGCGTCCGATATCCTGTTCTTCTTGTTTTCCAGGTTCAAGAAGCACACATTGACCCTCAGGTAGATGTCCTTCGACCGTCCCATGTGTTATGATTTGGCTCCGAGAAGGTAAAGTGGTGTCTTCTAGTAAGCGCACTCGTGCGTAGATATCCTTTCCCTGCCGGAGGATGACTTATTCGTCTCCCAGCGTCATCACACCTCTTGCCATATCCAGCTTGATCCCGCATGTGATCATCAAGTCCGTGCCCAATATGACATCTTCATCAATATCTGCCACGAGAGCGCGGTGCTTCAGATGTTGACCCCCGATGATGAAGTAGGCAACTGTCTCCCCGTAGACCTTGGCTGGCTCACCTGTGGCAGTCCGTAATGTCCAAATCGTTGGCAACATCTTCTCAGCAGGAACTGTCTTTGAGCTCAAGATTGTCTTGGTTGCGCCGGTATCCAGTAGCAGACTTCGCAGCTGCCCGTTCACCTTCCCATCCACGTAGAAGCTGTTCGTTCTGCTCCCTAAAGACGCAACTCTACTGGTCTTCCTCGGGCCTCTGACGTAGCGGGCTGATAGTTGTTCCTCCCCATCAACCCTACTTCGTTCCTGTGGCTTTTCTTGCTTCTTGGATGGACACTTGCTTCTAGGGTGTCCAAGTTGGCCGCAGCTCCAACAGCGTATCTCCTTCTTACGGGTCCTTAGAGCCTCCAAGACCTTTGTCAGAATATCTTCGACGCTAGGGACCTTATTAGGCTCCGCTTCTGCTGCTCGAACTCGTGCATGGCCCCGTACTGACTGTCTGACAGCCTCGAACTCCATGGCCTGAGATAATGCGTCTCCCAAAGTCTTTGGCCGGGCGAGCTTCACTGCCTGTTGCGTCTCGGGGTCCCGAAGTCCATCCAGGAATTTGTCGACAGCCAGGCTCTCGTAGACATCATCGGTGACCGATGGGTAAGCATTCCTCACCAGCCGTGCAATGTCTGCCTCAAATTTCTGTAGCGTCTCGTTGGTCTTCTGGATCCTGCTTCTCAGCTGTGAGCGATATAGCTGGTCCATGTGGCGGTGGCCGAAACGCATCTCCAGTCTTCTAACCAGCTCCCCGTAGTTAGACCGCTCCGACAGTGGCATCCCCTGCAGTACTCCCAAGGCGTCTCCACGCAAGGCCAGGCACAAAGCTGAAGCTTGGGTCTCTTTCGACCACCCATGGATCGAAGCCGCAGTCTCGAAGAGAGTCATGTAGTCCTCCCACGGCGTCTTTCCGTCGAACACTGGAATGGTGTTGTGAGTTGGTGGCGTCCCTGAATTGGCGATATTACTAATTCTAGATAGCTTAACTAGTTACAATAGTTTCTATGAATATATTACACTACAATTTATAACTAATAATTAACACTTACAGTTCACTAGTCCACCGACCGTAAGATTCTCCAAGTATCCCAAACTGACACACAGTAACAAACAGAAACAGTTTATTACACTCGCGAGACTGTCACAGTTCACTGATACACTTATTACACGGGCCGGTTCAACACTGACTAGTTTATCACACTGACACTCACTTATTACACTTATCACAGATCTTCACTGGTCTACTCTCAGGCTAAGACTGACTGACTCGAGGTGAGAGAAGCCTTTTTATAGGCAAAGCCGAACATTCTAGAACACGGTGGGGCCAGAATATTCTTCTGGAATATTCTTAATCCTTTGCCGACAAAAGAAGACGATCTAGAACCGTCCTAATCCTATTTTAACTTCTTCCGCCGACGGATTTAAGCCGCTAATCCTCTTGCTCCCGTCTTCCTGCCGGCGCCCGTAACAATATTATAATTATATAAGATAAATATATAATTGATATTAATAATTTTTAATTTGTTTATGAGAAGTTTAATGATACACTCAATATGGACCAAGAGGATCAGATGGATTATCATTATATTAGTTTATGAGATCACGGAAACCCTAGTTGCTTCGGTGGCTCGAGGAGGATGGGCAGGGCCGGCTTTACCTTATGTGTAGGTTGTGCGGGACACACGGCGCCGGGTCTCAAGGGGCGGTTCTCCTACTAGAGGGCACCTAGGTTACGATTCCACACGGCGCGACATGGGCTAGAGCCGGTGCTGAGCATGGGAAGTGCAAACCAAAGATTTATCAGAAGCTCGAAAGACTATAGAAAAGTCTAAAGCACATGGGCCAACTCTGGGTAGCACTACAAAGGAACCCCTTATCCAGAGGATGAAGAATTAGAAGAGTCAAGCCCAAGGTGCCACACAAATACCTGCGTCATTGAGGACGATTCTAAATGATAAACTACAACTTGTACCACTACAACCCATGAAGGGTCTTGGGCTCAGTACCTGGTTGGGACTGTACTGTTTCTTGGACAACGGTTATACAGGAAAGTGATTTTTCCTAGATCAGGCTCAACCGCCAGATTCCGCCCCCCCCCCCCCCCAGTGGGTACCCCACTTTATACAGGCTGGGTCCGATAACAGATTAAATAAAAGTCTAGACAACAGCAGGACCTGAACCCAGGAAAGTCGGCACGGAAACTCAGTGCTCCACCACTTAGCCACTCCACTCCCCTTGATAAACAACTTGAACAAAAGACCATGTGCAATAAAGGGAACGTAAGGGTAGGTAAGACCTAATAGATTGTGAGGAGAATACAGAAGGAAACCCCACACATACCTGGCAATCTAAAAAATGGATGTTGTATTACTTAATATTGAAGCAATACTTACAGGCGTAAATGCAACATTAAAAAAAAATCGACCACCTCATATAGCTGGACCAAATGGAATTAGGCAAGGATATGATGTGGATGATAAAGAAGCTTCAATTTAAGACCAATAGACCAGAACAATAATTCCACGAGGTGGTGCGCCGAAAAAGCAGATAAAAACACTAGAAGAAGCAAAAGAGATGTTCACAGAAGAAACATACCGAAGAGAAAACGTAGTATAGCGATGGAGAAACATTCGTGAGACCTATCACAGTATCTCAGCTTGGGACAGATCTTAATGCACTATGGGACATCTGGGACCTAGGCAGTGAAGTGGACAGAAGACTGTGGAGCTCCATTTTAAAGATGCTAATGACGAGGAAATGCACAAGAATAATAATTCTCTACTTACATAATAGGCTGCTGGTGACCTTCAATAATTATCTAGATAGGGTTTACTTTTCTGGGTGAAAGAAACTGGAAAATTGCGGATGTCAGACAACCATTGAAAGGGAGCAAGGACGAGCAATCCATCTAATTGTATAGGCCTATCTATCCCCTCCCTCTGCTGCATGAGTATTGGAGAACCTGATGATCACGGGCCGTCTACCAATCTTATGAAGATGGAGCCATCCTCGGCGGTGACGAATCGCTAAATTCTGGCGGACTACAGCGTGTAACGTGATGAAGGGCGAAGGGATGGGTGTGTTATGCTTCTACTATTTTATATAGCCTTAATTTCACCTTTGATGACTCAAATGGTCTAGCGTACTTAAGTTGTTTCTGTAATCTCAGCCGGATCGGATATTGAATATTCGAGGTAGCTTCCTCGAAGTAGAAGAAACCTTAGAGATATTTTGTCCATAGACTTCATTCCTTGGCTACGTAGAAATTGGAAGATCAGTTCCCTGCAATTGCCTGTACGGCCGGTCTGGATTCAGTCGTGCACGAATAAAGACAGATGCCGAATTGGGAAAATACCATTCTCTTGAGGCACTGCTGACAAAACCCAGCTATTCACGCTAATGAAAGAATAGATCCACCTACCTTGGCATAATGTGAGAATTACGAGGATATTATACTAGTCATAATTGGATTCAGTTATGTAGGAGGCGCCTTCTCAGCATCAGATACCCAGCAACAATTGCTATATACAATTTTGGATGTCGTTAAATATATTCTCATTCTCGAACTGGAATGTCTCGCCTTCGCCGCAGAAAATTAAGTTGGATTTGTTTATGTGATTACGAGTTATCAGGGCATACAGGGCAGTGTCACATCAGGCAATGCAAGTACTTTCGGAACGTGCTCATCTCGATATCCTCCTGCTAGAAATACTCCTTCAAAGTTGTTAAAGACTGTTTAAAAGTTGTTTTTAAAATTCTGCTTCAATTTATTAAAAGTAATATTCTCTTAAAGTATTTATGGGATTTTTTGAAGTCTATTTCTTAGTTTTGAATACAGAAGACACCAATCTGATATCTCATTGTCCTGAGAGAAATATGCTTCAGTAGGATGCAGGGAAGACTAAAGCTACTAACATCGATTCGATATCGCTTTTAAATTTCTTTCCTTATTACCCTTTACATTTTCCATTCCATTACATAACCGTTCCACGTCTACATACCTTTGAATCTACAACGTTAGTAATTCCTTGTTTCTTACCAATTGCAATCTATAAGAAGCAAAAAATGTTCCTAAATTACCAAACTTCTCTCTTACCTTCACCCATCCATTCCTTTGATGCCAGAATCAAACCAATCAACATTTTACTCCATCTCACTGAACTGTGCTTTGACAAAATCTTTTAAACTATTTCCATACTCTTCAAACATCCCTTATATTTTCGTCTCCTTCAAGTTTCCTTTCCATGAAATTGATGAAATGCCAAATAATTCCATAACCTATTTAGTCGTTTAGCCAGAATCTACTTTATTTCTAGATTATAATCACTGGTTTACATTCCTTGGTTTTGTTCTGAATGGGATTTTTTAATTCTAGAATAAAGATACTTTTTTATGTCAAAAGCATTTTTATTCGAATAGTGTATGTTCAATTAGTTATATTCTAAAAAATATTAATTCTTAAAAAATATTAAACACTGGGAACTTTAGTATTTAGCTAAAATTACTTTATCAGACAATGCATGATTTCGTGCCGGCCAGCTTGCGCACTCGTCGTTATGGCAACTCTATAACAATGGAAAGATGTTGACTGTGCAGAGTGTGCGGTGCACACGGGCGCCGGGCCTCAAGGACCGCCGCGAAGCGTCTCAGGGTCTCAAAAAATTTCATTTCAGTTGATACCGTAGCAAAATTTGTTTAGTTTCATGGGCATATTCACCTCCTTAGGGAATTTGCCGATTTTTGTAACACCTTGTATAATTGTAAGTGTTCAATTTTAATCAGGTGCCTACTGAAGGGCGCCTAGGTCACTATTGCTCACGGGTGCGACATAGGCTAGGATCGGCGCTATATACAAAAAGTCTGTATACCAAAACTTTTTAATTAGTGAGAGAGCGGCATATTAATATCAATGATTTAATTTATTCTACCTTTAATTTTGGCAACTGTACATAATTAAAGCAGCGGTGTCCAAGCTTGTTGATGAGTCTACCTTAGCAACCTCGTTATTGTTGCGATGCCGGATCGATTCCAGTGGGGTGAGTTGAACATTATTCCGTGGGGAAGCACAGAATGAATCAGGAAATTTACCACTCTCTTTTAAAAATTGGTAACCTGTCGTAACTACTACTTCTATTTACTTAAACAGTAGTATGAAAGAATATTAAACACCAATAAAATAAATTAATAAAAAAAAAGTTACGGGATATAGGATAGGGGAGTTATTTACTCTTCAATGTTTTCCGATAATTCATATTCCCTTATATTTTTAAAAAGGATTTGAAGGAAGTTTATTATACTTAATTATTTGGTATCATTGATGATATTATTTTACTTTTATTTATTTAAATAAATTTGGTTTCAATTGATCTCTTTACAATAATCAAGCTCATAATACTTACAAATTTAAAATTATCCTATTCTCCTAAATATTAATTGCAACATTATCATATATATGTTGTCATTTTATAGAGGAATTAATATCCATTTAAAAAACACGACAAAAAATGCAACATTCCCAGTGTTTTTTCTAAAATATTCTACAAAGATATGAGGAAGAAAATGAACCGAGTTGAGGTAAAAATATTCTCTTTAATAGGAGAATTTTTTAAAACTCAATTCAGATTATTTCCTTTCTCATTTGTATAGATTTGTATGTATGTAAGGTCAACTAACAAAGCTATCAATGATATGTTAAGAAACATACCTGTTATAATGTGTGATCGATGAGATTAGAAACAAACATGATCTTTGTCATTCTATTTATTTCTTGTTTTGTATAGATGTTAAATTCAAACATTAGAGATCCTGATATTTTAAACGAGAAATCGGTTTTGTGAAGAGTTAAGATCATTAATGGTTTAGAGCAAGAGATGAGTGAATACTACTTGATTTTACAAAGAACTACTTTCCTCCTAAGTGACTTAGGTCTCTGATGATCTGCAATGTGGTTTGAAATAATAAATATAAAAAAATTTTTATTATGTTTAAAAATAAAATGTTTACAAAGTCATCAATCATTTTTAGCAATAATAAATTAAAATGTTTACAAAGTCATCAATCATTTTTAGCAATAATAAATTAAAATGTTTACAAAGTCATCAATCATTTTTAGCAATAATAAATTAAAATGTTTAATTCATGATGTTTTTAAATGTTCACATAATGTAAGTAAGTAACTATGTTAGGTTGATAACCAACAACATAACCTGTGAGTTACCTCCTGTACAGTTACAGTTATACTATTATGTTTATGTGTGTCAAGGGTGGCTACATTGAGATGTAACCTCCATGGAGCCCTGTATTGTAACCTATGTTAACCTCCCAGTTCAGTGTAATTCCTATTGAGCATGTGGAATGTTATTCAATAAAGTTTATCTTAATTCATCCAGTTTTGTTTAGTGTAAATTAACATGGCGCAGTCGTAATTTATCATGGAATTCAATAAGCCGTCGAATTTCAATACCTATGGAGACGATCTCGCCGAAAGTTTTCTCCGCTTCAGGAGAGAAATTGAGGTATACTTTGTGGCAACAGAAACGGAGAAGAAGCCTCGAGAGGTTCAAGTGGCAAGATTGAAAAATTTATTAGGCTCGGATGGATTGCAATTTTTTAATCGGAAACAGGGTTTTAACGAACCTTTTGAGCGATTTTTCACTGATTTAAAGGCATTAATAGCTCCCTGTAAATTCGGGGATCAAGAAAATAAATTATTAAGGACCCAAATAGTTCTGGGAATATACGAAAAAAGTACCCAAGAAAGATTATTAAGAGAAGACTGTTCACTTGAAAAAACTATTGAATTTTGTAAAACGATAGAATTGGCAGGAACCAACATGAAACTTTTAACTAATAACAAAACGGATACAGCAGAAACTTTAGAATTAAAACCAAAGTCGTCAGATAAATCCAACAATAGTTTTACTCAACTCAAGCCATCAAATCGTTGCTGCAATCGTTGTGGGTACAAGCATGCTTGGGGGCGCTGCCCTGCCCTAGGTAAGCAATGCTCTATTTGTCGAAAACTGAATCATTTCGCAAAGAAATGTAACTCTGGCACTAGGAATAGTAAAACTGAAGAATTGGTCGAAACAACACGTGAAGATCCTGACATTTTCAAGCTGGACTCCTTGCATGTACATTCCTGTGATATGAGGGGCAGCATGGACAATGAGTGGTTGGCAAAGGTAAAGATTGGGGATATAATTGTTACATTCAAACTGGACACAGGCTCACAGGTAAATGTCATTCCTGTGGGATTGTTGGACCGTATTCCTCAGGCTCCGAGAATGGCTAAGACAAACGTATCACTGGAATGTTTTGGAGGATTTCTAATTCGACCACTTGGAACTGTTTCCCTTCCATTGGAGAACAAACTCAAACGAATAACAGCAAGATTCATGGTGGTGGATGAAGAAAGAAGACCACTTCTAGGTCTCAGGTCTTGCATTGACCTAGGACTGGTACAACGAGTGGAGGAGACTCTGATCATACCGAATTCAACCGAATTCATCAAACAAAATCAAGACGTCTTTAACGGCCTTGGTTGTTTTCCGGACATTTGTAAGTTGAAACTTTCTAAAGATGCCACTCCCAGGGCCCATCCTGCTCGTAGGGTTCCATTCAAGATCAAAGAAAAATTAAAAAGCTGCTTAGATGATTTAGTTGCTAAAAAAGTAATTGAACCAGTGGATGAGCCCTGTGAATGGATCAATAGCCTTGTAATTGTTGAAAAGCCCGACTCGTCTTTACGTTTGTGTATAGATCCCAATCATTTAAACAAATTCTTACTCAGAGATTATTATGAAATACCTACTTTAGAGGAAATTAGATCAAAGCTTGCTAATAAGAGTCATTTTTGTTTATTTGATTTGAAACATGGATTTCACCAACTCCGCCTTGACGATGAGTCCAGTAAACTCTGTTGTTTCAGCACTCCATTCGGCGTGTATAAATATTTACGAGCTCCTTTTGGGCTTTCAGTTTTGCCTGAGTTATTTCAAAAATTAACTTTTAAGTATTTTGGTCATATAAAAAATGTTGTTGTATATTTTGATGATATTTTGTGCTTTGGCGAAACAGGAGAGGAACTTAAAACTACAGTTGATGAGGTGATATCTGTGGCCAGAAAATATAATATAAAGTTTAATGCTGAAAAAATTCAATATTTTGTAGATGAGGTACGATATTTGGGATTCATATTTACCAAAAATGGTTTTAAAGTGGATCGAGGCCGAATTGAATCCATCTTAAATTTGAAACCCCCGAGAAATGTCAAAGATTTGCAGAAAATATTGGGCATGATTAATTTTTTACGAAATTTTATCCCTAATCTCTCTGAGTTGTGTGCACCATTGACATCTTTGTTGAAAAAAGATTCTGTCTGGCTCTGGACCGATTATCATAATAATGCCTTTGTCCAATTGAAAACAATAGTATCAGATATTTCTTTACTTGCTTGTTTTGATTCAACTAAAAAAATAGATATCCAAGCGGATTCAAGCAGCCGTGCTTTGGGCTGCACATTGTTACAAGAAGGGAAGCCAATTTTATATGCTAGCAGGGTCTTGACTTCTTCTGAGCAGGAGTACGCTCAAATTGAGAAAGAATTGTTAGCGATTACATTTGCATTTTCCAAATTCCACAATTATGTTTATGGTCATGCTAACGTTACGGTATATACTGACCATTCACCTTTGACTTCAATTATTTTTAAAGATCTAGAAAAAATAAAAAATAATAGGCTTAAACGTCTAAGGTTGAAGCTGTTACCTTATAAATTCGATTTGAAATACTTGCCTGGTAAATCAATGGTGATAGCTGACCTGCTTTCTAGAAATTTTTTGAAAAAAGATGTTAAGGATGATGAATCAATGTGGGATGTGATACATACCGTGGGGGTTCAGTTTGATTGCTCGGGTACTCATTTGAATAATTTAAAAATTGAAACTGCGAATGATGCAGTTTTAAATGCAATTTTGAAATATTATAGAGAAGGGTGGCCTAAATCGCTGCATGAGTCTGGAGACCTCAGTCATTATTATAAAATAAGAAACGATATCACAGTTGAAAATGGACTAGTTTATCTTGAAGATAGACTGATTGTTCCCCCTGCTTATAGAAAGCGAATTCTGCACTTGCTTCATGAAACACACCTTGGGCTTCATAAGACCAAGGATACGGTTAAAAAGTTTTTCTACTGGCCTGGAGTTATGTCCGATGTAACTAATATTGTGAATACATGTAAAGTATGCCAAAGATTTCAAAGGTCCAAAACCAAAGAGGCTTTGCTTCCTCATGAAATTCCACCTATCCCTTTCAATAAGGTAGGAATGGATGTTCTTGAATTTGGTAGTAGATATTATCTTGTTGTCATAGATTACTATTCCAGATGGATTGAGTTGAGCCAATTGAAAGATAAATCTGCCGCAACAATAATTAAATGCCTTAAATCTATTTTTGCTTCTTTTGGAATCCCAAGAATTGTCATAGCTGATAATAATCCTTTCAGCTCACAGGAATTTAGAAATTTTTCAAACAAATGGAATTTTAATATAATTACCTCTAGCCCTTATTACCCAAAAAGTAATGGCCTCGCCGAAAAGGCAGTTGGTGTGGTGAAATCCATGCTGAAAAAATGTGTTTATGAAAATGATGATATAGAATTGTATTTATTAAATTATAGGAACTCCCCAGTAGCAAGACTCAAATACTCTCCATCCCAGCTCCTCCAAAGTAGAACCCTCAGAACAAAATTACCAATTGGTGACCACCATCTTTTACCAAAAACTATTAGTGATCCTAAAGTATGTAACAAAGAAAATCAAAGGGCTTACTACAATCAACATTGTAAAAAACCTGAGGAGTTTGTTGAAGGTGACCAGGTATTAGTTCAAGACAAATTTAATAAGTTATGGTCATTAGGAGTCATTGTAAAAAAATTAAAATTCAGATCATACCTTGTAAAACTTGGAGGAAAGTTGTATAGAAGAAATTCAGTTTTTATTAAAAAGTATAAGGGTGATGTAGACATTCATTTTAATGAAAACCATAGAAGTAATTTATTCAGAGATACAGCTTTTGACATACCTTTCAGTGAAGATGATGTCAATAGCCCTATACCAGGTAATGACTCTCATACCTCCACTGTTTCAGATAACTGTTACATTCCAGAAATGAATGAAGGTTCGGTTGTAACGCGTTATGGTCGCATTGTTAAAAAGCCTCAGCGGCTTGATTTGTAATTGTATTTTTATTTTATTTCTACTCTTTAAGTTTATATCATTTGATTATCTTGAATAATACTTATTATTGTATTAAAAAAAAAAAAAAAAAAAAAAAAATGTAAGAAGATTGTGTTTAAATAATGTACCAAATAATAATGTATTAAATAATAATTTTGAAATAATGTAGGTGATAGGTATATAATGTTTTGTTTTTTTTAATTTCTTTATTAAATGCTATATTTATAGAGCTTAATGAGGGGGGTGTCAAGGGTGGCTACATTGAGATGTAACCTCCATGGAGCCCTGTATTGTAACCTATGTTAACTTCCCAGTTCAGTGTAATTCCTATTGAGCATGTGGAATGTTATTCAATAAAGTTTATCTTAATTCATCCAGTTTTGTTTAGTGTAAATTAACAATGTGCATATGTGTAATAAAGTGTGTAATATTATTAACTGTTATTTAATAATATATCCAAACATAGCGCAGTCGAGACCGTTTTAGTTTGAACTTTAAAACGTGATTTAGAACGTGATTTCAATGGAATTCAACAAATCTTCAGAATTCAACGTGACTGTTGATAACCTCTCCGAGAGCTTTAAAAGATTCCGGACTGAAGTAGAAGTTTATTTTGTAGCTACAGAGACAGGGAAGAAACCGCGAGAAGTCTAAGTAGCAAGATTAAAGAACTTATTGGGATCGGAAGGATTAAAACTGTACTCCACAATCACGACGCTAAAACCAGCTGTAGAAACAGTGAATTCTGTTTTAGACGTCCTAGAAAAGCATTGTACTCCACGAAAAAATGAGACAATGGTGATTTATAAGTTTTTTAGTAGGAACCAGGCAGCAAATGAGCCATTTGAACGGTATTTTACGGATCTAAAATCACTAGTAGCACCTTGTGAATTCGGTAAACAGGAAGATAAATTGTTAAAATCCCAAATAATTCTCGGACTTTATGACAAAAGTACTCAAGAAAGACTTTTAAGAGAGGACCCTTCATTGAAAAAAACAGTTAGTTTTTGCAAAACAGTCGAGATGGCAGAGTTAAATATGAAAGTTTTAAAAGCACACTCAGTAAAAGCAACGATTGATAATCCAACAGAGATCCTTGAAGTAAATCGGAAGCCACAAATGAAAAGACCACCAGAGCACCAGGACCCTCAGGATAGTTTATATGCTTGTGATCGCTGTGGGTTCAAGCATGCTAAAGGGCGATGCCCAGCATTTGGTAAACAGTGTTCCTCCTGTAAAAAGTACAATCATTTTGCAAAGAAATGTACTGGAAATAAGCGTAATAATCGGATTCAACAAGTTGATGAACTGGTAGAGTTGAGTAATGATGTTTTTAAGTTAGATTCTTTAAACCTGTGTGCCTGTGATGCTATAACACATGGAAAAGATGAATGGCTGGCTTTGCTTAAAATTAATAATCAAACTATTGAATTTAAACTCGATACTGGATCCCAAGTGAATGTTATAACTACTACTGCTCTACAGAAACTTAGTGCTGATTTAAATATAAGAAAAACTGACGTACTTCTTGAATCCTTTGGTGGATTTGTTGTTCGACCCATCGGCTGTGTTAATCTCGAACTTCAAAAAGGCAGTGTGAAAATAAACTCTTCATTCATGGTCGTAGATGATGACAGAACACCACTTCTAGGACTACGTTCCTGTGTTGAACTTGGACTTCTTCGTCGGATAGATCAGGTTACTCTCCCAGTTGATGATTTTATCAAACAGAATCAGGATGTCTTCAGTGGACTAGGATGTTTCCCAGACATATGTAAGCTAAAACTCAGTAGTGATGCTACTCCCAAGGCAAACCCTGCTCGTAGAGTTCCTTTTAAAATAAAGAATAAATTAAAAACTTGCTTAAATGATTTATTGCATGCAAACATAATAGAGCGAGTGGACGAGCCTTGTGAGTGGATAAATAATCTTGTAATTGTTGAAAAACCTGACTCTTCACTGAGATTGTGTATTGACCCTCAACACTTAAATAAGTGTTTGGTTAGAGACTACTATGAAATTCCTACCTTAGAGGAAATAAGTTTAAAACTTTCCAACAAAAGTCACTTCTGTCTTTTCGATTTAAAAAATGGATTTCATCAAATTAAACTAGATGAGGAATCAAGTAAGCTTTGTTGTTTTAGTACACCATTTGGTGTTTTTAAATATCTAAGTGCCCCTTTTGGTTTGTCAGTTTTGCCAGAATTCTTTCAAAAATTAACATATAAGTATTTTGGTCATATAAAGAATGTCATAGTTTATTTTGATGACATTTTGTGTTGTGCTAACTCTGAGGAGGAACTTAAGAAAACAGTTGGAGAGTTGTTTCTGTTGCTAGAAAGTACAACATTAAATTCAACTCTGAGAAAATCCAATATTTTGTTAACGAGGTTAAATATCTGGGATTTTTATTTAATAAGCTTGGTCATAAACCTGACCCACAAAGAATGAAGTCAATAATAAACTTGGAGCCACCAAAAAATGTTAAAGACCTTCAAAAAATTTTGGGTATGGTTAATTTTTTAAGAAATTTCATACCTAATCTATCTGATTTAATAGCCCCATTCACATCTTTGCTTAAGAAGGATTCCGTTTGGCTTTGGACAAAATCTCATGATGAAAATTTTGATCAATTAAAAACTGCTATCTCAAATATAACATTACTTGCTTCTTTTGACCCTCTTAAGACCGTTGAGATACAATCTGATTCTAGTAATTATGCTGTTGGTTGCTCGTTGATACAAGGCGGAAAGCCTGTTTTGTATGCTAGCAGAGCTCTAACCCCTTGTGAACAAGAATACGCACAAATTGAAAAAGAACTCCTTGCCATAACATTTGCATTTTCAAAACTCCACAACTTTGTTTATGGCCACCCCAATGTGATTGTTTACACGGATCATGCTCCTCTAACATCTATTATTCAGAAAGATCTGAATAAAATAAAAAATAATCGACTCAAGACGGCTTAGATTAAAAATTTTACCATATAAGTTTGAACTGAAGTATCTCCCAGGGAAGTCAATGGTTATTGCTGACTTATTGTCAAGGAATATTATTGTAGGAAATGTTACAGATGATGTGTCAATGAAAGATGTTGTACACACCGTGGGTGTTTTATTTGATTGCTCTGACCCACAACTTATGAATTTAAAATCTGAAACAAATTCAGATGAAACTTTAAACCAAATTATTGGGTACTATAATAGTGGTTGGCCAAAATCTCTAAAATGTAGTGGAGAACTAGCTCACTATTTTAATATAAGAAACAATATCACGGTAGAAAATGGCCTAATTTATTATGATGAAAGGTTAATTGTTCCCCCATCGCATAGAAAGACAATTTTGAATTTACTGCATGAAACGCATCTTGGCCTTAACAAGATCAAAGAAAAGGTAAAAAAATTCTTTTACTGGCCTGGCATTTTGTCTGATGTTACAAACCTTGTAAATTCTTGCACTGTTTGTCAAAGATTCCAAAGGTCCAATATTAGAGAACCTCTGCTCCCTCATGAGATCCCACCTATCCCATTCTATAAAATTGGTATGGATATTCTTGAGTTTCGAAATATGCACTATTTAATCATAGTGGACTACTATTCTAGATGGGTTGAGTTAAAGAAACTCAAAGACAAAACTTCATCATCACTAATAGAATGTCTAAAGCCAATTTTTGCCTCTTATGGAATCCCCAAAATCATAGTCGCCGACAACAATCCATTTAGCTCTTTTGAATTTAAAAAATTTTCAGACCAATGGAATTTCGTTATAACGACCTCAAGTCCCCATTATCCTAAAAGTAATGGTCTTGCAGAAAAAGCAGTAGGGTTAGTAAAATCTATGTTGAAAAAATGTCATCATGAAAATTCTGACTTGGACTTATATTTACTCAACTATAGAAATTCTCCAGTCGCAGGGCTAAAATATTCACCTTCCCAGCTCCTTCAAAGTAGGAATCTTAGATCAAAACTTCCCATTAGAGATAACTGTCTGGTACCTCATGTTATTGACGATCCACAAGTTTGTAATAAAAATTCTCAAAAGACCTATTATAATCAGCATTGCAGAAAACCAGTAGAATTTAACGAGGGTGATAAAGTTTTAGTACAAGACAAGTTTACTAAATTTTGGGAAAGAGCACTTATAGTTAAAAAGCTTAAATTTAGGTCATATTTAGTAAAAATTAATGGCAAAATGTATAGGCGCAATGCAGTTTTTTTAAGAAATACAATCCTCCTCCATCAGAGGATGCTGAATCACACTATTACAAACATAACAATCTTGATTTTGATGAAACTGCTGATGACTCAAATTATGAAGTCATAGACAGAACTGCTGAGGGTTTAAATAACTCAGGTTGTTCCTTGCCATTGGACCTACCTGACTTTATTACAACTAGATCAGGTAGAGTAATTAAACAACCAGAAAGAATGGATTTGTAAGGTTTGTATTTTTAAATTCTTGCTCTGTATTTTGTTTTGGTTTTCATATTTTGTTTGTTTTTGTAAGTTCTTGCTCCATATTTTTTCTTTCATCAAACTTTATTTACAAATAGGTATTGTATTGTATTGTATTGTATTTGTATAAAATTGTAAATGTATTTTGTTTTGTATTTAAAACTTAAGTGTATGTGTATTTTGTTTTGTATTTAAAACTTAAGTGTAAATGTATTTTGTTTTGTATTTAGAACTTAAGGAGAGGGATGTTAGGTTGGTAACCAACAACATAACCTGTGAGTTACCTCCTGTACAGTTACAGTTATACTATTGTGTTTATGTGCATATGTGTAATAAAGTGTGTAATATTATTAACTGTTATTTAATAATATATCCAAACAAACTACATGATTGCTATTGAAATTAGTTTTCATTTTAGTAATTTTTTTTTTATTAATACTTTAGTCAGGGTAGGACAAGTAAGTCAATATTTTCAATTACACATAAAACCCATGATTTAAAAAAAACAACAAAAAAAAACAGTTATGTCTAGAATTATGATTGTCTTAAAATAGGATTTTAAAAATCATTATGTGTGAAAAACTTAGATCTGATATGTCATATTCGTTATAAATAGCAAATTGACGAAGCCATAATGAGTTTGATTTGGAGGATGTAAAAGAAAAGGTGATAGTAGGAATTGAGAATTGGGGAAAGGATATTCATGGGAATTCGCTTTCAGTGACCAGTCTATGTGGGCTCATAGCTCTGGAAAATGAAATGTCAGTTGCTGAATAATGAGTTTTTGACTGCTTATCAGTGTGAGCTAAAGCATCATTTTAATATTCATTGAAATCACTCCACTGTTCCGTCGTATTCCGTGACCTTAACTTCAGTATACATATATGTAAAGACCAGATATTGAAAATAAAAAAAAAAAGTTGCATTTGAGCCTTGGAGGTGGTGGTATGCTTCTTGGGTGCATTATTCATGTTTTGTTTTGCTTTTGTTCTTTTGTTTTTTTCTCTATCTACCCTGAGGATGCCTGAATAGGCTAAATATTGGACAGATAATTTCAATTTCTGTTTTAGTTTGGAGACTAAATGGCTTTTCGTTGGGATTTTTTACACGGTCTTAACATTTATGTAAGGTCACTTTTCATTTTTCAATATTCAGTATACATACTTTACACATAGAGTTCATTATTGCAAATAAATGTACTTTTGATCCTTGGTACATTATTTTCTGTAGAAAATCCAGAGAACGCTGATAGAGTCGGAGAGACACTGTAAACTCAGAACTTCTTCAATCTTATCCTAACTCTCACTTCCTTTATTCTCATTTTCTGGCCTCAATTTCCCTGTCCTGCAGAATGCAGAATTTTTTAAATATGGTACAAACAATAATCAATAACACATGTCACATTTCAATTTTACCACATAATGTCTTATCATCTTGTGCTAAAATTTGGCCGGGATTCGAAACCGTTTTTGTTTTGAAGAGAAAAGATTTGTCCTGGCCTGAATCCCGGCCAGGACAAATCTTTTCTCTTCAAAACAAAAATTATATTATAGTTTACTCAATAAGTTAATAAGTTAACATAAGTTAACCAGTCTAGTCTAGAGAACATAAACTGAATAATTCATATTAACACCATTACATTTGGTAAAATTAATAAATTAAAAATTTTGTTAAATTAAATTTTATAGGTAGGTATAAATGCCGTTGTTAGCATGGATTTTAAGAGCAAATTGAATTATTACCGTGTTTGTAAGTATATAAAACAAAGTAAGATTTCATGCATGCTCCTTTGTCAAATGCTATTATTTAAAAAGTATATAATAATCAAAACAGTGTACATGACAATCATAGATGCTGTTTCATTAAAAAATAATATAATTAAAATAAAAAAATAAATAAAATATTGACCTATTAATCTGTTTCATTCAAATTTAGACTAATGATTACTTTTGGGATACTAAGGATATATGCAAACACTGTTTATGAAAACACTTGTATTTATACATATATAATTATTTACATAATTTATTTCTTGGTAACAGAAATTTAACATGATATTATTAAACATTTTGATTTTTTGTGGTTTGAAAAACAATCTAAAAACTTTACTCAATATTACAATTTAGTAATAGATGATTTGTTTTCATATAGATTAGAGAACTTGGTGATTTTGAATTTAACAAATTATATAGATATTTTTTCTTCTAACACATAGGGTTTTAAATGTATTATAGTAACATAGTTCACAGTTATTGGTACAATACAGTAGCTATTACTGTATTCATTATATATACTTCGTTAATTACAAAAATAAGGTGAACGAATAATATATGACATATATCTTCTAAATTTCTTCTGAGACAAAATTGATTGGTATCAAGAAATGTAAAATGACAGTGCTAAATAATAAGTAAGACATTTTTAGTTTCTATAACTTAATTGATCACAATAGATAACAGTAATTGTATAATTACAAGAACTGTGTAGTATACATTTTGTAGTAAACAGCCTCTTAAAATAAATCACATATATTTGTATGTCTAATGATGGTATTGGACTTAGTTACACAAATATATACAAAATTTATTTCAAGAAACAATAAAAAAGTTTTGTGGCAGCTATTTTGAGAAAATATTGGTATTGTTTATTATTTTGTATAAATTTGGAATCAATATTTGTCAGGCTAAGTAGGCTTAATGAATCTGGATTAAACTTGATGATTCCAATTAGGCAATGGATGACAGATAGCCTTTAAATTATATTTCATTTGTTTAGAGCTCCATTAGTCGGAGTTAAGTTGAGTGACTTAGAAGCGTCTCCCTCTTCCGCCAAATGCCCTAGCACGTGGTGGCTGTTCTTCAATAGGCTGCTCAGTGGTTGAGGAATCTCTTTGAGATCCGCCTCTGGAGAATTTGCCCTTTGATTTGCGGCTTTGGCGAGTGGACTCGGTTGTGGTGGTAGTAGTGGTAGTGCTAGATGCTGAGCTATAACTTGAGCCGCCGCTTTGAGCCTGGGCCCTTCTTCTTTTAAGGGCTTCAATTAAATCTGCATTGCTTCTGAATGGCCTAAGAACACCTCCTGGAAACAAAATAAAAAATTATTGTGAAACTAAAAGCTAGATAATTGTCATATGAATATCTATATTTTAAAAAGTATGTATCAAAATGAAAATGTTATCTATATTAAGAAGCTTTTAAACCTACGGTAACTTATAAAAGTTAACTATAAATTATTTTATAAAAATTTTAATTTTAAACAGTTCTTTTAATACTTCATGTATCTTATATTAATTGTTTTTATAACCCAAATTAATATCAGTTATTCATAAATTAAATTAAAATTTAGAAACTTATTTGAATCTTATCATTGAATCTTTGAATTTAAAAATTAAATAGTTTTCATTGTATTAAAAAAATAGCTTGATTAATGAACCATTATTTTTCTGAACTTCTTACAAGTCTATACAGAGTAGAGCTTTGGGGCTCCACTAAGCATCGAATTCCTCTCGTATCCAATTCCTATAATCCAAAATCCTTTGTAAAATCCTCAATGCTTCTTATTTCTTAAAGAATAAAGTCATCCATAACAACCTTAATGTCCCATTTGTTGCTGATTTGGCCCGAACCCGGCATCTATCCTTTCATAACAAACTTCATTCCCACTCAAACCCTCTAGTTTCAAAACTAGCTTCCTCTTCAATTCCCGATAATACTTCGAGGGGTCTGAAAAGAAGATGGCCACATGATCTTCTTAGTTGAACTTGCGATTTGAATACTATCAGTGGGTAGTTTCTCTACTTGTCATTATCTCATGTCATTATGTATCACTTAGCCTATTTACTTGTATTATTGTAATACAGTTGTAAATATCAATAAATAAATTTAAAAAAAGTACAAGTCTAGAAATTATGTGCATTTAAAAATGACCTGCAGAGATTACTTGATGAGTTCCTTTAAAAATAACAACCTCATTAACAAATCTCCAACTTTAATATGATAGTAAGAATTAAAAATTGTTTGTCCATTCAATTTTTAATACAAAGATTATAATAGGTTTATGAATCTTTCAATTTGACTGAATGTATCATCCTATTCATATTAATAATGCTGGATATATGTAACCTTAAATTTCAATAACAAAATTCAAATGAAAAATAATTGTAATTTAAAATTTAAAAAACAACAACAGAACAACGGCTATAAAACAATAATAAATAAGGAAGAAGTAAGAATGAAAAGTATTTTAATAAATAGGAGACATTTCCTTTAAAAAAAAAAAAAAAAAAAAAAGTTTATCCATCACTTTGTTGGGTTCTACTTTACAAATACTGAGAAGTTTTATAGTCAATATGATAATCATTGATTTTATTGTAATTTAAATAGATCTCATATATATATATCTCTTATCGATAAAATTAAAAAAAAAGGAATGGAATTCATAGCAGTACTAATGAAAATCAATAGCCAATTTTTTAAATTTAAATATAATTGAGAGAAGAACTCTATTTTTAAAAAAGTGGTTAAGTATAATAATAATAATAATGCAGTGTGAATCAGCGTATCATAATATATACCATTGAAGGTGATAGATTTATTTCAAGAATTAAATAATTATTAAAAAATTTCAATTGTTGCTTGTGTGAGTTATCATCATTGTTTTTTCATGGTTAGACAATTATTCTGAGAGCAGCTTTTACAGACCAGAGTAGTGATCATAAGTTGAGTTTGTTGGCCTTTCAACAACCACAGAGGCCAGATTATTTACAGATTAGATTCCAGCTAGAACCAGATTTTTTGTTAATGTTGCTACCCATGGAAATTTGACATTTTGGTTTCAGCTTATCCCCTTGAATAAAACTTGAAATACAACTTTAGATCCCTTTAAGATAGCATGCTGCCTATTGTCTTTTTGTAGATCATATATGGGTGTTAAATTAAAAAACTGCTACAAGTTCAGAAATATGAAGCCTTTTTATCACAGAGTGCTTCATGAAAAATTGTAGTTAGGTATATTTTCTACTATAATGGTTGCTATATTACTATATTTAAATTTATAGATTATTTTTGTTTTTTACTACTATCTCAAGTATAAGTTTATTTTTACCTCTCAATCCCCCTTTCTTTGGCGCCTCGGTTGTTGTTGTTGTGGTTTCCTCTTCAATCAGTTCATCTTCATATTCTTCTCCTTCTGGTTCTAGTGGAGGCGCCTCAGTTGTGCTAGTTTTTTGTATCTGAAAATCAGTCAAAAAAGGTGTAAACAATATTCTACTTGTGTTATTAGATAATTTAAATGGTCTGTAAAGATTTTGGTTATTTAAACAAAGTTGTTGTGGTTTGTTCATTTAACGTCACTTTATTCTGCTATTGCTAATCGGACGAGGGGGTCCAATACGATATTATCAGGTATTATATGATACGGGGTGGGGGTCCGGTGTGTCCAAGTGTCTTGACTTATCATGAACGTGATTAACACGAACGATGATTACCCCAGTCAGTTAAACAAAGTTACAGCAATAATAATTTTTTTTTTAATAGGTATACAAATTAATATTACTTAATAATGAGGTAATATTAATAGAAATGCTTATTCTTCTGTGATTTCAATGAACAATCCATCAACTTTATTGTTTTGTTTTTTTATTTTGTTCATATGAGTAATCTTATAAAGAAGGAAATTATAACATTCACTTCATTAATTAATTTTTTGTTGCTCATTTTTGTAAATAAATAAACAAAAATCTTAAAGTTTGAAAACCAATGCATACTGCACAAACCATAAACATGTATTGTTATTGAATTTGAAATTTGAAAATGCAAAGTATAGTTGCAAAATTTTAAAGTTATAAACAATGATCATATTTTGATTATAGGTATTGCAGTCGGAAAAGGGATAATCTCTTAATCCTACAGGGTCCATTAAAGGTTGATAACAATTGCTTCAGACAGTTCTAGCCTGTGATCTAGAGATCATTTTTAAAGTATTTTCTATGCATTAACCATAAAATTTCTTAATTTTCCAAATAATTTTAAGACCCCAAGAAATATTTGCGTTCAAAATAAACTCACAGTGGTAAAATGTACATTCTCTTGATTATCTCAGATGGATTGTAGTTTTCTTAGACTTTTTAATTTCTTAAAAGTTGTCACAATGGTAAAAATAACTTTCTTTGGTCGTTTTAACCATAAATAGCTTTCTGTCATTCTTATCACTTTTGTTGTTATTCAAAATTAATTGTTTTATTTATTACTTATTATTTAATGAGAATCCTACAGTTTTTAACCCAATATTTTTGCAATGAGGTGATTTTTCCAAGATCACAATTAGCTGCAAGATCTCTCCTCCAATTAATAATACTCTATAGAGATCGGGTGACCCCTTGGAGAGTCTTTTGTTTCTATAAGTTTAATTAATCACTGATAAATAGAATAAATAACATTTGCCAAGAAGGTATGTAGCTCAGGATCTAGATCTTGCTCTCTAATATAAAATAGTGTATATTTTTATTAATTTTCTATTAAGTACTATCTTTTAATACTCACAGCTTGTGCTTTAACTGCCCTAGAAGGAACTATTGGTCCCCGGGGATTTCTGGCTCTTATCGGTAGCCTGTCTTCTTCATAATCTTGACCACTGCAAAGCCCACTCAGAAGAAATACAGCCAACCTAAAACATTTCATAATGTCATTCTTAGTCATCATTGTATAAAATAATATAAAACTCATAAATATCTTATAAAAATTGTTTTTATGAGATGAATATTGATGTAATATATTTATCAATTTACTACATATAACAACAAAGGGAGTAAAACTTATGAACAATTAAAGTAGCCCAACAGTAATTATTATAATACTTAGCCCATAAGTAATTTTTTTTTTAAAAAAAAGCCGTGTTTATTATCATTGATGAGTTGAATAATTTAAGGTTCAACCTTTGTTAAAGCATTGCCAATAAAAATAATTTTTTTTCTATTAAATAATTTTGAACTAACTAAACAACAATTAAATACTCTTTCAAGTTTCCACAGCCAATATTTATACAAAAAACTTCAGTTGTTTCTTCTGGTTTAGACCGTGTCGGTGAATTTTCGCCAACGTTTCGCCAGGCATGCTGCTAACTTCCTCAAGGCTTAATTGAGACTCCTTTAACGTTGGCAGAAAATTCACCGACACGATCTAAACCAGAAGAAAGAACTGAAGTTTTTTGTACAAACGACAATTTTTGTACTAAATAACATTTCTACTTAGCTCTCATTTAAAATATTTTATTGTCGAAAATTTAGCATGAAAGATAAATGCAAATAGATAAGTAAATAGATCCTAACATTTGTGCTTGTCATCAATTAACTACATATTGTTAACAAGGTAATTTTTTTAGATAAATTGTTTGGTATATAATTCTAAACTTGATAATTGTTTGAACATTCTATATTGAATTTTTAAATTGAAGAATATGGAAAAATGATTTAAAGTTTTTAGTTCTTGGTAGTAAACCAAGTAAATTAAAGTGATTAGTTAGGAGGAGTAGGACCTAAGAGGATGTAATTTGACTTTTTTTTATTAGTTAGCTATAAAGAATTTTAGGAAATAATCTTTTAAGAAATAATAATGATACATTTAAAATTTAAAATATTATTTCAGGGCTGACACTATTGTGAATACATTTAATATAATTAAACATATGTTCTGGAAGGGTTCACTTATTTTTTTAACATTCCCACTCTTCCTCTCTCAATTATCCCAGATTTTTTCATGCATATTTTTGTGAAAGTAATTCAAAGTTAGTTTATATAAAAGGAGGTTATCAGCATCACAATGACATCAAAATATTTCTATTTAGAGACACACACTTGTCAGATGTCTTTCTTGCCAACCAATATATTTATGTGTGATTGCATTAGACCAGAGATCTACAACCTTCACATTTCCATAACTGGTTTAGCTTAAGAGGAAACATGAAACTTGGTTATACTTCACATAAACTTGACTAGGAGCAGAGTTTGAAGGTTGGCTGATATTGATTTTACAATAAAACATAATTCGTCAGAAGTTACTCCAACGTTTTTGTGAATTTACGCGCTGAATTTTTTTTTAGATAAATTTTTTTATTTTTCACATTTTCGCTCGTTGAGTCAAGCAATATTTTATGCCCCCGAAACTTCAGGTTTAGAACCAGAATAAAATCATGAGAAATAAGGCAGCTAAATTTCAGGTCCTGTTTTTTATTTTATTGGAGTCTTAAAGCCCTTTCCTGCTCCTATTTAAGCAAACAGACTGTTACTACAGGTTATGAGTCTTTCTAAGCGCAATAGGAGCTACCAGTGTGACTTGGAAAAATGAAGAAATAAGTTTCAACCTATCCTGACGGATTCGAACCTACATGCAGCAGCTACAAGATTACAAATAAGATAATTTATAATAATATATTTTACATAATTTAAATGATAACCTTAACAAACTTTGCCATCACGGCCTCTAATAGATTAATTTTTAAATACGGCTTTATTAAATTAAATTGAACTCCCGCATCGGAAAACGAAGCTGACGAGACAAAACATAACTAACATATCGCAGGAGTAGTTCTAAATTGATACAACTCCAAAATCTTCTTTTTCGGTGGTGAATTATAGCCATGAAAGAAATAGGCAAATATCTAGATTCAGAGCTGTTCTGCCAAACTCTTAGTGTCCTATTAGCTATCCCAAGCTATCCAAGTTTTTACTTTTTTTTTCAAAAATTCAGGGTTTTGGCGTATGTCACTTTAGAAATAGTATTGCGATATGTTTTAAGAAATATTTTTCATATAAATCACAACACAATATTCCTCCAACGAAATAAACGTGGAGGTATTCAACAAAAAGTAAGCAACACTCTTTGCACCTGTTTTGAATAAAACCAGAAATAACTTAATTGGCCTTGGAAAACCATGAGGCTTTGTAAAAGTTTGTTTTCTTCGTTGTTACAGACCTAATTTTATTCCATAAGAAGACATTGTAATTTATTCCACTCAAAATATTACTATACAAAGGTCTCAAAATATGAAGAAATGTAAGATCTATTCTATCTCCCTTATTTTTTCAACTTGGATTTTCCATTGAAGATACCTGAACGAAGATAGTTATTTACCTTTAAAATAGCACCATTAAAAATCATCAGCAACTCTATTGTGCATGAGTCGTGGGTTCGCTACCCGGCATGTGACCTTTAATTTTTTAAAGGGAGTAAAAATTCTTTAATTTTTTCCTTTGGGGGAACGTGAAATGGAAGTCCCGAACCTGTGGTATGTCAGGTAATCGTTAAATATCACTTGCATCTAGGGATAATTTTACCTGGACAAACAAAATACCGACTTCCCTGAAGTATTAGCGATTTGCCAAAAATCATAAAGTGGCTTTAAATCAATGAGCAAACAAACACTCAAAATTGATTAAAAACTAAAATGTTTTTAAAGGCCAGTCTGCGTTTTCACTTTTTATTCACTTACTTCTGTTTAGACGGATTAATAACATAACATTTTGTATTCACTTGTTTTGTTACTATAATACAGTCGTAAATTTCAATCAATAAATTAAAAAAAATAAATGTTTTTATTTGTACGAAAGTAAACAGAAGAACAAGTTACGTGACGTAGAACTGTGACTAAAATGATGACGTCATAGTCAAGTTTTTAATTTTTCATTTTTAATCCGTGCCTGCATCATTTGATGATGGTATTTGTTCCAGGTCTGTTGGGATAACTGCTGCGTGATCGACAGATATAGCTGCCAAATTGATAAGATTACTGAGTAGGCCAGAATATGTACTGTTCGGAGAGTATTTTTTAAATTATATTTTCTTTCGTGCCAATGCCTGATATATAATAATTCGGACATTGACTTGGAAGGAGAGGTTCTGAAATACTGGGAAGTGCCCTGATTAAGTTGCAGAGCTGCGGTCCAAGGGCGACCAGTCCTTGTAGAAAGCTGGCTCTGACCGAGTGACCATTGTGTACCTGCTGGCAAGGACGGCCCCGCCCGAAGGAGGGGGGGTAATGAAGTAATTAATGAAGGGGGGTGTGTAATCGAATCCATTCCTAGCGAGGATTGTTGCCTTCATTACCCTTGTAGGTCTCATTAGTTACAAACTTTCCTTGATGATATACTCAGTTCAAATCCAAAGTATCCGGGGTACTAGCATCTTAGTAATAATAACAATAAGGCTCGATGCCGATACCACCTGGTTACAAATTTCTGTCCATGGACCACTACCCAAACTCAAATCCGCTAGATCATCCTTAACGCAATCTTCCCATAAGCCTCCCCCTCAGACGCTTCCCAGTCGGCAAAACGCTTATTAACTTTTTAGGAATTTGTTCGTTACTAAGCCCAGCCACTTTACAAGCCCATCTTAATCTTTGTGCTATCACATGAATAATATTAAACAAAACGTTGTCTACCTTTCAGCTTTAGCAGCAACGTTCCACATCCTGAACGAAGAGTTGGAAGGATGGTGGTTTTATTAATTCTGATTTTTAGATTTCAGGACTAAACGACGCGAGCATAGTAATGTCGAGACCGAATAATAATAATAAGCATTTCCTGCCTTTAATCGTTCCTTTATTTCCTCTTGAATTTAATTTTTTCGAAGTTTCCATAGATCCTAAGCACTTAAACTTCTCCATATGTTAGAAGTTATTCCCTCCTGAAACAATATACTCAAAATCTTACTTTTTTCTGCTACTAACCATATACTTAATCTTATCCAAATTTATTTCCACCCCTATTTCCTTACCTGCATTTATTAACGTTTCTGCAATAGTTTCTGCATTTTCAACCAACCGTACCAATTTGTTCGCCAACCCAAGCACGGATAAAATTCAAACTTTTAGCATTTAATTTTTTTTAAATGTATTTTTTACCTATTAAGGTAACTCACTTGACATATTTTTTCTGTTTATTTTTTAATTTTCAAATACTACGTAACTCTATTTTTTAAAACGTAGAAATGATAACCAGTAATATTCTAAAGAAAATTATTTAGCACTGCCACTTCAAGTGTACAAACCACTGTTTGAAAAATTGAAGGTAGCTCTGGAATAGTAACTAGCGGTACAAAATTATAAGATTAGCTTGAAGCAGTGGGAAACTCTGAGTACATGATATTTATGCTTCAGATATTCAGTTTATTCAGGTAGTTTAGTTGTTTTGAAATAAGCACTCTTAACGAAGAAATGAAGGTGACTAGGTGAGGGACAGTGAAAGTGACTTTTTTTTAAATGGCCCGAGTAATTTTTACTCTGAATTCATTATACCCTGTCATATATCTGTTCATAGTGGGCTAAGTCGAATTTTGTGAATTTCAAGCTATCTACTTAGGATCGTAATTTTTTTCTCTTTCCTTGTGTCTAACACTCTAAGTGTTCCGTCCATTGCAATGAAGGATATTCCTTTATAAATCGTGGGCTAATACTCCAATCTTGAACTTAAAATAAGTTCAGAAAAAACTACGATTCTAAGTAGATAGCTTGAAATTCACAAAATTCGACTTAGCCCACTATGCACAGGTGCCACAGATATTACCTCACTCCCATCAAATCCTATTTCTTTAACTGATTTTTCTTTGTTCTTAAGAGTTCAGCAATTTCATCCATCAGAACTTTTTCAGAAGAGTTCTACAGAGTACAATAACTGTAAAAATTTTTTATTAGAACTTAAAGGATACCTCTTACACACAAATAGAGGCCGACTCAACTATCTTAATAGTTTGGAAGCTACATCCATCGATTATGCAGGAATTATTCCAACAGAAATGAGACTAATATCATCAACATTAAAATACCATTATCAAATGATGCAGGCATTAAAGTCATTGATGATGACTTTATTCGTGACCAAGTATGGAACATTGAAGATACTAGATAGTAAGGAATGGATGCAAGTGGAGCCCAAAGCTTTAATCCGGAAGTCCAAGTAGGTCTTATAATAGTCATGTATATGAATCTTTGTTTATCAATTGGGAGCTTAATGCGTTCGTCTAGTATTTGTTAAAGTAGCTAGAAATGTTGAGGAATTTCCCGTCCTTTCAGTCTAGTATGAGTCGTCCAAATTAAAGGTTTGTCAAGATGTTGCCTTATGTATTACCAAAGACATTAAACCACTATCGTAAAATAGTTGGGAATCCTAAATAATAAAATCCTGACTTCCTCCTGTTCTCAGCACTCTCTGTTTAGGGGTGTGTTTACAACTTTTTCATTGTTTCGCTTTTTCGCCAAATTCGCACTCATTGCCAACGTTTCCACTAGCTACTTGGAATCAAAAAGTTTATAATTTATAGTCTGTTCTTGCTTGTCTACTTTTACACATTTTAATGAATTAAATATCCCCACGAGTATTAAAAAAAAATTGGAGTGAAGCATTCCACAGTGGAAATTATCATAGCTCATCTATTCACAATTTATTCGCTAAGAAATAGTTCCGGTTACAGAGACTATGTGATGGTTATCAAATACAAAAATGATAACGAAATCCTAATTAACTCTGACCTAGACTTTCACTGTCCTGTCAAATTAATTTTCCTTGTTTTTTTTAATTACTTGTCCTTGAAATAACAATGGCTCTGACTGAATAACCTATGTTTAAATAATTTGAAATTGATCCGTACTGTCGAAAGTTACGACCAATGAATCTTTTTCTCTCACCCAATTTTTTTTTTTAGAAAGGAAGTTCAAAAATACAACAAAGAAAAAACCTTGTTACCAGTGTTTAACGATGGAACTAAGATATTTTGATTTTCTTCTAGTTATTAAAAAATTGATCTTGAATCACCTCCTATAATTATATTCCTAATTCTGATGTCGATCCACAAAAATCCAAGAAAGTAAATCAGGCCAGGGATATCGTCTTCATTAATGAGAATTCCTCCTTCTAAATTTATGATAATCAACACTGATTGATACAATTTAGTAATGTGCTAGATAACAAATTGCTGGTTAAAAAAATAAAGTAGTTTATCACTATTATTTTATTTTTATCTTTGTTTTGGATAGATGTTTCCTTTTCAGAAATCTTAAAATATGTGTTTATGAAGCAAACATGCTTAATTTTAATGGCTTTTAAAGGAATCCTATTGGAGTGCGGTAAATAAGGATTCCGGGTTCAAATCCGGCACTGACTGATACATTAATCAATCTATCCATATCTGGACCCTGTAGGATTTAAAGACGCTCCTTGAGCTTACCCAGCCTGCATAAAGTGGGTACCCTTAATAGGGAGAAAACTTGGAGGTAGGGCGTGATCTCAGATAATTCACTTCTCTGCCCAACCGTTGTATTAGAAATAGTACAATCTCTAGCATTCTAATATTGCACTATCCGTACAGTAGGAGTATGATTCTAGATTCCTTAATTATAGAAATAAATATTTACAGAAAGGTATAGAGAAAACCATATCCACTCTTTGATTTTAAATACAATTTAAAACTAACTAATTAATATAATATAAATAAAATGAAATGGATTTTGATGTAAGCATACTTCCTAATAAGCCTTTAAAGACGTAATTCCGTAAGGAGGGGAATTAAAGCTTAATGGTCTGCTCACAACTTACCTATTATCCTTATTATCCTATTATCACAATATTATATCATTATAACCTCATATCATAATAATGTAGCCTATTATAAAAACTTACCTATTGTATTAAGTTTTTCGATATCCAAGGCCTCCCCAGTCAGTTACCTTGGTTAATCGAGTAATATCATTACAGTGAATAAAATTGGCGTGTTAAGTAATTTAGCAGAATCGAGAACTGATTACTGAAAATGCAACCAGCCTTCGAAGGGTAAACGTTTGGAGGCACAGCCGGAACTACAGCAGAATAAATTTTATTTTGTTTTGCTTTTTGATCAATCTGACTTTGTTTCGAAATATGTTAACAAAATGTCATTTCTATAAGAGATAGTGAATTGAGGCGCGGCAGATTTAAGTTCACCTTCTGGAAAAAAATTCTTATTTTTGCCCTGACGAGAAGGGTTTTACTAACAAAGTAAATTCTAAAAAGTAAAGAAGGATCTTAATGGTTAAATTGACTCAATTTACCATGTTTATGCAATATTGGAATTTTTAATTTTGTATTAGACTTCTTGTGAAATAAAAAATTTAAAACATTGTGTACTGTAATGGGGTTGTCCTCCACATAAGAATGAAAGAAACTGTTATAGCAATGTTTCTTATGGATTTTTTTATCCTAATAAAGAAGATTCATTAGATAAATAGCATAGATATATTAGATTGAATATTAGATAAATTTATAATATTTAGGTCCATCAATTTAGTTATCCCTCAAGTTATCGCTTCAAGTTTATTCCTAGTATAGCGGTTGACATTTTTGTGATATATTCCTGTTTTGATTGCAAAACCGAAACGATGAGTCATTTGGTGGCATCATAACTCGCCGAACTATAGACCGGACTTTCACCCCTCACGAGCAAAAGTTCCTTGCACTTTCGTTTTCAGCAATATATTAGTTATTACTAAATTAATATTACCATTTAGTATAGGAATATAGTGTGAGCAGGATTTGGAAAATTTGGAAATTAATGAATATTATCAAAATGCTTCGTTAACTTGGAACTTTGGTTTCTTACTCCAAATGCCTATTAGTTTCCATGTCTGCTTAAGCGCTTCCTACGTTATGCTTCACTTGTCTCATCAGATAATGATGACGAGGGAGATCAGATAACGATGAAGAGGAATTGACCAAACATATTCGTTTGTTACAACGCCTGGATTTTATGATTTTCATTCTTATGATTCTCCTTCCTCCCAAATAAAATCTGCCTAGCCTGATATTACATTCTGTGTAGTGGATCATCAATCTCTTCCCATTAAACATAATTTAATCTAAGCAATGTGCTATACAAAGAATGTTATACGTTACGAGGTACGTATGAGGTGAAAGGTTACTGGAGGTTGCAATAAGAATTGAGGTGAAAACTAAATTATTAATGTTTCTAGTTATAATAGTTAATAGTTATTAAAACAGCACGACTGAAACCTTTGGGAAATCTTTAGCTGGATACTAAAGTAACACCCTCTTGTTAAGAGCTGAGTCAACGTTCGGAAAAAGTTTGAACATAGCGAGCTTGAAAATAACATGCCATCCTTCGGAGGATCAAAGCGTTCTAGAGTACTCGTTAAATGTCACTACATGGAAAAATTTAGGAATCCCACTGTGGCACACTTTGAGGAAAACCTTTTTGGAGGTTACCAACTCAAGACAGTGTTGCCAAACTACTCTGATAAAGTACTTAGAGTATTGAGCATACCCTCGGGTACTTTCTTTTGGAGTACTTGATGAGTGAGCTGTTAGAAAGCTGCGATGACAGGAGCCTCCGGACCCATCCATCAGCGAACTTTCGGTAGGGGCGGATGAAGGAGGGTGGCGCCTGGTGGTGCCGAATGTGGGCCGTCTCTAGAACCGGTTAGAAAGTGATATTTCAAGGGCTCCAAGGTCGCAGCCCCCCACTCTCAAATTCCACTTATGTAAAGACTAGCTCCATCAGCGAGAAAGTTATCTCAGGGGGCGTTATGCCTCTCCGCTAATCTATGCTAATCCCATTTCCAAATCATAGTTTACGCTTTGAATTACAGAAAAAAAAATCCCAGAAATTATGTTATCGGAAAGCGTAAACTTTGGCATTAGTATTCTTCTAGAAACATTTGGGGAGGTTACACTGATATAATCGTTCAAGTCCACTGGCCTTTAAGATCTACATTCTACTACTAGTGAAATGATTCCCCGGTGAATAAGTGGCCAAGTCAGATCCTGCCTTGAAATGGAGTTTTTGCTTATATTATGATTCCATTTCAAGCCAAAGAACACGAGAATGACACGCTTCCGCTTCCCTCAGTAAAATTAACCCTTTGTGGACAATATTTAACTTAACCATGTCTTCACTGGGATTGCAGGTATATTTACTACCTTATTCTACTTCACATTTTTAGTTTTAGTTATAAAAAAAAAATAAACCCAACAAATCCCTATCTGCCTGAAAGATCCTCAAGCATTACTATATTTCATTAATACAATCATTCCTTGTTCCTTGGAAGGAGGAGCAAGTAAGTTATTGAAACGATATATAGATTTCTTCTCTTCCCCACTCCATAATACTCCTGGATAGAAATTTCTTAAGGAAAGATATTAAAAGCAAGAGTTCGCCAAATATGACACACTTTTTATTTGATTTATTACCCAACCTTGAAAAACTAACAAGGAAATCAGTTCGTCTTTGATTGGTCCTTGATTGGCTTGACACTCGATGACAGTTGCCTCACGTCACGCTTTTTCGCAATGGTAACTCCCCTCAAGAAAGCTTAGATTCTCGAATCGACTCAAACTAAACACTGAATAAAAATCCGAGAGTGGTTTCTATTTTAATCCAAAAACTGTGATTCTTAGATATTATTATTTCGGAGATAGAAGAAAGTAAAAACTTGTACATCTTTTCTACAACATCTCAAAAAAACCATTTAGATTCCAATCATTGATTGATACTGACCCCATTGTAAGCCCTGTTAATTCTTCTCGCATTGTATCTATAAAGGTTATATTATATTTTTATTGGTTTATTTATTTTGAAATCATCAAATTACTTTTACTTTGTATATATTTAATTATCTATACATGGATTTTACGGTAAGGAGAAGTTTTGCAGTCGTGTAAAATTTCCAATCCCAATTTTTGTAAAGCGTTGTATGCAGAAAACAGACATTAATGATTCACCTATTTATTTAAAGGTGATATTAATAATCAGGACTATTTCTGGTAAATGTTTAAGGAAAAATGTGTTAGAGAAGATTCAATTTTTAATTTCGCTTATGACAAATATTTCATCTATTAGCTTGGAAACTTGGATTTAATTAATAAATATTCCTATTCCAAGTAGGCATTTTTGATACGACGTATTGATAGGATAAAATTCATTAAAGTAGTGAACATAAAATAAATCACAGTCTTACACATTGTAATTGAATGTCTTTGAAGGCCTTAGCGTTGGCGAGGAATTCCAAATCTTCCATATCTTTTTTGCGTTCACTTCCAGTTGGATTAGAATAAAAATCGTAATGTGAGTGGGAATGTCAAGTAAAATTAAGTAATTTCGTATTTCATAGAATAAAATTCCATAGAGTAGAACCTCAAAACGGAGGATTTATTTGTAATTAAATAAAAAAAATGCATGGATCCTCTGGTTTTAATTAGATCCAGTTTATCCAAAAACAGTCAACACGAAAATTACTTTGCAGATTTTTATTAATCGCGAAATCCTCCTTTAATGTTTTTATTGTTTGATAATTTAGTTCACTTTCTCATTCTCCTTTGGCTGAATTCCAGTGCTGGGATCCCATAGTGTCCTGTTCTACTCTGCAGGTGGCTGATGCAACGGGTTTGGCTTCTTTAGTGTACATACGAGTGTAAGTACCGATTAGTGTCCTCGTTTTATCATTATATTTTATTTTTATATAAAACTATTTAACTTTTATTTTATATTTTCATTATTTTATGCATGTATATGATTATTACAAAAATTTAATGTATATATATATATATATGTAAGGTTACTTACATGTGATAACTCACTGTTGTAACCTTCAGTGTTCTTTAGACTTTTGATAAAAACACATGTGCTAAAGTTTGTTAGTTAAATTAATTTTGTTACAAGTGTTTAATTACTAGTTTGAAAGAACGTGTAATTTAATTCCTTAATAAAGAAAGAATAAAATCACGTCAAAACAATCTTACAAATTAAATTACAAGATTTCAACTAGTAAAAAATGGATTTTCTTCATTTAAGGAAGAAATAGTTGGGGGGTTGGGGGATTTTCTTCATGTTCAAGTAGTTAAGAAAGTTGAGAAAGAATTTGTGATTCAATGTATATCCATTGATAGGAATACTTGGTATTTAGTGCCAGAAGAATTTAGAGATGTAAGTATCCACATTTCTCTATTAAATAAAAAACCCATAAAAAATGCAATGTTTGCTATTAAGAACCAAACAGGTTATAGAACAGTTTCTGTAAAAATCGATGAAAATATAAAAAAAGAATACTTCGATGAAGCTAATAATGTTTGTTTTAGAGAGTTTCCCTTAGAAGAATGTGACCCAATATCAAATTCCTCGGTTGCTAAAGCTGAACAAATAGAGTTAGAAAATCGGATTAGACTATTAGAAACCCAATTATATTTAAATTTAAGACAAGAGGAAATAAAACTTCATCAAATCGAAAAAAATTTGTTATAGAAAAATTTGAAAGGAATAAATCAGATCCTAAAGAATGGTTAACTAAATTTGAAGAAGAGTGTAGCCGCTTCAAGGTAAATTCCGATAGTGGTAAGATCCAAGCTTTGCGTTTTTTTGTCATGGGCCCAGCAAAAGATTGGTTTGAAATAAATCTAAAGAAAATAGGTGTAAATGGTCACTGGAGTACTTGGAAAGAGTCATTCTTGAACGTTTTTGTAGATAAAGGCTGGCATATTGTTAGGAAAGCTTTCAACTACAAATACTTGGGTGGGTCTTTAATAATAATTAATTATAAAGGAGAGGTTATGCCTAGAAGTAGAACCTAAGGGTACTGAATTATCCCGTATCAACCTCATCGTTTTTGGATTGCCGAAAGAAGCTCAAGAAGAACTTGATAGAGAGAAAATTAACACTGTTGAAGACTTATATTCGGAACTCCGAAAACTAGAGGACTCGTTTTCTACAAAGAAGAAGGAAAATCCGTCAAGTCCTAGATCTAAAATAATTTCTGGCCCGAAAACTTTCCAGAGAGATGAATTTCACCCAAAGAACAAAGTTCAAAGGACAGCATGTTCAATTTGTGCAGCTATTGGTTTTCCGAATCGATACCATCTCGTATCGGAATGCCGCAATCGAAGTAAAGTTTCAGAAAAACTAAAATCAAACATAACTGAAGGATCTTCTGAGATTGACGACTTAGAGATATTACAAACAGACCTGGATGACAAGCGTTTAAACTGAAGAACCGGGCGAAATTAGATCCGTTGAAAAAGCTTAATGTAATCATATGTGATGAGGTTAAAACTAAGGCTATTTGTGATAGTGGCTCCAACGTTACATTAATTTCTCAACGAATTGCTGACTTGCTAAAGTTGAAATTAATTGAAAAAAAAAGTGTATTGAAAACTATCAGCGGATTAAATTTCACTTCAGCCCGGGCTAAAATTTTACTTCGTATTGGACATATTACAGACTACATAACAACTTATGTTGTCAAGAATGAAAACTTTTCTTATGACATCTTATTGGGGATTGATGCCATAAAAAAGTTTCAATTGATTCAAAATGAAAACTTAAGAATATTACAACGAACAGATAACAACAATGTGATAGATTTACATGAAAACCGATCCAATAGTGATCGAGAGGATAATTTTATTCGATCTAAATTAGATCAGATGGAAAAAATTCAAATAGATGATAATCAAGTTTCAATTGATAATAATGATCCCAACGATAATACTCAATTAAATTTTAATGAAAGTTTAAAAATAGAAGAGTTCGACGTCAATTTACATCATATTGAAAATGAGGAGCGAAAACAGCAGATTGCAAAGCTAATAGAAAAGCATAAACACAAATTTGCAAAGGATAAATTTGATATTGGGAAAGTGAAATCAAAAGAAGCAGAGATAAAATTATTATCTAATGAATATGTTACTTGTCGACCGTATAAATGCTCAATTCCAGACGATGAAGAAATACGAAGTCAGATTAAGGCATTATTGCAAGCAAAAATTATTGAAGAATCTGATTCTCCGTTCGCTTCCCCTGTAACCCTCGCGTTCAAGAAAGAGGAGAACAAGAAATCACGCTTGTGTATCGATTTTCGCAAATTAAATAAATTGGTAGTTCCAGAAGTTTTTCCATTTCCTACGATACAGGACGTAATCGACAAAGTTGTAAATTGTAAATACTTTACGGTTTTAGATATTAATTCAGCATTTTGGTGTATTACACTAAAAGAAGAGGACAGAGAAAAAACTTCTTTTATAACAAAATATGGAAAGTTTATGTTCAAAGTCCTTCCATTTGGTCTGAAAAATGCTCCGGCCACGTTCCAGAAAATCTTATCAAACATTATCCGAAGAAATGGTTTGGAAAAATTCTGCATCAATTATATCGATGATATTTTGATTTTCTCTCAAACCTGGGAAGATCATCTTCAACATATCGACAAATTTTTGCAGGTGACCGACGCTGAAGGATTCAAACTAAAACTAGTCAAGTGTTTGTTTGCAGCTAAATCTGTTAAATATCTGGGTCATACAATTTCAAAGAACAGAGTCTCACCAGCTCAAGGTAATTTAGTATCAATTAAAAACCTACAAAGCCCATCGGATAAAACTGGAGTACGAAGTATTTTAGGGTCAATAAACTTTTATTTAAGATATATAGAAAATAGTTCTCAAAAACTGGAACCATTACATCGGTTATTAAGAAAGGACGTGAAGTTTGAATGGTCCGGTGATTGTGAAAAAGCTTTCAATATGATAAAAGATTATTTATGTACGGCCCCAATACTGTCAATTTACGACTATAATTAGCCCGTCTTTATAGAAACAGACGCCAGTTTTAAAGGGATAGGCGCTACTCTGAAACAGCCACAAGAAGATGGAATACTGCATCCTGTAGCTTATTATTCAAGGAAACTATCGGAAAGGGAAAAACGTTTAAACATCATTCATTTGGAATGCAAGGCGATCAAAGACGCTATAAAATTTTGGCAATATTATTTAATAGGACGCCACTTTACAGTATGCAGCGATCATAAGCCATTAGAAAACTTGAAGACTAAGGCCAGATCAGATGAAATTCTTGGCGATCTAATTCTTTATTTATCACAATTTAATTTCAACATTATTTATAAAAAAGGCAAAGAAAATATTCTAGCCGACTTACTATCAAGAAATCCGGTTTTGGAATATTTCAATAATGAAGATGCAATCAGGATCGTGAACTTGATCGATCTACCTCAGATATTAAAAGACCAAGCCGAACACTTTCCGGAGTTAAAAGTAGCAAAACGGACTGACTATAAGCAAGGAATGATCCTTAAAAGATTAAAAGGCAAACTGAGAATATTTGTTTCTCCAAAATTAGGAAATGAAATCATCCAGCTGGTTCATGATCATTACGGTCACATTGGTCCAGCACAGATGATCGCCACGATTCGGCCGCATTGTTACTTCAAGGGTTTCGACAAAGCAATCCATAACTTCTGTAAAAGTTGCCAGATATGTGTTAGAAATAAAGCCCGTCGCAGTCGAGCTATCGGCCTTCTCTCACAACTGGGTCCTGCCACTGACCCGTTCCAAATAATGTCACTTGATACTGTTGGAGGGTTTTCAGGGAATTGGTCACCAAAGAAATACATGCACATTTTGGTGGATCATTTCACCAGATATGCATGGATCTCAACGAGTAAGGGTCAAAGCGCTCACGATTTAATTAATCTGATTAATCCGATTGCTAAAAATAATAATATTTCGGTCCTATTAGCCGACCAATATGCTTCCATAAATTCAACCCATTTTAAAAACTATTTGGAAAAAAAAGGAATACATTGATTGTTTTTTGGTGCATTGATCATCCAGAATCAAATGGGCTTAACGAAAGATTAAATCAAACGCTAGTGAATCGTTTACGATGCAAAATAAACAGTGAGACAAATAAAGCCTGGCCGATTCTCGCAAAGGAATGTGTCAATGAGTATAATCATACAATTCATAGCTCAACACGATTCGCACCATCATACTTACTTCTTGGGAAGAAACAGGCTATATCTCCTCTTATCGAAGACAATACATCTTCCTTAGAAGAGGATCGAAAATTAGCTTTTCAAAATTCTTTAAGGAACTTTCAAATAAATAAGGCGAGAATAGACAAGAATAGGAGACATCATGATTTCAAGATTTGGCGATTTGGTTTACATCGAGAACGGAAACAAATTAAATCGCAACAAACTTGACCCCGTACGAATTGGACCTTTTCCAATCGCCCGAAAGATTTCACCAACATTTTATGAAGTCGCAAGTGGAAAGAAAAAGAAGATTTCCAATTTCTTTCATTCCAGCAAGCTGCTTCCTTTTTCTCCGTGTGAATCGTCTTCAGAGGTGGAGGTGTAAGGTTACTACATGTGATAACTCACTGTTGTAACCTTCAGTGTTTTTTAGACTTTTGATAAAAACATATGTGCTAAAGTTTGTTAGTTAAATTAATTTTGTTACAAGTGTTTAATTACTAGTTTGAAAGAACGTGTAATTTAATTCCTTAATAAATAAAGAATAAAATCACGTCAAAACAATCTTACATATATATATATATATATATATATATATATATAAATCTCACGATACAAATAAATGTCACGATGTTTGTTCGGGCTAATCTCCAAAACTGCTGCACCGATTTTAATGAAATTTCGCAGAGATATGTAACATTGTCCAATTTTTCGATGATAAACGCGATATTTTTATTGAAAAATTATATTTTCTTCTAACCTGCTGCATTTTTTATATATTGTAAGGGCATGCCTGAGTAGTGCAAATCCAAATTTGCATCCGAAAAACGGATGGGAAAATTTTTGGTAGCCGAAAAACCACGACGTTTTCGGAGTTATTTCAGTTTTTGGCCTGTACCTTCTAATCGGTCCGTTTTTGGAAAAAAACCTAAGTAACCATTTTCAAAGTACGCTAAATTTGCTACAGTTTGAGCAATTCTAATCCTTTCAGTTTTAATTGTTATATTGCTGCCTAACGAAAAGTGAAACCGTTATACTAAGTAAGCCTTTTCAATAAATTCAATAACATTGCATACTAACCCTTTACTGACACGAACAACAGTAAACAAAAGTAACTTCTGTCCGTTCCGTTTTTTATTCAGTGTCAATGTATGTTTCACGGCTGTGCTGATCCGTTTGTGATGAAATTTGGTATGGATAATCTCAAGCCTGGGGAAGAACATAGGCTATACTACATAACATAGGCTATACATATAAACACTATACCACACAGGCAAAATTGATATAAAACTGTTACCTGAATGACTAACACACTTGCAGCCAACGCACAGAAGAAACCAGACAACTTAGCATCTTGAAATTTGCAGATAGGTTCTTTGCATAGCTTAAATGAGCACTAAGAAAGGAATTTAGACAATTCCACCCCCAAGGGTTTCCCCCTTAATATAATAGGAGTTCAAGAATTGTATGGGATTCCTCTGTTTTGAAGTTACACAACTGAAATTTTGGATGTCCCGTAACTTATAGTTAAAAAACATTAAATTATTTATTTAAAATGATCTGTCACGAAACTTTATGTGGCAGACCAAATTCCACGCGAGCTAAGCCGCGGGAAAACCTATTATGTATATAAAAATATATGTAAATTCATTACTGTTACCTAATGTTCAAGACTGTGGCATATTGTAAACTATATTTGTCACAATTAAATAAATATGTTGTTACTAAGAAACAGGATCTGTCACCTTGTGCCATACTTTAAATTTAACTCCTTCATGGGAAAATATGCTATAATGAATAATTCAATATCTTGTTTTAAATATAAATAATATACTGTAGCATTAAAAATTAAATAAATCCACAACCTAGTTACTTTTTATGACACATCTGGGCAATAACCATAAAAGTATTTCTTTATTGCCAATATATGCTTTTTATTAACATTAAATGAAATCTGGGGCAGAGCTGATAAAGGTTAGGGGTGGTAATAATACTTGGGAGCGGCAATTTTTTGTAAAATCAAAAACATATAGATCATACTAGTACGATGAATATAATATGAGAGGAATATTTGAAGCGTCGAGGATTAAAAGCGGGTGACTCCGAAACTCCAAAAATTGTCTTTTTTTCACCATTTTCGCTAATTTAGTCATGCATCACTTTATGCTCACGAAACTTCAAGTTCAGAACCGTACTAAAAAAAATGGGAAATAGGGCTGCAAATTGTCCTGTTAATCAAAAATGTCTTACTAATGCTGCGAAAAATTTTTTAAACACCTCATTTAATCCTCATTCGTTTAAAGACTAATTTAAAATGTCATTCAGTGAAATAAGGTAAAAAAAATGACCCAATTCTCTCACCTACTTGTATCTATTAACCTCGTTTGCGATCCATTTTAACTGCTCTAACCTTTGAGCTGAGCCGTTCCCTTACAGATGCATATTATGTGAAAAATGTGTTCTAGTGATCTTATACAAAATTTCTATTTACAACAATTGTTTTTATTCGCCACTAGTTCTTCGTTTGACAATCGGAATTTTGAGATGCAGCAGTTTTGGTTGGTGGCAGATGATAAGAAGTGGACCATTCCATTGCCCTTTTGGAAGTTGAAGAACGGGTACAACTTTTTATACAAGGACGCCTAAAACTGGTGTTAACACAAATAAGTTCATTCCCTCATTGGCTAGTTCTCTAAACAAAACAAAATAAAAAAAATTATACTTGTTCTCTTCGCTGGAATCATGATAGAACGGCAGTGATGTCGATACCATATTTCGGAAATTTTCCTCCACAGTAATTCAAAAACGTGGTGTTTTTTTTAAAATATGGTTCCTCGGAAGAAATAATTAAACAAAAAAGTCTTAAAGAGATTTCATTCCATCGCAGGCTAAGTATTTTATGACGGTGCTATCTTGCAGATTGCGCCACTGTAGCTTTTTCCTATTTCTAAGTACACTCGGTAGCATGATGGTCACTACCTTGATCTTTTGACTCTGAATAAAATTAACGTTTAGTAGTTTCCCATCGGAGCATTATGTAATTTTTTCGTTCATTTCCAAGCGAATATTTCGCAATTTTGAATGTTCATTATGAAATTTTTGGACGAAATAATGTTTCATAATCAGTGTTCGTGAAGAGTAAGTACCCAATATACCTTTGAGTATGAAGGAATATATAGCCATTAACATGTATTATAGCCCATGGTGTAATCCATGGTCTATGGTAGCTCAGTGTGTTGAGTGCTGAGTTGCTATGCTGATGGTGCCGGTTTCAAACTTTGCTGTAGTAGATAAATTATTTATTCTGTTAATAGCCATGGACGGATCCTGTGTGATCTACTGATCCTTCTGGAGTAACCCAGCTGTATAAAGTGGTTTACCCTTTGGAACAAAACCTGACGGTTGAGCGCAATCTCCGACGAATCACCTCTCTGCACAATCGTTGTCCTAAAAACAATATAGTATCTACCATGTACTGAACCCAAGACACTTCAGGGCAGTAGTGACACAGTTTAATTTACTTTTTTAAAGTAAATACGTTCATTTGATTAATGATTAATGAAGAAATTATTATTGCCATTGATTAATCTTAAAGATGGTTTTTTAACATCTTAGTAAATTTGTTGGATGAGAGTAATAGTTATTTATTTTTTTGGATGAAATTACTTGTAGTTTCTTAATAAAGGAAGAAAGTCATGGGGTTGGATTCTTTTTCACACTTTAGAAAATAGAGTACGCTTTTGAATACAGAAGGAAGGGAAAAAGAAAATTTTATTTTAATGAAAAAACAATTATTCTAGAAAACCAGTCAAGTCATAAAGAGCAATAGTAGAATGAGCTTGTCATTCAAAACATAGTTTGAGCTGTTCAATTTTACTTTCAAATTTTGGCAAAATAATTTCTTACTTGCTTACCATACATAATAAAGTAAGCAATATGCAAACTGCTACTGACGAATTGATGTAATATGAAGATCTGGAGGTAAAAAATTATCAGGGATTTTATCCTTTAGAACACCCAACTATCAAACCTATGGTGAAGCTGTTTGGTAAGGAAAAAATAAATAGTTTACCAGTGGTGTCTATGGAGTTGGTTTCCGAGAACATTTGGCCGACTAGACTTCATAAAGCTGATATTTCTACCCATCGGTTTTAAGAGAGCTAATATTTATATTTCATTATGAATTTTTTTATTGTCTGTATACATTATAATTTCAATGGAATGGGACCCCACATGTGTCTGTCTATACCTTCAAAATAAATCGTGAATGTATCGAGCTGTCAAAACCCCGCAAGAATGTTACATTTTTAGGCATGGTTGGATTAGAGGTTTCGAATCGCAGAGCAGAAACTATGAATTACCATTCCAGCCGGAGACGTGAAAGGTGCCGGGGTACCAGATCCCATTTCGAAAGGTTTGTAGAGCACGTTCTAAGATACTTTTAAGAACTAGTATTAAAATAAAAAAACAAGTTTCGACATCCTTTGTTAGATATAATCGCTGTCTGTTAGGTAGATAAGCTCTCTGTTGTGGTCAGTTTTTTTTTGTACACTCCACTTATTTTCATATGCGAGACTTATTGATTTCTCTGTATTCATTCATATCATATATTATCATAATAAGCTTATGCACGTCGGTTGTCTAAACTCGTTTCAACCAACAACTATTTTTGAGTGTTCTTGTTTAATCTAGAATGGCGGTCGCAAGAACATAAAGACTTTTATTTCATTCACAGTGTTATTTGATTATTTGGACGAATTTGCGGAACTCGACGATTTGCAGTATGAATACATTAAAATGTATGTATTTCCATTGACAACAAGAAATTTTTCATAATTGAAATAATATTCATCACTAAGATTTTATAACGTCTAATTAAAAGAAATACAAGTTGTTTTGCCAAAGTTTTTAAAATAAGAATTAGATTTAAATTTGATGGTCTGGATAATGATAAACTTCAATGAAACAATATGGCGTCCATGTTATTACTCTAAAGATTAAGTTGCAGGACTAATAGCATAGCGATTCCGTACTCAGAGGTACATGCTAATTAACAAAATTAAGTGTTTCCTTTTTTTTATTAAAGCAAATTAACCATATGCTATTACAGTTTAGTCAACTATTGTATTAGATTTTCAAGAAACCACCAAACATCCATCCTTACATTCTACATCGCGGCCTTATAGTGTGACATCTGTTTGGTAGTATCTTCTGTTCACGCGAGGATAGCAGCACGTAACAAGTATCGCTTCCTTTCCTGCATTTGTTGGGAATCCTTTCAGGAATCATAATTTCTTGTGTACACTGCGGACCGAATATGACTGAAGAGGCTACTTCGCGGCGTGCCAGAAAACGTAGAGCATCTGAACACGACTGGCACTGCATAAGAGGTAATAATTATAGGTAAAAATAGAATTCTTGCTTTTTCGGCAGAAAGATAATTCTCACTGGTTAAACGGAAGTACCAAATACATTAATAGTTATCAAGGAAGATGGGCCAAATGAAGAGGCTGGCGATGATTCGTAGCCCGCAACCAGTTAAAGTAGCTGCTTTATTCACTCACACGATTTTCCTTTGATTGATTTTCCAATGAACTCTATTGTTTTTTTTCTGTTATGTTGCACACCATTTAATCATTTTAGTTGACAATGAAAGGCATTGCTCTTGAGTATAAAACCATGCAAGCATGATCCATTGTCACATACACAGAATGCTTTAAAGACATTACTATTCTCGTTAGAAAGATAGACAGGATGCCAAACATATATAATAGCAGCTTGGAGTCTAAAACGCATAGATTCTTAAAAACTAAAATTATAAATTCAATATTCAACTGTTCTTGTCTACTTTTCTTCTTTCATCTCTCTTCCACTCGTGTTTCTACTTTCTTATTTTTTTTGTCCAAGTTATGCTTGTTTTTCTGTTTGCTCTTTCCTGAAAGCTTGAGCATTCTGAAGTTTTTTTTTCTAAGGGAAGAACATCCTTCAATGTCATCAGGAGATACGTTGAACTTTAATGACTTTATTATTATTTTTTTGGTCTTGATCATTGATAGCGTATTAATTTGAATTAAAATCCACCAAGTGTTGGCTGAGCGACAACATATAGAATCGATGATCATAGAGAGAACATTTGTAGGGTTACATAACAAGATGATGCGAAGAAGAGTTCTTTGTTAATTATAAAACATGACAGGGAACACTTTGTAGTCACATCAGTCATGATATCGTGTAGGAAGAGCGACTTGCACCTGCATACAACAGTAGGCCATTGATGAAATCGGATTCCGTTAGTAGGTACCGTGTGGTGGTTATCAAATTGCTAACACAAAGGATGAGATGTTATATTGTATATGCTAGCACGTATCATCATCTCGTTCTTTTGATGAATATTAAATAGTTTAATTGTGCTATTGGTTGTGATATCGCTTCCTTGAAATGTGATGAATGTTCAAGAGTTTTGTTGGAGGCGTTGATCGTGAACTGAATTAATATCTTCTATTGAAAGGTATATAATATAGACTTAGAATCTACCTAAATAAAACAAGGGTTTTTTGGAATCAGAGTGTGGGAACTCGCCGTTTCAGATTACTTCAAGACAAACGCTCTAAGCTTCCAATTAATTACAAAAGGCTCGGATAAACGAGTAATATAAGACCGATTTGGACTTTCGGAGCAGAACTTTGGGGTTCCACCAAGTCATCGAATTCCTCTCGCATCCTACCCTTATAATCCGTAATGCTCCTTACTTTGGGACGAATGAAGTTAAAGTACTCTTAGCCATCAATAATAATCTCAATATCCAATTTGTTGCTGATTTGGGCTGAACCCGATACCAGTTTGTACCTGAACCCTTTCATAATTTAAGTTGTTTTTTTATGACAAAGGCAAGAACCGAATTTGTGTGAAATTATTTTGAAAGGCTATTAATCTTCTTTTGTATTTGTATTCGCGATTATTTAAACTTAGGAAAATCACTACTCCTGCATTGGGGTAAACAAACTCGAGAGGATATTGATAAGGAATAAAGCGATAAGATAATTTTTAACCGTAAAAAAATAAGAGAAATGTAAGTAATGCTAAAGCATTTCGGTGTCACTCTGCCAAAGTGTTTAGAAGAATATTGTTTAATAAAATTGAACTGAATACATATCTGGCAACAATTTAAAAATTATAAGAATAAGAATTAAATAAGTACTTGAAAATGTATGTTCTGGTCAAGAAAAAATATAGAATAAAAATCTATAAGAAAACGATTAAACTAGAGAAAAAAAACCGTAAAGAAAATCACCTAACATATATACAAAATATCGTTACAAGTGAAGAAAAATTGACAATAAGTCATCCATTACTTCTGATGGATAAGGAGATGTACGAAAAGCATGGGTTTGAATGTGGGTAAGGAAGAAACACGGTGGATATCAGGTTGGAGTGAGTTCCAAAATGTTGTGGACTGGGCGAAAGGAACGCTCGAATGTTTTGGTACGCAGTGTAAAGGTTGGAAAAGCGTATACACATCTTGTACATATCTTGAACCATGGGATTGGATTTGAAAAATAAGATTTCAAATGTAAGAGACTATGACGGATGTTGTGAGTTTGTAGTTTGGTATCAGAATGAACCTAGGAAATAGAGTCTATGTATGTATGCATATTAAAAGAGAAATATGCTATGACTCTGAATTGGGCATATTGAAATTTTAATTTTAAAATGTTAAAACATTTTGACAATGGTATGAATTTTAAAGTTGAACTTAATCAAACTAAAATGATTTAAAAAAACAAACTTTAAATCTACTTTTGAAGGTATAGTTCTAATGTCGCTAAAATTTTTTTTTGGACGTTAAGGTTGCTATTCTGGAAACTCCATTGCCTTAATCTCAGATCTGAATTGTCTCAATTATGTATTTTTTTAATGCATCAGTCATATGCCCCAACGATACAGCCTTCACTTCCTTCTTCAAAGAGCAGCGGACTTTCAGTAGATGTTGCCAATGCTGCACCCGCCTTGCCTAACAACCCTTCATTAGCAAATCCTTTTAATTAGTAATATGAGCAAGGTTTAGCAATCGGTTCGGAAATCAGTTATTAATAATAATGAAATCCTTTGTAATTTTTTTGTTTAAATATTCATTGATGATGTAATCAGCATCCAGGGAGGGATGTGGTTTACTTCCTCCAATAATTTGAAGGCGAATTCTAGAATCTGCAAAGATTGCGTAAATTTTGAAAAACAAGTTAGACAAACAGTTGAAAAAATTTAAAACCGAATTTTTGAGCCAAGAAATCGGTATTTTCTGATTAACTTAAACTTTTGTAGTCGAATGATTATATTTAAGCCAGTGGAACAAAAAGAGTTGGGGAAAATCACAATACTCCAACATGTATTTTTTAAATAAAAAAATTAAAGTATATAATTTCGTTGAGAAAGTTTAGAATTTGCTTCTTTCCTTCATTAATTTGTTTTAACTATGCTACTGATCTACATTCACAGTCCCACGAAGTACCAACCGGAAACGGTTGACTTGTGAAACAAACCAGTTATCCTGGAGAAAATGTAATGCGAAGGTTGGGTCAAACTGTTGGATCATAGTTGTAGATGAATTTTTTTGTAAGGTTCATAAAATCGTTTTGTGTATTTCGATGAAACTAACCTAAACATGAACGATAGCAAAATATTCAAATTAAAAACTGTTAAGGAAAGAAAGAGTTAACATTACTCAGAAGAAAGAAGTTGCTAAAACATACGGAACCTTCATTCCTACGAACAACACATCCATGTAAAATGCTGTATTGATTCAAGACAATTCCCGAGGGTATATAATTCATTATTAAATAAAACTGCCTCATGAAGTTATTTAAATATATAGTTTATCACACGCCTATTTCTTGTGAAGATGTAATGACAACTGAGACATGAACTGTCATACTCAGATTTCAGCGAACAGTCTTGTTGAACGAGTCCTTCAGGAAGAAACGCAAACAATAGTGACTTTCTAAAGTAAGCAGATCTAAGAGGAAGTGTTCGAATATGTTTGTTGGGATGTGGATCCTTGTAATAGGAGGGAAACACAGGATCAGCATGTGTTTTATTTCGTACATTACTTGCATATGAATTAGTTTATACGTGTTCGGGCATGGGAGGCTTACATTTGAAGAAGGGGGATGAGAGGAAGGATTTAATTTGAACAAAGGGGACTTGGTACATAAAAAGTTTGGGAACTATTGCATTCGCCGGACATTTGTTCACAGCACTTTAAGGATTAAGTTGATTAAGCGTCTCAACCTTTTGGATATTATCAATTTTGTATTCTGATGAGTATTGGCGTACGGAGAAGTTTTTTCACGATTCTCGATTATATAGTTATCGACCATAGATTAGCCAGCGACCTTGGAGGAGGAAAGGCCTTGTCCTAACGGTCCTGACTCTCGTGTAAGCCACCACCATGAGCCGGAGCTGGCGCAAGAGGCTCCTTGCAGCGGATGGATCCTTTCACCTCGTCGATGGAAAGCTGGCATTTCGTCGAGGGGGGAAAAGGTCACGATGGGGAATTCGGTCCTCTGCCATCCTGTTGAATACAACAGATATATCACAGCTTATCGATATATAAATATATATCATATTGATTTGGAATTGACTGTATCTATCTTAGGAGTGTAAAATGGTCTGGGAGTGCAGTCAATAAATTACGCAAAATAAGTGGAACTCATTTCATTTATGTATAAAACATAAATAATAAAGCATAGTGAAATTACAAGAGAAATGATTTTGTTACAAAATGTAATTAGTGAAAGACAAAATGAGCTTGAAATAGATACAATTAAAAATTAATTTTGTAATTTTACTATTCTTTACTACATTTATTATTTGTGTTTTAATATCTTCTAGATTTCTTTCCCTTCTTTATCATCAATTAAATCATAATTTATCATTTACTTTTTTTGTTTCTTGTCATTCCCGTCATTTCTGTTTATATAGCATGTTATATTTCCTTTGGTACTGCCTTGTTTTTATATTTTTTCTGTCTTCTTTTATTCTCAGTCCTGATGATGGCCTGAAGCATAGGTCGAAACTTGGGTTCTTTCTTCATTCTATTACTTTTCATATGTGCTAGCACATCCAGCAAATTTGATCTAAGTACTTATTTTTTCTCTTTACTTTGCAGGAACATCAAATTTGGGAAATGATCAACTTTATTTCTACCTACGTCCAAAATCATATATTCGGTTTAGAAATATGGTTCTATTAATGGCAAATCATGTAAATCGAGCCATGTAACCTCCCCCCTACGGAAATCTTTGTGCCCAACAAATAAACAACGTTCCACTCATTAACACAAAAGCACCAAAATCCACTTGTTCTTCCTCCCTGTTATCCGACATTGATAGGAAAGATTAAAAAGGCAATGGCCAAGAGACCAGCTCAAGAAATATTAATCATTTCCAAAAATTGATTTTTCTGCGAAGAAAAGAAAAAACCAAACCCTTAGGTAAAATTATCTGGATGCGCAATCGCGCAGGTGTAAATGGAAAAATAAATAAAGAAAGAACATACGTTTCGGCCTAGGTTTTATGCTATCATCCGGGCTGAGAATAAAAGAAGACATACAAATTATATAAACAATGCAGTAGCAAAGAAGATATAACAGGTTACATAAACATAAATATGACCGTGGAAACACGAGCTTTCGTCCTATTTTTTAGGACGAGTTTAAACTTGGACACTCGGCAGCCCAAGCTTCAAGAAACATTACCACCGCATTCGGGAAAAGGGTGTTGTAACAAAGGGGTCATTCGCTACTGTTTTGAGTAATTTTCAGCTGGTGACACAGATAAATTCATTAATATTACCGCAGGGATATTGACATGAAAAAAAAAATATTCAAAAAAACAATTTACATTAGTTATTCGGAAGGGACATATACGACAATCCCAGACCTCATGTTTCATGACAGGCAGTGAAGAAACTAATCGAGCTGGGTTACGAACTCCTCCCATACTCACCTTATTCGCCAAAAGTTATCTCTAACAGATTTCCATCTGTTCAAAAATTTGGACAACTTCCTTAAGGACAACATTTTTAAAAATGATTCTCAAGTCAAAAACGCATTTTCAGAACATTGCATTTTCGGAACATTGAAGTTCCAGGATTGAAAATTTAATTACTCGTTGGGAAAAATGTATAATAAATGGGGGTAAATATTTTTAATAAAAATCTTTTGATTTTATAAAGTTGTTTTGCTAAATAAACTATCATAAGAAACGACCCAACAATAGAATTTTTAACAGACGATGATTTAAAACTAAAAAGTCCTGTAGACCCGAATGGTAATTTTATAGTTATTAACATGAGGTTGTCGTGTAAGAATATATACAGGTCCCTTCCGATTAACTGTGACTCATTACAGACAGTGAAGAAATTCAAGGAGACCAAATGTTTTCAACAAAATGTTTTGATTTCATAAACATGTTTTACTAAATAACCTTAGGATGTACACATAACTAAGCTGCCCTTCATGATAAGCATAATAACTAAGTATGTAAACGCCTTTTGCCCAGACGGCTTTGCTTAGACAGTTATGTCCGTATATGATCAGACATTTACTACTCAGGATGTGCAGTTGTCTGGATTGACGGAACTTTTATCTATTGCTCTATCGACTTGCTGTAAGTCATCTAATCATTAGGTAACTACCTTGTAAATGGGACGTACCAATATAATTGTATTTATATCATATTATAATGTGTCTACAATTCTGTATATTATAAAATACCATAAATTCTATCATAACTCCATTATCTTATAATGTAACATTCCATTGTACGAATAGTAATTGGTACCGTCCGAATACCATTGCAAATTTGAAGAGTCAGTAATTCAGCTGGAGTATGTGAGGAATCCGAAATGAGTTCTAAACCAAGGCTACGGCGCAAGACTTTTTTTTAAGATAGCAGAAGGATACGCGGGATTCCTGTCTCACATAATAAATTCAGATATTTAAGTTCTCTATTAATAAAAAAATAAAAAATAATTAATTACTAAATTAAAATTAAAATACACGTACAAGGTTCTGAATAAACGTTGAAAAGTGTGCACTGCAACTGTTACAGTCAATCGTAGTTTCTGATTTTTTTTTTATAAGATATATCTCATATAAATAAGAAGTGGAAGTATACTCTCAATTATTGTTTGATAACTTATTTTTAGTATTACCCGGTACAAAATGGTTGGAAGAAAATATATACCAAACGAAAATATATGTTTTTAACAAGTTGTTTCCATTCTTACTGAATGATTAAAAAAAATATGTTTTGCTGATTTTTATTATTATTTAATTTTCATTTGCACCTGCTCAATGGCGCATCCACGAATTTGATTGAAGAGTCTTTCTCTTCGCTTTTCTACATGATCATCGAGTTATTTTGGAAAAAAGAAATATCAATTGTTGAGTAGGTCTTTTGGCCAATGTCTTTTTAATCTTTTCTTATCAAGTCCAGGTAACAGGGGGTAGGAAAGCGGAAGGACGAGTGGGTTTGGGTGATATTGTGTCGATGAGTGGAATGTTATGTATTTGTTATGGATATATGATTTTATAATGGGAATGTTCATGTCGTTGTGTATAGTGTGATTCGAAATATAGCATGGTGCATTAATAATTTTTCTAAGAATTTTGGACTGTGTTGTTTTGTGAACTTTTTTTGCTGAACCCCAAAGTTCTGCTCCATATGTCCAAATAGGTATACTGTTGTAGATAAGTCGTTTTTTCCTCAAGTCAAATGAAGATCTGTAGTCCAGAAGATGTGATAGTTGTTTGTACCGTCAAGTCAGTTCTTGTCTTATTAATTCTGTATGTACGTTCCATGTAAGTCTTTTGTCCAGGTATAGTCCGAGATAATGTACATAATTTTTGGAAGGTACTTCGGCGTTGTCAATTTTAACTGCTGGACACGAAGCTTTGCGTAGAGAGAAGCTTACGTGGCTCGATTTTGAGGCTTTTATTCTTATTTGCCATTTATAGAACCGCTTTTCTAAATCAAATAAATATATTTGAAGAGCTATAGATGCTAGGTTTGGGTCTCTGTTAGAGGAAATAATGGCTAATTTTAAATTATTTTTGTTCTCCTACAAATAATTTTAAAAAGTTTCCTGAAAGCATCTATTTATGTTTTTTTTCATGTGCATTCATTATTAATGATGAAAGATTGAATATTTGTGATATTTACTTTGTATGTGGAAATAAATAAAACATCATCCCGTTTAATTATTTATGTTGTTAAAAAAACTTGAGTAATAAAGTATTATAGTTCTAAAAAACGGAGAAAAAAATTCTTACGTGTCTAAAGTTTTTAGTGTGAAACGACATAATGTTTGGTATATTTTTAGGGACAGAATCTATATATCGACAGTAACGAATAACTAATTGCAAGTTCAAGCTTTTTTAACTAGTAAACTACTATACTACTACACTATATATATCTTATTTTTTTGTTGAAAGATGTATGGCAAAATTCCAAACAAAATGCCTTAAGTCTCTAAAATAAAAACAGGAAAAAGAAATACCCATTGATATTTCAACTATTCAAGCATCTTCAGGACAGAAAAATAATATCAAAGAAAAAAAGTACGAATAAAGCGCATCCCAACCTGATAATTGAGCAAGACACTAACCACAGGAAACATCGAACCACCAAGGCCCAAATGCAACTACTGAGTTTTAAGGAAGGTTACAGAAGATAAAAAAAATGTATATATAGCAAGGTATAACACACACATATGAATCTTCAAAAAAACACAAAGGAAAATGAAACAACACTAAAACAGAATGCACGAAACCAATTAAAAAGGGAAAGTAAAATACAAGAGTATAAGAATATTATCAATAACATAATATTGTATTTCGAATTCGGCTGAACTCAATAAATCAAAAACTAAGCAATATTTTGACAGGACTTGTCCGTCGAATTTTTTATTATTTTTTCTTTGCAATTTGTTGTTACGAAACTAAAAAAAATATTATTTTCGTTGTTTCAAATAAAAAATCAGAACTAAAGTAATTTATTAACTCAAATTTCTTCCACAATTCCTAATAAAGATTACATCAAACCTAACTTTTGACGATTAAGTACAAATCGACATTGAGGATTTTTTTATGGTAAATATTTTTTGCGAAATCATCGAAAAATATTATAAAAAGAAATCTCAGAAAAGCCTGTAAATGTGCTCTAGAAAGTGACGGGTAAAAGTTATGTTTGAAGTAGTGCGTGGATTGGATACGGAAGGTTCTAACGGTTCTGCAAGGCAAACCGGCCATTTTTTATTTTATTTTCAATATATCAACCTTATTTGTCCTTCTTGACATGCCTTCCTACTATTATAACCGTTTTTTCCTAACGTTAATACGATAATTCGTATTTATATTAGCATTAAATATACATTTATTAATGCGTATTTATAAAAGATAATATTTAAGATCAAACGGATTATTGGATGTGCCAAAGTCATGAATTTCCGCATTTCAAGGATGTAATGTAGATATTTTTCTTTTTATTTACTCTATTCGTATTCCCTTAACTTCTTTCCAGATAGATTTTTTTTAAATGTATAATGTAATAAGTATAATGTAAATGATATAGCTTAACAATTCACCGTTCTGCAGGCACACTTTTTTTCAGGGAGAATAAACAATTTTCTAAATATCATTAATTTTAGAAAAAGTATTAATATAAGAAGAAAATTGATTCAGAAATCTGAAGGGCGCTCGTGAATACTTTGCCAAATTACTTCTAAGAAGTAGATATTCTTGAATAACATTTCAATTGGAATCCTCATGCTAAACTGAAAAGACAAGAAACAGCTCGCCGTTTCAGGCTACTTCAACATTTACTAGACAAGCGCTCTAAGACCCCAATTAATTTCAAAATACTCATATACATGACTGCTATAAGAGACATTTAAATTTGCGGAATAGAGCTTCGGGGTTCTACTAAGTCATCGAATTCCCTCTGTATCCAATCTTTAGAACCTAAAATACTTTGTAAAGTCCTAAGTGCTCATTAGGAATAAACTTATCCATAATGACCTCTATGACCCACTTGTTGCTGATTTGACACCAGTCCTTTCATGACAAAACTTTATTCCCACTCAAACCCACTAGTTTAAAAGCTAGCAATTTCGGATAATCCTTCGAGGTGTCTTAAAAGGCGGTATCCTTTCTCTACTTGCCTTTATCAATGCCTTATATTTACCTGTTGTATTTTTATAATACATTTGTAATTTCCATAAATAAATTTTTAAAAAATCGAGATACAAGCAATTTTAAGTTGTAAATTGACTTTATTAATACCGATCCTTGTGATTTATTTTCCCTGATCTGAATTAGTCGGTCAAGGATGTAATGAGGCCCGACTTTCCTTGAATGGTTGACAATAATTAACCGGGCAGACTTGCTTTAATTGGTTCCCGGTTATAATTTGACACGGCGAGGCCACGAATTATCTTTTAATTAATTAAAAATTATAAAGGAACAGATTAATTTCAAGCCAATTTTTAAGGAAATAGCTAAGATGTTGGTTTTATTTTCGAATGAGAAACACTAATTTAAAACAGGTCAATAAATTATCAACTACGGGGGAGTTATGAGATAGTGGTGTAAAAATTCAAAGTAATCAAAATTCTTCAATAATAATCTGTCAAAGAGTTTAGATCTGTGTCTACTCCAAGTAAAGTTTAAGTTGTGTTTATTATTAAAAATTAATACTTACTGCTACTTTAGAGAATCATACAATGAGTACTCACCTGAAAAAAAAATCAATTAATAGTCTGTTTTAAAGTGTATGCACTAAAAATAGAATATCATCATATTAATGTAAATATAATAAACGTGCATCGAAAAGAGTTATGCAGATGCAATAACAGTTTTTAGTATGCAGGATTTTTTTTTTAATTCAGTAAATATAATTCCAGTTAAATAAACTGCTAGTATATCAGCTATGGCAGATGCATAATCCTAAAGAATACTTTGAAACTTTGTATTAATGAACATTTTTTATATAAAATATAATCAAGTTAAATATAAATTTTAAAACCACGATTCTTAAATAAAAATAATTGCATTCTACGAATGTTTGTAGCAAATTTTGAGAAAAAAAAAAGAAGAAAAGTGTACCAAATTATATTCATAAGAATTTTAAGAAACCATAAAGCGTGGAGGTGCAAAGGGGATAAATTAACGTTTTGTGATTTGTTATATTATTATTTTTATAAACTTTTTGTCATACTTTTCAACTTAGGCAAGTCCAGAGAATATACTTATATTAATCTTTCAAATCTTTTTTAATATTTTTACAAAATTCAATATACGAGTACTTCTAAAGTCCGTGCCTACCCTAATCATAAATGTATTGGGTTTTCTAAAATTTTCATTGATTTTATTTCCTCTTTTGTACTTGAATGCACCATATAAACTGTTTTTTATCGAATTGACAAAAAAAAAGTTTTCTATTGGTATACAGTACGACACCAACGTATTTAGTTATCATCAAATTACCAATTTTAACATATCAACTTTATTTTAAATAATAATAAAAGTTTTTTTCTCATGTTTTATAACCAATCACTTAATTTAATTTAAGTTCAATATATAAACCTATTAACATTTTATTGAAAACTATGAATGCAAGCTATTCTACCTTTCTTTTATAATTATTGGTCAATTTTTTTATTAGTCACGGAGAGACAGAGGATCCGGGTTCAAATCCCTATCTTCTCTCTTTAAAAATAAAAATATTCTACCTTTCATTAGAGAGGTATTTCGATAATTTGTAAAACGTCTGGAGGCACGTTATTCTTATTATTATTTATAACCAACATATTGTAATATCGTTTTAAATTACAAAAATCAATTTTTTCCTGATTCATCTAAATCAAGAATTCGATTTCAGAACAAAGTTACTTCAAGTTCTTTGGATGGTAACACAAATCAAATCCAAATATTTAATTTAGGCCGCCTATATGATCTCTGAAAATTATTTAATTTTTTTTAGTTAGGTTTCCATTAAAAAAAAATCATTGTAATCTATCTAGGATTATGGGGTAACGATTGGCTGTCATGTAACCACTGTATTACCGCCTTGTTGTCTAATTTAATGGACAGAATTCCATTTTATTTTTTAATTTCTTTCTCCTTTTAATCTTTTGTTTCTTCATCTTATTTCTAACGAACATTACAGCTAATCTTATACTTCAACCCTGGCATTTACTCAAGGTTATAAAACTCCGTCGAGAGTACGTTGCAATGTAATACTTTTTTCCCAGCATTCTTTAAGGTTAAAACAAATAGCTATATCAAAACAAAAACAAAATTTTCAAGTTCGCATTCCTTTTATAATAATTCAAATATTTGTATAACTACGTCCCTTGTTTGATTAGCTTTGCTTTTTTGAACGTTAAGATAGCAAAATATCTGTAAGAAACAAAATTTAACGGATGCTAAACTATATAGCACATGCTATTTAATTTAACTTTCATCTTTTGTCTGATTTAACTAGTGATGTGCCGGATCTTTAAGAAAGTATATCCGCGGATACGGATACTTGGTGTCAAGATCCGGGGATACGCACACGGATACGGATTTTAACTTTTTTTCTCAATCGATATCCGTGCGCGTGACCTTGATACTTTTCGCCTCTTGACGCTTTATGTGACAGACAGGACGGTAAGTTAGGTACATGTTTCGAGTTTTCGGCTTGCGCCGGGCGGCATAGATAATGTTTGTGTTTGGTAGTAGTTATAAAATTGTCAAAAAAGTATTTTTTTTTTTAAACCTTGAAAGGATTGCCTAGTCAAATGTTAAATCTCTATAGTTTTTCACTGCTACCTAATAACCTTTATTCACGGATATTTTAAATTTACTGAAAACCACTTAGGTTAATGTTAGTAACACTATACAGCAACTTTTGTTCTGGATAAAACATCGAAAACGAAAGAAAAAAAATCGTTTTTCCATACAAACTAAGATCAGCTGATAGGTCATTTGAATGGAGGACTGCTTTTTTTTTTTTCATTTCGACGTTGCCTAGATCAAAAGTTGCTGTTTATAGTGCTACTAACACGTACCTAAGAGTTTTGCAGTGAATATAAAATACCCATATATAAAATTCCATCTATAAATTGAAAATTAATAAGGTAAAAGATCCGCCAAAAAAGTCACGGGTTCGGATACGGATACGGATCTTTCTTGTTCCTCAGATATCAGCGGATACTGACACGGATATGGATATCCGACACATCACTAGATTTAACGTCTCTCGACAATGTGGGGGTCCTAAATTTTGCCTTTCCAGTTATTATTATGATAGGGGTCTTTAACGAGTACCTGGCATCGTACAGGCTCGAGACGACATGCCTAAGAATTTTTTACACCCTTTAAAAAATCCTAAGGCCCCCTGTCTGGCTGCTAACTCACGAACTTGGGCATAGTAGATTGTTATGCTAACCATTACACCACAGGTGGACCCAACCTCCATATTTTTCTATTACGGTGGAACAAGAGGAATGTGATAATTTATGTTACATACCTTTTTCTTACATTAAAATATATTTTACTGCTGTCTGTTCATAACACTTGTAAGTAAGGTATTGAGGTTGCAGTAAGAATAAAAAAAACTCCTTCATGCCCACATATGTTCCAATCAACCATTCAAAATTGAACGGGATAGTTAGTATTTAAGTGTTATACGAACCATTAAGAGAATGGTCCAACATAAAATAATCTTTTACAGTTGTATTTTGTATCCTTAATACATTATTTATTCTTTAACTACTGAAATATATCTTACAATAGTAAGGTTGGAATCGATTGAATACGATAAAAATAAATTTCTTTTAAAGTTACAAGGATCAAAACAACGCTGGTAATATTGCATTCTAGATTTGTCCAGTTGATGCGAGATTTGAGGTTCCTATTTCACATCGGATATGATTATTTCATTATTGTTTGCGAAAAAATTACTTAATAATTTCACCAAAGACAACAACCAAATTGAACGTCCCGAATACAGCCTACAATTATTGTTAGTGGTAGGTTACGTGAGGTTTCCCGTCTCTACGTGACGTTACTGAGGAAGACCTTGCGGGTCGCTGCTTTCTACCACCTTTTCTTATCTCCATTTTCTAAATAGTAAAACTTCATGAGATAAAATTAAATTTTGTACCGATGTGAGAACAAGTGATTTTTCTTAGCCATGAAATAACTAAAAAAGAAACGAAACGAATTTTTGGTCATTATAATGCTATGTTTATCTAAATGACAGGTAGTGGTAAGCCTGTAAAACGTGTACCTGTACCTGTAATGTTTCTTTGACAACGGCTGTGCAAGGAGGTGATTATTCTAAATCACGCTCTACCACCAGATTTCTCTCCCTTACGAGTATTTTGGGTACCCTAAGGGTCCTAGATACAATAGGATCCGTTTTCGGCCGCTAACAGATTAAATAAATATCTGTCAGCTAGCGGGGGTTTGAGCTTAGCAACTCAGCGCCCTACCACTGTGCCACTCCACTCCCTTTTCTAAAACCCAAAGTTTTAAATCTTTAAATCAAATTGCACGTTAGTAAATTAATTTCTCGCCTTTATTTGTCGTATTAACATCATTAATTTGGAATTCAGTTAATCTCAACTTGCTATCTTATTATATTTTTACTTAACAACAGAAATTATTGTCTTTTTACATTCTTACTACTGTATAACACAATCGATCAATTGTAACTTACTCATCGCACTTTTCATAGAATTTTACATGTCATTTCTCATAATCACCTATGTTCTCACCTATGTTACTATTAAGTATTAATTAAGACTTTAATATTATTATGATATATCCTGTACCAATTTAACTCACGAAGAGTCTTATGTTCAGTACTGGGAAGACTATACACTTTTGTTTCCAATCCAATCGTTATCCAGGGGGATGATTTGGCCGAGATTAAACTCAACCTCCAGGTATTCCCAAAATTAAGAGACTGGTCATAGATTAAGCTCTGAGGAAGATATGTACGTAGGTAAAGAATTTTACGACACTATCATAACCTTGAATGGATTCACTTCTAATTTATGAACCGCTGCTTGTGAAAATAATAAAATGTATTTACCTTTTGCAGTCCGTTAACGTAAACACTATTTGGAATAACAAGTTGTTTCCTTTGATAAGTAAGACTTTTCTGCTCAAGAATGTTCTGCTCAAGAATGTTCTGCAGGACTTTAAAAAGAATTAAATCGTAAAGAAATTGTAAATAATGTGAAACAGTTTAGGTACGGCTGGGTGCGATTGACCCTCAGGCCATGAGTGCTCTGCCGTCATAGTCATCTGCGCCTGCCAGTTCCTCATGCTACCTCCTACGAATATATCTTCCTCTCATTTATATATTAATTATTTACGAAATATATTTATTATTCTATATATACTTTATATATTTATATTTCAGGTTCAGGAAAGAGTTAATTGGTCCAAGCTCTATGAGCAGGATCTTCACACTGCGCAGCGGTAGAAAAGGGTGATAATACGATGTTGATGATTTATTTATTATTATTACTTTATTAATAACCGGGTGAGTATCATGTTCTCATTATTTTTATTTAAAAAAATTTAATATTTAAGGTTGAACAAATTTGTATTATATTTTACGATTGATACCTCCGGGTAGGAAAAGTATTATACTTATTTCCGTGTATATATATATATATTTATTTATATATAACAGCTCAGTTGGTATGGGCATGTCATGAGGATGCGAGCTGACCGATGGCCCAAACGCATGCTTGAGTTCACTCCAGAAGAGAGAAGAAAGAGAGGACGACCAAGGAAGCAATGGATGGAGGCGATGTATGCAGGGATGGCTGCACGAGGGCTTAGAGAAGGCCAATGGCAGGACAAGAACGAATGGAATACTATTCTTTTTGGAAACGACATATGAACACAATGTTTGTCAATAAAGTCGTTATTATATATATATATATTGTAAATATTTTTTTGATATGAATAAATGGAGATTTGAAACAAAAAAATATATATATATATATATTTTGCATTTCAATTCCAAACCCCTTTCTGCTTATCAGATTCACAAGTAAGACTATTTATCCAGAAACCGACAATAAACAAGATACACAAAATATATAAAATAATTGGAATAAACAGTAAAACTATTTATCAAAACGGACTAATTGGAAGAAACAAGATAAAATATTAAACTAAAGCTAGTTAAAATAATGATAAAAATTAATATACAATAATAATTAGTAGTTAAAATAATCATACTACTTTTTTTATTTATATTATTTCAATTAATTCATTATTATATTTTATTTTGTTTGTTTATTCTAATTATTTTAATTTGATATATTTTGCATATATTGTTTATCCCGCCCTGAAGAAGACCTGCAACTTGAGTCGAAACGTTCGTTTCTAGTAAATAGTTTCACTATTAAAGGGATTGATTATTTTTTTACCTCCACCCGGACCATTTTCATTTCCATATTCTATACGTTCAACTAATAATTATTGAAAATAAATCTATTTTATTTTATTTTTTTAATTGGCGGCGTTTCTTTCTCCCGAACATTTCCTCACGACCAATAACCCCCGCTAAACCGAAATGTTATGACATTACCTAGTAATAGCTCATTATGTTTCCATAGTTGCAATATTACATTCATTAGAAAACACCTTGGTGCAAGTGAACATTGGCTTCATTTTTAATTAGTACTTATTAAATTTATTTTTTTATTTTATTAATAAAAATCCTGTACTACTATATTCCATGAAGGGTCTGGGGTTCAGTATATTGCATGTTTTAGCAAAACAAAACAAAATTTTTAAAAATCTGGCTGTTTATTAAAAATTAATTTTGGGACTACCACGTTTATATTTTAAAGTTTGATTTCGGGAAACGGTATTGGTAATTTTGAAGACCGAAAACTGTGTTGATATTAATTTAATTATACATTCTGGCTTTTCAGATTCAGTTTTAAATAATTAAGGGATATTTTTATAAATAACTTTATAAGCTGAGAGCTGAATAATAATCTACAATTAACATTAAGACTAACGACAATTATTATAGAACATCTATCTCCAAGGCGATAGCTAAATAATCAATGGAGGTCTTGGCATTTGAATAAACACATGAAGGCAAATGAGCTAATCTATACAATGTTCAATAAATAGCCATGACATTCACATTTAAATTCTTTATCCTTGTTGATAAAATAGTAGCTTACAGTAACTAGAGGACACAGTAAGCTCTTCGATTCGCAAGCCATATTTTGGCTTTTGGCTTCATTCGTAGAATTGAATTTTTTTTAATAGAATTTTATATATATATATATATATATATATATATATATATATATATATATATATATATATATATGTATATTTCTTTTTTTTCTTTGCCATCCGATTTTTTTTAATCGACTCAATATACATAATTATCTACAACACAAGTGAATAAGTTTTATAGATAACTCCCCAAAAAATTATTTTAGGGAAATCAATGTTATCAATTTTTTATATTTTTTTGTTAATTGTTTTAATTTTTAACTATTATCTCCTTCTGTCTCCCCATGACAAAGGAGAGAGGGTTCGAATCCCGGCCGGGGGCATATCTTTTCTCTTCAAATAAAAATATATTATCAATTATATTAGAGACGATAAAATCAAAGCTAGGGGCGAACTGAGGTTAGCGCAACAAACTACTAAACCCAAGATCGCGGGTTCGTAGCTCGGCAGGTGGCCCTAGGATTTTTTAAAGGGAGTAAAAAATCCTTAGTTATGCCTTCCTTCGGAAGGAACGTTAAACGGGGATCCCGAGCCTGTACGATGTCAGGTACTCGTTAAAAATCCCTATCCTAATTAAACCTGGATAGGCAAAATTTAGAGCTCCCAATGTAGCATCGTTCGATTAGCCATAGCAGCAAAAAGTTACGTTAAATGAACAAACAACAAATCAAAGTTACTTAAATTAAAAACACTGATATAAAGATTATGAAGTGTTATTTTGTAATATTATTATATTTTTTTCACAGCTGAATAGAAGATGGCCAAGAAGCCTACTAAGTTGAATTTTTTATTAGTGGGTAGTTTCTCCATTTTTCTTTAACTCATGTTTTATGTATCATTCATAGTATTTACTTATTGGATTATTATAATACAGTTGTTAATAATTAGATTTTACGTTTAAATTTGTATTTCCTTTTATTTAACATTTCTTTGTCATTATAAACCTTTGAACTTCATATTTGATATTTTATTTAAATTGGTACATATTTTATAATTAGTTGTTAGGTAAAATATTTAACACATATTGTAATTTGAATTTTTATTAGGTATCAATTTCGCAGGTGGTCGCTTCGAGTAAAGTTTAACAAGTTCCTTTTTTTTTCATTCGTTTCCTTTTTTATATTTTCAAAAATGAAAATAATCTTGAGTTGTAGTATGAAATAAAGACTGTAATAAAGGTAAATGTGTATATTTAGGTAATCATTTCATCAAGAAATGAGCGTTTCATCTAACATTTCAATGTATAGATGATGACATAAACTAAACAGTATGTGTAAGTCGGTTCTTTAATTTTTAAACAGTCAGCAATAAAATTATTTTTATTTTCGAGAATATTAAAAAGGAAACGAATGAGATGTTGGTGTGACTTGACTCGAAGCGATAACCTGCGGAACTGATAAATTGTTATACTTAAATGAGGATATTAAATTACATTGTTAGCTATAACAAAATAATGAGATGTAAGCGAGGAAAGGACAGAGATAGAGAAGAGAAGCATGTGGTTAGGGATGGTTCCATGTGGAAGCATGGGCGAAGAGGCGAGTGGTTTCCCAACAGTTTATTACAATAAGAATGTGAGATTCTTTGAACCTTTGCTCACCTTTATATCCGAGAGACCTTCGATTTCACCTTTAGCTCTAAGCAACAGCCAAGTATTACAAAAGCCGATCTCTAAACTATCGACTTAGCGCTCATAATTCGACTATTCGACCGCACTTTTATAACTAGGAATTGACATTAATAATCATAAAATAATGGATAATAAAGTATTTTTATCGGAGAAACATTTATAATTTTATTTAGGCAAGGGTACCCAAATCGCTGATTGTAACTAATTATTATAAATTAATTCAAGAATAATAATAAATAATATCTGCATATGCCAAAAGTTGGACCATTCTAGTGAAAACTGTCCCGTTGGTTTGCGGACCAGCATCCCTCACTGCCTTATCAAGTGCCTCCAAGGCTTTGTCCTTTTTTTGAGGGGAACTCTTCTATTCCCTTTGTCCTTTGTCCATTGCTTTACCAATCCTATTTATTTACTTATTTAACGAGGATGTTGAAGTGCCTTGTAAAGTTCTCCCCGGTCAATGCCACCATACGCTGCCCTGAAGTCCACAAAAGGATGATTTGTTTTGATATCTGCATTACTTATCTTATTTCAATAAATTTATTTACGACTCGGGAAAACATTTCTCAGTTTAAATTTATTCAGTTCTAATAATAAGAGACTTCCAATGATTGTAAATAACCCGTTTTGAAAATTCCTCATTTATTCCCTATCTAACTATTCTGATCAGGGTTAAAGTTAGGATAGATGAATTCCCGAGAATGTTGTGAAATGTATATATCCGTTTAAGTAAAGTAGCATTTCTATTGTGACGGTTTTTGGAAATTACTTATGCTTACAATCATACGAGAATAATTGTTCGGACTTTGGTATTTGAATTTCTGATAAAAATTCCCTTACAACATTTATGATATATGTAAGTGAAAGCAATAATTGAAGGTTTACGACAACCTATGTAATCTAAAACTTGATCCGGTCTCGAATTCTCAGTACAACCTTACACTAGCAGAGTATTGATGAAATGTGCCTGTTGCTACAACGTTTGTATAGCAGACCTATCATATATGAAGAATAAATAATAATAATAAATTTTAAATATGAAGAAATAATAGTTAAGTCGAGTGTCGAAATGTTATGCAAGTATTACTTAGATCTTTAAGTGCGTTACATACGCCTATCCTCGACACGATATGTCAAACGTTATGAGATCTCGTTCTAATATAACTCAGTGAAATGCGTTATGTATGCTGATGCATTCATGTGGGATTGATATTTCTTGCATACTATAATACATTATAACATTTACGATGACATTCATGAGTAAAATCGTGGTTAAGATCGACGCATAACTTTAATAGACAATCTCCAGCCTATTTAATATTCCATATTCGACCTATTTAACATTCCATCAACATCTCTACTCATGAGACATTACAATAATGGAAGAGCAATATGGAAATACATCTATCAAAGGGGTACAAATAATAAGGATTGTCATATACAAATTAATTACTAATATTCAGAACCGGACTAAAACGATAAGAAATAAGGCGTAAAACTGTCATATTAGACAATATTGGACTGATCAAGCGAAAAATGTGAAAAAATCAAGTTTTAACCGTTTTTTATCCTGGTAGCTAGTTTTCCAATTGCCAGTTTTTTGTTCTTCTCCTGCAAAATTACTGTTTTATGACTCAATCGGTAAAAAAATTAAAATCGACAGTCACGAGGACTGCCGACAGAAGTGGAAACTCAATTTAGAATAAATTTGTTCTTTATTGGATTTCTGAATCAGTTATGATCTGAATTGTTTAAATTTCTAATTTTTAAATTTAAATTATTTAAGTTAGTCTGGTTTTCACGTATGTTGACACTCCAAACAAAAATTAGACACATTTTCTAATTTTGAAATTATATACAGTAGTTTATTTATTAATAAAATCGTATGATGGACTGCACAAGCTCAATACAAAATATTAATAATTTAATAGAAATACTAATTAGTATGTATTTATTACATTTATGCCTTGTATCTGTATTGACAATGTTGTTAAGTTCGACAATAGTTACATCATTTGTTGTTTGAATCATTTCACAAAACAAGACATTTAACTGTTACAACTAATTTTTTAGAGGAAACAAAAAGTTCAACCAGTTATTGATGTTTTAAGTTATTATTAGTATCAATTGCACAACTATTAAACGACGTTTTAGACAAATATAATTATTTTTATGGTTGTATAACTCATGCACCGCCTGCTAGGTGCCAGTATCGAGCATGTTGCTGAAGCCACAAGTTTATCCCCTACCAAAGGTCGCTAAACGCGGCTAAAGAAGTTTTCGCTTAAAAAATAATATCTCATTTTTAAACTTTTCTATAGTTTATTTTGAATGCCTACGCAGCTGGTATGATTAATGCAGTAAAGCAATGATCTGTGAAAAATACAGAACTAATTGGTGTAAATTTGTCGTTCTATTTGCCACAATTTGGCAACCTGAAATCTCATTAGTGGGAACTTTTCGCTTGAGTTTCTCTTGGATTGAGACCAGCGTTTCCTAGTTGGGAGATTGACAAAGGCGTCTTCTTGTTTTGCCAACGAGATACCGATGCAAAGTACCTCGTGTCAGACATTTTAACAGTCCAATCAAGCCCTCAGTTTATTTTCCTACTAAACATCGATGACTCAACTTCCTGTATAACATAAACTCTCCGACCACTCCGAGCTTCATACATGCTAGGAATGATGAAGATTAATACTGATTATAATACGGCTCATATCGTCGATACAAATGCAAAGGAAGTGAAAAACACTTTTCAGGAGAGTGAAAAACTGTTTAAAGATTCAGTGCGTGTCGCCAAAGGTATTTTACATGTGTCGTTATAAATTATTGTATTATTTACAACTCTATAAATATATTATATAATTATCAATACTAAAGCAAACACTATAGATCTAAAACGAAAAATGTATTGTTTTTTTCAGATTCGATACATTGTATTGGTATCGACGATATGGTGACACTAGCGTATGATTTAATACGCTTTATAAATAGTGAAATATTTTTATATATAGTTAAAAAAACATTTATCATTACAATTTATTGAGGGTATAGAGCTTAGTAGATGTTAGCGACTGTACTGTTTCAAAAAACAACCGATGGTTAGGTCGATTTGGTCGAGATCATACTTAACCACCAGCTCCCCCCCAATTAAAAGTATCTAATTGTATGGATTAGCAATAATTAGCAATCATTAAAAGAAGGGTCTGCAAATCCCACAGCATCTATGGCGAGATTAAACAGATTAAATAATTGATCTGTCACAGCGGATTTTCGACTTGGTGGATATTTGAGCGGTCTTACAGGTACATTCTTGGGTTTGTCGTTCATGATAAGTTAATCTGTAGCCACATCTTCGAAGTTATAGTTCGTAAACGATTAATTTGATTATTGAATTGGCATTTAGAATACATTTTAAAAATGCTTATGGTTTAGTTATGATAATATTTGATATTAAGAAAATAAAAATTGCGTGGTCTATTGAGACGCTATCTTACTTATATAAAAGATTCTTAAGCAAAACACTTGAAACAATAAATTAAAAAAACCTAACTATAAGCGAATTAAATATGAAAAATGAAGAAATGACGTGGATGAAATACTTTATCACTGAACAAACAGATCACTTAAATATTGAGTGTCTTTCAAAATAGTCATGTCCCTTTTACGTCAAGATGGATTATTTTCATGGAATTCTCCTTCCGGGTATTGATCTATTTAAGTTAAATACCTTAAATATTATTTTGGACTCTATTCATCATAAACAATAAGTCAATTTTGATTAGTTAATCAACCATTGAAAAGTTGTTATGTGTTGTAGTTATATTCATGTAAATATAAAATATATTATTTTTTTTTATGATTAGAGACAAAAGAATATTGATCGCGTGGCCTTTGAACAGGTGTAGTTTTTTTAACCAAAAGAGAACAAAGCGGGACCACAGGAGATCCCATCGATTCTAGCTCAGCCGCGTCACTGGATCGAAAGCTTGCGATATATATACTTTTAGAATGGATTTAACGTTTTAAAACTTTAAATAATTAAAAAGGATTTTCCAAAACTCTAACATTGATCTTATCGGCTTCGAAAAAGTATACTGTTAAGTATGACTTAAACTCAGTTTAACTTAGTATATTTTAAACTATTTTTCTTCTTCTTTAGCAAATCTTTTCCGTGGTCGTTTAGCAACTAGTTTTCTTTGAAGGTCTTTGCTGGTCAGTATCCAAGGCCCTATCTCCATCTGTTCCGGAAAAATTGAACCATTTTAAATATCGGAAAAAAATTTCTTTCTACCGGCATCCTTGGCTTAAATAAATTATGTTTCCGGGTATATGGTTATCGCCTGTATTGATTAGTATCCTGTATTAATTTAGTGTTTGTAAGCACATCGCACAATAATTGCCTGGGTGGTTCTATGAAAAGTCACCTTTTATTGCAAGAAAGTGTAGTTTTAAACTTTTTTTTTCTAGGAGTACTTCTGTTCTCTAGTTTACTTTTTTAGGGTTTGATATTATATAATTAAGGAGTTCACCATCAAAAGTGGATAACTCCTAAATATCTTTTTCGCATTTTTTTTTATTTATGCTAGCTTAGTCAAGCAATTTCGTCTAACTCGACACTTTATATGTTTCGAAGCATTTTTTATTTATTTATTTCTTGTATAATTTGCTACATTTCACAAAATAAAAATGCTGTACCAATAGACAAGTCTGAAATTAAAAAAAAAATTGTACAAATTTAAATATAGCTTTGGAGAATCATAATTTACAATGAAAGAAAAAATGTATAAAAAACTTCCAACAGATTCGAAGCATAAATCACTTGATTAAACTAGTGAAAAATATGATAAAGTAATTTTTTTAAATAGGAGTTTTCCGCTTTTGACCATGAATTGCTTCATTTGTCTAAACCTGCATGGGAAGTTAACCATTATCATATAAAATATTTAGGGAGTATCCAGATGGGTAATAATTTATAGTAAGGCAGCAAAAGTTGGGAAAAGGAAAATGTTTTTTAGCAAAATAATTAATAAATATAAACAATAATAAAAAAACACGGATATCTAAACAAAACTTGCAAAAACTGGTAAACAAAAGCAGCATTTACTAGATTTCTGTGGCTCAGAGCATGACCACATTGAATAAAGACATGTTCCTTCTATAAAGCAACATAACACCTGCAAACTGATTGCAGAAGACGCAAGCAGTACATGATATGGATATGGGAACTAGTAATTGCAAAATAAGAAATATTCACCCCTTCCAAAAGAGTAGTTGTAGAGGAAAACAAGGAATATCAGCTAAATAAAGTAGTATATCTGCATGAAAATCAAATAATTTCCAATATTAGATGTGTCTTGTTCAAATGTATTAAAAAAATTGACAAGAACTCTCAAGGGACTGCTAGTTGAATGACAAGTTCACTCTTGAATTGAAATTTTGACCATGATAAATTAGATATATTTAATGTAAATGATCGACAATTTATTTTCCAAGACCATTTTTTCTTTATTTAATGACCAAAAAAGTATGATATGAATATAGATTCGCCATAATGAAAATAATAATAAATTTAAACGACAATGATCTAGTGCATTGGGTAGGATAGTCTATTTTGATTATTCATGTCTATTTTGCACTATCCTATTCGTAGGGCACGAAGCTTCTTAAATTTAAAGTTTCACATGTATACCATTTTAAACACTTACTTCGTCGTTAGCCAATGAAACTAACAGTCCAAAGTTTTAAAATTATAGTGTTATATCAGCGAACACATGTGTATGAGCTACCGAAGTTACTTATGGGGCAATTAAGTCAGGTATGGGTGTTTAAAAATACATCAGTAAGATGTCTGTAGTCAAAGTTATTTAAATACTAAGTGAAATGATGTGTAGAAGGTATTATAATCTTGATACGTATGATATTAAAAATATATTCAGAGTTTATTTTTCTTCATTGAGTTGAAGCTTGTTTCTATGGAATTTTAAATATCTTCAAATTTACTGGGGGGCTTTCTAACTATTACAGAAGTGCATTAGTACTCCTAAAAAATAGTGAGAAAGTTGTGTACTAGAAAGTTTTTACATGATCTGAATAAACTGTATCCTCCAATTTGGTTCCCCATTCTCAAGGTTATGAAGGAGAGAAAGCTATGTTGTATCTTAATGAGCCTGGAAAGGATAACTAACCCTCCATGTATTTCCTTGAATGTGTAACGGTTTTTATATTTTTTTTCTTCTCCTTGTTATCCGAATTCGGAAGAGGACAGTCGGAACGAAGATGGGAGGGCATTGCAGACATCCGCATTGAAGAAGTTGCATGGAAGAGCGTGCAGAGAGTTCCTCCTGTTATGCGCTCGACTCCCACTTCCTGTAAGTCACAATTCTTCCCTGAGTGCGGCTAAGCAGGCTATTGTCGCGATCGACATTAGTCACGTATCCGTTCCACTTATACTATCCCGGGAAATTCTGCTTTAACAAAGTAACTTCCACGACCGTTGTGGCACAAGCGCCGGGGGAATAGGGAGTGCATTTGGGATAGGCACATCGATGAATGACTACTTTAATCGACGTATCGGTTCGTTGGTTATATGAGTCGATCAGGAACACAAGCGGATAACTCCAAATTTTAAAAATTAATTTTTGCACATTTTTTTTTAGTTTTGAAATTCTCTTGTAACATCAGATTCAGAACCGGACTAAAATCAAGAGAAATAAGGCAGTACAGTGTCGTGTTAGGCATTAATTCTTGACTAAACTAGCGAAATGTGTAATGATAAAGTTTTAAATTCAAGAGTTATTCACTATTGGTCTTGGACACCTCAAATAATCTATCTCTTTGATTGAATGGGATACGCACGAATATGCCCTTTGAGAAACCACAGAAAAAATAAAACTGAATATATATGTATTATAACACTTCAAAATTGGACTTTTAGCTATACATTAGAAGGTATGAATGTAGTTTATTGGGAGTAAGAAGGGTTGACGTGTTTATATACGAAAAATTGTACAAAAAAATATATCCATGTTGTTGTTTATTTTCGTTTTATTATTGTCATTTAAGAATACATCCTGGTGTAAGACATTGGAAGGCTCTTACTGGTGTTATTCAACTGTAAATGACACTCCTATTAATATACGAGGAATAAACCAGGAATTTGTAGCGTAGGACTGTAACTCCATGATGCCTTTCGTACCTGAAGGTTGGTCCGGCAATGATAACTGTTCCGAAGGCTATCTTTCCATTTTACTATAAATGTCCTTGTGAAAATTAAGGTAAGTTCCTTTCAATTTGATAATTACTTAGAATTTTCAAAATATTATGATGTCAATTTCGATTCAAGTTTTATCTGACTGGATAAATTTAAAAATAGTGTAAAGTCACATAGAATATAACATATTCTACAAATCAACAATTCGTGTAAACTTAAAAGGAAGAAGGCATATTTAGTTATAATTAAAAACTTTGGTTTCAAAGTTATTGTAATGTAATAAACTTCTTTACACATTTTAAACTTATCTATCTTCTGTAACATCTCTCAAACTTTGTGAACACCTATTTTTTGTAGTTGACGAATGATAATTTTATAGATATTTAATTGTATACAATTGTAAAGACAAATATTATAATAAAAAACAAAAATTAATAAATTCCTTAACAAATATTTATTTAAGACGAAAAATATTTTGAAAGTTATTTGTGACGAATAGACACAAACGCCTAATTTATCACTTAATGCATAATATCCAAGACTATATGTATATTAATTTCTTGTGTTTACGAAAAATAAAAAGTTATTCCATCGTAAATAATAGCTTAAGAAGCTACAATTTTATATAAATGCCAACTTGAATACAATACTTGGCTGCTGAAATAAACTTTAATTAACTTTTTCGTAAAAGTATTAAAATGCGTTGTTTGTTAAGAATATTTATAATTATTTTGAAAAAAATCACAAAAATTTTCTTAGGGCAATAAATCCGAAAATTTGATTTTCATAAACTGCATTATAAAAGCGATAATGTAATAAGTAAAAACTCTCTCTTGCAATTAATTTATCTCCTACTGTAAAATTTAATTTACATATTTACGTCACTTCTTGTTTCTCTGATGAAACTATAAATTCTATGTTGTAATTGTTGATAAACAAAATTAAAGAGTTTGAGAAAAAAAAAACAATAACAAAAAGCTGTATTTAGAATCGGTCTAGAAGAAAAAAGTTGTTTACGGTTCTATTGTCAATACTATCCCCATTCTTTATCTATTTCTTATAAATGAGCACTCCTGAATTATATAATACTTTTACGCACTAGTAAATATTTGTGACGTATATCTAGATAAATGCGTTGTTTTTGTAGTTTTAAAAGAAAAAAAGGCTGAAAAACAACCCAATTTTGACAAATTTTTGAAATGATTTGCGTACTATTAAGGATCCAGCATGGATGAGTTCTCACAATGTGAGTGAAATGCTACTGGCCTTCTGGAAACCTGATTTTATGGTCTTAAAACACATTACTACTGCCTTCTATTAACATCACCTCAAGACTGGCACACTCATGGCTTACGTAATTTTATATTTTAGTTTGTCTGAGGTTTCTAAACAGTTACGAAACTTCTGGCTAGACAATCCGTTAATATCTTACTGTTCTTGAATAAGCTTGTGAGAAGTTTTATTGAACAAATTTTAGAAATAATATAACATTATTTAATAAATAAATATATATATATATATATATATATGAATCTATGAAGTCTCACTTCATCTAGACTTCAACTAGGTAAGTCCTAGTTCTTCATAGCTGCTTGTGGTGATCTCTCATGAGTACAATAAATTCCTAGCGTTGGGCTTGAACAGAATAGGTAATTTTCTTTTATTACATTAATACATTAATCTTTTAACTACCGCAATGGTTGTTTATTCAAAGATTAAAAAAAATTCGTACGCATATAGCAGTGTAATAATATAAGGCCATGTTATAGACTAATCTAAACTATATAAATCTTGATATTTCATCTGTTCTTTCCTTCACTAAAAGGAAGACCATAACTATTTGAAAATATTTAATAGTTTATTGTAAGTTTTAAATAGTCAGGTATAAATACTAATTAATGTTATTGAATGTATTAATTTTTCGTAATTAATTAATATTTACAGTTTGATTTATTTTATAATAAATATTGATTTATTTCAATCCTACAAACGTTGTGATGATTTTGGTTTTTGTCTTTTTTTTCATATTAGTCATTTTTCTGGTACAAGCCTCTTAAATTAGGTAAATGGAGAAAAAATACACAATATTGAAAGTATAATTACTGGCAACTTCCAGCAAATGCAATATAGTACGATCTAAAAAATTTTTTCTTCGACAAATCCGAAAATATCAATAAGTCTAATTCTTAAGAATAATTTAACCCAAAAAAAAAATATCATTTCCTCACGTGTCATGAATTTATATACAAAATTACACAAGTTAATTGAAATTCACTTCCTGCTGGATTAACATATACTTTTAATTATTTTTCTTTATTTACCGAAATTCACAACTGTATAAGAGAATAGGAAAATGGATGGAGATGGTTTTTACCGTTTCTAATTATTCTGCAGACAGGTTCAGCAACTATATGGCATAATCTAAGTCAATTCAGATTTTTATGAACAACGATTTGACAGATTGACTGGATAATGGGAAACTATAAAAAATAGTCATAAATTTAGTTAGTACAAATTTCGTTCCATTTAAAAAAAAAAAATATTTTATACAAAAGCATTGTGGTTTAATTTCAATTTTAGCACACCAATAAACAAAATAAAATTACTTTTACAGAAAAAAAAATCAATAACTTAAAGATATTCTGATTTAAAGACATTAGCTACATCAAATATTTACATATATTCAATTTTATAAAGGTAAAGATTATTAACCTAGATAATAAATACATAAGTAAATAGCTAAATAGTTGAATACTTGATTCTTAGGAAATATGATAAGTTCAGTGATTAGTTAAACCTTTCTAAGGTAAAGGCATTTCCGGAATACACTTTAGTAGTTAAAAAACGGTCTATGTTCGCATTGCAGTGGTTAGTAGCAACGATTATGAATCCGTTAAAATACGAATTGGGTAAAAAAAAACTTCCGTAAAAAAAGAGTCCCGTTGAAGATAGATTATCACTTTTACAGTTAAATAAAAAAATTATCGTGAAGAAAACGTGATCTAGCGTTGAAAACGTGACCAGCCTGACTCACCAGTCAGCTGTGAACCAGGCGCAGGGTGTTCGCCATGGGCCATCGTCAAGTATCTAGATAGGAATTTTTAAATTATAATCAAGGAAAAACCTTTAAAAATATAATTAATTGGTTATTAATCCCTGACTTGGATACCTGAACAGCGATGTGGAATGTTCAAGACTTGGAAATAATATTACGAAACCGCACAATGATCGAGAGGATGAGCTGTTGCTGCGATATTACCCAATCTGGGAGTTAGGGGCAAGAAAGTGGCATTCACTAAAAAAATCTATGCATCTTGTGTTTCCTAACTGTCTCCTAATGACGAAGAGTAAGAGGTAGGAAACTCTGCCTCCCTTTCACGTGCCCCCACTCGCAGGAGGAGTACGTCTTACATTATCACCGACGTGACATATTATGTGTTGTAAAATGGAATAGTCGTAAAATGGAGTGATGAAATGAAAAGTGGAATATAGCATCGGAAGAAGAAATAGCGTAGTGTGGAAAAATTATCCGATTGTTTGTCGGAGGTTGAGACAATATCGGGGATGGCGGAATAACCAAAACTACTCCGTGAGGAAATTGCAATAATAGCAAGCACCCTAAGTTTCTGGGCGTAGGCCGTGACGCAACATCTTGCCACACCCTTGGAGCCCATCCCAATCATTGCTAAATTTATTTATGTAACTTAATACATAATCGAGACTAAAACATTCCTCGAAAAACAATTGCATCATTATTCGGAACATTACTTTTATCTCTGTCGAAACACTTACAATCTCTTTCTCAGGTTAAAATCTGTTCAACGTAACATCTCTTTTAGCTTTGCATTTCATTGGATTTGGAAACTACATCTATTACATTTTATATATAAGACTTAGTTTTGTATATATCTACTTACAGTAAGAGGGGGACTTTGGCCATGACGATTGTTCGGTTACCCACTTGCGACTGGAAACCCCTGGAGAAGGAACTGCCCCCTCCACCGCCGATCTAAGGGGGGTACCTGGAAGTGGAGGAATCCGTCCACGATATATTCACGCGGCCTCCTTCAGAGCGGCCTTACAATCTCCAACAAGGGTCGTCCGCCAGGCCCAAATCTGTTCTTACCCTTGGTCAACCTTCCTACCCCTGTCCAAACTTGCTCACGGACTTCCGGGTCACATGCCGATTTTGTAGATTCGACACAGAAACGACATTAACTCGTGGTAATTAGCTATATACATAATATGTTATATTAATCCCTTTTTAATTCATACTTACCCTGAAAGCCTCATTTTTCATTTAATCGGAATAAAGAAAATTATATAAACTTAGAACCCCAACATCCTTCTTTATCATCCTCACATGTCATTTCTAGCGTTGAGGAAATAAGAACGTCAAGATCGATGAAAATCGTATATCTTCAACAATGAGTTTCTTGTACTTAGGGAAGAATAATCTGATTACGTTATATACTTTAATAATGTATTACAAACATTTTAACTACATAAGATATTCATTAAAATATTTTAATTATAGTTTCAACTGGTTATAACATCTACAGTCCCAGTGAATAAGTGGTTAAGTCAAAATTTCTACAAAATGATTTTTTATAGCTATTGGTCAACTGTTTTGATTTTTAAATATTTTTGTTTTAAAGAGAAAAGATATGCCCCCGGCCGGGATTCGAACCCGGAACCTCTGTCTCTCCGTGACAGGCATTTCTACAAAATGAGTTTCTAGTACTTAGAGAGCCAGAATCGTGTCATTCTCTTAGTGCATAAGTGGTTAAGTCAGGCCTGGCTTGAAATTGAGTTATTGCCTATACTTTACTTCCATTCCAAACCAAAAACTAGGAAAATTACACGTTTCAGTTCCCTCAATACAATTAACTCTCTCTGGATAAAATTCGACTTAACCACTGACTAGCCTGGAACTAAGCCTTATCTCATTTCAGGTATTAAATTGTTTTCAAAAGTCACTTTATATTTTATAAAAGTATAGCAGAAAATTAATAGTTACGTAATAGATACTTTGAAATTCATTAGTTATTTTTACATAAGTTTATTCCAAGATTGATAACTAATACCTACAGATTAGTAAAATCCACAAATTACAAACTAACTCAGTTTTTTACTGAATACGGATATACCAAATCATACTTGCACAGAATACCACACATTGCTTGACAATACTTCTTCACTAGACAAAGAACAATATACATTTGCATTTTTTTTTTGTTGATTGTATAAGTATTAACGCTTTTTTATATATTTTAATCATCATATATGTTGTGAATTAATTCTGTAAATATGTAATTAAAAGACACATAGTATACACAGACACACAAATAAACAGATCTTTCAAAGGGTTACTTATAAAGATTACTAGAAAAAAGAACGTTTTTTTTCTTTATTTATTATTTATAATTTTATTTTGAAAAGATTATATTCAATTATTAAAAGTATTGATAATAATTAAGGTTTATTTTTATAATAAATTTGTCTTATTCCTCTCTCTCTCTCTCTCTCTCTCTCTCTATATATATATATATATATATATATATATATATATATATATATATATATATATATATCCAACCCAATTTATTAAAAAAGAATCTAGGAACTTTCTAGTTTATATAATATACCAGATAGGAAATCCTACATATTGTATTCTAATATGAAAGAGACAGCCATTATAGTCCACTATAATTCGAACACACTTTTTTTTTTCAAATTATGATGCGTTGGACCTCGTTACTTCGATCCGTGTTAATATTTTTAATGAAAGCCGTCTCTAAGTGGGAAAACCACCTGTCTATAATAACGCAATGTTTTCTCATTAATCTCCTCCATATATTAATATTACTTTTTTAGCCATCCTGTAAAATTTAATTTCGTGAACTAATCCGGTTCTGTTCGCCAGCCCCTCAATTATGCAAAATGGACAATGAGTTATAAAACAAAGGAATTTAGAATGAAATTTTTTGCATGAGGCCTGTGTGGAAAAATCCATATCGGTTTAAGTACATATTATATAAAATAATCGTCTTAGGAGTGAGAGTCGGTGCATCAACTATTTCTTCAAATTAGTCACATGTGATTTCCATGCCAGTCTTCTGTCCATTTTAGGCCCCAAGTACTTTTCTGTTTGTTTTTAAGATAAATATCAGAAATTTAATGAAAAACTCTTCACTAAAGTTACTTGTAGTCTATTTTTTTCAGATAATAATAAAAATACATAACAACGCCATCTTATGGCAAAATATTTGGACAAATGAAATAACTAAATTTTAATGATTTTTAAAAATGTTTAAAACATTACAAGATACAGAGTAATGCCTATAATATTATTAAAGATTGAGCCTTGAAGGAAGATTTTTTTAAATTTAAAAACATCAAAGCAATGGAAATCGGTTGTATGAAATAAATAAGAAAGAATTTCATTTCTAAAATTGTATACTGAATTCATTGGAGTAAAACTTATTTATTGAGTTTTCTTTAAAATTTTATTTTTAACCTTGTAGAATGTAGAATGCAAATGTAGACTTTTTTCTATTTACGAAGTTAAACTAACCTAAAATATTCCTAACGGCTTGATTTTTTCTTGCTTAATACATCCCAGAATTTATTACTGTTTTAGCGCAACCATATTTCAACAATACCCGATCCCCGATCAGAACTCCATAACCATTGCCTCCAGCGAAGCTGGTGATGATGTAAGATTGAACGTCTTACCTCATGAAACAATTCCACTTCGAATAATCTACTGTAAAGTAGGTTCCTCGCTATAAAATAAAATTATTTTCACAACTGTAAAGTAGGTTCCTCGCTATAAAATAAAATTATTTTCACAATCGTTTAAATTGTTATGAGAACTTATCAAACATTTATGAATTGAATTGAGGTGATGGAGTGAATTTAAAAGTTTATATATTTGTTAAAATATACAACTGAATTTAAACAATTGAAGCAAATATGAACTGTGATACATGTGATTATGACATGTTAGACATACTTAAAACCTACTCATTGGCAGAACTCAAATATTGCAGAATACAACAACCCATGAAGGATCTTCATGCCAAGGTACTTCTTGGAAAATTCTTGAGCATGGAAGGAGCGTGAGCCATTGATCACGCTTACCGTCAGGTTTTTTCTCCGATTAAGCCCCAGGAGGCTCTCCAGATCCCGCGGTTCATCCCTGGCTGTCAACAGATTAAATAAATTATCTACCACAGCTGGATTTGAACCCGCGACCTTCGGCAGGGCTTCTTACTCCTGACAAACCAAACAGGATAGGAAATGTGTGTATAAATATATCGATATATTATTTATTTTTCCACGACTGTATTATACGATATATTATTCCTTTTTTAAAAATGGAATCGGATATATATTACTGGTTTTTCTTTGTAAGTTGTCATAATAGTAATATTCAATTTTTTTTTGCTGACAGAACTGTTGGGTGAAATCTTTTCAACTATATTCTTTTAATTATCAAACACTGATAAGCAGAAGCCTCTTACATCTTTATTCCAAAGCATCTGTACGTCTGGAAGTTTCAAATATATATTCGTAAATCATAAAGACTTGTGCCTAATCTGGTATAACGCATGCAAGAACATAGTTTAGTACATTGGATACAGCTTCTAAAGTTCAGTTGTGTTTTTTTTTTTGTACTGTACCTATATAGTTTAAAAATATTAATTTGTTCATGGTATATAATTATTCTATAAAAACTAATACATTATAATTTCATTTGCTTAAACATCAAAGAGGGAGATAGGGAAACTGTTCACTAATCCCTTTCCTAAAACATATAAGAAGTACAATAGACAGGGCGAGCTGTTCTACTATTTTCACCACGACCATCATTGCTTTATCCAGTTATGATGAAAATCGTAACTATAAGCACTGATCCCAATCCTGCTCATTTTTTCTAAGACGAAAAAAAATTTTGAAAATAACAATTATCCAACGCAAGCAGTCGACTCGTGGCGTATCAAGGTGTAGTAATTGGGCTGGTATTCGTTTTCAATCGCCATGCACCTTATTCCTCATCATTATTATTATTAGTCGTAAAGCTCCCAAAGTGGAAGAGATGCTAAGTAAAAATTGTCCACGATTGGGGCTTCTTATTTGCCCACCTTGTTATCATTCTTTGCAAGAATTTTACCTCATTATTATAAAGGAGTGAAAAAAAGCCGTTGGTGAACTCTAAAACATTTCATCAATTTTGAAAAATAAATAGAATGGAATTGATTAAAATGTACTATTTCTTTTTTTATTTATAGAAATTTACAACTCTATTTTTTTTTCTCATCCTCCAAACTTTTATTTACAATATAATACAAATTTACAATGAATACATGCAAATGCTTATATATAAAAAAGCCATCTGTTACCTTTCGGTATTTTAAGGCGTTACAATGGGAGTCCGCTGAAGGCGGTTTTTACTCGAACCGGCTCAAAGCCGCTGACTTTATACAATGCAAATACAAAACAGGGAGGGACCGTTTAGCGGGATCAAGAATAATGGTAGAAAGAAGAAAATGAAGGAAGGAAGAAGGAAAACGAAGGAAGGATAAGGAAAAGGGAGTACTTACCCTATCCCTAGATCAAATGTAAGCACATCGACCAAGGGAACACTGCCCTGCCATCTCCCAGGTCTGGGGGAGGGTGGTTTTAAGTCCCTAAATAGGGTGTTCCACAGGTCTTCAGACCATCAAAAAATTTGATGTGCCTCCGACCTATGTATTCGGGCACCGAGGGAAGCCGAAGCTGGTGTTAAGTGCTCCCACGAGCGATGTGCCACTTACGATCTTTCTAAGGATAGAGTTCTGGTAATGCTGCAGCGTTGTTTTGTAGAGGTGACTCAGTAGTGGTGCACCATAGAGCAACGTAGGTCTTATGATGGACTTGTAGATTTGCAATTTCAACCTCAGTGAGAGCTGCGGCGACAAGAGCAGATGGTATAGCCTGTGGGATTTCTGTCGTCCCAACTTCAATCTTGCCATAAAAATACTGCAACTAAATAGAATGAATAATAATCAAACAGAGTGAGATAAAAGTGAATAGAAAAACTACCCACTGGTAATACTTAATAATTATGTAATTGCAATGTATCTTAATTATTTTTTCGTTTGATAAGAATTTTATCTGTTCTTTTAATTGTTTTCATTTATCATTAGTTATGATATGTTGTAATATGAAAAAAAAAATCTAAGAGATTTACAGATAGAAAACTTAAAAGGATAAATTAAGGATTAATTAAAAAGTCTGGTTTGATCAGTTCACAATTAGTAAAATTCTATTTAATGCGTTTAAATTAAGTACTACCCCTGGGTAGTTTCTCCACTTGTCTATGCATGCCAATCGTTATCATTCCTGCTATTTACTTTTTGTCTTGTTAAAATACAGTTGTAAATGTCAATGAATAAATTATTTTTAAAATATGCGTTTAATAATACAGCTGTGTATTACGATTGATACACGATACGATAGAATGGGCAGTGTAGCTTGTCCTAAAGGTTGCCTATCTATTCCAACCTGAACTTAGCAGGTTGGACGAAGGCGACTTAATCTATTAAGTAATTTTAGTTAGCCTGGTTTAGTGATTCTGAGTGTCGTAACGATGGGAATCCCCGTCACATGCAAAATAGTTTTCAATGTGAAATCAAGAAACTGAAATGTGACCCAGATGAGGAGGACAGACTCCATTTAGCAGTGGATATGGGTGTGACTGAAATACCAGTTGGAGGAGCGCAAGGTCGCTATGGTCATATAATAGTCTTCACCGTGTTGGCTCTGGAGCTGGCTACGACCGTTCGAATTAACTGGAAAATGTCCAAGGACGTTGGCAAGGAAGTTACAAATCAAGTTTCTGCAATTCCATCCGTGTCAAGATTGATTAAGTCTCACAAGTTTTACTTGTTGCATTCTTCGGGACCAGCGTAATTTCATGAACATAATATATTGTACATCATTAGATATCAAAGTGTATTTAACTCAAGGATTCACTTCGAACGTACATTTTTTTTTTATTAAGAAAATTTAATATTTTTCTTTTTATTTAATAAAGATTTTTTTTTTGTTCAATATGTTATTCATGGCTTTCAATAAGTATTACAAATCAAATTTTATTTTTCATTGTACCTAAAGTACCACCTTAAAAATATACTATATTTGTTTTTATTTATAGAAATTTACAACTGTATTATAATAATACTGCAAGTAAATAGAATGGATAATACATAATGGAGTGAGATAAAGAAAAACTGAATAGAAAAACTGTCCACTGGTGATACTTAATAATTAGGTAATATTTTTTTCGTTTGATAAGAATTTTATCTTTTCTTTTAATTGTTTTCATTTATTATTAGTTATGATATGTTGTAATGTGAAAAAAAAATCTAAGCGATTTAAGAAATTTCTTATGAAACTGCAAAAAAAGACTTCTTTTTTTCATTGTCATATTCCCAATCCTGTTCACAAAATTACGTAAAAAAAAAATCTAACATTTTTATTTTATCACCAACAGGGGTACATAAAGAACTACGTTTAGTTATTAAAAACGTCTATATGCGAGGATTTCTACATGGCATGGGGTATATACGATGGTGGGTTCTCATTCTTTACCACGCCAAGCACGTTGCCTCCTCCCAGACCTGGATGATGGAACAATGTCTTTTAAGAGGACCACAGACCTTCAGCCCATCAAAGAATTTGCCTCTTGCCGATATACTCTGACATCGCTGGAGCTTCTCATTGATGGCCCTGCTCATAGTCCTCTGGAGCTTGGTATACCTGACGATTTAAAAAAGAACAATGCCCTACAACTTTTCAAAGTGATCTTGTATAGGTTTCGGAGCAGTAGTGCATCTAAGAGCATCACAGGTTGAATGGTTACTATTATAAGTAACCAACCCATTATCACACTATACGTTAGGCGGTGTGCCGAGCATTAAAGTCTCCATGGAATTCCATGCTGAGTTCTCGCCTGGGAATATTGTAACATCTTCACAAAAGTGACAAAAGCCCTTGATGTCTTAAAGACATAGAAAACCTAAACAGATGTTTCACCTTTCGGCATACCTTGTAATTTTTCACCAATACTGTATTATCTTCTAAAGTTGTAAGCACTGAAACCCTTCAAACTCGGAAGGCCTACTGAAGTAAAAATTATGTGTGATTGGTCAATAAATGATATAAATCCAAAAATGGTGTTTGATTGGCCACCATTTTGTATTCCAAAAGCCTTGTGGCTGCTTTATTTTTTTAGCACCCCATCCAGGACATAATTAAATTAAATGTAATTAACCATCGTGTAAAATATGTCACAATTTCCTGCATTAGCCCCTGGGCTGTATCATACATGGCTAAGTTAATCGACCTTTAGCAGGTAGTCTTAATAGAATAAAATAATTATTCCCCCTGGAACTAAATATTTAATAGGTAATATATTAATATACTGTATTATATAATAAAAGGTACCTTTTCAATGAGGTGAATGGTGACATTGATTTCTGAGTATCAATCTGATATAACCCAGTAATTTCAATAACGAACTTCAAATATATTGGATTACACATGCCTTAAAATGTAAAATACTAGTTTTATTCTTATAATTTTTTCCTTTTTTTAAACTGGATTTATTTGAATTTCATCTTCAAGAAAAAAAATAAAATCGGCTTCCAGTCAACTCCTTTATTGTTTTATATGATAAAACGTTTCGACACTATGGTGTCATTTTCAATTATTTATTTTTCTGCATTCCTTAACTGGAAAGACAATATTTTTAAAAATCATTTTTAAGGAGATCTTTTGTCCTCCATAGTCAAACTTATATTCTTAAACTTAAACAAACTTATAGTGTCGAAACGTTTTATCATATAAAACAATAAAGGAGTTGACTGGAAGCCGATTTTATTTTTTTTCTTGAAGATGAAATACTAGTTTTAATAAAAACAATATAAAGAACAGCAAAATATAAAACAGAAAAATAAGTAAACATATATTAGTAAATATTGATTATTTATATTATAAGTTTTTAAATAATAATTATTTTGATTGATATGAATTAAAATAAGTTTATTTTGACAACTCATTAGACCATTCATGCAAAATGTTTTATGACCAATGAAAACCTATTTGATACAAATATATTTAGTCACAAAATGTCTAAAAGCTACTTAATAATACATTTTCGGACAACTTTACTTTGATACTTACAATCAGTATTTGAAAATAAACCTAACTCTAAATAAACTTATACAATTAAATTATTTCCAAATTTATCATTAAATTTACTGTAAAAAATTGTTGGAATGAATGGCTAAAGAATTTGTTCATATACACGTATATGGTACATCAATATCTAGTTTTATGAGAAACATTGCTTTAAGTTTTGGTATCATATTTAACTGACTTTATGAAACCATATAGATATTCTTAATTGTATTAATCCTTAGCCTAAATATAAAAATGTTATTCATTTTTTTAATTCCATTCCTTACCTTTTTTGTCTTTCAAGTAATAATGCAAGCCACCATTCTCGACATTTCCATAATTTAGTAGAATATTTTTCAATTATTAAATTTTGTTGAAAAACTTGTGTTGCAGCCTCCACTTTGCTTGACTGACTTATATTCTTATTAGGATAAATACTGTACCTTTTGTTATATATCTAACTAAATAGATAAATATTTATCTCTAAACTCCTTCCAACCAAAATTGCCATTAGACTAAATAGTTCCATTCTTCTGTGATCTTTTCTTTTCAGTGTTAGCTGGAAAAGAAGATTAAATTGGTTGTCTTATCGAATTGTCACTACCTTTTATAGAGCTGTTTCAATCATGATTACCTCTATAAGGTGACTCTTAATTCTAGCAGGAATAGAATTAATTCCTTGCATTATGTGTAGAGTAAATTCTATGACCGCTGCATATATCAGCAAACTGTTTTTGGTAAGTTTTTTTATGTAGTCCTTATAGTCAAAACATTCATTACATATTGTTATTAAGGATAAACTTGGATTCTCACATACTATTAATAATTATTTTCATGATTAAATCTGCAGGACTTGAAAATTAAAGTTGTTTAAAGACTACTCACTTGAGTAGTTACTGACCTCTGAGGTTATTTATATTTTTTACCATATCATTAAAAGCCCAGTAGTGATGGATTAAAAAAAAAAACATAGACATAAATGGATTATAGTATTTATCATCTAACAATTATATGATTTCAGAGGGGAAACAATTAATTTACTACAATTTTTCAATTAATAAATTGTATTTATTAAATTCATATTTTATATTATACTAACATCATTACAATGTAAGCTTCAGACATTTAATTCTAAACAACTATTAACAATACTGTTATAAAACTATTTACAATTTATGTAATCTTAAAAAAAAATGAACACGAAAATAAATTTGGTTTGCTTTCAATTATTTTTTATATTTAAAATTAAAAAAAATACGAAATTCAGACTAACATTAATAATAAATTATCTTTATCTATGTTAACCTGTGGCTAAAAAATATACATGATGGATATCTCAATTTTATTCATATAATCTCTATTTAATTAATACATAAGAGATATTATTATATGGATCACTTGAACATAATGCATGTAATTTCAAAGACAAAAGACTTGATAAAGTTACATAGCTGGTAGAATTAATTATAATTTTTTATTATCAGTCTTTTTATTTCAGGATTTTTTCCTGAATGTGCAATAAACACTCGCCCAAGAATAACATTCTTGAAAATTATAAACTTCAAAACTTAATCTTAAACAAACAAATCTGTAAGGAGTACCCAGTAATTTATTAAATGGGTAATTAACACAAACCTATTTATGGCAGCTAGTATCTGCTTAAATAATTATGAGGAATAAATGAAACCAACATTATCAGTGATAACTGACAATATTTCAATAATTATTGATTCATTTAGATTTGCCAAAAGTAAAATGGGTACTAGTACATTTAAGAGCCTGCTGGCATCAGCGCGCTCTGGTGACGCGTCTCCTAACCATCTCCTACTGTTATAGTAACCTTTAGTTGTTTTGTTATTGTTTATGTCAAGTTCAACGTGAATCTGTTTTTCATTATTTCCTTTAAATATGAGTTGGAATTTGAAGAAGATTTTTCGGAAGGTGTACGATGAAGAAACAGCTGTTAGGTTTCTTCAGGAGCGTAATGTCATTCCCCAGAAAATGCATTGTGTTAATGGACATTATATGAAACTGCAAGTGGGGAATAAAATTAGATGGAGATGCCAGAAAAAAGGATGCAACAAGACCTTTCGACCCAATTTTTGAGAGAGAAGAAGAGACCCTTTCGATGCAATTTTTGAAGATATTGCTGTTTTTAATGAGCATTGTTTATAATCAATCTTTAATTGTTTATCAGAACAATATTTTAGATATTTATATTGTATTCATTAAATAACAATTTTTAACTAAAATTGTTATTTAATGAATATTCCTTGTAATATATGTTTTATTATTTATAGTTTAATTTTGTCTACATGTTCCTCATTTATTTCATTTCCTATAATCTGTTGTATCATTATGAAAGGCAATGCCTATTTCAAATTGATACATAAACTGACAAGGTCCAAATAGTTGAAGTAAGTGACACCTGAGCGCGCTGATGCCAGCAGGCCCTTAAATGTACTAGTACCGTAAAATGTAATAATTTTTATAAATTGACTAAAATGCATTGAGTCCTACAATTTTCGGGATGTTAGATTTATCAAGAACCTGGACTACAATCCAGACTGCTGCCTTTCCTCTAGCAACTGCCATGTTTGTTACAAGGATGCTGTTTTTCACAAGAGCTCCTGAAATCAAAGAGATATATAGATAAACTTCTATATTGAAATTTTTAAAAAAAAGTTTGTTAGTAAAAATATAATTTAAAAAAAAATTATTGATCTAAATATTGTGACCGTAAGTCAACTTACAGTTACTGACTTGACTGACTCAGTTTATTTATGGTTACGTGGATTATAGTAGTTACTAAAAAATATTAACATATTTAACATAAGACATACCTAAAACATTGGGACAGTCTACATTAGCCTTTGATCCTTCAAAAATTAAGGAGTTGGAATTAAGCAGAACTCCTGAACAAAATTTTGCATCATCAATTGATAGCAGCCAGCTTTCTCCTCCTCTTATTGTTCCTACAAGCAATGAAAAATAGGAATTTTATACAATTATAATAAAATGAGTTACAACTGTTAATTAAATTAACTATTCTATGAAACTTTTTTAATAATATTATAAATTCAAATTTAATATTGAAAATATAATAATGTGTCAATAGAAAGGTGTTGGTTACTCTACTAATACTAAATTTATGAATAATCATTTTAATTTTCAATAGTAAATAATTACCAGACACTTTGTGAGGGTTCTTTCCAGATACAGCGATTGTTACTGTTGGTTCAGACATCTTGTCTTGGTGAGATTGAGTAACAGCAACTCCAGCTTCCTCAGCAAGAAACAGAGCATTGATCAGATTGAGACCATTCTCAGTCCTTCCTGACATGAGACCGGCACAAACAGCCGTTCTCATAAAACCAAGTGCTTCTAAACCTATAAAAAATATAAATGATTTAATATAAATATTGTATTTAAATATAACTATTATAAATTAAAGAGGTAGCGAAAGAAAAAGAATTATAAATTAATTTGTTTGTGCGCTAAACTCTAGCTTACCTGTTATTGTGATGTCAATTTTCATCCCTCCTAGAGGTTCCTCCTTGTAGAGCCTCCCGACTAGATTTCCTAAATCTCTTCCCAAATTAATCCAAGCTGAATTCGATGCTATTCTCAAATCATTAAGGACAGGAGCATTAACAACTCCTGCTAAACCTTCGCCAGGTTTGGCTATGGATATTAATTGTTCAGCTATTTCCACAGCTACTCGCTGTTGTGCTTCAACAGTACTAGCACCTGTAATCATAAAAAAAATGTTATAACAATTAATATTTGTTACATCACCAATTATAATATTGGACAATTTAATTTAACCTGTAGAAAAAAAGATCCAATATTTTTAAAACACCATTATCCTGTTTTTAAAAAAATTGTTCTCATTGTACAGACATATTAATAAAATAATTTTTTGACTTGAATAATTTATTCATTAAACGTTAAATGTTGAATAATTTAAATAAATTTTAAAATTAACTAAAAGTAGTTCTAGTTTTGCAAAAGAAATAACTACCCAAACAAACACAGTTGTGATTAATAAATCATTTCTTCCCACAAATAACTTTTGCTGGTCAATCATATTTAATTCTGAAGTACAATACTGTACCATTATATTTTTAAATTATGCTCCATTAAAATGTAAATTAAAGATTTTATCATGAATTATGTCAGATTTGTTGTAATAACAACAACACCTATACCAATTTTTTTCTAAGATAAATAAATAAATTCATCAATTAAATAATAATCTTACCAAGATGAGGTGTTGCAATTACTTTGGGGTGCTTAATAAACTGTAATAACCATTCAGACTTGGGAGGTTCTTCTGTAAAAACATCTAGTGCTGCACCACCACAACGACCATCCTTTAAAAATAAATTTTAAAAAACATGAATTAGAAATTTTAATGACAATGATATGAACGTTTGTGTTCTATATGTGTGTATTCCTGAAATCTGTATGGAACTGAAAATATCAAGTTGATTTTAATTCAGTTGAAAAAAGAATTTATTTAGCAGTAAAATTGTCTGGAAAACAAAACAAATTATATGTGCCAGTCTTAGTACTAAAACAGTAGAATATTTTATAAAATTAATTTTATTTAATGAATTGATTTTTAGTGGCTATACTGGATCCTACATTTTAGCCATGTTTAGGACTTTATCACTTACATAAAAAAAATTTGTTGTAATGATTTAAATAAGTCTATGTGATCTGTGGTTGTTTTGTAGAATAAGTTATAGAAACAAAGCAAGCTCTTGCGCACTTAACATAAAATTTTATCTTATAAATTATGTTGTAATAGAAATATCAGTGTTCACAATAACATAAGTTACCCTTCATATGGAAATTAATATCTTACTTGTTTTTTTTATTCATTTTTCTTTTCATTAGCTTATATCTAATAAACTAAAAAGTCTCATTGCTTAGATTTATTTATAGATCAATATTCATAAGGAAACATTTAATTTACAAGGTTTTATGAGAACAAGAATTTTAATAAGATTTATAGTTATTTTATGCATGTAATCTTAACACACTGTATTCAGTGATGATAAATTATCCATTTTATAATTAATAACAAAACTATAAAAATAAATATATCTCTGTTTCAATGTTATTATTAATAGAACCCAGGTCACTGAATTCTACAAGCAACAAAGGAAAAAAGAGGATTTTAATTTTATATCACTTAGTGAAAAAAAATTATAGAGAAGTAGAGCAAACAATTTATAAAAAAAAAAAAAAAAAGATTGTGTTAATTTTATCAATGAAAGAAATCATTTTATAACTTAAGATTTGAATTCACCTTCAATGCTGCCAGCAATGCCTTTTCATCGACTATACCACCTCGAGCAACATTTACTATTTTTACCCCTGGCTTACACTTGTTAAGGCTGTCTTCGTTTATGAGATCTGGATGAAAACAATTGCATTATTATTTGTCATATTATATATAGCAATATTTTATTTATAAACATTGAAAACCAGTATCAAACATACTTTTAGTTTGTGGTATAAGAGGTGTGTGTACGGTAATGTAGTCTGCAAGGGGCCATATTTCAGGTAGGTCCATTTTATCTATTCCTAGAGCGGCTGCAGACTCTGCACTTACTATCGGATCGAATCCAATGATTCTCATACCAAACGCCTTCATCCTTGAAGCTACTTCACGACCGATCCTACCCAGGCCTAACACAGCAAGGGTTTTTCCTAGAAGTTCTTCTCCTGTGTAAAGTTTTCTGTCCCATCGGCCCTCTTTTAGTGATTGGCAACCACTAGGTACATTCCTGTAAGATGGATTAATATTCAGTATAAGTTCAAAATTATTTTAACTTGTTTATTATATATTAATTAGTTAACAAGCAAAAATTATGTATACCTTGCTAAAGAAACAATAAGTGCACAAGTCAATTCACAGGCACTGATTGAGTTTCCACCAGGAGTGCTGAAAATAGTTATTAAATCCTATTAATCATTTGAATATTATAAATATAAAATAGGATACATTAATATTAATTTATAGTTTACATCCATTTATTAGTATTCATTATACTTCTATACATATTATAAAACAAAGACCTTGGCCGCATTTGTTCCCGGTAAACTCAATAACTACTGCACAGATTTTCATGCGGTTTTCACCAATAGATAGATTGATTTACCAGGAAGTTTTAGGTATATAACTTGTCGAGGTTTTGTGAAAATGCGTTGGAATACAGATGGGTTTCACCGAAGACGCTGTCTAATCCCGTGAAATTATCTAACATGCAAAATAATAAATTTATATATAAAGAAATATTCGGTTTGGTTTTTATTTTTATAATTTCTATATAATAAAGTACATTAGCTTAGATGGGAAGAAAGAAAATCAAGACTCACAAAGAAGCCTAACCAATGATATCCGTGTGGTCCTTAGTAGCCGGTATGTGATAAATAAAAAAAAAATACGATTATATTATGGCACATAATATAAGTACTTCACTTATTTTGTGTTCTTATTGACTGCACCCCCCAACCATCTCCTTTACAAAAAAAAAATACATTGCACAGACAAATTATGTAGGCATAATATGCCTTATTACCCGAGCTAAGCTGGGTTGGGTTGCTAGTTCTTTTTAAATTTATAAACGGCTGAATCTCTTTTTATCTACTGAAGGTTTTATTGAAAAATAAATTCAATTCAACTAAATCAGGACTTATAAATTCACAAATGTGGTTTTTATTTTCATGAATTTTATTATTAAAGCCATTTAATATATCTAATGAAACTATAATTTAAAAATTAAAATATTACAACTTTAACATTAGAATTTGATGTCAAGAAGGATCAAGGCTGTTTTGACAGAACAAGTGCAAGAAGAATTTGGTGCAATTATTACAAATCCTTTAATTATTGCAAAATATTGTATATGGTCAGTAGAATTTAAATTTCTAATTCATTTAAAGGTAATGGTTTGTTTATACAGTAATAAATCTAGAATTTTCTCAATTTAAAGTTGAAATATTTTGCTTTGTAATTCCATACCAACACTGCAATCTGAGTTCCAGTTTTTTTTCATGATTTCTTCATAATCAAAATATCAAGTAATATTTAAAATTTTTAAATTATCAAGTAAAAGTCTACGCTATTATAATATTTTATTATTTCATCCAACTCACTTAAGAACTATTATTCCTTTTTTCGTTGCTGCTTCCACATCAATATTGTCCACACCAGTTCCTGCCCTACCGACTACTCTGAGTTTTGGTGCTGAGCTGAGAACATTAGCTTTTACTTTAGTCTCAGATCTTACGATCAAGGCTTCCACATCCTGTAAAATAAATCTTATTAGCATAAATACTGGTTTGTTCAATAATTTTGATTTTTTATAAAGAAGTTATATTTTACAAGATTCTTGTTTTTATAAAATCAGATTAATAACGTTACTATAAATAAATATTATCCTAATATATCATATTTTATTAAACTAAGATTAATTTAATTTAATCTTAGGCCTCATGAAACCAGAGATAATCCTTCCCATCGATCTTAGTGGCCATGGGCTCATAGGAGTACTAACCCAAGCATTCTTTATACATAATGTAATAGAGGAAAAGCAAATGTACAAGCTAGTTTTTAATTTTAATCTATTTATCTAATCTATTTTAAATCATAAAATAGGTGGAATGTTTAACTAGTTGGAAAATTATTTTATCAAAGACATTGAGTCCTTGATTTATAAGAAAAAAAGCAAATGAAAAGTTGTTAAATTTGATGTATTAATTATTTACACCATTCAATGAATTATGATTATGATTGATAAATGTGGGAATGCCATATTATAAACATATACTAGTAAATCTAAAAGTTTTAAGCCTTGGAAGTGCAAGGTTTGAGGCTAAAATAACTGGGAAAATAGTTCTTTAGTGTGGCACTAGGTTGGGAACTTCATTTTGGCCATTGCTATACGAAATAATTTACTTGATCTGACTTAAAAATTTTAAATCAATGCTTGGAATAATGCTTTATAGTAGGAAAGGTCTTAGAAAGGATATAGCCCAACATTTTCTTAAATGAATGTTTCATATTGATTATTGTTACCAATGTAAAATACTAGTGGTATTTTTGTATTTTAGCGAGAATGCTGCTGTTGCAATTCAGTCATATCTTAAACAGTAATAACAGTTTGTAAAGCATTGTTTTGTTTTTTAACTAGACCGACTATACACACAAAAAATATTTATTATTAGCATATTCTTTTAACATTATTCCAGGAGAGTAAAAGGTAACTTTTACTGAGGGAAAACTTCTGTACTCTGCTCAAATGGGAATGAGTATAGGACTCTTTGGTAGGAATAACATGGTTTGGAATAACCAAACTCTAAAAAGTATACTGCACACACATAAACTATAATGTGGACACACATAAAAATAGTGCGAAGCTAGTTTATTTAGACTCAAAATACTTTTAAAAACTGTTTTTTGTGCTGAAAATGCGGATTCAAAAATTTTTTACTAGCGCTATTGAGAATTTAGCATTAATGTAAGAAGAGGGAAAAGACTAAGTTAGCAGGAAAAAATATATATTAGTATAAATATTAAAATTTTCAATTTCAAAATTTTTACTAGATATTATGGAGTGGAATTTATATTATTTAACTTAAAGGCAGAATTAAATGATATTTAAATACAATAAGGACTTAAATACAGCTCTAAAGAAATAGAAATGCAATGGATAAACAAAGTAGGTTCTAAGTGAGGTATCCCCAGCTTAAATAAAGTAGACCAATATTGTATAAATTCTTCTTTTTAATTCGTCGTTTCATCTTTATAAATAATAAAGATATAAAAATCATCCCTAATTAAAATGTATATGACAATAGAATCGTCGTTGATTGCTTAAGAACAGAGAATAAAACTTCAGTATCTGTGATGTGATAGAACAGCCGTTAGAAACAAAGCTATGTTATGTAAAATGTTTTCATAGCCTCTTATGAGTTATGTCATTTATTAAACGATAGCATATAATTCATTTTTTTAAAACCTACTTGATATGACGTAGCGTATAAGATAAACGTTTTGACCCTAGGAAAATTTTTAATTATCTTATATAGAAAACAATCTGTAAGATGAGTTTCACATGACGTTTCGACATGAATGCAATTTTTTTTTAATTAAGAAAACACGTTCATTTTTTGGCATAAGTTAAACTTGCATCCATTGTAATAATAAGCAGAAGCATTTATACCTTCAGGATAATGATTAAAAGTTCTTTCTGAAATTTTCATTTTTTCTTGAAATATTTGTACTTCAAAAAAGTTCATCAACTGAGAAAAAGTAGGTAGTTAAATAAGTAAAACTATCACTCTAGTGGCATATCAAGTACAATAGTAACTGTAGTTGTAATGATTAATTAGTAATATTCCTTTTAGGCGCTATATTTATTGTATTTAAATTTTTTCTATTGCTACCAAATGTAAGCAACAAACATTTAAGAAAGCATAACACTAAAACCTCACCATGGTTTATTATTTAGATTTAATTAAATATAAATATGCCATCTTCATTCACACGTAGACATAGATTTATATTCCATTGGAAAAAAAACAACCAGGTATTAACTCTGCAGATTGCCGCTCATTTGCAGGATACTTCATTGAATATTTGTAATTCCCAAATTATTCTCTAATGAAATCTTAATTTCTCGTGCCATTCCACAAATCCTACTTAAGACATTTCTTTCGAGCATTGCCATCTTACGACAATAATCTAGGAACAAAAACAAATTTTCCGCTTCACAAGCGATTGTTCGTTCTTTGAGATTTCACATGAGTTTAATTTCCTAATTATAAACGTTAGTTAATATTGGAGAAGTTTAAGGTTTGCAGAGTAGGTTCTAAAACCACCCATCAAGTATCTACTGTTCAGAAACCTGAGAATAAAAAGTTGGATTAGTACTACGTTTTCCTGATACTGAAGTCAATGGATGAACAACGCTTGAAGGGTTTTCGAAAATAAAGTATAGCGTACCTGAAATGCTTTCGATTCGCTAAACCAATAGTCGGTTTTTAAACATGATTTAAAAAAAATAAATAAAGAAATATAAGATTGCTTATTTTATCTGTGTATCGGCGTTTCTTCATTAACAATGAATAAATTCTTTGACATATGCCACAATGAACGAATTAAAACGAATAAGCATTTAATGGTGCGTAATTTTTATTTCTAACCGTAAATGAATCTTAGTACGTATCTCAGGACCAACCACACTTCACTTCTACTCGAATAACCATTATAACTATAAACCATGAAGAGTTTGAGTTTTACTACATGTTAGAAACCATTCTGTTTCTAGATTAACGGTTGGTCAGGGAGGTAATTTGACAATGATCAAGCTCAACTGTCAGTTTTTTTTTCAATTAAGGCTGCCCACTTCATAAGGACTGCATGAGTCCTAGGAAGGTTTGCAGGAACTACATGGTCTATCCGTGGCTGTTATAAGTCATATAAATAACTAGAATGTTGAATAACGGCGAACTTTAATCTGTAATTTACTGTAATCTAAGAGTTTAATTTTGGCTAAGAATTTTGGACTATTTAAATTGTACGCATGGTAAAATCTGTTAGATATCATTATAATACGTTTAATGATATTAGAGATTAGTTTTTTTTAATCGACTAATTTTCCTACACATGCCAATTGTATGATAGGAGATAAAATGCTGACTACAAATGATGCCATCGTAGTTCAAAGAAGGATAAACGATCTAGACATCAGATGTTACTTGTTATCCGAAATCGCACTTTCCAGATTCTTATCTCTGATTAGATGATAAAATAACTTCCTGTCATTGAGACAGATTATTGTTACTAGTTTTATTATTTTTTAAATTCGGATTAAAATAACGCAGTTTGAGTGTTAAAAAAAATACACCTTTCAAAGAGTTGAAAGTTAACTTTGAATTTGGATTGGGATTTTATCCTCTTTTTGGTAAAACTGCAAAATTCGGTTGCCAATAAATAAAAAGATCTTTTTTTTTTTTTTTAAATAAATGTAGTTGTGTTTCTTATTTCAACATCAATCATCACACTTCTCACATACTGGCACGTTTTACCATCAAAACACCATTTTATTTTTTTTTCATGGTTCATTTATTTTTCATCCAGCTTCAATCATTGTTAGATTAAGGTTTAGACTTTTAAAAAATTCTCTGCAATCAACGAGGGCAATCTTCACTACTGATACGTCTCCAGGTCTTGCAGACTGGAGCTTACGGTCATCGTTCACTAACCCATAGATGCATACTCTACGACACATTTTCGTAAGAAGAATTAAGTTGACGTTATGAATCATATAAACCTTTTGCTAATGAATAGGACATTTTTTTTTAATATTTCGTGGGGCAACATTTCCCTTCTACGCCATTGCTGCCAACCATTTAAAATTTAACTTCGTCGGTAAGATAAGACAATGGGCGATAGTGGAGTTTGTTGACACCACTTGTAAACGAAGGGTTCTGATCAATCTGTAATTATATAAGAGGACTTGACTTTATGAAAAATGTTAGTTAGTTAAAATCTTGTATAATAATTAGTATCAGGTCTAAGTACATGCTATCTTAGAAACAAGATCCAAGTGGGATGGATGAAATCGTTGTTTCAAAAATTACAAAATGGTATGCTACTGTTTGGAACCGAAGCACAGAATTATCTATGATTCACTTCCTGATTGGGTGACCTGTGGTCTAATGGTTAGCATAAGAAACTACTCAGCCCAAGACCGCATGTTCGAAGCCCGGCAGATGGCGTTTAGGATTTTTTCAAAGGGAGTAAAAAATCCTTGGTAATGCCGTCCATCGGAAGAGACGTTAAACGGGACCCCCGAGCCTTTACGATGTCAGGTACTCGTTAAAGATCTATAACCTAATTACACTTCTATAGGAAAATTTTTGAACTCCAACTATAGCATCCTCCGATTAGCCATAGCAGCATAAAGTGGCGTTAAATGGACAAACATCCTTATGCTTAAGTAAAGCATATAGTTGTATTGCAATGGAATCTTCCACTCTATAAAATATTTTGATAAACAATTGGTCGATGACCAGAATGCAAGAGATACAAATAAGGAGACGGGGCTTATCATAGAAGTTTACTAAAGTACAAAGAAGTACTGCTGCGCGCTTTATATTAGGACTTGATTTTCCACCTGCTGCTTCGAGGTTTCCTCGCCTGCTTTGGGGGTCCCTGACCTGTCTTGGGGTAGGGGTCTCTCACCTCGAGCTCTTCATCCCCACTATAGTCGCTCATGATGGTTCGTTCTTTGAGAGAAAAACGTCTTCGACATTAATATTACGTTTAATACTAAAGTCAAAGTGTTAAAGTAAGTAGAAATATTAAATTTTTAATCACTTTAACATAAAGTATTGCAAGTAAAGTATTGGCATTCTACCCGTAATACGAAATAAAATTATATTTTTTTGTCTTTTTAACATAGAGTGTGGACTATTATAGTTTAGGGATATGACAAGGTGTAAGTAACGGATCCTTTAAACTCGATATTCAGCCTCTTGAAAACATCAAACTAAATTGAAACTTTGCACACTTCTTCAGGACTGATGAAAATACAATAATTTAATTATTTTGTCTCATTACCCTGACCTGGATCTTCAGGATTACCTATTTTTCATATCCGAAGATAGTGTAGTGTCTTGTGACAAGTATTAAGGCATGTACTAAGCCATACATGGATTAATCTTTGAGAAAAGCATATGACTACTGACAAGATTAACAGGGAAGTTCCTTATTTTTGGAAAAAATAAAATAAAATATAAGCTTTAACGATTAATCTATCTAAAATGATTTGTTGAAATGAAATGATCAACATATGTTTATTCCATATTAAACTTATAGGCTACAAAAAAACCCAGATTAAATTACAGTTTAAACAACTTTTAAAAAAGACGCTTTTGTAGCTAGCCTAACAAAAAAATAGAAAATGAATGTTAGTTTTCAAACAAAACTAACGAACACGCGTTTATAGCCAGACGTACTAAAAAGGAGAAAATGTATATTAGTTTTAAAAAAAACTAAGGAACACGCGTTTATAGAAAACCAAACTAAAAAGTAGAAAATAATTTTGAATAAGCTTATAAGATAAGAATAGATTAAAATTATTAAAAAAATGTATCTTAAAAAAGGGTGGGGCACTTTAAGATATCTTCATAATGGCTCTACTTTTATTTTAAATTTATTGAAAATTATTTTACACTTTTAGTTTTTCAGTTAAAGCGTTTTTTTAAACTATTATTCATTTATATACAAAGTCTATTCTATTAAAGAAAAATAATGACATTTAAAAGTAATAAATATTAATTAAATTAAAAAATATAAATAATACTATGATAGTAGTAATTCGGCCAATGTTGTTATTGTCTAGTTTTAAGGTAAAAAAACTACTGATGGTTATTATTTCACTTGTAAATATACAAAAAACGATTATTTTATTTCATTTTTACTGTATTTTTGTTCTAATTCTAATTATATTTTATGCTTATATTATATTTTAGTCTATTCTTATTTTATTTTTTATTATTATTATTTTATTTATTTAAAAAGCAGTTTATATACCTACAGCCCCGGTGAATAAGTGGTTAAGTCGAATTTTGTCCAGAGAGAATTAACTGGTTTCAGATAACCGGAATCGAATTATTTTTTTAGTGAATAAGGGGCTATGTATGTTTATATATATAGTAAGTCAAACATTAATGTACTTGTAAATCTCCAAAAAGTATTAGTAAGTAAACTATTATTATCTGGCTAATCAAAGAAATAATTTCACTGTTGAATATGTTACTATCAATTATTTAATTTCCTGAAAATTAAATTACTTTTTATAAATAATTTTAAGTCAATATTTTACGTGGTCTACAGGTTATCCTAGGAAATCAAAATTCGATAATGAGGACGTTGCATGATCACCATGAAGTCTTTAAGCCAAGATTTTAAAAAAAATGTGAGGTTAAATTTGCTGTGCCTATTCTTACCAACCACAATATTTTTTCTATTATTTAAAAAAAATATTTATAAGTATTAATCACAGATATATGACTATGGTAAATAGTTTTTAGAAGATTGGTTCCTACATTTTTGTGTTATTAACTAAGGGTTATACTTTATATAGACAATAGAGACCCATCTTTAATAAACTGTTGATGATAATAATTATTTTTGAATCAATCGTATCACTATGGTATTAGGATATTATTCATGGAACGTCAATATTGGCCTTGGTAATACACAAAGTGTCTTATCTTCAGACAAGCACATTTCTCAGATATATTTATCTTGAGGTTACATTAATATTTATTTATTAAACTATTAAATTTACTACCTTTTTACAATAGAAAGCTTTGTATATTTTTATTTATTTAAATCTTGGAGTAAGGCTGTGAATTGCCACATCACTAAAGTCAATTTTTTTTTTTTATAAAATGCAACATTGTAACTCTTTATTCTGCCAGTTTGGGATCAATATTATTTTTAACAAAATATTTAAAAGAACAACGACATAACTCAAAAATGACAATTTTTGTCAAATTAAAAAAAAGTCTTCAGTAGAAATTGTATTGGTTGAACCTTTTTAATTAAGCAACAGCAAATCTGATATTCAATTACCGAACATTTTTTTTAATGTAGTCATATTTTGACTTGAGTTGTATCATATTTGAACTTGAAGTTTTATGGGAATAATGATATCAGTTAAAATAAAAAACCTTTCAAGCTTTTAAACATTTTCTGATGGTTAATAAAAGAATTTCAATACCATCATTACAATAGGAATGCTTTGCTTTACAATACCCATTTTTGGGGAACATTCTTTACTTATTCATGTGGAACATTCAAATAACTCTATTGAAAAATTATTTTTTTTTTAGCTATGATATTTTTCTTTAGAAGGAGCGATGTATAAAAGCGTTAAAATCTGTGATGGTGTGCTTTTTGGTCTGGGCTCTTTCGGTACAGTCTAACACCTTGATTGTTAAACTTTTCGTCAGTATTTTTTATAATAAAACTCATTTAACATTACCCTTAATTAATATTTATAGGAATATTGAACAGCAATAATCTTTATTTCGTGACGTTATTTTAATGATTAATTCAAGTTGTTTATATCCATTTCTCAAGTATTGATAACATTATGTCGACTTCATGTTTACCGTCTTTCTCCCATTTCAGTAACTGTCATCTCTAGAAAGATAATATTGACACATAATTTATCATAATTAACATTAATTATATTATCTATAAAACTACTTGATAAATCGCAAATTCTTCGGATAATCCGGATATATCCGGTGCGATAGTTCAGTTATATTTTGTGTAATGTTGATAAGATAACCTTTCGGGTCATTTATTGGCAAATCATTACTTTTAAATCGAAACGTCACGAATACATAGATCGGGTGATGCATAGCATGTGAGGTAAATGGTTTAACTAATGTTAATATTTTACTTGAATTAAATACTAATATTATAATAGTCATTACGTGATCATTGTAGCTATAAAGTTCAATATTTAACAATACATTTTAATAAAAGTATAATCTTATATGTTCATAAATTCGTTAATTTGGTATAATGAAATTGTTCTGAAATGTTCGGGAAAAATGTTAGGTGAATAACCAGTATTACTTGAGTTCACAATTATGGCTATAAGGACATGAATATATGGCTGATCATGGTACAACTCTACACTTTATTTCCCATAAAAAAAAACTTTGAGTTGAAACTTTGGAGTGTTATAACTTTTTTCGTAATCATCAAAATTTATCAACTTGGCCCTCATTTCTTTGAATGTAATATTTAGTAAGAAAACACAGTAATACTAATTTCTTATATATATATATATATATATATATATATATATATATATATATATATATATATCTTTCTATCTTTAAAATACTGATTATCATGAGCACGTTTCTATTAATTTTGTATGATGACCGTTGAGTTTTCCCATATATTTATATTAGCGTTTAAGTCCCACTAGAACGTGGAGATATTATATTATTTATATTACTATATTAGTTTTTAAATCAGTCAAAATTATTGAAATTTTAACTAGAAACAGGCTATGTAAGATTAAAACAATTGAAGATTTTAACAAAAAAGATAATACACGGACAATATGCAGACAATAAAAGGAAATAAGGTACTCGACTATGCCATTTTTCAAATGGTTATAATTCATAATGAAGTATCTCTGTAGTATAATTCTACAAATGATCATCATCTTAATGTATTATGATTTTTTTTTTCACACTTTTCATTAAAGACAAGCTTTTATAATATTGGTTTGCTCATTTTTTAATAAACATTTGTAATTCATTCCTGCGATATCCTCGTATATAGTGAAGTAAAATCGACTTGCCTGCCAGGTTTCCATCGACAGAAGAAGAGTGTTGTTTTTTTCCCTCGTCCAAGTAGCAATTACTGAGGGGTTAAGGCCCTAATGAATATAACCTTGCGGTCTCATCGAAACATTAACTTTTTTTTAAATTAATTTTCTTTATTATAAGGTAAAATCAAAACATTTTAAGTTTGTACCGTTCTTATATGATGGCCCTTCTTCCCATGAATTCATTGAAAAATTTATATATTTAGATAGTTTAAATCTCTTTAAGGGGTTAAAAATCTCTACCCTACTCAGTATGATACTCATGGTTTATATTAACCACATTATTAACCATTATATATTAACCACATTATTCACATTTTATGTTTCAGATAATATTCTTCAATGCAATTTTTAAATCTTGACATTCCTAACCGTTTGAAAAAATCCAAATTTAATTCCCTTGCGCTGAAATACAATTATTGTAATACTTTCGAAAACTTTTTTTAAAGATTATTTACAAATTTATTGGAAAAGTAAATCCAATTTATATAATATATATATCCCTTACTTTAAGGAATTATTTTACATTATCGTTTCTTAGTTCGGATCAACTTTTCTATCAATATGAAACCTTAACAAAAGAGCCCTAGTGCTATATTTTTCAGATCATATATTTTTCCAGAAAATTCTGGAAATCATAAATCTTTTTTAATATATTCGAATTCAAAACATAAAAAATATACAAATGTTTTATAGATTAGTATCGTGTTAAGAAAAAAAATATTTTAAAACATATAAACCTAACTAATTTTTAATCCTATATTTTATTATATATTTTTTATAACCCATCTATAGAATTTTGTTTATAAAAATTAAAAATCACAATATGATATTAAGCCTAAATATTGGTCAGTGGAATAACCCTTTATGGTTTTATAATAAATAATTTAAAATTCTTTTTTATTTTAATTGATTAATTTTCTGAATGTATTTAAGTTGATTTAAGTACATATCGTTAATGGAATATGCCGTATTCTTATCTTAAAAATTATTGAAGAATTTGTTATCATTTGTCGTTAAGTAAAAAAAAAAATGCTTTTGAGTGTAAAAAAAAAGTGCCTGTTGTATAATATGTTTTTATCACGGCAGAATTCTTAAAAATGATAGGCAATTATCTTAAATCAATTTTTGCACTCGAACATGTGTTTAAACCGGCTCTTGGAGAACAGCTTACGTACTGTAAATAACAAGATAACTTTCATAACTGACACAAACAACAACAATATTCTTCTTAGATAAGCACAACTATTTGAGATGTCTTATAGTTTACAGAATAAACTATTAAACTAGCAGAATATGATGTGTTAGAGAAGTTAATGATGGTGAAAATGCACTGGATATTATTAAAGGAAACAAAACTAAAAAGGAAACATGTAATAATTATTAGATTGCAATCGGAAAACTAAAAAGAATAATAAAGGTTTAAGACTCTAAAATACTAAAATAATAACTTTGTCATTTCATTTTTTTTTTTTTACAGGCTAATTATTGCTTTATTTTGAAGACTTAAGGTTTTTTTTTTTACTTTTCCAAATAGATTTTAATTACATATATTTTTGAGTGTAATTAGTAATTTTAATGAATGTTCATTTCACGACCATGCCATCTGGCATGCACAATCATGCACTGTCCTATTTTACTGACTCCTACTATATACTATTTCTTTATCAGAAGTAAAATGTTACCTGTATTTCTTGAATGAGCTGTTCTTCGGAGAGCTTTGTCTTCTGCAGGACCTCGAAGCCTGCTTCGCGGAGGAGGTCTGCACAACTTTCGTCAACAGCGTCGCTGATGAAGATCTTCTTCACTGGGATGGCCATCTCTGTCTGCTGCCCGCGGTCATGATATCGTGTCTTTATAACGCTATCCCCCACCACTCCCGCACTTACTTCTCTTTAATATATATATATATATATATATATATATATATATATATATATATATAAGATAGATATATAGATATATAGATAGGTAGATAAGGAGTTGGATATGCATCTAACTATGTATCGACATATTATGGTATTTTTAAATATTTTGATCATTTTAAAAAAAAATTGTCACTTTTATGGTCCCTCACATAGTCATAGTCAGCTTCATTTCTAAGTTAATATTGTTTATTTCCAAAAAATTTAAAGATACTGAATAAATTAAATATCCGAGACATATGCATTATATATCTTCCTCGCTGAGAAAAGTTCTTCAAGTTATTGTCATAATTTTGTCCCGTTAGTTACTGTGCCATGGCTATTTCCGATTTTCCAAACAGTGAATTAGTACTGAATAGCATTCTTTTAAATTTTTCCAGTCACCATTTCTCTTTTGGAATATATAGAGCGACGTAGTATTTGAGAGGTGCAATTCTTCTTCAAGGTTACGGATGCAGTTTTTAAGAAAATATAACGTATATCCGCAGATTAGTCCAATAAATTGATAAGGTTAGTCCTAGTTGATTTGTACCTGTTTTTAATAAATTTATGTCGTAAGAAATATGATTCAAATTATGTATTTTTTTATAATACAATATAACAGTCTCCTCTATAGGATAATTCGTTTAATCTATGAGTAGCAAAAGTTCATTAATATTTTTCCAATGGAATGTCAGGAATGAAGACAGAATTTCGTACGTGATGAAGTAAATATTAGATATAGATTTAAATGTAATTAATTTATCATTTTAATTTGATAGTGAAGCCCGATTATTGTTATTTGTTATTATTACTTATTTATATAAATGTTTATTATGACAAAATTTATTACCTCATTATAATGAATAAATAAATTGTATTTTTTTTATTCTTTGTCACAGTGTTACCATAAAAATGTCCATTATCTTTGAGGCTAACATCTTGTTTGGTGTTACGCTGTTATGTGTACTAGTGTGCCTCCCTTATTCCCGGCCTTAAAAAAAATTGAGGGTGTATAGACATTCCTTTTTTTTAATGAAAAAAGAAATCGCTAAAAAATGATTCACACTAGTTACTATTACAGCTGTAAACTGACATTTTTTTAGATGGCCCATTTACGTTTAATACTTTATGTGCAAATGGTGTTCTTCTTAATCACGATCGAAATTAATTTTGCAGAATTAATAGGAACAATAAGAAAGTTACTATTATTTCATATTGCTTACTTATTTATGGAAATCATGAATCAGAATCATTCTTTGATACATAATGTTTCTAGCATGTGCAGTTGCAAGGGAATTTCTTTCATAAAATTGTTAATTGGCCTCGTGCCTGGTGTGTAGGGTACTCGTTCGCTTCCTCGAGTAGCTACTACAAATTTATTATGCAACTGATTTAACCTCAAGGACACGCCCGATGTGAAAAATTCTTAGCTTACATAACCCGATAGGATTTAACACACCTTACAGTGGAAATTTGGGTTAAAAATGAAAATACTGAAAGACGATAATGAATAATTATCCGGCTGGAGGTCAAAATAAAGTCTTAAATCTTAAGAAATCAGTAATAATGCCCAATGAATACTTTTCTAACTTCCGTTGCGCTACAACCCGTGGTGGGTCTTGGCCTCCTCAATAAACTTCCGCTATTCAGCCCTATCCTGTGCAGCCTCCTTCCAATGTCAGGTCCTAGAAGGCTCCTCGCATCGGGTTCCATTCAATCCATCAACTGCAGTTTCGGTCCGCCATCCTTTGCCAAATATCCTTCTAGAGCTTTCGTCTGAATACGAGGAGGTTTGTGATACAATACAAGTGTGAAAAGTCCTTCTTAGACAGAGTCCAGGCCTGCGAAGCGTATGTGAGGACTTGTATTTATGAGGGCTTTATACAATCAGGACTTGGTATGCCTCGTAATAAGTCTACCCCACATATTTCAATAGGCAAAAATTACGTCCCTTTATCGCTCGATTTCGTATCATTCGTAGAGGTAACATAAACTCCAAGGTAGATAAATTCTAGCACCCTTTCGAACAGCTATGTATAATGGTCCTCCGCCAGCTCTAGTGAACTTATATTTTTTTGGGCGGTATCCGTTGAAATCTTGTTGTTTGTTGAAATCTCGTAATACGTAGTTTTAAGGGGAATGGATAACCATCCCACTGATCCATTACTCCAACCTCAGTCACGTGTAGGGGCTACCTCCTGACCGGCTGCCGGGTCACCAGACTCTGAGAGTACATAAATAGTTAAACGTAATAACAATTATATTTACTTGATGCCCTGAGCAATGATCGTTTAACTCTCGCATAACATGAACTATTGAAATACTGAAGTTTATTTTAAAATCGAACAAACACCAATAAATGTACCGAGACTTGTAGAACTGAAAAGATTCGAGACCAGAAGAAATAAAAATTTAATAAAAAATGATCAAGTACCAAAATTTATTTGTTAAATGTTTTGGTAAGTGATGAATATGCTGTTTATTTAAATGTTAAAGAAAGAGCAAATATGCGTCATTTCAGATATAATTTCAAATTTCAATCGTTAGTGCATAAGTACATAAGTGCATAAGATAGCAAGTAAAGTTAAACCATTGAAATCTTCAAATATTTTTTTTTCATTTACCAGATTTATATAATACCAGAAAATCAACAGCAAAAGATAAAATCAACTTTTTGTCATTTAAATAAGATTTTTTAAAGATTATTATATTCATGTTTTAAAAAAGTATAAAATATATTCATATATTCACCCTGCCATTTCTTCGTTTTCAACCCCCTCTTGTCGAGTAAAAAATTGTTTAACTATTTAATAAATTAAGATCTTGAATGACGTTCAGACAAAAAAAAATTAATTCTGTTATCAATTTGTCTGTTCTCGATTGAATCATCTTAGTTTTACGTAACATTAGGATAAGTGTAACAGCAGTTGTTGACAACAGCGAAGTTAAATATTACATTGCATTAAATTAGCATTGGTTAATGCTACATTTTAAAACTAAGCTAGATTTATTGGTTCCATTTTTTTTTAAAACTTATGATTACTTCATCTTAAGTACAACTTAGGATTCATTTTTTAAATTATTCGAATTACATTACAGTTTAAATTAAAAGTTAAAGGAAAATCGGTAACTTGCAGTGTGGAAATATCCTTTAATAATAGTAAGTGATTTTTATAAGGCGTTCTATTTTTGTGTTATACTCTTTTACTTACGTTTATTCTGAAGAAATCATGGATATGTATTGAATCAGACTAGAGATGTATTAATTTTTTATCATTTTTAAAAAATTATTTTTATCATTACATTTAGTTATAATCTATTAGAAGAAATAGTTGTCTTTATTAAATATTATTGGATATGGATATAATTGCAGTTTAACCAAACAATGCTTTAATAGTCTTTGATTCATTGTTGACAGACGAGGAATACTGTAGTTGAATTCTGTTTTTGTTAACAGAAAGCTAACATAGCAAAATTGTTCATTAACAATTTCTATCAGTTTAAAAAAAATAACAGAACAATAGAGTTCTTATAGATTTATTTTATATAAATAGAAAAAAAAATGTGATGGCTACTTTAAAGTTTTAACTGATCCGCCAAAAGATGAGGCAGTGTACCTAATGAGTAATAATTTATTCCGATCTTATTATTACTAGTACGTATATTTTACATTAAATCAACAGTCGATTATTTTTTTTTATCAGTGCTTTGTTAGGAAGTTTAAATTCCTTGGTCTCTCCCGTAGGCTCGTCACTGATGGTATCCTGAGTAAAATTTATTTTACCAATTGGTTTTATACAGAACATTTGTTTTGGGCCTAAAAGTTAGTGTTAACATTTCTATTCCGTAAAATTCCTTGTTTTACTGAGGTAATTTGAAAAAATAAAAGAATTGTTAGCTAACTAAGACATCTAACTTTGTTTGTAAAATAAAGTGATATTAATTAATAGGAATGAACATTGCCAAAGCTGTAATCAACTTTTGTAATAAATAAAAGGATGTAATTTGAATTCGAGCACCGTCATCAGAAAAACAAGATAAGTTACCTTTGTGAGTTGCTCTAACACATTGTCCTTCCTTCGCAACACTAATGTTAACTTTTTCCGGACCAATGTCTTTCAAATATTTCAATAAAATTAACCATGTGACTACTTGCACCACTATCAACAACAAACATCAAACTTGCAACCTCCTCACCGGGTGTCATCAAACATGTGACGTGCTTATCAACTGATACACAATCCATACTCTTTTCTTTAAAAGATGTCCTAAATGTAAACTCTTCCTCTTTAGACACTCCAGCTACGTGTTTATTTCTTAATTTCGGACAATTGTTCTTTATATGTCCTTGGTGTTTACAATAATAGCATTTACCAACTAATGAGCTGGATTGCACATTAACTTTAGCGTCCTTTGTTTTGGTAAATTTAAATTTGGCCTTTGGATGTTTATAAGATAAAAAAGCACTCACCTGCTCTTCCTTCTTGCCTCTTCTGCAAGTAGAGTATTTTTCACATATAGTAGGCTAATTGCTGATTTGTCCTTATTGCACAAAATATCCAATGCAGAAACTACACTGTCGAAATCCGAAGCCATAGCCACCAATAACTGATTGACGATCTCCTCTTCATCCCATTTTCCGCCCGCCACTTTAACCTCAGATGCGAGGGATTCAAGTTCCTGGAAGAATTCTTGAAGTGCCTTATCCTTTTTAAACTCGAGCTTCCGCCAGATCTTTTGAGCAGTCACAAGTGATTTCATACCTTTCTTCTCATACGTGGATGAGAGGGCATCAAACATTTCTTTTGCAGTCGTCTTATCTTTGATTATCGGCAAAATACTGTCTGCCAAACCCTGAACAATTATGTTTTGTGCTTTGATGTCATCTTGTTTAAACTTTTTAAGTTCCGCTTGCTCAGTAGGGGCTTCTTCCGTCAACACATGGGCCACACCATTTTGCTCCAACACAAGCTTCATACGAAAGCTCCAATTAACGAAGTTGGCTCCATCAAACGGCTTAATTAAAGGCGGGGCAGAATATTTGTCGCACCGGCCATCGTTTAGTCCCGTAATAAACCGAGAACAAGAGTAACAAAAACTTCGGACCACGTGCGATAATAATCTCGAAACGGATACTCACTAAATTTCCGAAAACACGTTTATCAATTTTCCACTTAAGAGTTTCCTCAGACGTCTGGGCCCATAACCTCTTATTTATTACAAAGTCAACTACACAAAAGAAAGTTTCTGTCAAAACTTAATCTATCCTATTTCAGAAATAGGAATTCATTTTAAAAACTGTTAGGATACATGTCATGGGAATAAGGAATATTTGTATTGAAAATATTAGGTACACAACACCTTGGCATGAGAAAAATCAGATTTGAAATAGACTGAATTCTGTGTACAGTATTAATTTGTAAAAGAAATTGTAGTTTTTGAGAAGTGAGTGTATAACTTTTAATAAAAAAAAAATCCTTGTATATTTCATATTTTACTGAATATACTAGAATTTTAACATAATATATCAAGTTAATTTGTCATTCATCATATTATTTAAACAAAAAATTTTCTTCCAAATTGAATGTTTATTTTATCTGATATCATAAATCTGATTTTATTTCATAATATGACATTGTAATTTCTTGCAATAAAAATATTAATCACTATGATTATTTTTTATAAAAATGAAAACATTGCATTCTATTTCAAAAATGTTTGTATACAGCTTTTCCTCAAAAATGTTTATTATATTTAGCTATAAAACCAGTGCAGTTATACATAGGCACCAATTTGGCTTTTCCTCATATCCACTGAGCTACTATTCATCATATCCTGAATGCAATCAGTGTGCCTTTTGCACAAGCAAAAAAAAAGCAAAGAAAAGGAATTTTGCTCTATGATTTTCCTTGA